>CM076575.1:1295789879-1296405972 GCA_034641835.2 Pinus albicaulis
TAATGTCAAAATTTTCTAATTGTTTGAACAAATCAACGAAAACATTATTATGAAATTGCATTTATGTAGCCATTGCTATTGTTTCCGATGCCGCCTGTCCCACTATTTCTAATTTGATTGACCTTCCTTTGGTATCCTTCTCCACCGCCACATCCACAAACTCTCGACCGAGAGTTTTATTGAACAAACTCTCGGGGTGCAAACTCTCGTCGGAGAGTTTTTAAACTTTCAGCCGAGAGTTTGCCCGGGCGGTTAAATCTAACTTTAGGCGGGTTAAACTAGTTTCAAATTTCTCGGTCGAGAGTTTTAAAAATTTCTCGTCCGAGACATTTTCTCGGCCGAGAGTTTCTGGTCAACGAAAAACTCAAACAATTCTGCAGTTTTAAGAAACCTGCAACTTTGGAGGGACAGAACACCTACAAAAACAAAATGTTTTATGTCGGACTAAGTACCATTAGATTCATCTCTAAATCTAGTTTTTGATGATGTAAGATTTATGGAGTTTCGTTAAAAAATTCAATTTTTTATTTATTTTTTACTAAACTGTGTCACTATGGAATTTCATTGTTCGAAAAATTGCACTGAATGAAAATTCAATAACTTTCAAATGAGGACACCAAAAAATTCAAAAAAATCATACTGCACTTCCTCTCCCTGTCTACTTCAAAGGGTACTCTCATTTTTCTTATTGATGATCACATTGAAAAGAAAATCAAAGGATGATAAAATGTACTAAAACATCACTGTTTTTTTGTCTTCGTCCATTTCAAAAAATAATAAAAAATAGTGATTTAATCCGAAAATTACCGAAAAATAGTCTGTGCACTAGTGCAATATATGCAGATTATGATGCTATGGTTTTTTTCCAAAAAATGAATAACCTTCCCTAAAAAAAGTAAAGGATGATAAAGTGACTATTTATGTTTGCCTGAAAATTTCAAGTATATGCAATTAGTAAACAAGAAATTTACCCCTCTATATGTCAATATTTAAAAAAAAAAAAAAATATGGGTATGGAGGTAAGACAATTCTCTACAATTCTTGTTTTTATGTCAAAGCATAATTTTCAATAAAAATATGAGTATAAGCTCAAAAAAAGAAAAGCAACCAACTTACTATATTTGCTTATTAATTCAAAACCTTTTTCATTCTCTATATAGAGTTATTTAAAGAGCCTTCAATTCATAGGTTGAATACATGAAGAAAGGAGGGGTCTAGTCAAACTCATAGGCTACACACATTTAAAAAAAAAATGAACAATTTGGATAACATTTTTCTAGACTCATCTTAGATTAATCATAGGTTAATATGGATCTATGCTAGTGGGTGTGTATACTAATCCAATAATGCCTAGTCTTTTGAGATCAATAGTTACTCTAGGAAAATGAATGAATGGAAACCTCAGCAAGGTGTCTAGGAGATCAATTGGAATAGATAAGGCAAAGGATTTAATAGTAAAATTTGCTAAATTGGCCCAAATTTTCTAGCAATGCACAAAGAAATGGGTGAAATTTTTCCAAAATTTTCAACATGCAAAGGGAGGAAGCCAAAACAATGAATTTATACACCATTTTTTGTATTACATAAAATATGGGAATATTGGAGTATGGATCATATTTTTGTAATGCCAAGAATGGAATGAGATATTGATTTTAAATTTATGGTTATTTGATTCTCAAAGATGGTGCATTTCATCCCATGTAAGAAAATAAATGATATCATAAACATTGTTTGTTTTTCTTTTCAAGGAAGTATTTTCTCTCTCTAGTTTTTAGATATGTCATTGCAAGAATTCCATTAGAGTGGTATATTAAACCCTTGAAACTTAAACAAGTTATGTTTTTCTAGTACAAATATTTCGGATATTTGAAGTTTTCAACTTATTTTTTCCTTGACACTTTCAAGTTTTTCCATGAATAAATCAATAGTTTAATGCCTTCTCCTTATATTGTGGCATGTAATCCAATTCATATGTGTGTGTGGAGAAAATGATTGGATGCCATTTTCTTACCCTAAAGTTTACTAGTAGACAATTTTTGTTTACATTTGTATTTATTTCCTTTCCAGTGCCATAGAAATAAAAAATTTTAAATAGGTAAAATTAAATGTTCTGAGAGAGGTGTTAGGGTCCCATGATTTAGCAGATTGGTAGACCAGATGCACAGGGTAACATGAAACCAGTCTTTGGAGTCCTAGGACCTAGCCTTCCTGGACTCAGAGAGGGTTCTCTCTATTATATGCAAAGGATGTGAACTTGTTTGCTTTTGATGGTTGATTTTAGGCTAGTTATTAAGTACAAGGTTTGTTTTTTGTTTTGGTTGGGTAAGATGATCTAACATAATAGATAGAATGAGGAAATATTCAAGGTCATTGGGCAATGGAGTCTATAAAAGTCATGAAAGGTTCCTCAATAGATCAGGGAGCATCACAGGAAAATCTAACTTGGTCAATGGATCTTCAAGGTTTTTAAGGGCAATGAGATGGACATCAAGTGTGAGAATAAAAGTAGGATAAAGGGAAATTAAGAATCGTTTACCATGCACTTTTAACAAGAAGGGACTTAAATATCATAAGCATAAAGAGGCAATCAATAGATAGGGAAAACCATAAATTCTTTGATTCGACTTAAGCAGATAAATATTCAAGACAAACATTCCAATGAAATATAGAAGGCGAGAAACTCATTTAACTTCTAGTGATTTCACCTTCAAGGACAAAAAGCATTCAAGACACACATATAACTGTAATCAGAGAAGAGGGAACGCATAAACAGCTTTGATTATAGCTATAAAGATCTCTAAAAAAATTATTTAATAAAGTACAAAGGGTATGATCGAAACAAAAGCTCTTTGGCAGACCTAAGTAATAATACTTTAGAGAGAGACTTCAAGAATAGTGTTTAGTGACATCAAACAAGCAGGGCTAGCCATAAATCATCTTTGATACCTACTTTATTAAACCATTCATGAAATAAACAAGCTTAGGGGGTCTAGAGAGCAATTAAGAATTCTCTAAAATGTCCTAGCAAAGGAAAACAGAAAAACAATGAAGAACAAACAGAGCTAATGTGCCTTTGAAAAAAATTCTTAGTCTAAATACTTTTTTCTACTGCAATATAGAAATATGGAAACATAATGAAACAAGAAAAAACAATAACAGAAAAGAATCACTTCACCATAAACCAAGCTTAGGGATCCTGCAAGCAATCCTCCTCCATCAACAAACAGATCAAGGCATTCACAAGCTCCAAGACATCAATTTATTTTCAACTTCCAAAAGACTATGTATTACTTAAAATAGTCATCAAATTCCAATAAGATAATGAGCTCAAATGCAGTATTTATTTGCAAATGAGGAGGTGAAGCTGAGTTTAGGGTTTGGGTGTCATTTATTACAGATTTAATGAATTATTTACCTTGAAGACCATGCAAGGCTCAAGGCAAGAATATCTAAAGATACTTCTCTGAATAATAACTCCTATCTTAACTTCTGAGGGAATATAGGTGAAATTTTTGACTTTAAGGCCTATTAATAACTTTACAATAACTGTTTGTTAGATAGAAAATATCTCTCACTGGGTTCAATAACTGTTTAATGCTTTATTGAAGGAAACAAAGCATTAGGTGGCAAAAATATCTTTGAAAGAAGTAACTTCCTGTAGGTGCAATTAATTCGAATCAGCTTTGGATTAATCTGCCTCTTGTTTTATCTTTTAATCTCTGCATTTAGGCCTTTAAACTCTGTCTTTACACTCTGATTGTCTATTTATATTATATTTCTCTTTAATCTGTTTTGTCTTTGCCTGTTTATTAATCCCTTTTTATTAATATTTTTGATCTTATGTCTTCATCGTTCAACCTTTTTTAACTATCTGCCTTTATCCTTTGACCTCTGCTTTTAGCTGGCTAATCCTTTGTTTTTGCTTTTGATTTAAGGATTAGCCCTTTAATCTTTAATCTTCTTCTCTTCACTGTATCCTTTGACTGTGTTTGTTTGTTGTGTGAAGGGGATGCTTTCTGTCGCGGTAGGAGGGTTACTTGGCCATCGATGATCATGTTTCATCGATGGTTTGTGTGGATGCAAGACCTCTAGTCACCATTGATTTGAATTATCCTCCTAGATCGTCACCCAGAGGTTGATTTGGTCGTTTCTGGACCATCAGAGTGCCCCTTAGGAATTCTACCATTAAACCTGCACATAAAAACAATTTTTTAATCTGAAAACCGGCGGGGAGGGCACATGACTGCATTTTTCTATGGTTTGGATTGGTCGGAAGGGTTTGCAGAGGAAGAAAAGGCGTAGGGGGCAAGGTTCTGAAGGTGGAACCAGGCAGGAGTTTGAATGGAGGTGGGAGGATTTGAAAAATGGTGCAGAGGGATAAGTGGTTTCGAAAAACCGGAAGTTGTTTATCGCGTGGCCAAATGGTGGTAAGCAGTTTTCGGGAGAGGGCATGTGATATGGCCCAGTACGCGGTGCGTGGCAGGGTGAAGCCACTTATTTCACATGGATCAAAAGATGTTAACCCCAACACAATAATATATGTGGTATGTGCCAGGGACCATCAGATCATGGGGTGAAAGATCAACGACTATCACACGTTCTGGAGGAGGCGAGTAGGTGGTCAAATCAGCGGGGTGGAGGACAAGTGGCATATTTATATTGGGTCGTGAGGTTTGACGAAGGATGGGCCTGGGGCCTTAATAAATCAATGAAAACGGGTTAAGTTATAAGGTATTAAACGGGCGCTGGGTATGGTGGGGAGCGGGGCCCAGTTTTAATATAATAAGGTTCAGGAGCCTTTTTATAAGGTTTTACGGGGGTTTATGAATAGAAAGGGCAGAAAGGGATTTGTTTAGGGGAAGGGGCTTATAGATAGGCGAGATCGTGGTTATATGAGCGCAAGGGGGCTGGGGTTTAGAGGAAAAGGGGCTTAGGCCTATATATTATAAGGGCGGGTTTTCAACATTGTAAAAAAGCCTTAAATTATATATAAAATAAAGCATCTGATAGGCTTAAGTTCTGTTTTTAAATAATGTAAAAGGGGACTTTTATATTGTTTAATATATACAAGGGAAAAGGATGAATAGGGGTGTCCTTCATGAGTTTTTAGGAAGGGGAAAAAATGGGTTTTTTAGAGAAAAAGGAGTGAATGAGAAATTTGGTAGGGCGAGTGAAAAATGAGGTTAATAAGCCCAAAATGAAGTCCTTTTGGAGCAGTGAGGTGAAATTTAAAAGGTAGAGAGGGAAAAATATGGTGAAACAATTTGATTTAGGACAATGAAGGCAGTGAGATTTCTAAAACTCACAATATTTCTCAAATTTTGTTTTTAGAAATCTATGACCATTACTTAGTCATCTCCAAAATAGCAAAAATTATTGATGACTAACAGGAGGTATGTAACTCATTTTCTAATAAACATGGAAATTACTTGTGGTAATAAAAAAAATCATAAATAATTACAATATCAACCATAATATAAAGATAAAATACAATCACAATAATAAATTTTAGTAAAAATACATTTCATCAACCATTTAAAAGAAAATAATATAGTAAATACATATATAAAATGTGAGCCATGTAAAATAACAATAATAAATAATTGAATTAAGAGCAGTTAAAGATATCTATATAATACTTGTAATAAATAATAATATAAAAAAATTAGAAGTGAACTAAATATAAATATAAATGGAAACAAAAATAATTTTAGAGAGAAATTTATTATGTAGTACACACATTATAAAAATGAATATATTAAAAGATATAAAAAGAAATATTATAAATTTAATATTTATATAGAAATATTAAAATAATGTACATATAAACATGATATAAATTTAAATATCTAATAATAATAATAAAACTGCATTTTTACATATTATCTATATAATTGTAATTTTTGAGTTCTCTCAAAATTGAATGAGATTACAACCAACTTGAATCTAATTTAAATTATAAAAAAATGGATTTGATCTCTCCATACTTAACAAATTTATTTTTAATATAAATCTATATTAAGAGTTGCATGTGCTTGGAATGAACTCAACTTAAAACTTAGAGTTTCATGTGTTCTAGATGCTCTTACGAATAGACAACTGGCCCAATATAACAGGCATTGTAACATTTTTTTTCTTTGTATCACTTATTTGCATAAAAAAAAATTAAAAGTAAATAAATAAATAAAGAATATTCTTAATTAGCTTTCATAAATGAAATAATAATTAGGGACATTTTGAGATAGTAGTTAAATTTTCATAACACCTATAAAAATGATGGTTTGGTGACCTATGATTACGTAAGTGGATCAAAGTGCACCTAGCAATTAGATTTATAGGGTTTTCTTTCTATATGCACTCTCACTAGTATAGATAGATCCATTAATCTAATCCCTCAAGTGTAATCATTTCCTCAAGTTTTTTGCACTGTTAAAATGATTTGCATCTCAAAAAGATTTTATCTCTCTTGTTAAGATAAATCTGGGAAAATGTTATCTAAATTGCTCATCCTTTTTTTTTAAATAATGTTTGTAGCCTATGAGTTTGACTCCACCTCTCTTTTCTTCATGTATTCAACCTATGAATTGAAAGCTCTCTAAATAACTCTATATAGAGAGTGAAAAAGGCTTTGAATTAATAAACTATAGTTGGTTAGTTGTTGTTGTTGTTGCTTTTTTTTAAATTTATATTGCATCTTTCTATACTATCTTACATAGAATATGATTCCTTCTTCTATCTTGTATAGAATATGATTCCTTCTGCATGAAAGAGTAATCATCTTTCTTACCAACAATCACACATGCATGTATGCAAACATATATGCATATTAGTTTTTAATTGGAAGTTAGGTTTGACATTGTAATATTTTATTTAAAATTTTTTAAGCGTGTCTTGTCATTTCCACTTTCAAACACTAATAAAATTACACATCTCCCTCATATTGGCTTATAAAAAGTTTCTCAGGCTCTACTATAGAGGCTAGATATTCAATCTATCTCCATGCTTAAGGAATCCTAAGCTAATATGGATCTACTCAAATAAGCTCATCTCAATTTGGATCGTTTCATATGTCCCAAATAGATTTGACTTTCTTTTATTCAAACAGAAATTCATTTTACAACCCCTATAGAAGAGATTGTAACATCTATCTCTTATGTAATGTTCCTTTGCATTAATAAAAATTAAATATCTTTGCTTCTTACTGAAAAGTTAAAAGGTCACAATATAAATGTATGAAAAAGAGTTTGTAACATTTATCTCCTATGTAATGTTCAATGGTACCAAAAAAAAAAATGTCTTCTTCTCCATTGATATATATATATATAACATTGATGAAATTTTAGCTTTTGAATTTTTTTCCGAAAAAGTTTGGCTAAGATAATTTAAATTTTTACTCATAGTTTTGAAAAATTGAGTATATCAAAGAGAGAGCATTGTCTCCATTACAAAAATAGACCTATCTAAAAGGCCAAATTCGTTCACTTATCAACTTAGTCCAAGAAATAAATTAACCACTGAAAAAGTTCAACCTCTTTTAAATAAAATTTATTTTCCAAATCTAATAAATTTTTTTCTAATATAATTTTATTTGATTAATAAAAACTTTTTTATTCAAAATTTTGAAACAATCACTAATAAATAAAAATTTCCTATTAAACATTTTAGCCTATTATCTCATAAATCAATCACTTATAAATAAAAAAATTAACATATAAATCAAAATTTTAAAATCATTCACTTCAATCCCTCCGAGTGCAATCATTTCCTTCAATATTTACGTTGTTAAAATGAAAATGATTTGAATTTCAAAGAAAATGTGCTGGTCAACATGGATTTGGCCATGTGTTATAAAGATTGCTCCTCTTTTTCGGAATGTGCACAGGCTATGAGTTTGATGGCACCGTCCTTTATTCAAATATGCAGCCTATGACTTTAATATTACATAAATAATTTTGCATATAGATTTTGAAAAAGTATTTGGCCCTAGTTTTGAGCACTTCAAATACACTTGTATGTTGTGTGTTGAGCTTATCTTTTAATGATAAGATTGTTAAGATTGAATTCTAACATAATTCTGCCCTTTAGAGATTGATATCTGGCTATGTAAATTAATAAATTAACGAATAAGTTGGGTGCTTGGTTTTTTCTTTCAGATTTATGGTATTTCTTTTGATATTGGTGGCTTAATAAAGGAGAAAATAAGTTGCCTGTTTGCTTTTTTATTTCCAATTTATGGTATTTCTTTTCTTATTGGTGGCTTTTTCCTCTCGAATTTATGATATCTCTTTTGTTTTTGTTGTGTATCGAACGTTCTGCCCTCCTAAAAGCTGTGCGTTTTGATTTGTGTATTCCTTTTTACAGTTTTAGTTTATGTGTAGTCTGGTCATCATAGCTTATAACTGCATTAAGCACAATTTGGTGGGTACTTCATTGTTTGGCTAGCTGGAGAACGTCTTCTTTCAGAAGTAGTTGTAGCATACAAATATTTAGCTTCTGAAGTCGCGCAACCAAAAGTACCCCTCAATCCTCAGAACTTCACTCGCACCTTTGGCTTCTTAACAGTAACTTTGGCATTGGCATCGTGAACTGCACGCGAACTATTATCTTCATCAAATTTCAATTTCCCCAACTCTATTTTCACATTCAAATTCAGGGGAACGCTGACCTGATTTTCTGCGTGTTGAGTGTAGAGACCATGTCGCTAGTGAGTTCCACGTCCAAGAAGGTGGTGTTTTTGACCTGGTAGAACGTCGGCAGAGCACGAAACGATGAGAAGGATGTTGTGGTATTCTTAGTGGGTAGAACGTCGGCAGAGCACGAAACGATGAGAAGGATGTTGTGGTATTCTTACTGGGATTCCGGGCCACCACAAATTCGTAATTTGTATGACGTTGCCACTGATGGTGAAACTAGTAGTCTGGATTTGGGGATCTTCAGTACAGAATGCCACAAGCGATGGCGCCATCAAATGCAAATCTTGCGGCACAAGCAGTGACAACAGCCTACAGGAGTACTACCATCGGTTGTCTTTTGAGAAAAAGGATCATCAACGCTTGGGAGGAATGACAAGTATCTGGGATGCTCTCGTCTCTCGTCTCTCGTCTCGGATCGAGGGTGACTCCATTCGATTATGGAGCTTCTTGAAAAATAAAGCCCCGGATGCAATGACGGGAATGAATTCTGCAGGTGTGTGAATTTTGCATAATTTGAAGAGAATCTGAACATAGTCTAAATAAATTTGAATTTCAAGTTAACTTTTGATCCCATCACCATTTGATATTTTTTTTTGGGTTTTTGGTGTTAAAATCTAGTGAATAAAATTGAAATAAAATTTTGATTTAGGTTATTTAAACTAGTTTTTCAGTACTCCAAAAATTAATTCCAGCCAGAAAAATTAAATCAGAAAATTTCAAAAAACCCCTTCGAATCACTCAAATTTCAAATTTCAAATTTCAAATTTCAAATTTCAAATTTCAAATTTCAAATTTCAAATTAGATAGCGACTTTGGAAAATGGTGGATAACGAAGGTTGGAAAGCTGTGGGACAAAGGGATGGTCGGCGAAGCTCACAGGAGGAGACGGAACAGGTTTGACTGGTCGGAAAAGGGGATGGCAGATGCCTCTGAGAACTATATACAAACATCGAGGTGTCGGTCGGCGAAAATTCCCGGGCGAAAAAGCCGGCTGGGTAGACTACTCCATTTGCGTTGTGTTTTTATTAGAATTTATATGAATACATTATTTATATTTATATTTATATCATAATATATATTGAAATTGAAATTGAAATTGGGTTTGAGAAATTTTCATTTTTATTTAAATGAATGGAAAAGAAAATTTTTTTTTTTTGTTTATATGAATAATAAGGTTTTCAGTTTCAAATTAAAAAATAGCAAATTTAATTTAAAAATTATTTATTTCACCACCTGTTACTCACGTGTTTACTAAAAATTCCTTATCAAATTATATATTTGCTAGCAACCTGACAGATGTTCTATCGATTTCGAATTTCATTTTTTGCCTACCTGCACAGGTGTCGCATAGAATCATATTGCATGATCTATTCCTCGCCTACGGAGAAGACGTAATCCTTCGTCTTTCCTTCCCTGTACATGTCATGGCTCCTAACACCCGAGGTTTGAATCCGTAAATGTGAATTTGTTTTCCTATGTGAAAAACTTTGATTAATATTTCAATAGTTTGGGTATTTTTAAAATAAGGAAAAATATTGAAGATTTTATTTTTAAACCTTGTAATAAGTTTTTGGCTAGTTAAAGATGCTAAACATGTACTATAAAATAATCTTACGCTTATGTTGTATATCAACCACATTTATTAATGTGGTTGTGCTAGTTATATGTATCTTTCAAGGGAAGAGTATTATTAATTCCGATAAATTCAAATATCCACTAGATTTTCAATCATGAAGCAAAAATATTGATCACATTGAACACAATACTAAGAAAGAATTGCATCACACCAATTTTGTCAAATAATTGAATGTTCTTATCTTTATATAATAAATATTTGTCTATACTTTCACCAAAATCTTTGTTTCAAGAATAAAAAACCCTCCCAAGAAAAAGAAAAATTACAGACAGTTAATACCATTCTTTCTCCAATCATAGCAAATTTTATGGAAGAAACCTTAGTATTAACACCATTTAAAATTCAAATCCTAGAATTAGACAAAAAACATCTCACATCATAAAACCCTAACTGTGTTAATGATATTTCTCCACCTTAACAATCTCCAAAACAAAACACTAGAAAGTGTCGAACAACCTGGAAACCACAAACTGCATTGTATCATAGAATTTAGAAAGTATTATCATACATTAAATCCTATAATCCTCAAGCACTAACTAGGATCCAATTAGGGGCGAAGAAAAAGGGCCAAATTAGGCTTCAAATTATCTTGTTGTTTTCCTTCTAAAAACGAGGTTTTGACCAAGGGAACCCAATTAAATTCAGAAGATCAAAAATCGTATTCTATGAGGGGTTGTTTCGAGTTGAAAAGAGCATAAACTCAATGCGAAGTAACTTTTTAATTTATCATGCATGACAAGTTGTACACTTAATTGCATGCAAGACAAGTGCTAATACAAAGGTCTTATTTCATTGATGAGTATAGATGATGAAATGGGACACTTACTAATATAAAGTATTATGCCTATTACACCAATGATAAGTAAATGTGATGAAACAAGACATTTACAATTTTTAATTGTAACGCCTAAATAACTAAGCCTTTTGATTCGTTGGATGAGTAAATGTAAAATGTTTCTTCTAGCGGTAGCAATTCTTCAAGGAAAATGGTAAACATGAAACAATCCACTTTTATATTATTTTAATGTTTCACATATTTACACAATCCACTTTTCCCCAAAAAAATATTTTATATCATCTTAATGTTTCACATATTTACATATTTACACCTCTCTGCAGGGTTATTTTAATGTTTAACATATTTACACCGAAGTGTCTCTCTGCGGGGTTGGGTTGGGCATACATTGTTTATGCAAGTCGGTGTTGGATTGGGCAGACATTGTTCATGCTAGTTGGGGTTGGGTTGGGCATGCACTGTGAGATTTGGTTAGGCAGACATTGTTCATGTTAGTCGACGTTGGTTTGGGCATAAATTGTTCATTCTAGCTTGTGATGGTCGATCGCAGAGCGTCATTTTGTTTTCCTCCCTCCAATTATTGAGCATATGACATGTGGAATCATCATTGGTGTCCCCGAACAATATTCGAATGTTCCCATCGACTTCTTGTAAGGTGATTCAATGAGAAATAATGGATGAAGTGTCCCACTTCATCTACACATTAGCAACATCCCTTTCCAGGCACCTACACAGCCTTTTGTTGAAGACCAAGAATATGAACTCCAACATGGTCATGAATTTCCCATTTTCGAGCCATCGTTATAGCTTGAGGTCATGGTAGTCCTTACCTTGGATTCTCTCCATTTGAGCCATGGAGTAGAAAAGGCATAACACTATTGACCCCTTTTCCAATTTTGTTCTGCCTGGTAAGGCGTCATTGTCTGCCACCTCTAATATCTCTATGGGAACCAATGGGTACATTCGCATGGGTTCCAACAATGTGGCCTACAAATAGTTCATTTCTTTTAATTCATCCAGACTAAATGGGTTTGGATCATTTTCATCTTTTGATGTTTGCAGTCTTTGGCTTGTGATTCCTTTCAACTCCATCAAAATATTATGTTCAATGTGTGGGTGATGTTGTGGGACCTAGAAGAACTAGGCGAGTGTAGCAGTCATCATGTCCTTTCCTGCCATTATGTTGCTTACAAAGGTACCTCTTAGCTCCTCCTCAGAGTACATGCCACCCTTAATTTCTCTCTGCCTACAGAAACAGAGGAAAAACATTGGAACATCAGAACAGTTGGCCATCCATGGAATTATTTTGTAATGCGTGCATCTCTTTCCTCTTCGTATCATAGATATTTCCCACGTAATCATGCATGACTCTCTGATCCGTACACATTTGTTTCTCTATCCACAAATTGATAAACCTTAGTGTCTTCAAGTAAATTGTTGGCACAAGAAATCAACACATGGAATCCTGGATGGAATAGTAAAACAAATTTGAAATTAGAGATGTTATCGAAGGTGTAGCAAAGGAAAACATCCTCCAGGTCAAGTAAAATTCCATCTCTCACTGCCCACTGGAACCGTGGAAGAAACCTTTGGTGCACCAACATGAATGTCATCTCAATAACGTCGTTGTGGGTTTTGGGTGAGGAAAACATCGTGGACATGATCACCCTATGACGGGGATAACAGAGCTCTAAAAATGGAGAGTGATCTCCATGTTATAATCTCTCATTCTCCCAACAATGACTATGATGTGGGGGACGATTCAGTGCCATTTTTCCCAGGCGCATGGTTGATAATACCTAGTTATCATCATTATTATCGCATCCTCTCATGCTCACACCACCTCCTGCAAGGAATTAAATCCCTGCTCGTTCTGGAGGCTCCAATTGGCCCTAGCTACCATCAACATCTCTATGGCTATGTAATAGAATTATATCTTCAAAATATTTCAACATTTCCTATAAATTCGTTGGATATTTTTCTACATTCAAGTCTCTCTTTTTCACCATTTTTGATATAAGTTCAAAAACCCTACCTATCAGTGCTATGCCTCCAAATGGTTGTTTTCTATTCAAAATGGAATAAATTGAATCACCAGTGGAGAAGCTTGCATGGTCTAACCATCGTGGAACTTCCTAAACAAAGGAACAATCACGGTAGTTTAAGGCAGCTCCCAAATGGTGACACCAACCCATCTCTCTTAATTATATTCATAATCCACATAAAACCAGCTCTGGGAAGGTGTTGACGGTGTTGGACCCACCAACATTCAAGGGGTCTCCTTGATATGTGGTCCCAATCAGAACTCACACCATTTTGGATAGGAGCCCCATTCGGAATATGGTCTGGTGGAAAAATTCTTAAATATTTCCCATTTATATAACTCTTTGAAAGAGAGAGGAGTGAAATTTTTCCTTCGAAAAGAAAGTGAGTGTGTCTGGTGAGTGTTTAGTTGTAGGTGTGTCAAGGTTCTTCTATTGTGGAGGGAGAGAGAGAAGTGAGCCTCTAAGAGAGATGTAATAGTACCACCCTATAAGATACACATGCAACCAAGAAGGATTTGTCTAACATCCAACATAATAGTCCACAAATATGTGACGGTCATTACAACCAATGTAACAAGAAAGATGTGTCTAACATCCGACAAAATATTCCACAAGGATGTGACAACTATAGCAACCATTAAATCACATTCTCAATATTATAATTACTAAAATAACTGAAATAGTTCAACTACATTAGCATATATGAAAGCAAACATGAATTACAAACATCCACAGAATAGTTTTACAAATATTCATAATCCATGTATGAAGAACATGTTTTACATGAGGCTTCTGATATTAAGTAAAAGTTCCAAGACACATGTATATAAGGAACACCACTAGCTCCAATATTGGAGAGTTGGAGCCACTCCTTGCTCCCCAAAAGAAATAGCTTGTCTCTCTAATGCCTTGCGGGAGGAGCCAAGGTGAAAATTCCTTTGCTCATTCAATGAGGTGTATATATAACCAATGAGGAGGTGATGCTCCACCTTCTTTGTGACTCTTTGACTACCCTCATGATTTTTTGAATTCCTATGAATTTTCAACTTTACATGACTCTTCATATTTTGTACATGTCCTTTAAACACTCCCTTTATAATACATTTTTGAATCATAATTTACACAATCCACAATAATTGTGTGGCATGTGACAACTCATAAAATGACATGACATGACACTGTTGACATGGACTTCTTGATGATGTGGAAATTTTAAGCCACTCTTGTTCCTCCTTGATATGTGTCTGCTTGAGAATTCTCTTCTATCCACCTCTGTATGCCTTAGAGGTAAGGAGTTTTCAATGATATCAAGTCTTGAGTTGTGGTCACAAACTAGTGTCCCCTTTCTTTCTCTTGGTTGATCAACTTGCATAATTAGCTACAAAGGTGTCTTTCAACATGTTTCCCTTCTTCATCTCCTTATGTATCATCTTGTCATAGTATGATAAGGTATTTGCATCTACAATTCACTCATGACTAGACGATATCAGTATGATAAACCCCAAGTCTAAGATAGTGCATGTTGATCCACTGACTGAACCAGAACCAGGTGACAGGCTAAGAGAGAGGCTCAATTCTTATGCAATTCCACAACTCAGGAAATTAGGGGTGAAGCTTGAGCCTTGAGACTACACAATGAGCAACTTAGGCTGGACTGAGGAAGAAAATTGTGCAGTTTGGAAGCTTAGTGTGATAGGCTGAGTGGATGGGCATTGGTTCAACCTATTACATAGTTTTGGAGGGAAAATTAGGTTGGGAAATTGCGTAATTTCATATCTCAAGAGATCAAGGGATGATCTTGACGTCATAGATTGCACAATGTACAGTTGAGGTCAGGCTAGAGGGTTGGATTGCACAATTTTGGAGGCCAAGGTATGAGCTTTAACACTGGAATTGCGTAGTGCGCAGTCCTAGGAGGCAGGGAATGCACATTACACAATGTCAAGAGGCAGGTTCATAGATAGAGGGTTGAGACTGCACAATGTGCAATTCAAGAAGGTCGGATGAGGCTAAGTTTCTTGGTCATAAATATTTCAAAAATTGACTAAGTACGGAACCGATGAGGCTGATGTGAATAGTGATAATATTTCAACTGTGATAACACGCTTAGAATACTTGATTAAACAAAAACATAGATCATCCAGGACACATGGACAACATACTTTCCTTAGTGCAACATTTTGCAACAACTTACGACAAGTGCGACACTAAAGATACACTTCGCGATGACCATGACAACACTTGTGCTACAATGCTTAAAACTTTGAGAATGAGTGAGACAGATATTTACATTGTATGATTAACTCATTTTCACAAAGATAACCCCTTTAAACCACAAAACAAGCTTATTTACATTGTGTGATGCTTAACATGTGAAAAGACGACATATTCTTTTCTCACAAAAGGGACCAAAACACTTAGAGAAACACAAGGAATGGATTTCAATGTTTGCGACAACAATATACACGACCAAGGTAGGCTCTGAAATTTGGTTCAAGCCAAAATTTGGAGGGTGTTATAACAATGAAAACACTTGGCAACACACTGGTAGAATTCCAGCTTCTTTGTCTTGGATGAATCTTATGTGCAGGGTCTTATTTTTTCAAGGAGTATTGATTCATCGTGTAGATCACTCTGGCCTTCCCACTTACCCCATGAATAAACATGGTCCCCTTTGTACCTTCTCGATTGCACACAACACAATATTTGGGAATATCGTAGTGCTTCGAATTAGAAAGAGTAGTGAAGTTCGCGAGCCTTAAATTTTCAGTCTTAATTTTTCATCTCTAGTGTTGCTCTGCTGCTAGCAGGCCTGGACAGTACCCCGACAGAATCACTACAGGAACACAAGCATTACTTCACTGCAAATGAGCCTGGTCAGTACCTCGATGGAGTTTCTTACTTCACCTCTCTACGCATGAAGCCTTTCTCTTCTTTCACCTTTATTTATTTATTTTAATAGGATTGCGCATTGGAACTTATTTATTTTATGGGCGGAAGAGGGATCTCAACCTGTTGAGAGTAGGAGAGGTTGTTCCTTCATAGAATCATATAGAGACCTCTGATTTAGGTTTGCTCAATTATATTTTCCCCTTCTCCTCTTCTACTAATTGGATAAGCTTGAAAATACTCAAACATAAATAACCAAGTGTGGACATAATATTTCCTGAATAGACACAAGTATCATGGTTTGACCAAAACTATCCTCACATATGGATCATATTTTCAGTCAAAACTTCATCGACCAAAAGATGAACTAAAGGTTAGCCAAATGTTTTGGTGTCATAAGGCTCTTTTCAATTTAGCCATATGCAAAGAAGTCGGAAAACACGTTCACACACAATTCTTATTTACATAACGAAAAAGAAAATACAAAACCAAACAAACAAGAAAAATACTATGCACATAATGCAAGGCATAGCCCCAGATCATCATTGAAAATTATGTTTTTAAGTCTTGGCCATTAATGGGGAGAGTCAATCTTCTCGTCTAGTGATTGTAGACGATACATGTGTTGGCCAAGGTTTTCGTGAATGGGGAATAGTCCAATCCACAGGGGTTGAAACTTAGTGTGTTTGACTTTGTCTTCATGGGATTTGTCTTACTTCAAGACTAATTCACCCACATTGAAGTCATTCTTCCTTGCAGACTTCTTGTCAAACCACCTCTTGATACGACTCTAATGAAGAGAAAATTTTTATTTTTCTTTTATTATTTATTCTTACAGCTTGTGAATAGTGTCCATCATACACTAAACTAATAAACATGGCTTTCCCTAGGATTCTTGTGAAAGCTTGAGGGAAGGCAAGTAGATGTTCGAGGGAAGGATGGCTTCTTTTCCATATACCAAGAAGTAAGAACATGTATTTAAAGAGGGTTTTGGCGCGACTCGGTCAGCCCATAGGGAATTTACCAAAGCGGAGTGCATATTCCTTTGTTTAGAGAAAATATTCTTCTTAATGATACAGATAAGGTTCTTATTTGTAGACTCAATAAGACCATTTACCTAGGGACAATATTTAGATGAATTTTTCAATACAATTCCATTTTCCAATTTGATATCATATAATTTTATCGATGAAAAATATGTTTCATTGTCAAAAACAAGTGAAGTTGGAATGTCAAACTTGGAAATGATATATTTCTTAAGGAAATTGATTACTTCTTGATAATTCACCTATTTTAGTGGAACTTCTTCTATCCACCACGTGAAGTAATATGTAGCAGCGAGGATGTAGTGGTGTTGCTTTGATGAATGTGGAAATATTTCGGCAATAACATCTAGGCCTTATTGTTGAAATGGTTCTTCCACTGCAATAGGCTGCAATGGGGCAGCTAACTTCTTGTTTCGGCCAACACACTTTTGACAGACCGAATATTTGCGGGCATAGGTGTGAGTATATTTTAATAATTTGGGCCAATATAAATCGGCCTGCATAACTTTGTGTGCGGTTGTATCACCTGAAAATTTTCCCCTCGCTGGTCCATTGTGGAGATCATGTAGAACTCTCTTTAAATCATGCACTTCCAAGCACCTGAGAAACACCCCATTATGGTGCTTTTTGAAAAGCACCCCATGAACCAATTGATAAGATAATGCTTTAAATCCAAGTGCCCACTTCTAACGTGAAGATAAGTGAGAGGGAACGATACCATGCTCAAAGTATTAGTGCACATCCGTGTGCCAAGATTTTGTGATGGTAGTGGGGAAAGCTCACTCAACATTATACATTTCAATCTCTTGTTCCAATTCGGAAGAATATTCTTCATTTGCATCCACCGCTTCTACTGCTAGTTGACATAGACCATGGCCCTTAATCGTGTGAACTGTATTTAACTCTAAGTCATACTCTTGTAGAATAATCATCGAGTTCGCTCTCCTATCACCCAAATCTTGCTAAACGAACAATGATCTAACTCCTAGGTGTGGAATAAAGATGATGCAATGTTTTTTGAAGAGATAGAGTTGGAAGTGTTTCACTACCTTGTATACTCCCTACACATTCTTATCAATGGAGGGGTAATTAATCTCGAGTCCTTGTAGGTTGTGACTCATGAAATATATTTTTCTCCCATTATTTTGATCATCCTTTTGTCTAAGCACAATGGTAAGAAAAGTATCTGAAGCGAAATTATAGAGCAAGAAATATTTGTTGAAATATGAAGTGTACAAAGAAGGTGCTTTTGTAATAGATTTCTTAATACATTAAAACTCATCCTTTTCCCTTTTATCATAATTGTATAGTGCATCCTTCTTTACCATCTCCTGTATAGGTTTCATGAAAATAGAATAATCGGAGATGAACTTGCGTAGAAAGTTTATTTTCCTCGGGAAGGACTGCATAGCTTTCTTGTTCATAGGGAAGGGAATCTGCGTAATTTCTTTGAACATCTCCGGGTCTACTTTAATCCCACTTTTGGAAATAATATGCCCCAAGAGGCTACCCTCAGACACTTCAAAGATACTCTTCTTTGGATGAAGGGATATCCCGTATTTTCGACATCGCTTGAAAGTTTTATGAAAATGGTGTAAGTGGCCTGATCTCTTCTTAGAAAACACTATGACATCGTTTAGATATACCACTAAACTTTGTTAGATCAATCTACAAAATGCAATATTGACTGTGCGTTGAAGTGTCACATCAGCATTGACTAGCCCAAATGGCATTCTCCTAAATGCGAGCATGCCCCACTTCGTGCACAAATTTGTTTTGAGTTTGTTAGGCTCTGAGACCAGAACCTGGTTTTAAATTGAGTAATTGTCAATAAAATATAACATTTCTGACCCCGATATTGTTTGTAGTATCTGTTCCATAAATGACACCTGGTAGTTATCTTTTTCTGAGGCGCAGTTCAAGTTGCGAAAATAAACACACAAGCGAATTTCCGCAGACTATTTTCTTACTGGGACCAGGTTCGATACCCAGGTAGAATGTTGCAATTTATATATTATCTGAGTATCTAGAAGTTTTCTCAAATATTTTTGAATCAGAGACTCAAGCATCGGATGTACCTTCCGCAACTTTTGTTTGAAAGGCATGGACCCTTATTTGATCAGAATGACATGTTGGATTATTCGTGTGTCAGAAGTTTTGAGATCGTCATATATCCATGTGAAAACATATCGGTACTGCTTGAATATGAGAATGAAATATTGTCGCTCCTGTGTTGTGAAGAAATTACCAAGATTGACAAACTTCAGATCTTTTTCTGTCCCAAGATTTATTTTCTCATGCAAGAGTGTTGAACTGTGGTTTTTTTCATTGATTGGCACCCATAATTGGTTTTTCAAGTGATACAACTTTTCTAATGATACCATGCCTTTTGGCATGGGATTATCTTTATTTATTAGAGATGCATCATGTGATTCTTTCTCATGATCATCTTCGTTGATAGATGCATCCTTGAATACATCAGTGTTTTCCATAAATTGTAGTATATGTTGCTCATCATTGAAAATGTCTAACGTAAGTTAGTGATATTGTCAGGGACGGATGGCTTATAAATAATTTCTACGGAAAAACCATCCCTTAGCGGTGATAATCTAGTAGCAGGATTTTCTAATGCATCTGCATCTACGTTGTGTATTCTAGGAACATAAATAATATTGAAATATTGGAAATGAGAAATCAAACAACATACCCCTTTTTTCTAACTTTTCAGATGAGGTGACACACAATGTATAGGATCATGTACCTTTCATAAGACAATTTCGGAGTCACTTATTGATTTGAGGATTCCATCATTGAGGTCAATGGCTCGATGTAAGCCCAAGATGAGTGCCTCATATTCTACGGTGTTGTTAATGAAATTGAATTCCAAGTGGCTGGAGATCAGATATTTTCTCTATCGTAGATCTACTAAAATACAACCAGCTCTAGATACCTCCTGTGTCTTGGAACCGTCAAAATACAATGTCCAAACATCATATGTACAAGGACTATGGAATACACTAGTATTTCTACTACTACTACTTACTATACAAATTTCATTTTTGTCAGTTTGACTAAAAGGGAGATCCAACTGTGTGTCTAGTGGGACTGGGGATGGTTGGGCAAGATAGCACCCCAGATCAGTTTCTAAAAATAAATCTCCAAAGATAAGATCTACAAAAGCAACTGGTTCATTCTTACCCTCAAAGGGAGTGATAGTATGCTTCATGTAATATTTTGAGTTTACCTTGATTTGATTGTTTCTTCCCTTGTATGGAAGCCACAAATGTGACCAGTCTGTAGAAAAATACCCTTGTATTTTCCTGGATCAATCTCGACTCAACAAAACACCATATGTTTCTGGAATGTCCACAATTACTATCTTTATACAATGGTGAACTCGATGGTCAGATGATAAGCACATTTCTGATTTCACCTATAGCATGGACAAGGGTCTCGTCTAGATGAATGCTTGGTGCACCTATTTTATCCCATTTTGCATTACTTTTCTTTGCCAAAGATAAAGGAATTACGTTCACCGATGCACCAGAATCAACTAAGTAATTGTGTACATTATAATTAAAAAATTCAAATGTTAAAGAAAATGGAGCGCAGGGTGTATTTGCATCCAATGTTAAAGAATTAAGTACTGACTCCATGGAACCAGAGTAATTACATTATTTAGATCCATTCTATAAAGAAGCACTGTTACCTGAGGCGTATTGTTCAACACTGTGGAGGAGAAGCTCCTGCTGACTTTTGATTCTTTTAAGTTTGAAGCGGAAAATGTTGGCATGAATCTTCTTCATGTCTTCTACTATACTGTAATCAAGTGCGAGAGATATTTCCGAGGTGTCTGGAGGAGTACCTTGGTATGCTACTTCTAGGGTGATGGACTTTCTCCTATTGGTTTCGGAAGTAATTTTCGTTGTAGCCACATTTCCAAACTTGCTCTGAGTGTTCTAGGTTGAGTTGACGCACTGAGTGATCTTCCTTAAAAAATGATCCTTAAATTTCTTCTTCGTCAAATGTTATTGGGTGGTCAACCCTTGGCTTCTCAAGTTATATCGATTGTTCTTCTTTTGGGTCGGTCCATCACTCGGTGACTTCTTTTCAACAATGTTGTTTTCAGCTGTGAATACACAACTTAGTGTGTTCATTGCGTACCCAACATTTGTCGTTTCTTTGGTTGCAACAATTTCTTACTTTTCTTCTACAGGCTCAATCTTCTCATCAGAAAGTATTGTATCAATGATATGCACAACAAGAGCGTTCATATTGTGGTTCCATGATGGGAATTTTTTTTTTTTTCTCTGAATGATATTCTTGATGAAATGAGAAATATTGATCCATTTATATACTCTCAACATTCATCAAAAAATTTGATCTTTATGCAGACTTGGTTGTTTTTTTTGGTTTCTGGTCTTGGAATCCCTTCTCAAGATGTTGAATCTAGGAGGCTTGTTGCTCATGGTGGTCTCATTTAACCTTTGTTTCAACTCTACCAACTCATTGGGCAGAGAATTTAGGGTGCAAAACAAGCTCTCAAGATCGACAACTTCTTTGTCCTTAGCCTTGCTTATAGAGGCTTGAGACATTTTTCCTATGTCATTGGAGTCTTTATTTGGTTCATCATTTATGATGACTCCAATCACATGCAATTCCTTTTCAACTATGATTTCTTCATCGTAATTTTCCAAAACATTTTCTTTCACCGTTCTTTTCATGAATTACACAATGCTTGTTTGTAAGGAAAATGTGTAATAGTGAATATTGATGGAGTCATGAGGATTTGTATTTGTCATAAATTTATTCAAGATACGGTTAAACCTTTGATTAAAATCATTCACCTCCTCTTTGTGCTCCATATTAATATTGCCCAACTCTTTTAACAACATGGTGAGGGTTTTGTCATCAGCGATTTTTTCAAGAAAAATCTTCTTAAACCCCTTCTAGTTATGGATCGAATTTAGAGGAAGACTATGATACCATACAATTTCTTTGCCGTCTAAGGTGCATAGAAATAATCTACATGAAACATCATCATAATTTACCTCTATAATTTTCATACATAGTTATAAGTTGTCCAAATGGTCCTCCGCTTTCATTGCCTTATCAGGGTCATAATTCGTTAACGACTTCTCTGAGTGCCTTGAAATCTAATGTAGAATCCTTAGTAGTGAAAGTGGGCCTTGAAACATGTATTCTATATCTTGGTTTGTCATATCTTCGTTGTTTTCATCCTCCTCTTTGTCAGAATCTTATGGTTCTTATTCTTCGTCCCTTCCCAACCCACGAAAAGTATTGTATGAGAGTACAACATTATATTTGTTACCACAATTGTAAGATGGAGGCAATTTTGACTTCTCTACATTTCCCATAAAGTCTGATAATTCTTAAAGGGTGGCAAGAACCAAATCTTCAATAATAGAAATCACTATCCTAGTAGGGGCGGTTGGGTTCTTCTTCAAAAAATAAGGAAGAAATTTTACTCCTGGAAACAATCCAATATCTTTTTCAAACTTACGGGTTATAGGAGAGATGGCCTGGATCTTATCATAAAATATTTCACAAGTTTCTACAAGCTTTGGCTAAGAATACTCACCAACTTCAAGAATATGAGCATGGGAGGTGTTGGGAGTGTTACTGCCTTGACCGGAAGAGGTAAGGTTAGGAAGGGTGAGGTTATCAGCCATAAAAGTCTATTTTTCCTCCTTCTAGCACCATAAATGTTGATGTTGTTGGACTCGCCAACATTCAAGGGGTATCCTTGATATGTAGTCCCAATTAGACCTTTCACCGTTTGGGATAGGATCCCCATCCAAAATATGGCATGGTTTCCAAATTCTTAAATATTTTCCTTATCCCTAACTCTCAGCAAGAGAGAGGAGTGAAATTGTGCCTTTGAAAAGAAAGTGAATGTGTTTGGTGAGCATTTTTTTGTAGTTGCGTCAAGGTTCTTATACTATGGAGGAAGAGAGAGAAGTGAGCCTCTGATAGCGAGAGGTAATAGTACCACCCTAGTAGAGACATGTGCAACTAAGAAGGATCCTTCTAACGTCCAACAGAATAGTCCACAAATATGTGACAATCATTACAACCAATGTAACATGAAAGATGTGTCTAATATCCAGCGGAATATGCCAGAAGGATCCAACGGCTATAGAAACCATTACAACACATTCTCAATATGATAAGTACTAAAAAAAACAAATTATTGTAACTACTTTAGCACAAATGAAGAAAACATGAATTAAAAACATCCACAAAATAATCTTACAAATATTCATAATCCATTTATGAATAATGTGTTGGCAATGAGGCTTTTGATATTAAGTAAAAGTTCCAAGACACATGTATACAATTAACACCACTAGCTCCAATAATGGAGCATTGGAGCCACTCCTTTCTCCCCAAAAGAACTAGCTTGTCTCTCTAATGCCTTGTGGGAGGAGCCAAGTTGAAAAGTCCTTTTCTCATACAATGAGGGTGTATATATAACCAATGAGGAGGTGATTCTTCACCTTCCTTTTGTCTCTTTGACTACCCTCATGAATTTTTGACTTGCTGTGAATTTTCAACTTTACAGGCTCTTCATATTTTGTACATGTCCTTTGGACTTTCCCTTTACAATACATTTTCAAATCATAATTTACATAATCCACAATAATGGTGTGGCATGTGACAACTTATGACATGACATGACGTTGTTGACATGGAATTCTGGATGATGTGGCAATGTCAAGCCACTCTTGTTGCTCCCTTTTATGTGTCTTCTTGAGAATTCTCTTTTATCCACCTTCGTATGACCTAGAGGTAAGGAGTCTTCAATGATATCAAGTCTTGAGTTGTGGTCGCAAACTAGTGTCCCCTTGCTTTCTCTTGGTTGATAAGCTTGCATAATCAGATGCAAAGGTGTCTTTCAACATGTTTCACTTCTTCATCTCCTTCTTCATCATATTTACATAGTATGATAAGGTACCTGCATCTGCAATTCACTCATGACAAGATGACATCAGTCCAATAAAACCCTATTCTAAGATAGTTCATGTTGATCCATTGATTGAGGCGGAACCAGGTGATAAGCTAAGAGAGAGAATTAGTGACTGTGCAATTGTGCAACTCAGGAAGTCACAGGTGAAGCTTGAGCCTTGAGACTGTGCAATGTGTAGTTTAGGTTGGACCGTGGAAGAAAATTGGGTAGTCTAGAAGCTCATTGTGACAGGCTGAGGGGATGGGAAATGGTTTGTCCTATTACGCAGTTCTGGAGGGAAGAGGAGGCTGGAAAATTTCACATATAAGGAGATCAAGGGTTGAGCTTGAGGTCAAGCATTGCATAATGTGCAGTTGAGGCCAGGTTGATGGGTTGGATTGCATAATTTTGGAGGCCAAGGTATGGGCTTGAACATTGGAACTTCGCAGTGCATAGTCCTTGGAGGAAGTAACTATGTAGTGTCAAGAGGTAGGGTCGTGTTCAATTCAGGAAGGTTGGATGAGGCTAAGTTGCTTGGTCGGAAATCTTTCAGAAATTGACTAAGTGCGGGATCAGTGAGGTTGATGTGAATAGTGATAAGACTTCGACTATGATTACACACTTAGAATACTTGACGAAACAACAAGATAGATCATCTAGGACACATTAACAACATAATTTCCCTAGTGCAACAATTTGCGACAACTTATGACAACTGTGACACTAAAGATAAACTTTGCGACGACCATGACGACACTTGTGTGACAATGCTTAAAACTTTGAGAATGAGTGTGACAGATATTTACATGGTAGGATCGACTCATTTTCACAAATATAACCCCTTAAAACCACCAAAACAATATTATATACATCGTGCGATGCTTAAAATGCAAAAATATGACATTTTTATTTTCTTACAAAAGGGACCAAAACACTTAGGGAAAACACATGGAATGGATTTAAATGTTTGCAACGACAATACACAAGACCAAGGTAGGCTCTAAAATTTGTTACAAGAAAAAAATTTGGAGGGTGTTGTAGCAGCGAAAAGAGAAGGCTGCAAAATATTACCATAATGGAACTACCAAGAGAAGGACTTAGACGTGTTGTGGAAACTGGAAGAAATCCGAAATGGTGGTCACATACACTTTGGTTGAAATATTTTTATTTTCTAATTTTAAATTTTTATTTCATTAAACGAGGACAATATAAAAGGGATATGTATTCCCATCATAGCTTTAATCAAGTAAATATTCAAAATTTAACGATATGGTTCTATTTAATTAAAAAAAGTTCTCCTAGCATTAAAAATTCTTATGTACATCAACAAAAACAAAAAAATAAAAGTTGATGGATAAATTAAAATGTATAATCTCGTTTAGTTGGAGTTACAAAGTCATAAGAACATGTTAAATTAAATGTCACATAAATTCAATCTCATGTTTTCATATTCTTCATATCAGATTCTTGATAGAAAGGAGCGGCTTAATTCATCTTAAAGTTTGTTACTTGAGTTTTGGAACAACTAGACATTATCTAGTGTAAAAAAATAGATCGAAGAATCACTTCCATCTTTGAAGACTATGTATTCACAAATGCAATGAGATACTAGAGTTGTTAGGTGTGGAACATATAATGTTTTTGGAAAGGCTCGATGTGTTTGGTTGTCCCAAAAAAGAGTTGCGTGCAGGAGTATTGGATAATAATAAATCCAGGATTAAATCAATCCACTATTAAATATACACTATCTGAAGAAAATCCTTGGCATCGTTAAAAACGAAGGCCTTCATCCTTACTAAATTTGTTGTCACGAAAAATCTATGACACTTGGTTGATTCTTTAGTTTCCATTTTTCAAAAAGGTTAACATTATCTCTAGATGTATATTTCATTCACTGAATCCAATTTATCTCAATGAAATACATACCACACCAAGTTACGCCATCAAATGTACATGTAGCCATACATTTTATAGATCTATTTTTTTTTTCAAAAAATATCTATATAATATTTCTTCTATTAGAAATACAAATTTGTATACATATTGATTTAGTTTTTCAAGATGATATTCCCAAATTTCATATTCCCTCTAGAGTAAATTTCTAGTTAATTTCATATTTAAATAGTTAAATGACATATTTCACATTACATGCAAATTGTGATGTCCAATGTCCTCTACAACTTCATACAAAGGGTTGTCACTATCCAGGGCATGAGACTAACCTCGATATGTGGCGATCAATATATATGTTATTACAAAGTATTTAAATACTACAACCAATATTACCATCAATTCCACCGCCAGGGTCCCACATCCATCATCATTCACCCATGCATCCCCAATGACCATCCCACCAAGTTCATTCCCCATCCCACAAATCCCCATTCTCTTTACTTCTTATTTCAATTATTCAATCTTGTATGATTTGATGTTATTAATAGAGATCAGTACAATATCCACACAAGAGCATTCAATACCCATTTTCGTAGCCATCCCACTTTCCAACCCATTTGTAGATTAAAATTCCACCTAATAATGGTGTTGTTTAATGAGGCCACAATTTCGCCCGGATGATGAATTTTTCACTGAAATCCAACAAAATTCCTTAAAAATAATAAAATTGGGAGTGTTTAAATCATTTTTTATGGTGTAAATGGATTCAACACCATCAAGAACCTTTGGGGCACACAAAATCCTGAATCTTAATAGCTGTAACCCAAAAATTTAAAAAATTTCTGCCATATTTTCTCAAAATCATGATGGAATTTCTATTGCCTTCTAGATAAAATTGTGGCTTGTTTAGAGTACACACCAAATAATATTAGGTGCATTTTTCTAATTTCCTATTCAAACAACACCATTTCCTATTCCACCTACCTCTCTATTGTTTTCACACCACTCTAGAAGAATGTAAGGGACACTCAATTGAATTGTAGAAAGAAGGGAGCATTGGTTTCACCCTTTTATTGAGATTTATTCTAGGTATTAATCTATGGACTTAATAATTGAAATAAATCTTTCTCATTTATTTTTCAAACAACACCATTATAATGATGTCCTTCTTCACCAATGGTCATTGGATATTTAACATTGTAACTTGATAAAATTTTATATTTTATGGGATTTTGGTTTCATGAATGTTGATTTTTATGGACAAATACTAAATACCAAATAGAAACGTTAATAATAGATTGTTTAGAACTACAAAAAATCTTGGCTCAAATAGAAAAGTTATAATAGATTGTTCAAAACTATAACAATTTCAAGTTCATAAACTTCTTATAATTCCAAACTAACAATTTTATAATTCCAACCTTGCTCCTCTTAATTCGGCTTTCCAAAGAAAGTCATGACCTTTTTGTTTTTTCTCAAATATTTTCATATTTTCATGACAATCCCATGGCGCTTTTCCATTTGAAAATGAAATATTAACAAATTGAAAACACTAAAAGAACAAGTAATCATGTGCATTAAATGACATGACATAGGCATTTTCATTGCTCTATTTCTGATATTCCACATCCATTGCATGTTGCTAGGATTGAATGTTGCTTAAGTCGGTTGAGATTTTAATTTCTAAAGGCATTTTTTAACTATTATATGTTTTAGTGTTTTTTGTTGGAATCTAGGAAAATATTTGGTCAAATCTTCATCTTTGTTGCTTAAAATGGGTTTTTGGCTGCATATATGGATTTAACACCATTAAAAACCCTTGGGCAATAAGATTGTTGGGAGTTCACAACTCAATATTGTGGTTCTAACAAATCGCTGCCAAATTATGGGAAAATTAGATAGCAAAATATGTTGAAAAACCTCCAAAACTTATAATAGATAAACTATGACATTTTCTAAATGTTGTAGTTTTGGAAATTTGTTTCAAAAAGACCTCATCATATTTGAATGTATGATTTTTCAACCATTTTTATTTCAAAATATATTTATTTAAACCAATTAGATGCATTTACTAGACTTATTTCACCTTACACACACACATTGACACAAAATTAATTAAAAATTAATATTTATCCAAAATTTGTTTATTATTTTTATTTTCTTTTAACCAGAACATCATAAAACTATATGTTTTCTAACTAACTCACTAAACCAAAAAGAAAGGGTTGGCTTCAAACTACGTGCAAAATTTCAGCATATGACTATAACTATAATGTGAAAATGATAAGTGCATATGTGCCAAAAGATCCCAAGATACAACAAGCCTTAACTTTCATAACTAGACATCAGAGGGAGGGGAAAAAACACCATGACCTAGACACATATCTGTATCAAGATTTGGTTCATTAAAATTTGACATAACATACTAAAGAGAGATC
This sequence comes from Pinus albicaulis, assembly GCA_034641835.2. NCBI lineage: Eukaryota > Viridiplantae > Streptophyta > Pinopsida > Pinales > Pinaceae > Pinus > Pinus albicaulis. The sequence goes on from CM076575.1 coordinate 1,295,818,286, forward strand.
ACAATAATGCTTGTTGAAGAATATACTATATGATGCTTCCCCAGATAAATTTGGACTTCTTCCAATTGTTGATAAAGAACATAAATTTCATGATCTAATTATTTTATTAAACACATGTGTTTGATGAGAATTTTCATAGATTCTGTCAAACTAGAGACCAATTTTTCATGCTTAAGTTGGAGTATTAGAATTTCATCTTGCATTTTTCTCAGTTTTTCCTACAAAGACTCATTCTAGAAGCCCAACTCCTCCTCCATTTGCTTAATAATTCTAACTTGTCCAATTCGAGATTGAATAACCTCTGTTCCAAAAAATTCAAATTAGCATAGAGGATCCGTTAGAATGGAGGAGAAAGGATTCATATTCTTCAACATAAAAATGAAAAAAAAAAATGCATGAGAACCTTTGACCATCTAGCATGAAACCAGATTGATCCTGTAAAGGGAACTGACACCCAAGACCCAAACAAATTCACTAAAAACCATAAGAATGCATCCTAGTGAGTGAACATATCCTAGAGCTTGACACCAACCAAGTTGACATATAAAGGACACATATAAAATAAAATAACAATTTGAAAGATATATTATTTTACCTTAATCAATGAGATGGGCCTAAGTACAATAGAGGCCAAAAACCCAATGCTGCACAAATTCAATGCACCATAAACAGAGACAATTGGAATGTCATATGAAGGATTCGCTTGTGTTCAGGAAGTTATAACATTGGTCACTAGAATCTTAGAGAACCCAACGAATGTTTCTCAAAATTCAAACACAGTGCTTAATAAAATGCCATGTTTCCATATTTGTTTCCTTTTCGCACTAGTTTTACTAATAATTGACACATTGTATCTACACAAAGCCAAATCGTTATGAGATATTACAATGAATATGACCTCTAGTCCTCTTAGCAAGTACGAGCCAGATTACAAATTCTCAATCCATGAGAGTTGAGTTGGGAGTATAGGCACCCTCCCCAAAATTGTTTGTAGATACATTTTTAGGATGTGCCATTGATCTCCATCAACACTCTTGGCTTTCATATCCAACACTCGAGAATTCAATTTCACCTTTTCTGGGGGACAAAAAATTTGTCCTTGAATTTTGTCTTCCTCATCATATTACATGACTGACATATCCTTATTAGCTAGAGGAGGGCAAGCCATAATGGATTAGTATTACCTATACCCACCTTCTTGTCATACCAATGATTTTGTAACCTATCATTTTTACTCTCTGGATTTATTCCCAATTTATTCAGCATGCCATACCTCCATCCTTCAACCACCATTGGATCTAATATCCAATTCAGTTACCTAACATTGCATAGACCTCTAGAATAAATTAGACTGTAGCATTAAAAAAAGGAATCATACCCTAACTCGAATGGAGATTTAAAGTCATAATACCCCCATTCTTCAACCATGCAATAGATTTGCAAATGGATAGGGAATATGAGTATAATTATAACCCACTTAATAGAAAATTTTAACTATTCCCTGCATGGTATGATCCCCATGAAAGTGTGTTAAGCAGGTAAATCCACTCTGCGGACAGAAACGATCTCTCTAGCCCTGGATTTGGTTTAGAAACAAAGAGACATGCTAGAGTGTTGATTCCTAATTACTGAATGAAAAGAGGACATGGTAGATCGACCTACCTGGAATCCAATGTTGTCATCGTGGCTGTAGTGGTGGTGGCCTCTCGCTCCTACCTCGACAAGTCACAATCCTTCTACAGTCATGCTCAGATACTTGCACATAGATCAACAAACAAGAACATCATACGACATAATAGATTCATCAATAACTACTAGCCAGTCAAAGAGTGGGCTAAGCATATTGCATTAAACACATAACATAGCAAAAAATGGGAACCAAACAATAGTCACGTATATGTATTGATAGAAGGAAAAGTTACAACCAAAAGCTTTGACATCGCAGTCTCCTCCAACGTGGTTCAGCCGAAGCGCATCTCAGATGCTCATTAGGGGATTCATACGGGATGAGGGCATGGACTTAAGCTCTCTCAACGAAGTTCCTTCTTTTTCTATCTCTTCAATAGTTCAACTATAGTATACTTAATTCTCCATGTTCAGCTAGTTTATGCAAGGAGAGATAGCTTCTTTTTATAGAGGAAAAGGAGGAGGTTGGGATCCCCACAAAGGTGGAAGGGAGGCCTATCCTTTAGGAGGTTCCCACAAGAGGTGAAAACCATAAACTAAAGTAGGGAGTTCATGGTTATTCGATCCAACCACTCCCAATGACTCATCCTCGGAGTTGTTAGAGTGGAATCCTCGCCTCTATTTAAAAAAAAAAATTCCATAAATAGCTCGGCGCGGGTGGCTAACTGGGACAGAGTGCCCACCGGCGTGGGGTCTAGTGTTAATCTTCTTTATTGGCGCGAGGGCAGAACTGGCTACCCATGCCAAGGCAAAAACCAGGGTTTCTGAATCTTTGCTCAGGGAATTGTCAACAGAAAGAATATTTCTCTCATGTAAAGGGATGCAATGATGGTCTTTGCAAGGCATGAAACTTCTTATTAGTCACAAAAATGACCCTCCAATGTGCAAGATGGGAATTGTAAGGACAGTGAAAAAATAATTTGTAACAGATGCCCCCTAAAGCATGAGGTCCGAGGGAGAGAGAGGGGTGAAATGGTTTGTGAGAATGCGTTCGAACTAAACACCGATGTCGGTAAAACTGCAATTAAAAATAAAACTGATATCTCTGATACATGAACATGTGGTATGGGCGCAACCATCCATAATAGAGTACATAAAAACTAAGATCCAAGGTATGGACGCAGCCATCCAACAATAAGGATCAACAAATAGACTCAGGTATGGTCGCAACCATCCAATCAAAAAAGTCATGCAATAAGTCATGATAATCCACAAGAACCCGCAACCTGGATTTTATCAGAAAAAACCCAGGGTCTTTCACTCCATCTCGACCCAAACAAGTACAAATTCAAGCATGCGAATATATGAGTTGAAGTCGAACATGCAAGAAAATCACCTGATTACCAGCCAATGATGAAAGCTGTTAACAGGAACGAGAGAAACCACCAGTAATGACAATGGCTCTCAAGGTACAACAAGTACAATCCATGAAATGTGAATAGTGATCTGGCGTCGAACACCTGCAAAATCACCTGATCGAAGGCCAATGATGTAGACCTTACATCGAATGCGAAGAACCTGCCATTGAGGCATGTAGGCTCCAAGGTATTGGAAGGGAGTCTCTAAATCAGATTCCTTGAAAATGAGCTGAATTCGACAAGAAGTGACCTGGTCGAAGGAGGGCCATAATGTTTCCCACATCATCGACATGAGACATAGGAACATGATGATAGTGAATCAGTACCAACAGAGAATCACAGGGAGGTTGAAAAATGCAGAGGCGAACTTCTCTTGAACATATCAACGACACGACACTGGATTTGGCAGTATTTGACATCAAGGGATCTGAGGTCATGATGACATGGAAAAGAGCAGATGAGAGGTCAAATCAGATTAACCAAACCCATGAAGGAAAAAATGATGAAATGAGATGTCCCCAACCTAAAACAAATGCAGAAGAGTGTCATGTTCAAGAGTGACATACTACCGACATAACTAAAATTTGGTTCAATTTTCCCCACCATTTCTGGTGAGTACCCCAATTATTTTTTAAAACAAGCTTGAAGGGGATAGCATATGTTTGTAATGTAAGTTTGTCCTTTGGAAAAATCCAACCTAGTACATTTTATGAGCCCTAGGAAGGAGGAACTAGAGTAACGTCATGGAGACGAAGTCTGATGTCATCAGGGTTTAACGAGTGTGACAAAGGGAGAACTCAACATCTTTTCATGTTTAGATAGTTTTAAAAGAAGGCATAAAATAAAACTCCAGCATGGCCCTTTTCATAAATAGTTTCTCAGATCCAAAAAGGTAGAAAACAATATCTGAAAGAAACTCTTAGTCGCGATAGGCCAAGGTATTCCTTTTTCATAAATAATATATCCCAGCCCGAAAAAGGGGTAAACGTATACTATGTAGGTATCATTTCGCAACCTTTTAACAAGTTTAAAATGACAATAATCTCGACAATATTTTCAATTCTAGAGAGTCAGAAAAGAGATGAAAGATGACTCCACCTGGAGGAACGAGTGGTATTAAGGGTAGCAACTGGTTCCGGTGATGGAGGAACTGCTCAAAACAAGTAAATGTCAAGAGGTTGGCTAACAAGACCATTCATTGCAGATGTTCCTCAGGAATGGGTAAAACAACCAAGTGAGGGCATATGATCGACCAAGCAGATGGTAACAATGGAATGAGAAAACCAAGGCTCATCTGGAAAAACAGGCTCATAAAATGGAAATCACAAGATGTAAAATAAGAATGGTTTCATTTTTACACAATCTTGAAATCAGGAAACTCTACTTGAGGTTGGTTTCAATTTTACACAAGCTTGAAACTTTGTAGAAAACTATGCTTGAAACTGTTTTCATTTTTACACAAGCTTGAAACGGAAACAAACTATGCTTGAAAATTGGTTTAATTTTTACACAAGCTTGAAACAAAGATAAATTATTCTTGAAAAACAGGGAAAAACGGGCATGCCCCCAGCATGGTGAATCAATTTGAGGTACATTCCCCCCAAGCTTCAGCCCATATAAAAGGCAGATGGAGTGAAGGTTCAAATTACGAGATCAAGAGAAAGACTCAACTGGGATTTTACGAGATCATATCAAATACTCGAATTGAACAGGAACATGTTTCATTGTTTTAATGAGGTTGACACATTAAAAGAACTATCCTCGTGAGCTAATTAATTTTTTAACGAGGTTGACATAGAAGACGAACTATCCTTGGACGAGCTTGTTTCATTTTTTAAGGAGCTTGACACAAGAAAACAAACTCTGCTCCGATGAGCTTGTTTCATTTTTTGAAGAGCTTGAAACAAGAAAAAAAACTATGCTCTGACGACAACTCATCATGTTGAATAAAAATTCATGGCATCCAAGAGGTTCTCATTTGATGGGAGAACAATATCTCGGAAATCAGGACCCAATTCCCCTAGCACCCAATGCATAACGACACTATCACTAAATGCGAGCATGGGACAAGTAGCCACATAATTAACCTGTGACGGGGAATATACAACCGGTGGATAAATATCCAGAAGAGATAATGGCATGCTAGATGCCACATCAGGACCAAATAATGAAAGTTGATCAATGGTCATGATCTGACCTTTGTGTGGAAAACATATCACACGAAAGAGGGAAGAGACAAGTGCACCCATGGCATAAGAATAATCATGCCCCAAGAGTAAATTGAAATCTAAGGGGCCTGGAACAACCATCACGTCTATATAGACGGTTTTCCCTCACAATGTTACAGGAAACTTTGGAAGGATCCCTAATGGTTGGTTGGTTCTTCTGTTGAATTCCAACAGATTCTGCGTAACAGGGACAAGTGGTGGAAAACCAAAATCTTGCCAAGTAGCTGAAGACAGAACATTAACAGACGCACCTTCATCTATAATTGTGCTAGTAACAACCACATTGAAGACCTGTACTGTGATCTCAAAAGGCACATAAGAAGGAAGGCGGTATCCTGTGAATCGACTGCAATCGAAGGAAGTGACCAAACTACTCGGAGGGGGTACCATAGAAATGATATGGTCATCCCCTGGTGTCACAGGAGCAAGAGGAGCATCCTCCTAGACCTCCATCATGGGAGCAGGAGGTAAACTTCTTGAACTACAGGGATGGGAGAATATTTCTCCAAGTCTGAGGAATCTGAAGGAACAAGAAGAACGCAAGAGGTACGAGGTCTGCTCTCTACGGAAAAGACTTGATGAACCGTAGGTGCGATCAGATCGACCGGTTCTGCAACCAATGGTTGGTTGGAAACAGATTCATGAATTTGAATTTCCGGGGGAACGAGATCGACCAAGGATGAACCTTGACCGATCATGGGATCAACTAGCAGAGGACTCAAAGAAAGCTTCTCGTAACCAACCGGAAGGCAGGGTGCAGAAATAGTAGGGTTGTCCAACACTCTCATGGCTTCATACATGTATGGAAAAAGGTGAATGGGATGATGCCCTTCACACAAATTATAGGTATTGGTAATATTACCTTGTTTCTTATGAGTCTTATCATGGCTAGTCGAAGATGTGCCACCAATATGACTTCCAGAAGCCAAAGGAAATGACAGACGACCATCAGACCATGCTTCGAGTAACTTGGGAATGCCAGGGCAATCTCAAAGAAAGTGGTCACCCTTGCACAACTTGCAAGAGAATTTGACTTTCCGTGGAAGGTTGGATGGTTTATCAAGGGAAGGTTTCTTAGGCGCAATAGCCGCAGAGTTAGCCTCTCGCTTATCCTAATTCTTCTTCTTCGTCTTCTTCTTCTTCTTCTTAGCCACCGGGTTACTAGAATCCATAATTTCACCAGGCGAAGTAGAAGAGGAGGACGAAGAAATAGGCAAATAAGGGGAGAGGTCCACCTTATAAAAAACATGGTGTTGTTCAAACGAAGGAGATGGTTGTATAGAGGCCAGAATGCTCGGGACCACCGAGGTCGAGAATAACCATACAGGAAGACCAACAGTTAACCTAAGTAGGGACAATGTCGCCATATAAGGAGCACAAACGTTCCCAAAAGCAGGAAAAGGACTAGGATTCCCCTTAAAGGGGATTCCTTGGTTGGTAAACCCTGGAAAAGTTGCCATTGGAAACAACCTTAAAAAAAAATACTAAGGAAGATAAATTTAACCAAGAATATTTCGTGGGCAGTTAATGTTTTAAGACATTGAAACAAAACTCTTTCATTTCATATTTTAAGAGTCGAGAAACAGGCAAAAGGTTACTCTATCACTTTCAGGTTGAAACGAGCGTGAAAGGACAAGTGCTCGACGATCTCTTCTCTTTTTAAGGAGTCACGAAAAGATCAAAATTACTACTCAGGTACTCTAAGCAAGAGGGTGTACCAAGTTTCTGTGAACTGCCATATACACCTTGGTGATCAAATGAAAGAGAAATGACCAAGGACTTAACGTACATGCAGGTAGTCTTTGCGAATGCTATGTTCGGTGTATCACGATTGCAAGACAGCAGACTCGGCTTCCTATGGATAAAAGAATTGCAATCTAGAGGGGTCTCCCTTTATATACTCGACGGTACGGGGATCACAAGTCCGTACTAGCGCTGTCTAAAGCCAGATGGCGAATGACAGCTACTAGGTTTTAAGACGTCGAAACACGTCTCTAGCCTAGACCACTAAAGATGTTGCATTAGGTTCCAATGCTTCCTTAGGTTAATTGAAAGAATTTTAAAGTTGATCTTGGATTATGTTTCAGTTTCAAGGCCCTACTGAATTTGGATCTCAATTTTCCTAAATGCAAGCTATATGCAAAAGAACACCATCTTCCATTCAATGAATGCTAATTATGAGAAGGATAGATATCTTTCAAACAATAGCAAAAAATAAGAATATGAGAATAAATCCACTCATGCATCTAATGCCATCAAATGAAAATGAAAAAATCTTTCCTAGACTATCAAATGCTAGTTATGCAAAAGAATGTTTCACTTTCGATGCAAAGGAAAGAATGCAAATTTTTTTTTTTAATTTTCCAATGAAATGAATCACACAATGCACTAATTACCTGAAAAACAAAATGAACATTAGCTTGAGTATTGCGAATTTAGGAATCGAAATTTAATGACTCAATCAACGCAAAAAAAACACAAGAAATCACTCAAACTAATGCTACAATCTTCCAAACCAAAAGAAAGTTTTCAAAGTGACCCAAACAAGAAATGTAATCTATGCTCGGAGCAACAAGGAGAAGAATCAAACGAAAAATGAAATGATCATCCAAACAAAGCAAACACTCAAAAGGATCAAGAAAACTTAGCGCAATCAACCCATGAATGAGACTAACAACAATAAAAAAAAATTGATTTCCAAATAGAAGGCTTAGTGCACCAAGACACTCAAAAAACCTAAGTCCTTAAACTACACTGATAAGAAAATAGACAAAAAACTGATAGAAACAAGCCTACAATAGTCAAAACAATCCCAAAGGCTCAATTACACACAAAAACAACCCAGAGTCAATCACAATTGACCACAAGACTCACCAAGGAGGTCAAACCAAATCCTATAGGATTCAACGTGACTGTAAGGCGGTAATCCGTGCCAAACAGGGGTTGGCACAATTGCAACAAAAACAACCTACGCTAATCGGCGTGACTGTTCAAGCGAAAAGCGTGCCAAGTTGGATAACTATCGTAAAACGGAAAAACCAATGAGCAGAGGTCAATCTTGACACTTTGGAGCTGAACAGAGGATTTAAAACAAGCAAGAAAACCAGAAAAAGACAGATAAGCAAATCAATGACCGAAGTCGACCCATCAAGCTGAAACGATAAACTCACACTGATCCCCAGTGGAGTCGCCTATTTGTTAAGCAGGTAAATCCTCTTTGCAGACAGAGACGATCCCTCAAGCCCTAGAGTGTGTCTAGAAAGAAAGAGACATGCGAGAGTGTTGATTCCTAATTACTGAATGAAAAGAGGACACGGTAGATTGACCTATTTGGAATCCAATGTTGTCGTTGCGGCTGTAGTGGCGGTGGTCTCTCGATCCTGCCTCGTAAGTCACAATCCTTCTACAGTCATGCTCAGATACCTGCACATAGATCAGCAAACAAGAACATCGTACAACATAATAACTTCATTCATAACTACTATCCAGTCAAAGAGGGCTAATGATATTGCATTAAACACATAACATAACAAAATAGTCACGTATATGTATTGATAGAAGGAAGAGTTACAACCAAAATCTTTGACATCACAGTCTCCTCCAGCGGGGTTCAGCCGAAACGCGTCTCAGATGCTCATCAGGGGATTTAGATGGGATGAGGGCATGAACTTAATCTCTCTCAACGAAGTTCCTTCTTGTTCTATCTCTTTAATAGTTCAGCTATAAGATACTCAATTCTTCATGTTCAGCTAGCTTATGCAAGGAGAGATAGCTTATTTTTATAGAGGAAAAGGAGGAGGTTGGGATCCCTATAAAGGTGGAAGGGAGTCCTATCCTTTAGGATGTTCCCACAAGAGGTGGAAACCATAAACTAAAGGAGGGAGTCCGTGGTTATTCGATAAAACCACTCCCAATGACTCATCCTCGGAGTTGTTAGAGTGGAATATCCGCCTCTATTTTTAAAAAACATTCCATAAACTACTCGGCACGGGTGGCTAACTGGGACAGAGCGCCCACTGGTGCGGGGTCCATTGTTAATCTTATTTATTGGCACGAGGGCAGAACTGGCTACTCGTGCCAAGGCAAAAAAATGGGTTTCTGAAGCTTTGTTTAGGGAATTGTCAGCAAAAGGAATATTTCTCTCATGTAAAGGGATGCAATGATGGTCTTTGCAAGGCATGACACTTCTTATTAGTCACAAAAATGACCCTCCAATGTGCGAGATGGGAACTTTAGGAACAGTGGCAAAATGTTGTGTAACAAAGTGCCATGTTTTTCTTATGTAATTGAGTCCAATGGGTTCATATGGGCCCCCAAATTTAGCACTTAATATGAATTGTGGTTGTGATAAGGGGCTTAAGGAGACTTACTTATTTACCTCTAATTCCCTTATCTTCAAAATGACACCTTTATTTTCCATTGCATCATCCTTTTGATTTTTGACCCTCATAATATAAAATAAATATATGTAAGAGAACTATGAAATAATCCCTTCGATATTTTTAACAATAGTCTTCATCCTAGTTTCATGAGTTAGAGAATCAAATACCATAGACTAAATCATAATTTTTGAATCCCACACCACATTGATTAATGTGACTTTCCAAACTTTTTCCAACATTAGGCCTTGAAATATTGCATCATTCTTTTCTTTATTTTTGGAAAGAGAACCCATACCCAAGCATAAGATAATTCTATGTTTCTTCTGGGGGAATAGATCACCCCCCCACCCCCCACCCTTGCTCCTACCACCACTGAATTAGTTTTGGAAGCTTTATCAAAACAAAGAATGTGAGACCGTTGATAACTTTTCCAATCCACAAATTATTCTTGAGACATCCTTGGTTTCTATATCTCTTTGAAAGTTTTATGAAACCAACTCTCAAAATAGAATAAAAGATAGATCAATGACTTAGATATCATCCTCTTTGAGGGGGAAACCCCCTTTACATTACATAAATGAACAATTCTTGGATGATACAAATGACAAAACCTCCTTTCTATATATAGGAGTCCAAGGGGTCGTAATATAATCCTAGTCGACATAACAATAACAATGTAAGGAAACAAGAATAACAATAGTGGGCTTCTATGGGGCATAATAATTACAACATGGGGATTACACGGGCACAAAAATAACGATAATGGGGAAACACTAACAATAATAAGGGGCCACACTAGTATTATAGGGACGTAAAATGCCCCTCTCCATCAAACAAGTGTTTTCCTCAATGCTTGATTATTTTTGGATGCTTCTGTATAAAATTATCATCCTCCCATGTGGAATCCTCGGCAAGTAAGTTCTTCCACTTGATGAGATACTCTTAAATTGATCGATTTCGTAGTTGTCGAGTTCTTTTTTTCGTGACTGCTTCAGTTTCCAATATGATTTGTCCTTCCTCCTCAAGTTTTGGAAATATTGTTTGAATTGGGAGTTTGTCACCTATAATCTTATTTAAGTATGAAACATGCAAAACTGGGTGCACTCATAAGATGCAGGAAGCTTCAATTTGCATTCTATAGTATGTTGCACTAGTACTATAGGGACCTAACAAAAAGGAGGGGTGCGATGAAGCCAAACCTGGGGGAAGGAATAAGGAACAAGTTTCTCTATCCATGCTAATTCAATCTCATCCAATAATTGAGAATGTATGGACCATTTGGATTTCTGAGACCAAAACTCAAGGATATGGAGAGAACATTGGCTACCAAACTATGAGGAGGGAATATTTGATCTTGGAAGGTGTTCTTATTTATAGTTATTCATACTTTTGAGTATATATACTTTGAAATTTTTTCCCATATTTGCTTAAAAAAAAGTAATCCAAGAAAAAATCCTACATAATGGTGATCCCATGAAGCAAAATATTCACTTACAGAAGAAAACTCAAGAAATGAGTATTGAATAGATTCATCCTAAGAAGTATAGAGAGGATAGATAAAGGTTCCACAAATTCCCTGGTTTTTCAAATTCTCCCCATTCATATGTTTTGATGAAATAGATACCAACAAAAAAATAGAAATTTAAGGACTATTGAGAATATATACCTTTTCCTAAATATAATATTTAGGAGGGATGATTTTGGGAAATAGTAGGGACAAATATTATTTCTTGACAATATACTTTGATAAAAACTATCCCGTGGAGTCTTAATATTTCAAATTCCATGGGGCACAACTAGAAAGATGAGTTTCTAATAATCATGTGAAACAATGCAAGGGTCATATCACAAAGAGAAAAGTCCATCCCAACCATCTTCCAAAATTAAACCAACAATATTGTGATTTCTAAGGAACCAATTCTCATTTTTATGTGATGCACAAAATTAATTAGAGATGGCTTAAATTTTCTCAGCGGAAATATTTTAACTTTGTGGGAACATATTTTGATAGGATATCTTGCCCCCTCATATTTCTTTTCGTGAAATAACCTGAAGTAAAATCATTAGAGGTAAAAATACACTTTATTTATCTTTCATTTTATGTAAGATAATTGGATTATTTTATTGATTGTATATTCTATAGTAAATATACATAAAAAAATTCTCCCCGATTAACCCATAAATGACAAAACCCTAAAAATTGGAATATATCGCATTTGGATAAAACTTGTTTTTATGAAATTTAGAGAAAACCAATAGTAAAATAGCCTGCAACCAAAACTTTCAACATTTCCACATCCTAATGATCTTAGTTCATTAGCTACTCTTGATTTTCCCATATGCCATTACCAAAATTATGAGATACAAAGATTAGTTTTAGAGTTTTTGATGGATGGAAATGAGAGCACAACATGATGATGATCAAAAAGTTAAACAGAATGTTGGGGAAAAATAAGTTATGAAGAGCCGGAGGACCAAACATATCCCGATTGTAGGTTCCTCCAACTTGTCAACATGGCCAATGGAACCCTCCTCTGTCTCTATTGTCGTCATTGTTTAGAAATACATACCCATGGGAAAACCCAGAGGAATGTGCAATAATCTAGGCATATCCTTTGCATTGTACTTTGCACAGGTTTTTATTTGCATCCATATACAGGAGTGTTTCGACACTCAGTTTAGAACTCTTTGTTACCTTCTCACCAGTTACCAATTTTCCCCTCAACTCAACTAGTTCGCACACATAAATACCCAGCTTGCACAAGGTTTCCGCCAGAGTCAGAGAAGTCATTGATAATTATGAAAGCTTTGTCTGATTTGGTAGGGGGATCGAACAACAAAACAAAGCTATGAGGGTTGCCGAAAACGCAGTGTCTATTTTTTCCTTATGTTTATGGAAAATGAATGCACAATATTTTAGTATGGATTATAGTTTAGTTGTGAGTATTTATGGCATATGATTAATGTGGAAGTTACCAGATAGTCATTGTCTTCTCAATAGTTTATTTCTTGGTGCAGCTAAAAGCTTCAAAATATTATATGCATAGACATTATTCTGAGATTGTATGTATTTTATGATCCAGGTGGATATTGGTGGCCACCCATCTATTCCACTTGGGGCCCCACCATTTTTTCTTCCAGGTTTTCAGTTTTATTAATTATAGCACAATTTATTATTTTTAGTAGTTTTTCGAGTCCTGAACTTTTGGAGCCGTTTTGAGGCCCTAAATGAAGTTTTCTGGGAAAACTGAGAGAAAAATGTGTCTATGTATAGATGTTTCTCACTCAAAATTTTTATTCCTTGGATAGATATTTTTAACGAGGTATTGAGCGCATCAAACGGAGATTGTATAAAAAAGTTACGTCCCTGAGAAGTTGATGTACCAAATTACCCAAACGGGGCCCATAGTTTTGGTGCTTCATCTCCTAGGGTTAGTTTTTTTTTATTTTTTTTATTTTTTTTTATTTTTATGTTTAGGGTTTTCCATTGTTTCTCAATAATAATTAGGCCCTTGAGCCTCATTGTAACATAGTTCAGAGGCATGTAGCCACCACATCTCTTCTCAAAGATAAGCTACCAATGCCCTAGCTAGTTTATTTTCATTCTGTCTGTAAACAAATTTTAGTTCTTTAGTATTAATGAAATGAAGTGTTATTTCTGCTACATCTTTGTATTTATGGTTATATGTGTATTCTGTTGTGTTCTTGCATACATCAGGATCATTGTTATTAGAGTAGTCTGCCCTTTCTCGATCCTTATTTGCATGTCCCCAACGAGGTCAGGGTATAAGGAGTTAGGGTTCGATCTGGTTGAACCTTTGCAAGATTAGCCTCGCAAACCCCAACGACTGCCCATGGGGGATGAAAAGAAAGACGAGGGGGCAAGATATCCTATCAAAATATTGCTCAAGGAGGCCCTCAGAAAAAAAATGAATGTGATGATGGATAAATTTTCCCATATCCTTCAACGACTACCCACCAGCAGCACATCTGCATCTGGCAGCCACTCTAGAGGCACGACTCCCTTTAAGGTACAAGTAAAATTTGACATTCCCATATTTGAGGGCCAAATAGATGTAGACATCGTAGATATATGGTTGAATATATTAGAAGGATATTTCTCGGTTCATGACTTTTTTGACCGGGAGGAGATTATTTTTGCACTCCTCAAAGTTAACCCCCATGTGAAGGACTAGTGGGAAACCTACTGCGAGGAAAAGGACTAGACGGAACCCTCTCTGTTCTCGGCCATACCCACTTGGAATTATTTCCGATACACCATCAAGGAAAAATACTATCCCATGGGGAGCTATGAGGAAAAGTACATACAATGGACTACGTTGCGGAAACAAAGGGATCAAGGTGTGCATGAGCTGACGAATTCGTTCCATACCCTACGTACAAAGTTGGGTATCAAAGATTCAGAGAAACATTTGGTGCTAAAGTACCACAGTTGTCTTCACAGATAAATTCAGGAGGAAATGGAGTCCCTTGACATCTCTGATCCAGGTGGATATTGGTGGCCACGCGCCTATTCCACTTAGGGCCTCACCATTGTCTATTTTAGTTTTTTTTCACAACTTACTATTTTTAGCATTTTTTCGGGTCCTGAACTTTCGGAGCTGTTTTGAGGCCCCAAACGGAGATAGTATGCCGAAGTTACATCCCCGGGAAGTTGAAACTCCAATTTACCCAAACAGGGCCCATATTTTTGGCGCTTCATCTCCTAGGGTTAGGTTTTTCGACGTTTAGAGTTCTCCATTGTTTCTCCATAATAAATAGGCCCTCGAGCCACATTGTAACACAGTTCAGAGGTCTGTAGTCACCACATCTCTTCTCAGAGATTCGCTACCATCACCCTAGATATTTTATTTCCATCATGTTTGTAAGCATATTTTTGTGATTTGATATTAATGAAATGAAGCCTTATTTCCGTTGTATTTCTATTTTTATTGTTATTTTTGTATTCTGTTGCGTTCCTGCATAAATTCGGATTAGTGGTATCAAAGGGGTCTGCTTTTTCTCGATCCTTCTTTGCATGTCCCCAACGAGGTCAGGGTATAAGGAGTTAGGGCTCAATCTGGTGGAACCTTTGCAAGATCAGCCTCGCAAACCCCGACGGACGCCCATGGGGGACGGAAAGAAAGATGAGGGAGAAGGAGATCCTATAAAAATATTGCTCGAGGAGGCCCTCAAAAAACAAAGGAATGCGATGATGGATAAATTTTCCCAGATCCTTCAACGACTGCCCACCGATGGTGCATCTACATCTAGCAACCATTCTGGAGGCGCAACTCCCTTTAAGGTACAAGTAAACTTTGAAATTCCCATATTTGAGGGTCAAATATATGCAGATCTTGTAGATATATGGTTGAATATATTAGAAGGATATTTCTTGGTTCATGACTTTTTCGACTGGGAGAAGATTATTTTTTCACTCTTCAAAACTACCCCCTATGTCAAGGACGGTGGGAAACCTACCGTGAGAAAAAGGACAAGACAAAACCCTCTCTGTTCTCAGCTGTACCCACTTGGAATTCTTTCTGAGATGCCATTAAGGAAAAATAATATCCTGTGGGGAGCTATGAGGACAAGTACATACAATGGACCACACTGTAGCAACAAAGGGATCAAGATGTGCTTGAGCTAACGAATATGTTCCATACCCTGCACATAAATTTGGGTATCAAAGATTCAGAGAAACATTTGGTGCTAAAGTATCGCAGCTGTTTGCATAGATAAATTCAAGAGGAAATGGAGTTCCTCGACATCTCCTCGCTTGGTACGGCATACCAGTATGCTGCCAAGATTGAGAAGAAATTAAAATAGAAGAAGGGAGACTTTGGATCTGCAAATCAAAAGCAAGGGAAAGGTGCCCCCAAAGTGCAGAACAAAGGACAAAGCTAAGGCATGGCAACCCAAGAAAACCTGCCAAATACAAAGCAAAGAACAACATCGCGAAGCCAAAGAAGGACATAGGAAAGTGGTGTGAGTTTCATAAGAGCTCCACTCACAACACAAGTGAGTGTCAGGCCAAGCAGTCGCTGGTGGCTGAGATGAGGGCATTTGAATCAGATGCATGCTCCGACTCTGAATTAGAACCTGACAAGGGGAATGACAAAGTGAAGCAGATTATTGATGCAAAGCACAATGCCACTGTTGCCACTACGAAGATCTAGAAGGAGGAACCAGAAGATCCAGAGGCGGTAGAGCATATCTTCCACTCCCATATGTGGGTAAAGGGTTCCCCACTACGGTTCATTGTCGACAATGGGAGCCAAAAGAATCTCATTTCAGCAGATGTCGTGAAGAAGTTGAGCTTGCCGACCACAGTGCACCCACAACCATGCACCATCGGGTCGCTTCACCAAGGACGTGATCTCTGCGTCAGCCAGCAGTGCCGCCTTCCCTATAGCATCAAACCCTTCACAGATGAGGTATTTTGTGACATTGTTCCTATTGATGTTTCTGATGTATTATTAGGCCAACCATACTTGTGGAAGTGACATGCTATGTATGAGTCCCGACCTCGCGCTGTTATTGTTACTTTAGGAAATAAATTGTACAGAATACCAGAGGTACCACCGCTTCCCACTATCTCTTTGGTTACTGCAAAACAATGCAGTAAGCTCATTTCCCAAACTAGGAAATTTGTTTTCCTGATGATCCACCCCCAGGGTAAGAAGAAGACTGTGGCCATGACCTCTAGACATGGCTCCTCTGCACGAAAAAAACAAATGGACAAGGTTGTGGAGGAGTACGAGGACATCTTCACCTCTCCCACAGGGGTGCCTTTACACTGTCAAGTCAAGCACCCCATTGACTTGACCCCTGGTGCGCCGCTACCTAATGGACCGATCTATAGGCGATCTGTTATGGAGAATGATGAAATCAAGAGGTAGATTCAGGATCTACTACATAAAGGTCACATCCGACCAAGTTCATTGCCCTATGGGAGCCCGATCGTGTTGGTACAGAAGAAGGATGGGACTTGGAGACTCTATATTGAATATCACACATTGAACAAGATCACTGTCCGGAATAGGTACCCGATCCCACAGATTGATGACCTTCTAGACCAACTCAAAGGGGAAAAATATTTCAGCAAGATTGACTTGAAGTATGGGTATCAACAAGTACCAATCGAACCCTCTGATGTGTGGAAGACTGCCTTCAAAGCCAAGGAGGGCCTTTTTGAATGGCTCATCATGCCTTTCGGATTGAAAAATTATCTCGCAACCTTCATGAGGCTGATGGATGACATCTTGCATCCATTCACCAACTCATTTGTAGTGGTATACTTGGATGACATTCTGATCTTCATCCAGACTTGGGAAGAGCACCTCCACCACATCCGAGAAGTCCTCCAAACACTGCGACAACACAAGTTGTGTGCCAATTTGGATAAGTGCACTTTTGGCATGACCCAGGTTCAATATCTAGGATACATTATTGATGAAAGGGGGGTGCATGTGGATCCAGCCAAGATCAAAGTAATTCGTGATTGGCTAGCCCCAACCACCCTAACAAATATTTGTAGCTTTCTGGGTCTTGCTAATTTCTACTACAGGTTCGTGTTGGGATTCTCTCATATCACTTGGCCCTTGAGTCAAGTCACCAAGGGAGGAGAGAAAGAAAAATTCTGTTGGTCGGAATCTCAACAGAAGGCGTTTGTAGAATTGAAGCATCGCCTATGTTCTGCCCTAGTGCTCACATTACCAGACTTGTAACAACCATTTGAGATCGAGACAAATGCCTCTGACTATGATATTGGAGCAGTTCTTACTCAACAGGGGCATCCAGTGGCATATCACAGTGAGACATTGTCCGACACAGTTTGAAAGTATCCCACTTATGAAAAAGAAATGTATTCCATTGTGTAGACTTGTCGACAATGGAAGCATTAAATTTTGGGGAAGGAGACAATCATCCACACAGACCACTGACCCTTGCAGTTCATACAGACACAAGGGAAGTTGCAGAACGATCACCATCATATGTGGTCCACAGATCTACAAAAATTTCATTTGAACATCAAGTACAAGAAGGGTACCACCAATAATGTTGCAGACTACCTCAGCCAACCATCGATCGTGGCCATAACCATAGTTCTCAACTCTTGTGGGCATGAGACTTCTAATTGGCCACTTCTCTACAAGAGTGATCCAGAATTCAGCTACACATACAAGGCATTCTTGGGGGGTATGCAAGTTCCAAATTTTCACCTCCAAGATGCACTATTATTTCACCTGGGACACCTTTGTGTTCCTTCAAGCGAGCATGCCAAGATGATATGGGAAGCACACTATAGTTGAGTTGTTGGGAATTTTGGGGTCGATAAAATAGTGGTAGTACTGCATAAGTATTTCTATTGGCGGAATCTTCGACAGGATGTCGGGAAGTACATCAGATCCTGCACTGCTTGCACCATTTCCAAACCGACCATCAAGAAGCAAGGGCTCTATACTCCGCTACCTACCCCTAGTCGAACTTGGGAATCCATCTCCATGGATTACATGTCAGGCCTTCCTTCTACTAAGCATGGAAATGACTGTGTTTTTGTGGTCATTGACAGATTCTCAAAAATGGCCATTATGGCGGCCTGCAAGAAGAATATCACAGCAGAAGCCACTGCTAAACTCTTCTTTGAACAAGTGTGGGTGCACTTTGGGATCCCACAGTCTATCATATCAGATCATGACAACAGGTTCCTTAGCACATTTTGGTCCAAGCTCTGGTCAATGTTGGACAACAAGCTCACCAAGTCCACAGCTTTCCATCCCCAAACTGATGGCCAGACAGAGGTTGTCAATAGGATGATTGTACACATTCTGCACATGTACAATTCAAAGCATCCATGCACATGGGATGAGAGCCTTTCCTATGTACAACACAGTTATAACCGGTCTCTCCATAGCTCAACTGGCCACAGTCCCTTTCAGGTGGGCTTGGGATTATAGCCACTATGTCCCATTGACGTAGCCATGCCATTTGCAGCTACTCAAGCCGATTTGGCTCATGTCCAATTTGAAGCTGAAAAAACAAACAACTTCATCAAGCGCATTCAGCATGTCCTCCAACAGGTTCATGAAATATTGGACAGAGCTAATGCTAAGTACAAGCAACGACATGATCAACATTAGGTGCCACACAACTTCCAGGTGGGATAAAAAGTGTGGCTACATTTGCAGAAGGAGCGCCTCACTAGACCCCACCGCAAGATTCGCCCGCTCTGATATGGGTTGTACACCATCACCAAGGTTGTAGGGAACAATGCCTTCCAGCTTAGTATTCCACGATTCCTTGGTCTACACCCATTATTCAATGTAGACTGCCTTCGTCCCTACTTCCCACCTCTATTGGACACCTCTGACATTGTAGAAGAACTCACACCAAAAGAGTTAAACCTAGACTCCATGGAACAGGCCACCACAGACTGTATCATGGACATGCAAATCAAGAACAATCGCCGACAGAATATCCAACTGTATCGGGTTGTCAAAGCTAGCCAACTCCTGCACCAAGGAAAGTGGTTCACCAGGGACCAAGTTCAACAGAAGTTTCCTCATCTCATGGTGGAACTCAACGCATTGGGTACCATTGCTTCCTAAGGGGGGAGGAATGATCCAGGTGGATATTGGCGGCCACCCGCCTATTCCACTTGGGGCCCCACCATTGTCTCTTTTAGTTTTTTTTCAAAACTTACTATTTTTAGCATTTTTTCAGGTCCTGAACTTTCGGAGCTATTTCGAGGCCCCAAGCAGAGATATTATGCCGAATTTACGTCCCCGGGAAGTTGAAACACCAATTTACCCAAACGGGGCCCATAGTTTTGGCGCTTCATCTCCTAGGGTTAGGGTTTTGGACGTTTAGAGTTCTCCATTGTTTCTCCATAATAAATAGGCCCTCAAGCCACATTGTAACACAGTTCAGAGATCTGTAGTCACCACATCTCTTCTCAGAGATTCACTACCACCACCCTAGATATTTTATTTCCATCATGTTTGTAAGCATATTTTTGTGATTTGATATTAATGAAATGAAGCCTTATTTTTGCTGTATTTATATGTTTATGGTTATTTATATATTCTGTTGAGTTCCTGCATAAATCTGGATCAATTTCCTCACTTGATACGACATACCGGTATGCTACCAAGATTGAGTAGAAATTCAAACAGAAGAAACGAGACTTTTGATCTGCGAATCAAAAGCAAGGGAAAGGTGCCCCCAAACTGCAGAACAAAGGACAAAGCCAAGGCATGGTGGCCCAAGACAACCTGTCGAGGCTGCAAGAAAATAAAAACACCATGAAGCCAAATAAGGACACGAGAAAGTGGTGTGAGTTCCATAAGAGCACCAATCACGACACAAGTGAGTGTATGGCCAAGCAGTTGTTGGTGGATGAGATGAGGGCTTCTGAATTAGATGCATGATCCAACTATGAATCAAAACCTGAAAAGGGGAATGATAGAGGGAAGTAGATTATTGATGTGGAGCTCAACGCCACCATTGCCACTACGAAGATCCATAAGGAGGAACCATAAGATCGAGAGGAGGAGGAGTGTATATTCCACTCCCAAATGTGGGTAAAGGGTTCCTCGCTACAGTTCATTATTGACAGTCAGAGCCAAAAGAAGCTCATTTCAGAAAAGGTCATGGAGTGGTTGGGCTTGCCGACCACAACACACCAACATCCGTACACCATCAGTTGGCTTCACAAAGGACAGGATCTCCGCGTCAGCCAGAAATGTCGTCTGCCCTACAACATCAATCCCTTCACGAATGAGGTATTATGTGACATTGCTCCTATTGATGTTTTTGATGTATTATTAGGCCAACCATACTTATGGAAGAGACATGTTGTGTATGAGTCTCGGCCTTGCGCTATTATTGTTACTTTGGGAAATAAGTTGTACAGTATACCAGAGTTACCACTGCCTGTTGCTATCTCTTTTGTTACTGCAAAAAAATGTAGTAATCTCACTTCAAAAACCGGAAAATTTATTTTCCTGATGATCCGCCCCCAGGGAAAGAAGAATATTATGGCCACGACCTCCACACAGGGCTCCTCCGCACAACAAACAAAAATGGACAAAGTCATGGAGAAGTAAGGGGACATCTTCACCACACCCACATGGGTGCCTCTGCACTGTCAGTTCAAGCACCCCAATGATCTGACCCCAGGTGTGCCACTGCCCAATAGACCGATCTATCAGCACTCTGTTATCGAGAATGATGAAATCAAGAGGCATATTCAGGAGCTTCTTCAGAAAGGTCACATCCGACCAAGTTCATCACCTTGTGGGAACCCGATCATGTTGGTACAAAAGAAGGATGGGACTTGGAGACTCTGTGTTGACTATCGGGCATTGAACAAGATCACTGTCTAGAATAGGTACCCAATCCCATGGATTGATGACCTTCTGGACCAACTCAAAGGGGAGAAATATTTCAGCAAGATCGACTTGAAGTCCGGGTATCACTAGATACCAATCAAACCCTCTAATGTGTGGAAGACTACCTTCAAAACCAACGAGGGCCTTTTTGAATTGTTGATCATGAATTTCGGGTTGATGAATGAAACCTTCATGAGGTTAATGGACGACATATTGTGGCCATTCACCAACTCATTTGTAGTAGTGTACTTGGATGACATTATAATCTTCAACCAGACTTGGGAAGAGCACCTCCACCACATCCGACGGGTCCTCCAAACATTGCAGCAACACAATTTGTGTGCCAATTTGGAGAAGTGCACTTTTGGCATGACCAAGGTTCAGTATCTGGGATACATTATTAATGAAAGCAGGGTACATGTGGATCCAACCAAGATCCAATTCATTCGGGATTGGTTAGCCCCAACCACACTAACAGAGCTTCGAAAATTTCAGGGTCTTTCTAATTTCTACCACAGTTTCATGTTGGGATTCTCTCAGATCACTCGGTCCTTGAGCCAAGTCACCAAGGGAGGAGCGAAAGAAAATTTATTTTGGTCGTAATATCAACAAAAGGCGTTCATATAATTGAAACATTGCCTTTTCTCTGCCCCAGTGATCACATTACCAGACTTGAAAAAACCGTTTGAGATCAAGATAGATGCCTCTGACTATGCTATTGTGGTAGTTCTTACTCAACAGGGGCATCCAGTGGCACATCATAGTGAAACATTATTTGACACAGTCTGTAAGTATCCCACTTATGCCAAAGAAATGGATTCCATTGTGCAGGCTTGTCGAAAATGGAAGCATTACATTTTGGGGAAGGAAATGGTCACACACACAGACCACCGACCCCTGCAATTCATACAGACACAAGAGAAGTTGTAGAACAATCACCATCAGAAGTGGTCCACATATCTGGAACAGTTTCATTTGAACATCAAGTACAAGAATGGCAGCGACAATAATGTTGCAGACTACCTCAATCGACCACTGATCGTGGCGCTAACCACCATTCTCAACTCTTGTGGGCATGAGACTTCTGATTAGCCGCTTCTCTACAAGAGTGATCCAGAATTCGGCCACACATACAAGACACTCTTAGAGGGTGTGCAAGTTCCAAATTTTCACCTCCAAGATACACTACTATGTCACTTGGGACACCTTTGTGTTCCTTCAAGTGAGCATGCCAAGATGATTTGGGAAGCACAATACAGTAGAGTCACGGGGCATTTCGGGGTCGAGAAAATAGTGGAAGTATTGCAGAAGTATTTCGATTGGTCGAACCTTCGACAGGACGTCAGGACGTACAACAGATCATGAACTACTTGCACCATTTCCAAACTAACCATCAAGAAGCAAGGCCTCTATAATCCACTACCTACCCCTAGTTGACCTTGGGAATCCATCTCCATGGATTAAATGACGGGCCTTTCTTATACTAAGCATGGAAATGACTATGTTTTCGTGGTCGCTGGCAGATTCTCAGAGATGGCCATTATGGCGGTCTGCAAGAATAATATCATAGTAGAAGCCATTGTTAAACTCTTCTTTGAACGAGTGAGGGTGCACTTTGGGATCCCACATTATATCATCTTAGATCGGGACAATAGGTTCCTTAACACACTTTGGTCCAGCCTCTGGTCAATGCTAGACACCAAGCTCACCAAGTCCACAACTTTCAATCCCCAAACTGATGGCTAGACAGAGGTCGTCAACCTGATGATTCTACACATTCTGTTCATGTACAATTCAAAGCATCCACACACATGGGATGAGAGCCTCCCCTATGTACAACATAGTTATAACTGGCCTCTCCACAACTCAACTGGCCACAGGCCCTTTCAAGTGGGCTTGGGATTCTAGCCACTATGTCTCATTGATGTAGCCATGCCATTCACGATTACTTAGGCTGATTCGACTCATGTCCAGTTTGAAGATGACAAAGCGAAAAAATTCATCGAGCGCATTCAGCACATCCACCAATAGGTTCATGACATATTGGACAGAGCCAATTCTAAGTACAAGCAATGACATGATCAACATCAGGTGCCACACAAATTCTAGGTGGGTGAAAAAGTGTGGCTACATTTGCAGAAGAAGCACCTCACTAGACCCCACCGTAATCTTCGCCTGCTCCGATATGGGCCATACACCATCAGCAAGGTTGTAGGGACCAATGCCTTCGAGCTCAAATTCCACCATTCCTTGGTCTGCACCCAGTATTCAATGTGGACCACCTTTGACCCTACTTCCCACCTCTATTGGACACCTCCAACATTGCTGAACAATTCACACCAATAGAGTTAAATCCAAACTACATGCAACAGGCCACCAAAAATTGTATCATGGACATCCAAATCAATAACACTCACCAGCAGAAGATCCAACTGTATCATGTTGTCAAATCTGGCCAACTCCTACACCAAAGTAAGTGGTTCACTAGGGACCTAGTTCAATAGATGTTTCCTCATCTCATGGAGGAACTCAATGCAATGGGGACCATTACTTTGTGAAGGGGGAGGAATGATCCAGGTGGGTATTGGTGGCCACATGCCAATTCCACTTGGGGCCCCACCATTGTTTCTTTCGGTTTTTCAGTTTACTTAATTATAGCACAGTTTACTATTTTTAGCAGTTTTTCGGGTCCTAAACTTCCGGAGTTGATTTGAGGCCCTAAACGACGTTTTCTGGGAACGTCGTGAGCAACATGGGTCCATGGACCAATTTTTTCACTCAAAATTTGTAGTCCTTGGATGGATATTTCTAACGAGGTATTGAGCGTGTCAAACATAGATCGTATGCAAAAGTTACGTCCCCAGGAAGTTGATGTACAAATTTACCCAAATGGGGCCCATAGTTTTGACACTTCATCTCCTAGGGTTAGGTTTTTGGATGTTTAGGGTTCTCCATTGTTTCTCAGTAATAAATAGGCCCTCAAGCCTCATCGTAACACAGTTAAGAGGCATGTATCCACCACATCTCTTCTCAGAGATAAGCTACCAGTGCCCTAGCTAGTTTATTTCCATTCTGTCTGTAAACAAATTTCAGTTCTTTGGTATTAATGAAGTGAAGTTTTATTTCTGCTTCATATTTGTATTTATGGTTATATGTGTATTATGTTATGTTCCTGCATAAATACATATCATTTTACCTCATTATGTAATATCTTTGATGATGATTTATTATGTCGTATAAATTATTGTTTCAAAATTATTTTTGTTGATGTTTTCAGTGTTCTATCAACTCTAAAACAACCTAATCATTGTGATTCTAGAATATGCAACAAATAAATTACTACCCAAGTTGGTTTTTTTTTATTGGCTCTGTATTTTATCTTCTTGGTTACTCGCGGCAATAATCCCTCTTTAGAAACATTTTGTGCATACAAGTTCAATGTGGAAGATAAATCCGAAGTGCTTAAGAAGAAATGCTTTATTTTTTAGTATTTTGGTGTCTTTTGTGACCTTATATTAGAAATTGTAGTTGTTTTATACACACGTCGATGAAAATATAAGTTGGTGGTTCGGATTTGGGATCTCATTATGGTCATGGGTAATAGCCACTATTTTATTTTTCTGTGGAATGCAATTTTATAGACACAAACTTCTTGCAAGTAGCCCCATCACTAGGATTATACAAGTTTTAATTTGTTCTATAAGAAAAAAAACCAACATGCCTTCTGATATGATCTTTATTTACTAGAACTAGGATATGTATCCATTAAATCGTTCCACACCTTTCCTTAGTTCGTAAAAAAACATATAATAAGCAGCTAGTGTAATACCACTATTGGGGGGATCAGTAACAACGACAAAGTAATTATTTTTTTCCTTGTCGCTAACTATTATATTTTCAATGATAGGAATGAACACTTGTTGTTGGGTCCTTCATTTTTGTCAATTTTGGTTAAGTTTTGATCAGGAAAAGGTCTTGGAAATTATCAACAGAAGCAGAAAATCAAAATGCTCAAACAAGTCGGAAAATGATACTAGAAAGAAAAAGTGGCAATTAAAAGAAGGAATTTGTTATCTTTGAATTGGATCAAATATTGGAAGAAGGATCAAAGTGCTAATTTTGAAATAATCTAGGAGATATGAACCAAAGCATTGGATTTTTCAATGTGGACCAAATCAAGCAAGTGGGATCAACATGATCAAAATGGATTGTCGAATCAAGCGAGTAGGATTGGATTGGAAAATCTATAAAAGTTGCAGGGAACATCCTAAAAGATATATAGAGATCAACCTATGTAAAAATGTTGTTGAAATGAATTCTGAAGCTTTTTATATATATTTTGATTTTAATTGACTTCTACTCTAATTTTCTCTGGTATAAGTCTCAAGGATCTTGTGCATTCTCATAGATATGAAATGTCATGGTCCATTCCATTTAATAGAAGAAGGGGTTGTGGAGATCCATCTTGTGTATATATGTATGGAGTGATTAATATTTAGTTGGGCCTTCTTAAATTTATTTTTATGTGTTGTTTCGATGTGTTATATGGTAATTACTTGTGTGTGTGTGTGTTAGTCTTAAATACATGAATTTTTTTGAATAATTAAGTGAATGTTGTGCAATCATTCAACTTATGAACCGATCCTATATTGGTACATGCTCAACGTTATCCATAAACCTTGTTTATCATTAAATTTCTTAGCATGCATCGAGTGATACATTTCTCCCTTGTGAAGGAATGAAAGAGTTGGTGTTGCAATAGACTACAACATAGACTTTTGTTGGAAAATAGTGGTTGAACCCTGGCTCTTCTAAGTGAAATTTTGTGCCAACAAATGGTTCTATTGCTAGGATTTGTGTATTATGAGGGGATCTAGATCACGGTGTCGAGGATTCTCGAAGGTGATATTCAAGAATGGTGGTATGAGAATATTGACTCATTTATTCTACAGCAAACTCAGTTAAGACAAAATAACTTGGAATGGGTTAAGGAGGAAGTATTATATGCAGAACCTGAATGCAACTAGTATGAAATTTTCTGGTGAAAATTTCCTAAGTAACTACATAATTGGTTGAGAATATTTCAAATAGGGGCAGGGGCCGAAAATATCCTTCATGTTTGTAGAACTTGGATTACTACAGATTTATCCACTTTACACTGTCTTTATACTGAATTGACCCAAGTTGTAGATTTATGGGTTCAAGCAATTTAGAGAGTTGTATCATTGAATTTGTTGCAGAATATCACCAATCCTTCTCCAAAGCTAAAGAAATATTAAAATATGGGTTTCAGGGAATATTTTTTAAGGAAATCCCTCTATGATTTAAGGTTATGATAGTAAAGGAAAACCTAATGTTGTTTCAAGAAAATAATATGGCAGCTTAAAACCTTAGGTACTAGGGGTAGGGTTTAGGGGAGATATGTTTCTCGATTGCAGAGGATGAGGGGACATTGCGATGGATGTGGAGGATTTTCAGAGAGCTCAATATTTTAGGGAAATAATAAGGGAATGAATAGCTAACAAGTGGCAGAAAAAGAAGTTATGGGACATTAGACATAGAAGAAGAGAATTGCAGCAAATAGGTGAAGCTTTGAGTATCTCGAGGTTGAATATAGGAGGCATAGATAGCCCAACGTTGTGGAATAGTAAAGTAGGATAAAAATCCCATTCTGGTGAAATAGGCGTCGCCCGAGGAGGGGTGGTAGGAGATGGGGATAGAGGAAGTGGAGCCCACTAGGAGTTGGGAGGAATCCAGATGCTCGATGCACCAAAACAACTAATTTTAATGAGTAATGAGAGTACTTATGTAGATGAAGACACAATTTTGTAATGTGGTGATTATTCTTTGAAGATGATTTGGTCCCTGGAAGCAATAGTCTGCAAGGTAGCAGTGCAGCTAAGTCTCTCCCTTACCTCCCACTGGTACTTTATCAAAAGCATGTTAAGTTTCTTTCTAAATTAGTTAAAAAATTTATATTTCAACAAGTCTATAGCAATTACACAACCGGTAGTCCTAGTGGAGTTGGTATTTTGTTAGTGGTGTTCATAATAATTTTACTAGTTTTTTGCAACATGGTTTTCAAGGTTTTGTATTAGTTCTACCCGTTTAGACAGTTATGACAAGGAATGTAGTAGGTTTATTCACTCAGCACCTAGAATTTTTGGGTCGAGGAGATGAAGACATTGAGCAACATTAGTACTTAAGTGAAGCCATATGGAGGGATAGACAGAATTTGGATGATACTAAGATCATTGAATTTTAGATGACTTTGAGGGATCGAGAACTTACATGGTTTATTAGGTAGTTTGGTTTAAACCCAAACCCAACCCTTAATGCACTTAAATAAGAATTTATTAAGTAATTCAATCTCCCTCATACAGATCAATAAGGATTAGTGGAAATATGGGATATTAAACAATAGGAGTGAGACTGCATGGGAATGTATGCATTAATTTAAAGACACAATTGAGAAACTAACCAATCTGATTGATCCTCATCACCAATGAGACTGGTTCATTAAAGCTTTGTTGTCGTTAACAAGAACTCCTTTGATGCAAAAAAATATTGACACTTTGCAGGATGCACTAGAACAAGCTATGAATATTGAAGCAATGGTGGGAAACCCACATGAGTATAGGTTAGTTCTAATTATAGTGATCCATCTATTATTGGCTTATAGCATCATATTGTTGATTTGATAGATAGGTTGAAGGATATGCATCCCATGAGGCCTTTGCATCCACAAGTATGGTGTACTATTTTCCATGTTGAGGGGCATCATGCCATTGAATGCTCAAGGTTTCAGGGTGCATGGCCACCTACTATGCCTGTGGGACCACCTCTGCCACCACCTGTTGAATATTGCAACAATAAATAGTGAAGGAGGCATCCTGAAACATCATTCCTGATCCTAATTGGAAAGTGATCACCTAAACTAGGTGGGGCCCACACAGGTGATTTTTGGCGCAAAGTCTATTTTTGGACATGTCGAACATATTCTATGAGTTGCAGGATGCTATTTGTGGATGGTTGGCAGTGCTGGCACACACTCAGCTTCATTGCTATTAAGTGAGTGCGCTAGATCGCGCTCTAAAATAATAATGTTGAATACACAGTTTTTAATAATATTTGGACTCTAAACATTATCTTATTCTCTCGAGCACTTCGCTATGTATACGTGGTACGGGGAGTTGTCCAAATGAATTGTTACGCTATTCCTAAGGGTTAAGTGGAGCTATTGCATGGATACTTCAGTTAGAACTCATGTGACAAAGTTTGGTGGAGTTATTGAGGTAGTTGGTGGAGTTGTGTTCAGTTTAACTAAGTTAAACATAGTTGAGCTAGTTGTATCTAGTCTAACTGATTGATACACTAGTGAGAGTGGTGTGAATTAATTATTAGTTAATCCACTAATTATTAAATCATTATTCAACTAAAGAATACATCAGTTAACTACAGTGCATGGACAGTTTCAGTGGAGACCAGTGGAGAGGTAGGTGAAAGAGCAAGTGTGACTATCAGTTGTGACTATAGTGTTGCATGAGTTTGCACCACACATTTATGGAGATGCCAATGAGGATTGCGTGGTCAATATAGGATGGATTCGAGTTCATTCAGAGCCAATTCTTCAGCAGTGATTGCGCAGTAGAGGCAGGCTAGCAGGTGGCAGAGATTGGAGCAAGAGATTTGCTAGATCAGACCTGATTAGTGTGTAGCAATTGGAGATTGTATTGAGAGCTTGTGAGGAGATTTGTATGATGATTGTTACATGATCTCTCTGACATATAATATACATATAGTTGGAGGTTTTCAGCTTTAAGATTTCCCATAAATTACTGTGTTCATATGTGTGAATTTTTATGGTTTTAATGTGTGCATGCAATTGATTTTATTTCCGCAATTAATGATCAATGGTAGAAGATATTCTGTATTGTGCATGAAGTCAAATAGTGTGTGATCATGAGAATCTCAGATGTATAACATATCAGTTATATAATTTCTACACCACCAACACTTAATATTGAAGTTGTGCAAGTTTCCACAAGCATCTTGTATTAGGGGCACACACAATCTCATGCATTTCCTAATCTTCAAGGTAAGTCAACTAATGAATATTGTTAAAAATTTTGTACGTATGGACATGAACCTCATATTTTCCCTA
Source organism: Pinus albicaulis (assembly GCA_034641835.2). NCBI lineage: Eukaryota > Viridiplantae > Streptophyta > Pinopsida > Pinales > Pinaceae > Pinus > Pinus albicaulis. Next base: position 1,295,847,500 of record CM076575.1, read on the forward strand.
TTTTCAAAATTACTCTAATGTGCCAAACAATATGTTTTGTTACTTTTGTGGATCTCTGACTCACCATACTGACCAATGCAAATCTTTAGATGCTTTGTCTAATCTTCTTGATTGCACAAAATTACCAGTGAATGATGCTCCTCAAGGACGAGGAGGTGGAGGAGACAGATGGAGGAGAACTGGAGGAAAAGGTCTAGTTTGATATTAAAAATGTGACCAAGAGCGCCATGTTTCTCATGATTTTCCATTACCTAGGAGGCCCCATTTCTCTCATTTTCATATAAACACCCATGCCATTAAGGAATTTCCATAACTAATTTCTAGATGGGAAGAGCATAACCGTCAAAGAGGTGAAAATTTGATTAATGTAGAACATAAAGTTCTTATTTCATTTCCCCAACTGAATGTCAATATTGTAACCGAGGGAGGTAAGAGGAATGGAGCACGTAAAGAAGTACCTGATAAACCCACTATAATATTTCCTATGTCCCCAAAGAAATCCTATAACCCTATCCAGCAGAGAGAATATTATAATGATGCAAATGAAATATTCAAGCAGGTGGTTTGAGTCTTACGGTTCGTGAGCAGACCAATAAGAAAAGAGACAGATGAGGAGTCCCTGATATTTGTATGATACATCTCAGTTAGTTATGGAGTGATTGAAATTATTTTTACAGATTATGAATGATGAACAATTGTATATCCAATTTCACAAGAAAGTTAAAATTGTTATCAGAGACGAATATCTTTCAGACAAACCTATTTTTTCCAACGTTCTTGAACATCATTCAAGATGTGTTTGTCGTAACAAAATAAAAATAGGGATATATTTTCACATTGATTCCCATATTTAAAGATACAAGATTAAATATTCTATTATATTTTGGATTAGATGTAAATATTATTCCAAGAAATACTTTGGAGGCATTGAGAAAACCCAAGTTAGTATTTCCCCCATTTAATTACACATGGCTAATTAGTATTATATTCTTCCAGTTGGTCAGCTTGAAGGCATTGAACTTGATATTGTGCAAGTGAAGAAAAATGTAGACTTCATGGATATAGATATTATGGGTGATAGATACCCTTATCTAACCTTGTTGGGAATAGAATGGGAATTTGAAAAATATTTTTTTTATCAATCTTATATGAGAGACTCTGAACTTTGAAGTTAACGAAGTGTGAATTATACAACAACTTGATCCTTACCAAGGCTCAGTTTATAGAGCTTGAAGATGATAGATAAGAGCATAATATGTTGGATCAATTATATCATCTTACTACAGTGAAAATATAATATTATATAAACCCTATAGATAATTGTTCTATCAGTTGGAGGAGTGTTCAAAACATTGAAGTTGAATCAGATGTCATGTTGGGAGATTGGAAATAAGGGGATCATGAAATACACTCCAGACATTGCACAAATATTCGTTGTGCCCGTTGGATTGGTATTGAGGTAATGTACTACCCTAATTTCAATGGTATTAGATCTATTTATAAATTTATTAAAGAAGTTGATTCAAATTTTGAATAGATCCAAAGGATTCCTTTACTAGATGTCGCTCTGTAAGCAACCCCTACGATATGGTTGGGAGCCCACCATAACCAATTTCAAAACTGGGAAATGGTTAAATTTGTTATGTTATGTCATTTTTTTTCTTCTAGAGGACCGTTCAAATAATATTCTTAGTATATGAAGGCCATACTAGTCCACAAAAGCATGTCAATACTTGCATTGTTGTTTGGAAAAACATTGGAATTCCTGTTGAAATGTTGACGCATCATTTCATTCACACTTTGGGACCTTTCACAAGCATGGTACCTGAAAGAAGAGATAAAAAGGTAGACAACTAACTTGGAAGCATTAACAGTTCATTTTTTATAGTGATTTCTCCTTCTCAACTGAATATGAAAACATATCAGAGGCATTGAAGCCAATGAAACGAGTATTTTTTCCCACTGGAAAACCTATTGTTTATTTTAGTAGTTATGCAAATTATGGACATCTATATGAATAAGGATTTCATCAATTTTTTGTTTGCAGCAAGATCGATAAGGATCTAGAAGAGGATGACCTAAGAGAATTAATACATCTAACATTCAAATATTTTAAGGGTGAAATAGACATTAAGGATGATCTTCTTATATCCCCATATGAAGCCTTTAAAGTTTCATAAACATAACAATGGGACTGAACAGAAGGCTAAGATAGCCTCCAACAGTGACTATTGAGATTATCAAACCAAAAAGGAGATTTTTATTTGTTAAAGGAGTATGAATATATTTCCTACATCAATTTCAGAACTCAAGGGGATAAAATGCGATTTGGGAGAAATTAAAATTGTCCTAAAACATGATGTGAGGTGTTATCACTCTCCCCAACTTCCCAAGCTTGAAAATGGGATTGAAGAAAGGTAACCACAGACCATGCTTTAGGTTAGATAGCTAGCCCTACCAAGACCAGAGAGGGCTCTCTCATTGTCACTTTTGCAGTCAAAGGAATGAATTGGTCTATAATGATCTTAGGATAGTTATGTAAGCTCAGTAAATATGATTTTCTTTTATGTTTTAAGTGTTGGATAGATAGGTCAGTGAGAAGTCTAGGACTAGGGATTTTAGGTATGAATTCCAAGGTAAATTTGAAGAGAATGTGTGAGGCTAGATAGGTAGTTTGAAAGCATGTTTAATTTTTCATTGAGTATAGTATGAAGTGAGAGAGAGTTTGAATGAGAACTAAGGTAAATTCATTCATTTGGGGAGCATGAAAATACATGATTTCTACTTATAAACTTACAAGATAAACATATGGAAAGATGTATCTGAAAAAATAATATATATCATTTAGCATGAAAAGATAAAAATACATAATAAGAAAAAATTCTCCAATGCATACCACAAGATTCTCAACACAAGTTCTGCAAATATGTCTTTCATTTCATTCCAAAATGTTGTTACAATAGCTCCACCGCAAAATAAGACTATTCAACCCAAAAAAATACTAAACGGAGTCTACTTATAGAAAATATGAAACATGAAACCTCATCAGGTCTAAATCCCATCCAAAATGCATCATAAATACACAAGATGAGTAATTTCCTAGATTCTAGGGAGGTTAGAAACCATTCCCTAAAATTCAGATATGAACTAGGAGTGTTTTTCCCTTACATTAAATTATATATTCCTGCATGATAGGAGGAAAAAAACAACTCAATAACTCTAATTCCAACTCATAGGACAGAAAAAACTTGAATTTGTGACATTTTCTGAGCTTGACAAGTGTCCTCAGGAATCCAATGTTGATATGTAACATTTCTAACAGAAACGTAGCAGATGTTTGAAGGCACTTTTGAGGAAATTTTAGGAGTCCAAATCCACTTCTGAAAGAACGGTCAACTAGAATTGTGTGTATAGTTTCCAGAACATCTTTAATTTTGCAAAATGACCCATGGGAAGGCCTCCAAAAATTAATTCTCGCAAGGTTACTCGAGAAGCATAGCATAGGCTGCAACAAGGTGGAAGAAGCATATAAAATGAGTGGTTTTTTGGATTATTCTCAAAAATTAAAGATTTTCATGCTAATGGTGTTCTTGATCTATGATTTACTCATCAAAATGCATCCATCCATGTAAATAAATCATCATTTGGATGCCCCCAAAATAAGCGTAGAAAAAGTTTGCTACGCTTCTATGAGGAGGAATTTCTAGAATTGTGCAAAAATCACAAAAAATACCAAAATTGTTCAAAAATTCTCAAAATTGGTTCTATAGCACCTGTGAATGATGGGCTAAACATCCAAGGAAGCTTCAGCCAAAAAATCCAAGCTATCCTTCTCTTTAAGCTTAATTTTAGCTTCTTTAAGCCTTTTCTTCAGTTGCTTTAACCTTATTTGAGAAATTGTGTTCCTAGTGCACTAATGATTCGCCATGTGTTTTTGAATTTTATTGTCCCTATTATCTCTCTTCAAGAGATTCTACAAATTCTTGTTTACCCTTTCCAACCAAATTTATTTTTCATGATTGATCTCCATGGCTATAAGCTCATCAAAAGTCAACTCTTTAGGTGGATGAACTGACTTTCTTTCTAGCTCCAACGCCCTTTTGTGGCCTCTTTTCTTTGGCCTTCTTGGCTGTGTTTCACTATCCACATCCTGGACTTGATAAAAATATATGATCTCCTTACCTTTACCTTTATCTACCTCTAGGTCTAGCTTGGGCTTGCTTTGTAACAGTTGCTTTACCTTCAATTGAAAATCTCCTGCTGTAAGAAAGTGATTTGAGAATTAGAAATATTGGAGAAAATCCTCCTCAACTCTGCTATTTCCTCATATTTCTCTCTGATGATCTCTTCAGCTGATTTGATCTCAACCTTATCTACTACCTCAACCTCCCATGGCATTGATTCACTATGTTGGTGCAAATTTGTTTCACCTTGATGCATAGGAGCTTTCTCTTCCATTTCACTTTGTTCAAAAATGGTGTCAAGTGTAAGTACACTTTTGAGAGATTTGGGTGCAAATACATGTCTATTCCCCTTCTCATAGGTATGAGTAAACTCAAAAACCCTAAGAGCCTCTGGAAAATGAATTGGCATGCAAGAAGAACCAACCTCCATTGGTTGTGCTGATAGTGATGGTGATGATGTACTATTCTAGACAAAAGGGCTAGTGGTAGTCGATGCTGCTAATATTTCCATGAAAGTTCCCAAGTCATGTTGATGGATGAAAGGTGATGCAACACAATGATCTTGATGATACCATGATGAAAAATACTAGGGTGATGATATTTTTTTATGCTCTGAACCTTCTCAGTCATCTTAACCAAACTCTTGTACAGGTAATGTGGCAAATCAAGTGTTTTGATAGAGGTGAAATGCATCAACCTGATATGGTACCTATACGACCTGGAAAATATTCATCCACATGTGAAATAATTCATTATTAACTTCATAAAAGGAGCATATTTGTTTATGAGGTGTCTGAAAGGGAAGAGATAATCTGGTTCCTCTCTAGCATGATGCTTGAGAAATTATTTGTGATTTTCAATGTCTAAATCCATGCCCTTGAACCACTTCTCTCCATGACAAGAAATACATGTTGCTGAAGAAATTAAGTCTTCCGATAGGTTAAAATCTACACCTGCAATAGTGACCATTCCCATGCTGAATTTTTTGGCAAGAAATATTTTTAGTTTAAGATAATACCCTGCCTCCATGAGCTTCTCATAGAACCTCAAACATCCAGTCCTTTTAAAACATCTTCTCGCCAAGGGTGAAGCATTGAGTTATTACATGGTGAAGGGTTCTAACCTGAGGTGGCACCTTCCCTTGAAGTTATTATTCTCACTCTCCATCTTGCTTATCACTAAAAGGATGAAACCCTAATGTGTTTTATGGGATGGGTATGTGTAGTGAAATCTGGAAAAAATAGTGTGGGGATGGTGTAGATTTAGAGGGTGAGATGGAGGGTTATGGAGCTAGGGAAAATTGTACAAAAAATTCAGTAGATAGGGTGGAATGTTAGCTCCATTTTATGGGTGAAATTAAGTGAAATATATGTGAGGAGGGTGGTGAAATCAAGAAAACAAATTTCGAATTTATCACTGTGAAAATTAGCTAGAATTTAGGGTTTCATTAAAATGACTATTATGTAGGGTATGGATGGTGGGAAATGAGAGTATGAGGTATATGGGAGGTGTAGGGTACTGCTATATAGTAGGGTTAGGGTTTATTCGACTAGAGTCTTTGAATAACATGAAGAAGTGAAGATATAATGTGATATGGAGTGAGGATGAAAATGAATTGAAAACTTAATAACTTGACCAAGGGAGGCTATAAGAGTGATGAATTACTGTTTGGGAAAGGTCCAAGGAGTAGTGCCCACAAGCTTTAAGCTTTTTTTAATGGATTTCTAGCCAAAAACCTACTTCTGGACCCTTTCTAGAGTTGTAACACCAAATTACATAAGTGTAACAACACTTCCCAGAAGTGTAACAACACTTCCCAGAAGTGTAACAACTCCTTCTGAAAGCGTAGCAGGAGGCTATGAAAGCATAACAACATTGTTGAAAGCGCAGTAGGAGGCTACAAAAGCATAACACAGGCAGCCCAAGGTGTAGCAAAAAGTTGTTGAAGTGGTTTTTTGCCTTGGTTTTGAACCTTCAACCACCTAAGGAGTGAAAATGAGGTAAGAGAGAAGCTCTTCCACATAATAAAGGATAACGATGAGTCAGGATGAGCTTGTTTTTTTATTTTATAACCTGGAAATGAAACAATAAGACAAATTTCCCTTTTTTGAATTTTTTTGCATTAAAACACATTTTTAAATAAGATGATTTGTCTTACTTTACATCATAAGTATGCTAGCTCCCTTTAAAAGGTTTATGAGTGAAATGAAGGGTGATTGCCTTTGTTTTGATGACAAATTAGACTTTTTCAAAGGTAGATGATGACACCTAGACGATAGAATTAGATGAGGTGGATTGACATGACCCTAAACCTTTAAATGATAATTAATGAGATGTCCTTTAAAGTGATGATGGCCATGGATGAGATGAGGGAGAAAAAAATTTGACCTAGACCCCTTCAATGACCAAAATTATTTTTTGAAAAATTGTTTGAAAGACTAAAATTTTTGACCTATGACTTGTAGGAAAACATCTAAAAGAATTATTTTTTATCACTGACATATTGACACTAACATTGGCTCCAGCTGGGGATGGCAACTCCTTCAGGAGGTGTCAAGAACACTGTATATTAGGTAGCCTTACCATTGGGAAATGGATTGAAAACTGGAGATTAAAAAAACTTTGACAAACTTGAAATGATGAACTAAAACTAGAAATGACTTTGACTAGAAAAAATGACTTGACTCTGACTTGACAAATGATTGAAACTCTTTTGAAATTTTTGAAAGAAAACATGAGCTGAATGTAGAAGTCTCATGGCCTTCTCCTCGGGTTTCAAACTTATGCAACAAATTCCTTATTGTTTGGACATCTAATTGAAATGATATGTAAAGTGAAATTGGACTTCATCTTCAATGATCAAGTAAGATAATGTTTAAGGAACCTAGTATTGATGGATCCTATCAACACTTCTTTCCCTTCAAGATCCTCTAATAAAAATGCCATATTCCCTTTGAATCCAATGATCTTGTAAGGACCTTTCCATAAATTATCAAACTTTTTGTGCTTACCTTTGTCTTCATTCTCGCCATCCCAGCGAAGAACAACATCTCCAAGCTTAAAGTCATCAACTTTGGTCTTCTTATCATAATTTTTTTTTAATTTTCTCATGAAGCTTTGAAGTGTGAATGAAGACTTCATCTCTTGACTATTGTAGATGGATAATTTGGCTAATTCTTTGATGGATATCATTTGGTTGATCGTCAATCTCTTGCAGAATTTTCATAGCCAGTATAGCTAAAGAAGTAGGGAACATCATGTCAACACCATAAACGAGCTAGACAGGTGACATGCTGATTGATCTCTTTGTGCTAAATTTATCTGCCCATAGAGCACTGGTGAGATTTTTGTGCCAATTTCTCTTGTTTTCTTGCAACATCTTCTTGATTATGTTCACCAAAAATTTATTTGACGATTCAACGAGCCTGTTGCCTTAAGGATAGTATGTTATAGAAATACCAAGACTGATGTGATACTAATAAGAAAATTCAATAATTTTCTTGGACTTAAAGGCAACTGCATTATAAGTAACGTTTTTTTATGGACATCCAAAACGAGACATAATATTATTCTCTAAAAACTGAATAATGACAGTGTCAGTAGCTTGCCTCGTGGGGATGGCTTATCAAGTACATTGACTTTGTAAACAAGAAAATGATCTTATTTTGCATGGCTTATTTGTAAATATCCATCCCATCCATGGTTGATTGTTTGAAACCAAGGCAAAGGAAAATATTGTTTTTCCCTTCCAAAAGAAATTTTGTTACACAAGCAAAGGTTGCTCAATTCTCGGGTTATGTCTAAGAGAATTCTTCTTACCATCATTGTGAGAAGAGTCTTGCTAGCACAATTATTGGAATGGCACAAGATTTTTTTGGAAGTAACAACATTAACCTCCTTGCTCCACTTGGGAAATTTGGTACCAGAGCCCAGGGTGGAAAAGATCATGCAAGTGCTCGATATGTTTTCACATGCATGTCACCAAAAACATGCTTCTTGTTCCCAAAAGATGATGATGTACTCTTGAACTACTTTAATGAAGATGGCAAAATAATTGAGCCAACGTGGTATGTGCCAATTATTCCAATGGTCCTTGTAACTAGAATGTGAGGGAATTGGAACTAGTTGGAGTTCCTTTGTACCTAACTACAACCCAAGGGAATGCGATAATATGGATACGATACAATGGTGGTTATATCACCATAACTAGAATAAGTAAGTATAAAAATAGTATAAAAACAAAAAATGTTTCAATTTTTAAAATCATTTTCAAGCTTACAATCAAATATAGGAAAAAACACATACAGAAAACCAGATAATAATCATGAAGAAGCTTCATCTTGAATTATGAATTGTAAAGGAACTTACAAAATGTGACACTACGAACCTGGTCAAGCATACAAGAAAAAAGATCCTGAACATGACCCTGGTTGACAAGTTGTATTGCTCATGATGCAAGAGGATTTGTACCTACGCTGCCAAGTCATTCAAAATCCATAATTATTTATACAATAAATACAAGTAATATTTGTAGTATTTTTTACTCTAAGAGGCATTCTTATGATAATGTTAGAACATATGTTGACAATGTTAAAACATACGTGAATAAGCTCATCTTTGTTTCAAGAACAATTTATTGGAGTCGCCTGAACTTGGAACAAGCCTCCCACGATCTGAAAGAGTAGCAACTAAGTCAATAGTGACTTTTTTGCTGCTATGTTGGATCGAGGGAGGTTTGCTCCAAGATTAAATTTCTCCAAGAAATTATTCTCTATTAAACAGGGCCAACCACGTGAAAGTGGAAGCTCTTATGGCCCCTCCCCCTCCCACATCACTCTCAATTCCCCAATACCCAATCTATAATTCATTTTTTACTTTCATGAGCAGAAAAAAAAAATATTCATTAAATAATTAAAAAGCAATGCAACAAAAAGTATACAAGAAAAAATTGAAAGTGCTTGGCATAGAAACAATATGATAAATGAGTTTTTATGTAACGCAAAAAATGTTCCAAGTATGGTAACATTTGTCTTATAATAATACAATATTTTAAATTATCAAATTTTATTTTTCTTATTCCTACTTCTAAAGCTCCTAACTACATCATCAAATCATTGTTCTCTACTTATGTTTCGTGCCTTTCCCACATAGATGACCTAGTTGCGTACTCACAATGTCTGGTCTCATGACGTAGTGACGAGGCATCGCCTAGAAAAACAAATAATATTAAATTTTAATTGTCAGTTTTTAAATATCATTGAAGTAGTTCAGTAATATTAATAAAAAAAAATTGCAATAAAATTATTTACCTAGTGCACCAGTTGTCACTATTGGAACTGTTTCCCTGTGTTCCTCTCCGATGGTAGGATGCTCAATTACAACATTCTCTATCATTTAAACAAAAAATGTTATAAGGACACAACCCTCAAGGTATAATTAGAAAAAATTATAAGTAGAAATTAATTACCTTCGTGGCCCTCATTGATAGTATCATTTTTGGCCTGGTCCCCACTGGAATGATCAGGTTGCACATGAGGACCATGTACTTCTGGAAATATTTCACTCTCAACACACTGCTCTACAGCTGGGTTATTTAGCTCGTTGAAAGTGTTGCTCTCCTGATTTAAAAAAAGTTGTTAGAAATTGGATTTATATATGAAAACAAACATATTGAAAGGTTAACGTTTTACCTTATCAGGCATTCTAGATCTTTAGACCTGTCCCAAGCTTCTATGACGTTCAACTACGACTTGATAGCCAGAGCGGAAAGCGATCTCTCTATCTTCCTTTCTGGTTCCTGTTCCAAATTTGTCACCCTACATTACATATGATTGTTTATTTTTAATGTTATTTTATGGGATTACAAAAATGTTGGAAGGCGATACAATTAATTATAAGATATTTAGCTACTTACAATTCTTGCGGCTAATTTCAAGTAGTCGCCCTGGCCTAGCTTGTGATGGAATTTTTTCTCAATCCTAGCTTTGGTTTCCTTCGAGGTGTCACACAACCTATCATCAAAAACTTGAAGTCAGTTATGTAGCACACTTTTATTTTAGACATAGAAAAAATTAAAGTTATTGAATTAAAGTTGTAATATATGTTGTAGGTCCAATTAGAATTTTTCCTTCTTTCTTGGCCTTTTTCTCTTTTTCGCCATCGATGAGTGATCTCCACTCCCTCTCTAAAACTGTGTGAGGATGCTCGTATCTAGAGTTAATTTGCAAGTGTGTCCTATAGGTGTCCTGGGTATATTTCAGATAATTTCCAACTGCCAGGCGACCACTGTTTTATCAAATGTGCCCACCCCAAAAAGGCCTTCTAGATAATCTAGAAGTTCTTTTTTCAGGTTGGAATTCTGAAAATTCCACCTTGTGCATATGGTTGGGCCAAAAATTACCAACGCCTTGCTCTCCAAGGCCCTATAGAAATAATTGTTTCCTACACATAAAAAATATATTATCTTTAATTTAAAAATAATAATCATGATAAAATATGTTTTAGATAGAGTACATGAAACAGTTAAAATATTAAAACTTACCTGGGATTTGTACTTGTTTTATAGGAACACCTTCATTGTTCACCAAAAAAGTGCCTAGAATGGTCCCCATGGAGGTGACAGGTGTAGTTCCAGGAAATGCAATAATAAAGTTGGCCATACCAGCCTCATCACTACCAACATGTTCAGCGGTTGGTTGTGTGTCTTCTTGGGGGTGTGTTTTTTGGCTGCTACCTAAAGGTGTAGAAGGTGTATGAGAGGGTTCCTCGGGAATCTCTTGCGTTTGTGTCCCACTACCACCAACGCCAGGGACATCAGGTCCCAGAAAATACTACATACAATTTTTTTTTTTGTTAGTTTAGTTAATGTAAAAATTAAAAATTAACCTATCACAATTGATATCATGCAGAACAATAAAAATATCATTTTGATTTTTTTTTATTACCTTATATGTTTCTAGCCGGGTCATAACTTGTCTTATTATTTTTCCTAATTCAGGTGTTTGAGGCACAATTTCTACCAAACGCTCAAGTTCCTTGGTTGCTTTTAGCATATTTTTTCACAGCAAGACCAATGGACATGGGGATGAAGACAACTCTTCCTCATTGAGGGAATCATCATGCGCACCATGGCTAGGCGTCTGCATATTTGAAAAAAAATAACATTATTTTAATAATGTAAAGAAATAAAATACCTGAAGATAGAGCAAGGCTGACACTTTACATGTTCTTCGGTTGGCCCCTTTCCGCGATCATCCTGCCACATTTTAAAATAATAAGAAGCATGAAATATATAAAAAAAAATTGTTGAAGTTAAAGAAACTAATATGAAACTGAAATTGTTATTTTTTTACCTATCCTGGGGTTGTTCTTGTACAACCACGATCAGTCTGCCACATTGCAATAAAATTAGAAATGTGAAAACTTGAAAACAATATCTAACTTGAAAACACAAAATGAAAACTGAAATAATTTCTAAATTTACCTTTCTAATACATAAAATTTGTGCATTAAAGAGTACAACGTTACCATCAAATGACATTTGATTTTAAAGAGAGTAAAAAATAAATCAGAAATATTAAGACAATGTCTTCTCTAAGTTTTCAGATCAACATACAACACAAAAAGTTAGAGGCACATTTATAAGGAGGGGAAACCAATATGGCCACCCCTTGGCTCCACGATGTATGATTCTTGAAGAGTCCCTTTGTAGATGTGATATGGTTAAGGGTAGGCCATATCCTTAACATGAGCGTATCATGGGATAGGTCCTCTATTGATTCATGCCTTACACTTTGGTTTTGAGGATATATGTCATACAAAGCACTGTCATTATATGCCATATGGGGCATATGGAGAGCAAGAAACACAACTCTCATATTATGCTAGAATGAGAACACCAAAGATAGAGATTGGAAATAAGAAGAAGGTTCAAGTTGCTTGTTAAATAGAAGGGTTTCAAGAATAATATCCTTAAGAGGCCAGGGAAATATTTGAAGAACTTGTTTATTGCTTCAATAAGAGAGGAAGAACTTAGTTCAACTAAGTTTATTGCTAAACACTTCACACTTGTGAAATAGTGAGAGGTGACATCTTTGGAGAAGAAGATAATGAGATATTGTTTTAGAGTGTCATGGACTGTATGCAAAGTCCAAAGTAGCAGAGGTGGATGCCAATAAATTATCTTGATGACACACTAGTGAAATGTCACACTAAGTGTGAAGAAGGCTTCATTGATGATGCTAGTGAGATATTGGAAGAAGGTCGTTGAGGAGAAACTGGTAGCAAAAATACTAGAGGTGGCTAGATGGCCTTTCATATTTAAAGTGGGTGAAATTTATATAAATCAAAAGAAGAATCAAGAACAAAATTTCCAAAAAAAAATAAGTGGGTGTAAGGACTGCATCTCAAAACTGAGAGTAGGAAGAGAAGGGGTGCTACAAACCGTTATGAAAGATTGTCATAATTGAAAATGGGAACAATGATGTTGAGGGAAAAGATAAACCCTGATCAAAAGGTATTATGCAAAGGAGTGAAGTTGAGGATGAGGGTGAATAGGAGATACTTATCAAAAGTCTCATGGACTATGGGGAATCTCCAAGAACAAAAAATGACACCAGGAGTATTTGCAAAGGCTCAAAATCTCCAAAATTTTGAAATTAATGTGTTTTTTCAAGTGCATGTCATGAAGATCATGAAGGGAAACAATCACTAAAAATTTTCATAAAGAAGGAAAGGTTATGGAGTTTCCTTTAGGAGACACAGGAAAAAAAATAGATTTCTAAGAGTGGCATCTGGACAATTTTAAGTGAAGAGCTTATGGAGCATGATATAGAAATTGAGTTGCTCGAAGAAATGAATGGATGAAAAAGGATGAGATAAAAAAAAAAAAAAAAAAAAAATCATTTTTTTTTATTTGTATGGAATTTAATTCATTTTAGGATAGGATTGTTGATTTAAAGGTATGCATATAGCATTCTAAGATGAAGTTGGAAGAAAATAAAGTTGTAAAATGTGGACAATAAGAATTGGATAAAGCTTTTGCAACCCTAAAACAAAGAGAAGACCATGAGCACACACTCAAACAAAAATGGAAATTTGGGTGCAAAGATTTTAAATGATGACAAAGAACCTTACATTTTTAAATCTAATAAATTTCATCTGGATGTAGGTTTCAATAATGATGAGCGATGAAAACCACACATAGTTGTCATGATATATTCCCAAGGAATTTAAGGAAGAAGGGAACTTGAGTTTGTCATAATGGATGAAGAGGCAATTCTGTCTCATAAAAGTCACCAGTGGAAAGAAAAGAATTGTTGAAGAGGACGTCAAAAGATGATGGAAGGGCTCATCTATTTAAAAATGACATGTTTTATGTAAACACAGATTTGTCAGTACTCAAGGTTGAAAATACTATCCTCATGGAAGATGAAGACCAGGAAAATTTATTCGAAAGAGACTAGAATTGGTTTGTTAATGACGTAAACATCTAGCAAGTCTTGAGTTGTTTGAAGGATATTGTGACCATTGTTCTGATAGGGGAAGTAAATCCAAGTATAAATCTTGTTGAATATGAATTTGTAGTTCAAAAATGCTGCATGGAAAATGCAACCACACAATTGTACCCAACTGTTGTGAATTTTTTGGAAAATAAATATGATATGTGGACCGTTGGGATTCTGAAAAGGATGCAGATATTCTTCCAAGAGATGATGGCGAGAAGGGTAATGAGAATTGTTTGTCTCAAGAGAAATTTTTCTCATTTTCAACGAAGGAATATAGGGCACTAAAAATTGATAGAGAGTTACTAGCATTTTGGGATTCTAAATTTTATTTACTATTATGGGGATGTAGAAAATTGGAAGCCATATAATGAAAAGGAGACAAATTCCATGAATATATTAGTGTGGATATGGACAAACATTAAGGTTTATATATGGCTGCCAATAAATGATCTTGATGACACACTAGTGAAATGTCTCACTGAGTGTGAAGAAGGCCTCATTGATGATGCTAGTGAGATATTGGAAGAAGGTCACCGAGGAGAAACTGGTAGAAAAAATACTAGAGGTGGCTAGATGACCTTTCATATATAAAGTGGGTGAAATTTATATAAATCAAAAGAAGAGTAAAGAACAAAATGTCCAACAAAAATAAGTGGTTGTAAAGACTGCATCTCAAAACCGAGAGTAGGAAGAGAAGGGCTGCTACGAACCATTATGAGAGACTTTCATAATGGAAAATGGGAACAATGATGTTGAGGGAAATGATAAACCCTGATCAAAAGGTATTACACAAAGGAGTGAAGGTGAGGATGATGGTGAAGAGGATATACTTATGAAAAGTCTCATGGACTATGGGGAATATCTAGGAACAAAAAATGACACTAGGAGTATTTGCAAAGGCTCAAAATATCCAAAATTTTGAAACTAATGTGTTTTTTCAAGTGCAGGTCATGAGGACCATGAAGGGAAACAATCACTACAGATTGTTATAAAGAAGGAGAGGTTATGGAGTTTCCTTTAGGAGACAAAAAAAAAAATAGAGTTCTAAGAGTGGCATATGGGCAAGTTTAAGTGAAGAGCTCATGGAGCATGATGCCGAAATTGAGTTGTTGGAAAAAATTAATGGATGAAAAAGGATGAGATAAAAAAAAAAAATTCAAACCAATTTTTTTGATTTGTATGGAATTTAATTCATTTTAGGATAGGATAGTTGATTTAAAGGTATGCATATAGCATGCTAAGCTGAAGTTGGAAGAAAATAAAGCTGTAAAATGTGGACAATAAGAATTGGATAAAGATTTTGCAACCCTACAACAAAGAGAAGACCATGAGCACACACTCAAACAAAAATGGAAATTTGTGTGCAAAGATTTTAAATGATACCAAAATAACCTTACATTTTTAAGTCTAACAAATTTCATCTGGATGTAGGTTTCAATAATGATGAGGGATGAAAACCACACATAGTTTTCATGATATCTTCCCAAGGAATTGAAGGAAGAAGGGAACTTGAATTTGTCATAATGGATGAAGAGGCAACTCTGTCTCATAAAAGTCACCAGTCGAAAGAAAATAATTGCTGAAGAGGACATTAGAAGATGTTGGAAGGGCTCATCTGTTTAAAAATGACATGTTTTATGTAAACAAAAATTTGTCAGTACTCAAGGTTTAAAAGACGGTCCTCGTGGAAGATGAAGACCAGGAAAATTTATTCGGAAGAGACTGGAATTGGTTTGTCAATGAAATATACATCTAGCAAGTCTTGAGTTGGTTGAAGGATATTGTGACCATTGTTTTGATAGGGGAATTAAATCCAAGTATAAATCTTGTTGAATATTAATTTTTAGTTCACAAAAGCTGCATGGAAAAAGCAACCACACAATTGTACCCAACTGTGTGAATTTTTTCGAAAATAAATAAGATATGTGAATTTTTGGGATTCTGAAAAGGATGCAGATATGCTTCCAAGAGACGAGGGAGAGGAAAATGGTAATGAGACTTTTTTGTCTCAAGAGAATTTTTCTCATTTGCAAGTAAGGAATACAGGGCACTAAATATTGATAGAAAGTTATTAGCATTTTGGGATTGTACATTTTATTTACTATTATGGGGATGTAGAAAATTGGAAGTCATATACTGAAAACGAGACAAATTCCCTGAATATATCAGTGTGGATATGGAAAAAAATTAAGGTTTATGGATCGCTACCAACAAATGATCTTGATGACACACTAGTGAAATTTCTCACTGAGTGTGAAGAAGGCCTCATTGATGATGCTAGTGAGATATTGGAAGAAGGTCACCAAGGAGAAACCGGTAGCGAAAATACTAGAGGTGGCTAGATGGCCTTTCATATTTAAAGTGGGTGAACTTTATATAAATAAAAATAATAATCAAGAACAAAATTTCCAACAAAAATAAGTGGGTGTAAGGACTGCATCTCAAAAACGAGAGTAGGAAGAGAAGGGGTGCTACAAACTGTTATGCGAGACTGACATAATGGAAAATGGGAACAATGATGTTGAGGGAAAAGATAAACCCTGATCAAAAGCTATTATGCAAAGGAGTGAAGGTGAGGATGAGGGTGAAGAGGAGATACTTATCAAAAGTCTCATGGACTATGGGTAATCTCCAGGAACATAAAATGACACTAGGAGTATTTGCAAAGGCTCAAAATCTCCAATGTGTTTTTTCATGCGTAGGTCATGAAGATCATGAAGGGAAACAATCACTAAAAATTGTCATAAAGAAGGAAAGGTTATGGAGTTTCCTTTAGGAGACACATACAAAAATAGACTTCTAAGAGTGGCATCTGGACAAGTTTAAGTGAAGAGTTCATGGAGCATGATGTAGAAATTGAGTTGCTCGAAGAAATGAATGGAAAAAAATAAAAAATCAATCTATTTTTTTTATTTGTATGGAGTTTAATTCATTTTAGGATAAGATAGTTGATTTGAAGGTATGCATCTAGCATGCTAAGTTGAATTTGGAAGAAAATAAATCTGTAAAATGTGGAAAATAAGAATTGGATAAAGCTTTTGCAACCCTAAAACAAAAAGAAGACCATGAGCACACACAAACAAAAATGGAAATTTTGGTGCAAATATTTTATATGATGACAAAGAACCTTACATTTTTAAATCTAAAAAATTGCATTTGGATGTATGTTTCAATAATTATGAGGGATGAAAACCACACATAGTTGTCATGATATCTTCCCAAGGAATTCAAGGAAGAAGGGAACTTGAATTTGTCATAATGGAGGAAGAGGCAACTTTGTATCATAAAATTCACCAGTGGAAAGAAAAGAACTGTTGAAGAGGACATCAGAAGATGCTGGAAGGGCTCATCTATTTAAAAATGACATGTTTTATGTAAACACGGATTTTTCAGTACTCAAGGTTGAAAAGACTATCCTCGTGGAAGACGAACACCAGGAAAAATTATTTGGAAGAGACTGGAATTGGCTTGTCAATGAAATAGACATCTAGCAAGTCTTGAGTTGGTTGAAGGATATTGTGACCACTTTTTTGATAGGGGAATTAAATCCAAGTATAAATATTGTTGAATACGAATTTTTAGTTCACAAAAACTACATTGAAATAGCAACCACACAATTGTACCCAACTGTTGTGAATATTTTGAAAAATAAATATGATAATGTGGACTGTTGGGATTTTGAAAAAGGATGAAGATATGCTTCCAAGAGATGAGGGAGAGGATAAGGGTGATGAGACTTGTTTGTGTCAAGAGACTTTTTTCTCATTTGTAACTAAGGAATACAAGGTACTAAACATTGATAGAAAGTTACTAGCATTTTGGGATTCTACATTTTATTTACTATTATGGGGATGTAGAAAATTGGAAGCCATATAATGAAAAGGAGACAAATTCCCTGAATATATTAGTGTGGATATGGAAAAAAATTAAGGTTTATGGATGGCTGCCAATAAATGATCTTGATGACACACTAGTGAAATGTCTCACTGAGTGTGAAGATGGCCTCATTGATGATGCTAGTGAGATATTGGAAGAAGGTCACCGAGGAGAAATTGGTAGCAAAAGTACTAGAGGTGGCTAGATGGAATTTCATATTTAAAGTGAGTGAAAATTATATAAATCAAAAGAATAATCAAGAACAAAATTTCCAACAAAAATAAGTGGTTGTAAGGACTGCATCTCAAAACCGAGACTAGGAAGAGAAAGGGTGTTACAAACTGTTATGAGAGACTGTCATAATGGAAAATGGGAACAATGATGTTGAGGGAAAAGATAAACCCTGATCAAAATCTATTGTGCAAAGGAGTGAAGGTGAGGATGAGGGTGAAGAGGAGATACTTATCAAAAGTCTGATGGAATATGGGGATTCTACAGGAACAAAAAATGGCACTAGAAGTATTTCCAAAGGCTCAAAATCTCCAAAATTTTGAAATTAATGTGTTTTTTCATGAAGATCATGAAGGGAAACAATCACTACAAATTGTCATAAAGAAGGAAAGGTTATGGAGTTTCCTTTAGGAGACACAGAAAAAATAGAGTTCTAAAAGTGGCATCTAGACAAGTTTAAGTGAAGAGATCATGGAGCATGATGTAGAAATTGAGTTGCTGGAAGAAATGAATGTATGAAAAAGGATGAGATAATAAAAAAATTCAAATCAATTTTCTTGATTTGTATGGAATTTAATTCATTTGAGGATAGGATAGTTGATTTAAAGGTATGCATCTATAATGCTAAGCTAAAGTTGGAAGAAAATAAAGCTGAAAAATGTGGAAAAATAGAATTGGATAAATATTTTGCAACCCTAAAAACAAAGAGAAGACCATGAGCACACACTCAAACAAAAATGGAAATTTGGGTGCAAAGATTTTAAATGATGACAAAGAACCTTACATTTTTAAATCTAAAAAATTGCATATGGATGTAGGTTTCAATAATGATGAGGGACAAAAACCACTCATAGTTGTCATGATATCTTCCCAAGGAATTGAAGGAAGAAGGGAACTTGAATTTGTCAGAATGGAGGA
This sequence comes from Pinus albicaulis, assembly GCA_034641835.2. Classification (NCBI taxonomy): domain Eukaryota; kingdom Viridiplantae; phylum Streptophyta; class Pinopsida; order Pinales; family Pinaceae; genus Pinus; species Pinus albicaulis. The sequence continues at coordinate 1,295,866,215 of CM076575.1, forward strand.
AGAGGCAACTCTGTCTCATAAAATTCACCAGCGGAAAGAAAAGAATTGTTGAAGAGGACGTCAGAAGATGATGGAAGGGCTCATCTATTTAAAAATGAAATTTTTTATGTAAACACAGATTTTTCAGTACTCAAGGTTGAAAATACTGTCCTTGTGGAAGATGAAGACCACGAAAATTTATTCGGAAGAGACTAGAATTCTTTTTTCAATGAAACAATAGCTCTACATATGCACAAAAACATCATTTTTTTTTGGCACCCTAGTGGATTGATCATATTTACCAAGAGGTCAACATTTTTCATTGAGGGATTTTAATGCAGAGGCATCAATGCTAACTATACCATTTATTTTAAAGGCCCAATAGGGATATGTAAATTGTAGATAGAGTTTTATTTTCTAATTTTATTTAAAGGGCTTTTTAATAGGGCCAACTTTCCTGAAGGAATCCAAATTGGCAAGTTGTTAGGATATATTGATATATATTTTTGAAAATTTGATAGTTTTCTAGCTTAGGTAGGACAAATTTCTTGTTAGCTTGTTCTGTTATATTTTCAACTATTAGAATTACATGTCTAGGGTTTCTGCACATGAGTTTGGAAAATAAGAAAGAGCTCTATAAGCAAGCATGAGAAGTTCCCCTTCACATAATTCCTTCATGTTTAATTAGTGAACTTGTTATTATTTTATGTGTCCATATTTCCTGTCCATGTGTGTAAATGTGTTATTAGTATTAGAATGTGCCTTGAGGACGTAGATTTATGGAGTATATAGTGGCAATAGAGAAGAATAGGCCACTAGAGGCATCAAGCAAGAGTTCGATTTTGAGTAAGAATAAACAATTAAGGACGAGAGGGAAGCATAATCCATATTCTTAAAGTGAGAGGAAGTATTGATTTGTAATGAGTTGTTCCAATGCAGAATTTGGGGGGTCGGTAGTGGTGGTTCTGTGAAGGACTAAGAATTTCAAGAATTTACATTCCTTAAATTTTCAAAACCTTTTACATTTTGTTCTCAAGGAAAGAAATAAATTGGATAGATTATTTGGGTAGAATTTCTTTGAAAAAGAGTTCAGCTCATTATTTTTAATCTTATTGATTCTTATAAGATTCAAATACCCATATTTTGAATCTTATTGATTCTTATAGGGAAGCCGAATGGTGAAAAAACCTATGCAATCCATAAATTGGAATTTACATGTAACGATGCACATGCGTTGGTACTTGATCACTAAAGGGATTACTTGATCACTAAAGGGATCAACACCCTAAATATGTTATTAGAGGTATCAAGCGAGAGCTCGATTTTGAGTAAGAATAAACAATTAAAGACGAGAGGGAAGCGTAATCCATATTCTTAAATGTAAACAAAATAATTTCTATAGAATGTTGAAAGCTAGATAAAAAGAAGAAATAGGTCCTATTGTAAGTCTAAACATAGTCCTATTGCTAACCAGTCCGTGTAAAATAAAATAAAGAACATTACCATTTTCTAGGTTGACAAATTCCCCCCTGAACCAACGTATGTGAAAATGGCTAAATGCAACTCCCTTCACTGTTTCCCCCACTTTCGGCCTCTATTACTCTACTGCCTCCACAGGATATGCTTTCATTCCAACTGCTGGATAATATGGAACTGAAAAATGATTACAGGGCCAACGGAAGCTGAATTAAGTGGTAAGAATTGCATTTGTCGGGCATTGCTCAAAAAATTTAGCGGTAAGAATTGCATTCGTTGGGCATTGCTGAAAAAAAGGAAAAAAGGCGGTAAGAATTAGGGTACTAAAATTAATAAAATGGAAACATGCTTTGATCTAAGAAAGTTATCTAATTAGAGTAAAATAATTAATGTCAATTTATTAATTATGAATTAGTAAACTTAATTAAAAATTACTAATTAGACTATAATGTTAATTGATTAATTAATTATTATTTTTTATGTTAGGGGCTTAGGGGTTAGGGTATTAGGGGATTAGGGGTTAGAGGATTAGGGTTCAGGGGTTAGGATAATAATGAGTTAGTGGTTAAGGGGTTGGGGATTGGGGGCTTAGGGGTTAGGGGATTTATGTGCATTTAGGGGTTAGGGGAATAATGAGTTAGTGGTTAAGATGGGATTAGGGATTGAGGTTAGGGGAATAATGAGTTAGTGGTTAAGGGTTTAGGGATTGGGGGGTTAGGGGTTAGGGGATTTAGGCGCATTTAGGGGTTAGGGGTCGAATAATGAGTTAGTCGTTAATGGATTAGGGATTGTGGGATTAGGGGTTAGAGGATTTAGGTGCAGTTAGGGGTTAGGTGAATAATGAGTTAGTGGTTAAGGGATTAGGGATTAGGAGGTTAAATGGGTTATGGGTGAGAAATTAGGGTTTAAGGGTTTAGATATTTAGGGTAAAAGACTAGCTTAGGAATAACTTGTTCATGGCAAGTAAAAGAATCTCTTGCTTTCATGTGGGCCTCAACTAAGAGGTTGAAGCTAAATTGTTCGTTGCATGGAGTGGTAACAGAGGGGTAACCTTTTCTTTTTCCTCGACGAGGGGTGGTCTGTCTTCCACAAGTCATGATGTATTAAAGAAGCCTATTAGGGGAAGGTCGGAAGGAATTTGGGTGGGTAAGAGGATGAGGATTTCCTAGTTGAGTTAACATAATTAATTTTGAGGGGTGATGAAGATCATGAAGTAAAAGAGGGGGATGAATTTGGCATTAGGGAAATTGGAAATAGGCAAGAGATAGAGGAGAGGAAATTAGGATGTGAAGCTTGCAAAAAGGCTGAAGTGATGACATGCATGAATATAGAAGAGGTTAATAGAAAGGTCGAGCAGAAGGCTAGAGAGGGAGAGATATTGAAGGCAGAGAATGGCTAGAAAGCTAATACCTTAAGGTCAAGAGGCCTTCGCTTAGAAGTTGAATCACCAAGTTTACAACACAGATTGAAACCTGCACCAAATGATATGCTCTAGCTAAAAGGGATATTGTTGATCTTAAATAACTTTGCATGGTCATGGTAATTAAAGCACATGAGAGTATTGGAATGCATAATATTGTTGAGACTGAGGGAGATCACATTACCATTAGTCGGGCACACTATGCATGATTTAAGGGTGTTTCAATCTACTTGTAGCTGCGATGGTGATTGTGCTACGTGCCAATGCTCTTGTTGCATAAGGTTTCCATGGTGGCTGCTTCCTCGGGGAAGTGATTATGGGTGTTTTGACAATGAATGACTTCCATAATATTAGCATTATGATACAAAGTCTTCACCATCAACCATGACATGGTTATGTGTGAGGTTCTACTGGCCTGGTACAAAAAGTAACGTTGAAGGAAAAATGTCATGTTGAAGTGAATTGCCAAGGTGACGCATAGGTTAGTCACTAAGTGAGTGAAATTCATGTTGTAACTCTTGAAAGTGTGATTTTTCACCATGTCAAAGTAGGTGGGGAGGGCCCACATTTGACTTCTACGATTTGTGGGGTAATCACAATATGGGTGCCCTCATAATACGGCACGACCCGACCCAACCTGACTAGAACGCGTTTCCTTGGGCGCCATCACACAACCCGACCCAACTCGACCCGCTCGAACATCGAAGGCACGAGGGAGAAAATGACAAATTAACGGGTCACACGAATGTGCACAAGGCAACCGTGCGGTCACAACTTAGCATTTTTTATATGGCCTCCCTCACACGATGCGAGGCGAACATGTTCCCTATGGCGCCCTCACACGACACGATCCAACCCACCCGAACGAAGGCCGCACAAGGGAATAAACGAAAAATAGATCACACAAACGTGCACAAGCAACACGGGCGGTCACAACTTAGCATTTTTTATACGACCACCCTTACACAACTTGACCCGACCCGACCTGCTCAAACGCGTTTCCTTGGGCGGTCTCACACTACACAACCTGACCAGACCGGACTGGACCTGACCCGCCCAAATGTGTTTCCTTGGGCACACTAACAATACAAAACAACCCAACCTAACCCAACCCAAACGCATTTCCTTGGGCGCCATCACACGACTCGAGTTGACCCATACGAACTCGTTTCCTTGGGTGACCTCACACGGCACGACCCAACTAGACCCAACCTGTACATGTTCCTTGGGCGCCCTCACAGTACAGTACGACCCGACCTGACCCGACCCGACCCGACCCTGCCCGAACATCGAAAGCACGAGGGAGAAAATGAAAAACGAGTCGCACGAACATTCATAAGGCACACATACGGTCATAAATTAGCATTTTTTATATGACCTCCCTCACACGATCCAACCCGAACGTGTTTCATGTGGCGCTCTCACACAACACGACCCGACCCGCCCGAACGAAGGGCGCACGAGGGAGAAACAGAAAATGGATCACAAAAATGTGCACAAGTAACACAAGTAGCCACAACTTAGCATTTTTTATATGACCACCCTCACACTACCTGAATCGACCCACCCAAATGCGTTTCCATGGGAAACCTCACACGACAGGACCTAACCGAACCCGACCTGACCTGACTCGCCTGAATGCATTTCCTTGGGTGCTCTCATAATACGGCACAACCCGACTTGACCTGAACCGAATGTGTTTCCTTGGCCGCCATCACATGACTCGACCCGACCCACCCGAACGTGTTTCCTTGGGCGCCCTCACACGTCCCGACACGACCTGACCCGACCAGACATGTTCCTTAATGGGAACCCTCACATGACCCGGCGTGACCCAACCCACCTGAACGTGTTTCCTTGGGCGCCCTCACAGTACGACACGACCCGAACCAACCCGACCTAAACATATCTCCTTAGGCACTATCACATGACCCGACACGACCCGACTTGCTCGAACATCGAAGGCACGAGGGAGAAAAAAAAAATTAGCGGGTCGCATGAAGATGCACAAGCACACGGGAGTTCACAACTTAACATTTTTGATACAGCCTCCCTCACACGATTCGACCCGAATGCGTTTCCTGTGGCGCCCTCACGCGACAGAACCTAACCCGCTCGAACGAAGGAAGCACGAGGGAGCAAATAGAAAATGGATCGCAAAAACATGCACAAGAAACGAGGGAAGCCACAACTTAGAATTTTTTATACGACCGCCCTCACACTACCCGACTCGACCTGCCCAAACGTGTTTCCTTAGGCACCCTCACATAGCACGACCTAACCGGATCGGACCCGAGCCGACCTGCCAGAATGTGTTTCCTTGGGTGCTTTCACAATACGACATGACCCACCCTGACCTGAAACAAAAACGTTTCCTTGGGCACCATCACACGACTCGACTCGACCCGCCCAAATGTGTTTCCTTAGGCAGCCTCACACGGCCCGACATGACTTGACCCAGCCGGAAACGTTCCTTAATGGGCGCCCTCACATGACCTGACCTGACCCGACCCACCCGAACGCGTTTCCTTGGGGCCCCTCACAGTACAGAACGACTCGACCCAACTCGACCCAAACGCATTTCCTTGGGCACCATCACACGACCTGACCAAACCCGACCTGCTCGAACGTCAAAGGCATGAGGGATAAAACGATGAATTAACGGGTCACATGAACGTGCACAAGGCACACGGGAGGTCACAACCTAAAATTTTTGATACGGCCTCCCTCACACGATCTGACCTCAACACGTTTCCTATGGCACCCTCATATGACGACATGACCCGACCTGCCCGAATGAAGGGCGCACGAGTGAGAAAATGGAAAATGGATCACACAAATGTGCACAAGCAACATGGGTAGCCACAAATTAGCATTTTTGATATGACCACCCTCACACTACCTGACTCGACCCACCCAAACGTGTTTTCTTGGGCGACCTCACACGGAACGACCTAGCCGAACCTAACTCGACCCGACCTTCCTGAATGCATTTCCTTGGGCACCCTCACAATATGGCATGACTCGGCCTAACCCAACCTGAATGCATTTCCTTGGGTGCCATCAAACGACTCGACCTGACCAACCCAAACACGTTTCTCTAGGCACCCTCACATAGCTCGACATGACCCGACCCGGCTGGACATGTTCCTTAATGGGCACCCTCACATGATTAGACCTGACTCGGCCCACCAGAATGTGTTTACTTGGGTGCCCTCACAGTATGGCATGAATTGACCCAACCCGACCCAAATGCATTTCCTTGGGTGCATTCAATACACGACCTGGCCCGACCTGACCCGCTTGAACGTCGAAGGCACAAGGGAGAAAATGAAAAATTAACGGGTCACATGAACATGAAAAAGGCACACGGGAGGTCATAAATTAACATTTTTGATACAGCCTACCTCACAGAATCTGACCCGAACGCGTTTCCTATGGCACCCTCACATGATGGCACAACCTAACCTGCCCGAACGAAGGGCACACGAGGGAGAAAAAGGAAAATAGATATCAAAAACGTGTACAAGAAACATGGGTAGTCACAACTTAGCATTTTTTATACGACCACCCTCACACTACCTGACTCGACCCACCCAAACGTGTTTCCTTGGGCGGCCTCACACGGCACGACCTGACCCGACCTTACCTGACTCGACCTGCCCGAATGCGTTTCCTTGGGCTCCCTCACAATATGACATGACCCAGCCTGACCCAACCCGCTCAAACGTGATTCCTTGGGAACCATCACACGACTTGACCCAACCCACCCAAACGCGTTTCCCTGGGCGCCCTCACATGGCCCGACACGACCTAACCCAGTTGGACACGTTCCTTAATAATGGGCGCCCTCAAATGACCCGACCTGACTCGAACAACCCGAACACATTTCCTTGGGAACCCTAATAGTATGGCACAACCCGACCCAACCCGACTCGAATGCATTTCTTTGGGCGCCATCACACGACCCGACCCAACTCGACCCACTCGAATGTCGAAGCCATGAGGGGGAGAACAACAAATTAATGGGTCGCATGAACATGTACAAGGCACGCGGTACTAGGTCACAACTTAACATTTTTGATACGAGCTCCCTCAGAAGATCCGACCCGAACTCGTTGTTGGTTCACAAAGGTGGCTTATTATAGGCAACCTCTAAGCTCCTCATTCAATTGTCAACCCAGGGTAAGTATTTTTATTTCAAGAGTGTAAGCACAATATATGCAAGTGAGATCGAAGGATAGCTACTCTATGATGCTTATGAAAAGGATTCTCTAATTCTTGAAGTTCAATCAACTCAAAGAGACGTGAAAATTTCATAATGCAGCTAACTACTCTGCCTAGCTCTGAAGGAGAGAAACCTATAATTGAACAGCGTAATGATGGATTGAACAGCAATCTTACCGAATTGAACATCAACTTAAATGAATTGAACAACAACCTGAATAAACTGAATCAACAACTACTTATACATTTTTGCAATGGAATTCTCTTTGCAAACTGACTAATGGACATCTTACTATACTTAATCAAGAATTGGACACCTTATAGTACTGAGGGGAAAATCTAATCCATAAAGATGAATAACATTGACTGGTAATTATTCTACGATTCATACATCGACTGCAAAGGTCTTGGAAGAAAATGAAAACATCTAATAGCGATAAATCATTATTATAAATCAAAAACCATGAATGCGGTAAAACATTATTCTAAACCAGAAAGAACGAATGCTAAATTATTCTGAAGAAAGAAAAACCATAACTTTATTGAGTGGAAAAAGTAATTTACAACTACATTAGATAATGGATGTTGATTCTGTAACTAACACACAGCACAAAAATTATCGGATAAAATCCCAGGGGTTGGGCCCAGACCACCGGGAGATCTAACGCAATGAAAAACTCAAAAGATGATTGTTCAAAACATCAAAACTCTTTATTGAATAAAAAGATAATACATGGATACAATCGAACAGTTTTGTCCTTACGCGTTGATTATAGAAGGAAAATCTTGTTTTTCTAGTTCATCCTTGGTCCTTTGAAAGGCATTTTCAAGCCGTGGAACAATATTTTCCAAGCAACAGCCCACTGCGCATGGTTATCATTTGGGCTCTTGAGCTTGGATCTATTTTTCTGCCTTCTATCGATTTCTGGAGACTACTGATATTCGATGAGTCCGTGTCTATCGGTTGTCTTCTGTTTAACATTGGTTCAGCTGCTCTGTTTTCCTGCATACAAAGGTAAAATAAGTCAAATTTCCGTTATAAAAGCATTTCCTTTTGTCGTTAGCCCAATTTCCCTGATTTTAATAAATATTTTCTATCTTTATTATTTAAAATGAGGGAGAAATACCAAAATTTTGTCATAATTTGAAGTAATCATAAGGTAGAAACATACCTTAATTCCGACCCAACACTCGTTTCCTGTAGCGCCCTCACACGGCACGACCCGACCTGCCCAGATGAAGGGCACATGAGGGAATAAATGGAAAACAGATCACACAAACGTGCACAAGTAACATGGGCAGCCACACCTTTGCATTTTTGATACGACCACCCACACACTACCTGACTTGAATTGCCCAAATGTGTTTCCTTGGGCAGCCTCACACGACACGACTTGACCAGACCGGACCCGACCCAAACCACCTGAATGTGTTTCCTTGGGCGCCCTCACAATATGACACGACCCGGCCTGACAAGACTCGAACACATTTCCTTGGGCACCATCACACAACTCAACTCGACCCACCCAAATGTGTTTCCCTGGGTGCCCTCACACAGCCCGACATGACCCGACACGGCCAGACACATTCCTTAATGGGCGCCCTCACATGACCCGACCTTACCTGACCCGCCCGAACGCGTTTCATTGGGTGCCCTCATAGTACGGCATGACCTGACCCAAACCGACCTGAACGCGTTTCCTTGGGCGCCATCACTCGACCCAACCTGACCTAACCCGATCGAACGTCGAAGGCACGAGGGAGAAAACTTCAAATTAATGGGTCACACGAACGTGCAAAAGGCACATGAGAGGTCACAACTTAACATTTTTTATACGTCCTCCCTCACACGATTTGACCCAAACACGTTTCCTGTGATGCCCTCACATGGCACGACCTGACCCGAACGCGTTTCCTGTGGCACCCTCACATGGCACAACCTGACCCGCGCAAACGAAGGGTGCACAAGGGAGAAAATGGAAAATAGATCGTACAAATGTGCACAAGCAACATGGGCAGTCACAACTTAGCATTTTTTATATGACCACCCTCACACAACCTGACCCGACGCCCCCGAACGTGTTTCCTTGGGGGCCCTAACAATGCGACATGACCCAACCTGACCCGACCCGAACACATTTTCTTGGGTGGCCTCACATGGCATGACTCGACCAGGCCCAACCTGGCCCACCCGAATGAATTTCCTTGGGTGCTCACACACGACCCGATCACATGACGACCCGACACAATGTTCCTAAACCCTAAACTCAATCACAGGACCAGACACATTTTTCCTAAACCCTAAACCTGATAACAAGACTGGACACATTTTTCCTAAACCCTAAACCCGATCACAGGACTGAACACATTTTTCCTGAACCCTAAGCTCTCACTCTCAAACATTGTTCCTAAACCCTAAAATTTAACTCCCGAACATTGTTCCTAAACCCTAAAATCTAACTCTTGAACATTGTTCCTAAACCATAAACCATAAAATTGTTCCTAAACCATCACAAGACTGACGGTGTGTCTCCTACATGTCACAATACTGACACATACTCCCACAATTTCACAACACCAACAGTTTGTCCCTAAATGTCGCAATACCGACAGTTTCCATGAATTTCACAAGACCGACAGTTGGCTCTGAAACGTCACAAGACCAACAGTTGGCTCTGATACGTCGTAATGCCAATGGTGTGTCCATAAACATCGCAAGACTAATAGTTTCCCTAAATGTCGTTCTTCCTACGATACTCCCAAATAATCGCTATAGCGACGCTAGTTGGCAGGATTAAAAAAATTGGGAAAAATTGGGGAAATTTCCGACTATACGTCAAAAGTGTTAGAATTTTGACCATATGTACTAGTGAATATATGTTGCTGAAGAAATTAGCTTTGTTGATAGGTTAAAATCTACACCTACAAAAGTGACCTTTCCCATGATGAATCTTGTGGAAAATAATCTTGTGAGTTGAAGATGATACCCTTCCTCCATGAGCTTCTCACAAAACCTCAAACTCGAGTCCTCTCAAAACATCTTATGGCCAAGGGTGAAACTTTAATTCATGCATGGTGAAGGGTTCTAACCTGAGGTGGCACCCTCCCTTGAAGTTCTTCTTCTCACTCTCCATATTTTTTATCACTGAAAGTATGAAACCCTAATGTGTTTGAAGGGATAGGTATTTGTAGTGAAATCTGGAAAAAACAGAGTGTAGGGATGGTCTAGGTTTAGAGGGTGAGATAGAGGGTTATGGAGGTAGGGAAAATTATACAAAAAATTCAGTATATAGGGTGGAATTTTAGCTCCATGTTGTGGGTGAAATTAAGTGAAATGGATGTGAGGGTGGTAAAATCAAGAAAACACGTAAAATTTCCAATTTATTGTTGTGAAAATTACCTAGAATTTAGGGTTTCATGAAAATGACTATTATGGAGGGTATGGATGTTGGGAAATGAGAGTATGATTTATATGGGAGGTGTATGGTTGTACTAGATAGTAGGGTTGGGGTTTATTAGTATGGTTAGGGTTTATTCAACTAGAGTCTTTGAATAACATGAAGAAGTGAAGATATAGTGTAATATGGAGTGAGCATGAAAATGAATTGAAAATTTAATAAATTGACCAAGGGAGGCTATAAGAGTGATGAATTACTATTTGTGAGAGGTCCAATGAGTAGTGCCCACAAGCCTTGAGCTTGTTTGAATGGATTTGAAGCAAAAAACCTAATTCTGGACCCTTTTTGGAGGTGTAACACCAAATTACAAAAGCGTAACAACACTTCCCAAAAGTGTAACAACTGCTTCTGAAAGCGTAACAACAGTGCTGAAAATGTAGCAGGAGGCTATAGAAGCATAACAAAGGCATCCATAGGTGTACCAAAGATTTGTTTAAGTGGTTTTTTACCTTGGGTTTGAACCTTTGACCACCTAAAGAGTGAAAATTAGGTAAGAGATGAGCTCTTCCACATAAAAAAAGATAATAATGGGTCAAGATGAGCTTGTTTTTGTCTTTTATAACCTTGAAATGACCTTTTTTTGTCTTGTAGTGAAACAATAAGAAAAATTTCCCTTTTTTTTATTTTTTTTACATTAAAACACATTTTTAAATTAGACAAGTTGTCTTACTTTACATCCTAAGTATGCTAGCTCCATTTAAAAGGTTTATGAATGAAATGAAGGGTGATTTCCTTCGTTTTGATGACAAATTAGACTTTTTTCAAATGCAGATGATGACACCTAGACAGTAGACTTAGATGAGGTGGAGTGAAATGACCCTAAACCTTTAAATGATAATGAATGAGATGACCTTGAAAGTGATGATGGCTGCGGATGAGATGAGGGAGAAGCAAATTTGACCTAGACCCCTTCAGTGAACAAATTTAGTTTTTCAAAAATTGTTTGAAATACTAAACATTTGTTGATATTCAACAAGATGATGAGCTTAGTGAAAAGAGTCGCCTTCACTAAGTGGGCTCGCAGGCTATTTTTGGCGCAAAGTCTATTTCTAGACTATGTCTATTTTTAGACATGTCGATCATATTCTATGAGTTGCAGGATGTTATTTGTGGATGGTTGTTCAAGCTGGAAAAATAGATGGACTTCTATTTTTAGACATATTGGGTGGAATCTATTTTTAGATTACCAGTCTAAAAATAGATATGTCGAATATTATTAGCTCTTAATAATATTTGGACTCTAAACATTATCTTATTCTCTTGGAGCACTTCATTTAAGTGCACAAACATGGCACAATGTATTTAAGGAATTACACTATTCCTAAGGGTTTACTGGAGCTAATGCATGAGGACTTCAGTTAGAACTCATGTGACAAAGTTTGGTGGAGTTATAGAAGTAGTTGATGGAGTTGTGTTCAGTTTAACTCAGTTAGACTCAATTGAGCTAGTTTTATCTAGTATAACTGATTGATACACTAGTGAGAGTGGTGTGAATTAATTAATAATTAATTCACTAAATAATAGCTCATTAATCAACTAAAGAATACATCAGTTAACTACAGTCCATGGAAGTTTCAGTGGAGACCAGTGGAGAGGTAGGTGAAAGAGCAAGTGTGACTATCAGTTGTGACTATAGTGATGCATTGATTGCATCCAACACTCAGTGAAGATGCCAATGAGGATTGCGCAGTGAAATATAGGTGGATTAAATTTCATTCAGAGCCATTCTTCAGCAGGGATTGCGCAGAAGAGGCAGACTAGCAGGTGGCAGAGATTAGTGCATGGATTTGCTAGATCGGGCCTGATTAGTGTGTAGCGATTGTATTGTACTGAGAGCTTGACATGTTCAGCTTTGTATGAGGATTTTTACATGATATTTATGACATATATTATATACATATAGTTGGGGTTTTTAGCTTCAGGCTTTCCCGTTAAAAAATTGTGTTAATGTGTGTGAATTTTTATGGTTTCATGTGTGCATTGCAATTGATTTAATTTCCGCATGTGATGATCAATGGTGGAATAGATTCTGTATTGTGCATGAATTTAAAATAGTATGTGATCAGGAGAATATTGGATATATAACACATAATTTATATAATTTCTACATGGTATCAAAGCGATATTGATCAGAGCAGATTGCAATTATTGAAGCGGTTGAGTCTTGTGCTGGTGGAATTCGAATTTGCTGCAGTGTTTTCTTGGTGTCGAAGTTGAGAATTCATTGAAATGTCTTTCAACAGATTGCGATTGGAGTATGCCCTTGAGGGCAGCTCGAATTATATTGCATGGAAGGATAGGATGGAGGCGGTGCTGGATGACAATGGGTTGAAGGAGTTCATAGATGCTGAAATTCCAAAACCTGCTTCTAGCGATGCAGGCACACTTGACGCATGGAAAAAGAAGACAGCAAAGTGTCAAAAAATTTTGTTGGAAGGTGTGAAGGATTACATAGTGTACAACCTTCATGGTAAAGCTTCTCCATTCTTGATGTGGAAAGCTTTGACAGGCTTGTTCCAAAGCAGAAGCGACCAGAGGAAGTTGGCGCTTAAAGACAAGCTCAGGAAAATAAAAATGGAGAAAGGCAACAGTATACCCAAGTACCTCATGAAGTTTTTCCAGTGTAGGGATGAGCTGGGAAGTGTGGGGGTTACTTTAGATGAAGAGGACTTGGTGATCTTGGCTCTTCTTGGGCTTTTGAAGAGTTGGCATAGCTACGAGGACTCTGTCAATGGTTGGGAGAAACTGCCAGGATGGGAGCGACTTTGGTCGGATCTTGTGCAGGAGGAGATAAGGCGGGGTACCAGGGATGGATCTTCATTGAAGAATGAAGGATGAAGAAAATTTTTCTTTGGCTGCAAAAGCAAGGAAAGGGAAGGGAAAGAAAATTCCTTCTCAATCCAGTGCAAAAGGCAAGAAGCAGGACTTGTCCAAGGTGAAGTGCTTTCACTGTCACCAACACGGACATTACGCCACTAATTGTCCACAGAATAAGAAAAATAAGCAGGCTTCTAGATCTGTAGCTGGAGAGGCCTTAGCCTCGTATTTTGAGCTAGATTTTTCGCTAATCGCATGCTTGGTTTCAGGTGTGATGGGATCAGTGTGGTTTCTTGATAGTGGTGCATCTTTCCATATGATCGGAGACAAATATTTGTTTAGTGATCTGGATGAGAAGGATCTTGGAGTGCGCATCGAGATGGGCGATGATGGTAGATAAAGTGCGATTGGTATCGGGACCATTTCCTTTGAGAGGGAGTCTGGTAAACCTTTCATATTGAAGGATTTCATGCATGTTCCAGGATTGAAGAAGAATCTGATCTCTGTGGCGATGTTGGAAGACAAGGGATATGGTGTTGTTTTTAGCAAGGGAAAGGCTTTCCTATGCAGTAAAACAACTGGTGAAACCCGGAGGATAGGGGTTCGAGTTAAGAACCTTTATCAATAGTAGGTAGATGGCTACACAGCAATGGCAAGAAAAGTGATGCAGGGGCATTAGGATCAAGACAACCTTTGTACATAAATAAATATAAAGGGGGGTCTCATGTTTTTATTTCCTTATGAAATTATTCATAGTTGAGTATTTTTAGTTAATTTCAGAGAAAATGTAACTGCTCGAATGATTAGTGGGAATAGGAAGAGATAGTCCATTTCAGTCCATCAGAGGGTTAGGCTAAAATTAGGAGTTGAAGAGTCTGTTGAATGATTGTAGGAAACTGAATCGATTGATTCCCAATTTGTATAAAAATAAACCTCTGTGGCAGAGACCTGTAGAGACCTGCATAGAGAGCTGCATAGAGTTGTAGGGCTGGCAGAGTAGATTGTTGAAGGCCATTTGATTGGAAATCTAGCCGAGCCAGAAGCTGTAAGTAACTTCATTATATGAACGAGGAAATTGTTTCAGTATTTCTGTGCATTTTCCGAGTTAAGTTCTATGTGTTAATCTGATTTTAATTGGAGTTATCATTCTCTGTGTGAAAGGCTTCTTTTATTGGCCAAATTAGAGTTTTGTAAGTAGATGGAAGTATTTATTGGGTCATGCGCATGAATTGGTCAATTTAATTCTGCATGAGGAATGGTTGAGGTTGGTATGAATCTCTGTGTAGAAGAATGACACTAAAATACTGTATATGCTTGGTTTCAATAAGTATGTGTTAGAACTTTGAATAGGACTCGGTGATGGCGCTGTGTATATTTCAAATCGAATTGCTAATTGGAGGAATCGATCACTGAAAGGATTGATTCCAACAAAGCATTAAGTTGTCTGTCTGGGTTTATACATGATGTATTGGATGAAATCCTGACAGAATTGACATCAGTTGAATTGGAATGTTGTCGTTCGAATTGATGAGAAGAGGTGCGATTCAAATTCCAATTTCAATTTAAGAGCTCAGAATCCGCAGTCGAATCTTGTTAGTTGATTGATCCTTCAGAGCAGATGAGACATTTTGTGAAAGGAGACTCCTGATATATATAAATTTAGTGTTAGTCTGAATGCTGGAGGAGAATGGGTTACAACTCAGGATTATCGAGTGGGGGATTCAAGAAATCAAATATGCAGATGTGTGTTGAGAAGTCGGAAATGGCACTTTGATTTGGGAGTGAACTGTGTACCAAGAGAACCAGCAAGAGTAAAGGTGGGGGTTGTATAAACAAAGGTGCAGAAGAAATACAAGGAGGTAGATTTAAGGCGAAACGGTGCATTGAGGAGTTAGGCGAAACCTAGAGTAAGGGGAGTAACCAGATCCTTGGGCATAAATAGTGGAAGCAGTTTGGAGCTTAAATCCGGTTGTATCGCACATCAAAAAGGGCAGAAAGTGGTAATTGAGAAAATAACGCGATTTCATAAATTGGCTGACATGCATCCAAGAGCGGTTTAATAAAACCACGCTCATCGCGTTTTTTTGAAGCCTTAAGTCTCAGAAAAAAGAAAAACGTGATATTTGCGATCCTCGTTCAATCGAGTGGCTTCAATGATCGACGATGGTTGCGTTGTGGAGTTGCATGAGTGATAAGGCAAGGTAAGACGATGGAAATTGATTTGACAATTGTTTTTTAATTGACCGATATGTGGAGCCGAGTAATATTATATAAGGTTCGGGGTTAATAAAAATCGAGGCTTATGAAGTTGAATGGTATGATTAAATTTCAAGAAATGATATGTGTTAGGCCAATATATATATATATTGCATAGTTGAAGGTGAAAGCTTGGTGGACCGTACGTACAAGGTGAACGTCGGGTTAAATGATATATGTATATTTATTATATATGTATGGGCTCATAACCATACAGTGAAGCTAAAGCGCTCCCACACAAGAATTATACCTTGGGTGCATGGTTTTATAACCATTTGCGTAAAGGGGAAATGAAATTGACTATGGTTGAGACCATGGGTTGAGCCTTTGACAAGAAGCTCCCACAGTTGAAAGAATTTGCCATATTGGAATTTGGATTGAGTACAAAGATTTTGTAAGCTTTGAGGAGTTCATTTCGAAAGGAGGAATTTTATTTAATATCTCAATCTCATATTGAGATATTAAAAGCACACATATTTATTTAAATTTCCAGTTCAAGTAATCAGAACAGTGTGAGTTTGCCCAAATTTTGAATTGCTCGGGCATGAAAAAATTGAAGGCACTTTACACACAGATTGAGATTGAAATTTTGAATGAACAGGGACTGTGGGTTTTACCCCGCTATCACAAAGCAGAAGGAGTGGTGAGTCGGGATGAGGGAGAATTGTGGCACAGGAGATTGGGCCATCTTCACCATGGTGCTTTGAAAATTTTGTAGCAGATTTCTACCGGGCTTCCCAAGGGTACACTTGCGCAGTCAGATCAATGCAAGGGATGTACTTTGGGAAAATTTTTGAAGACCACTTTTCATGAGAAGGATAGTCACACCACAATGATCCTTGAGAGAATTCACACAGACGTGTGTGGACCTTTCTCAGTAGCTTCGACAGAAAAGCACAGGCATTATGTGATATTTGTTGATGACTTTTCTCGTAAGTGCTGGATCTTCTTCATGCAGAAGAAGAGCGAGACATACTCAAAGTTCTATGAGTTCAAGGCACTGGTTGAGAAAGAGTCAGGGAAGAAGGTGAAAGCTATAAGGAGCGATAATGGTGGTGAATTCATCTCTGGCGAATTCAAGGACTTTTGCAGCACAGAAGGAATTCAAAGAGAGCTCATAGCGCCTCATAACCCATAGCAGAATGGGGTCGCAGAGAGAAAGAACAGAACGATCATGGGTGCTGCATGGGCGATGTTGCATGATCAGGGCCTTCCCATACACTTGTGGGCTGAAGCATGCAACACTACCTTTTATGTGCAAAACCGTTGTCCTCATAGAGTACTTGGCATGAGTACACCCGAAGAGGCATTTTCTGGTAAGAAGCCTGATATTTCTCATTTGAAGATTTTTGGCTCACCTATTTACATTCATGTGACAAAGGATGCCAGGAATAAGCTGGAGCTGACCACAGAGGTTGGGATATTTTTGGGGTACACAGAAACACCTCACAATTATCTTTTGTATTTGCCTGATAGTTGGAACACTGTTTTGCGACGGGATATCAAATTTCATGAGGAGAAAGCCATGAAGTTGTCGCTTGAGAGGGAGCTACACTTGCATGCAGATGAGGAGCTACTTGTTCCTAAAGATGAGCCTCAGGATGTGGATCAGCCACAAGAGGAGGTTCATGGAGTGGAAGAAACCACTCATGCAGCGCCAAACATCAGAGGGTGGAAGCGCACTATAGAAGTTGAGCGACTGAATCTTGATGCAGTGAAAAATGTAGGAGCACCTACATCACAGTGTAGACAGAGACAGTCACCTGACCGATTTACTAGATACATGGCTTTGATGAGCAAGTGTATCATGACGAAGCCATCCTCTTTCGAGGAAGATGTGGAGGATCCCACATGGGTAGATTCCATGGTGGAAGAGTATGATTCGATTGTCAGAAACAGTGCATGGGAGATTGTCCCAAGGCCAGAAAGGAAATCAATGGTAGGTTCAAGATGGATCTACAAAGTGAAGCAAGCTGCTGATGGGAGTGTCGAGAAGTACAAGGCAAGATTTGTTGCCCAGGTCTTCTCACAGATCGAGGGGATCGACTATGAAGAAACCTTTTCACCTGTCACAAGGTATTCTTCCATACGAACCATCCTTGCTCTCTTAGCGCAGATGTGTTGGCACATTCATCAGATGGATGTGAAGACTACGTTCCTCAATAGATTCATTGAGGAGGAGGTGTACATAGAGAAGCCTGAAGGATTCGAAATCTTCAGCAGTGAGTCACATGTGTGTAGGCTCAAAAGAGCATTCTATGGGCTGAAACAAGCACCTCGTGCTTGGTACACACGGATAGACAGTTATTTCACCAGACTTGGTTTCGCCAAGAGTGAGGCAGATCTGAACCTATACCAGATTGTGGTGGAGGGTAAGTTGCTGATCATTGTACTTTATGTGGATGATTTGATACTAACAGGTGATGAACTGTTGATACACTCATGCAAGGCAGATCTTGCAAAGGAGTTTGAGATGAAGGACTTGGGCCTCCTTCATTATTTCCTGGGATTGGAAATTTGGAAACGAAAGGGTGGAATATTTGTGTCTCAAGGCAAGTATGCCCGGGAGATACTGGAGAAGTTCAACATGCAAGGCTGCAAGCCTATTGACACTCCTCTTCCTGGTGGTTGGAGGAAAGAGGATGCTACATCGGCAGAGGTAGTGGATGCCACTTTTTATCGACAGATGGTTGGTTCGCTCATGTATTTGGTCAATACACGACTGGACATATGCTATGCTGTTAACCAGCTTTCAAAAGCTATCGTTAAGCCTACCAAGCCCTTTTGGAAGGCAGGCAAGCATGTCCTGAGGTATCTCAGGGGAAAATATGGATATGGATTATGGTACAGATAGTCGGATGAGTTGAAGCTGCAAGGCTTCACGGATGCAGATTGGGCAGGGATCCCAACGAACAAAAAGAGCACATCTGGAGGGATATTCAGTATCAAGTCTATAGTAGTTTCTTGGTACAATAGGAAACATAGATCCGTGGCACTCAGTTCAGCAGAGGCCGAGTACATGGTAGTAAGTTTGGCTGCATGCAAGGCTATATGGATGAGGAAGATCCTGGTTGTTTTGTGTGGTTCACACTTAGATCCTACTGTGATATATTGTGATAATCAGAGTTGCATTAAATTCTCGGCTAATCCAGTATTTCATGATAGATATAAACATATTGACATCTGGTATCATCATATCAGAGATTGTGTGCAACAGAAGATCATGTTGCTTTCTTACATTCCTACAGAGGATCAGGATGCAGATATTCTGACGAAGGCACTCACCAGGAGAAAATTTGAATACCATAGAGACAGGATCGGGGTGGCAGATAATCCCTATATTTTTGAGAGGGAGTGTTGAGATTCAACAAGATGATGAGCTTAGTGAAAAGAGTTACCTTCACTAAGTGGGCCCATAGGCTATTTTTGGTGCAAAGTCTATTTTTAGACCATGTCTGTTTTTATACATGTTGATCATATTCTATGAGTTGCAGGATGCTATTTGTGGATGGTTGGTCAAGTTGGAAAAATAGATGGACTTCTATTTTTAGACATATTGGGCGGAATCTATTTTTAGATTGCCAGTCTAAAAATAGATATGTCGAATATTATTAGCTCTTAATAATATTTGGACTCTCAAAATTATCTTATTCTCTTGGATCACTTCAATTAAGTGCACAGATGTGGCACAACAGCTGACAGAAGGAATTATGCTATTCCTAAGGGTTTACTAGAGCTAATGCATGAGGAATTCAGTTAGAACTCATGTGATAGAGTTTGGTGGAGTTATAGAAGTAGTTGATGGATTTGTGTTAAGTTTAACTCAGTTAGACTCAGTTGAGCTAGTTGTATCTAGTCTAAATGATTGATACACTAGTGAGAGTGGTGTGAATTAATTAATAATTAATTCACTAAATAATAACTCATTAATCAACTGAAGAATACATCGGTTAACTACAGTGCATGGAAGTTTCAGTGGAGACCAGTGGAAAGGTAGGTGAAAGAGCAAGTGTGACTATCAGTTGTGACTATAGTGATGCATTGATTGCTTCCAACACTCAGTGGAGATGCCAATGAGGATTGTGCAGTGCAAGCCAGGTGGATTCAAGTTCATTCAGAGCTATTCTTCAGCAGGGATTACGCAGTAGAGGCGGGCTAGCAGGTGGCAGAGATCGGTGCATGGATTTTCTAGATAGAGCCTGATTAGTGTGTAGCCACTAGTACATTTGGAGGAAATTCCGACACTTGGTTCCGACACTTTTGACAAAATGTCAGAAATTTCCCCAAATTTTTTCAACTTTTTCAAATCCCACCCGAAACCGTCGCTATACCGACGTTTAGAGACAAGTGTCGCAATACCAACACTTAAAGGCAAGTGTCGGTCTTGCGACGTTTGAAAAATAGCATCGTAATTGCGACGGATTTCTGAATTATGTCATTATTGCAACTTTACAGAGACAAGATTTCGCTATTGCGACGTTTAGAGGAAGGTGTCACTATTGCGACGTTTAGAAGAATGCATCGCTATTGTGACAGTTGGTGGCAAAGTGTCACTCTTGTGACGGTTGGTGGCAAAGTGTCGCTCTTGCGATGGTTAGGCGATGTGTCGCTCTTGTGACAGTTGGTGGCAAAGTGTCACTCTTGCGATGGTTGGTGGCAATGTGTTGCTCTTGCGACGGTTGTTGGCAGAGTGTCGCTCTTTCGACGGTTGGTGGAAGAGTGTCATTTTTTAGTTATAAGAACCTGAAAGCTATTTCTCTAGATGGTCCTTACCAAGAATGGAAGTTTCGTTCAACTTTGGCGTAGATGGGCTCTTTGAAAATCAATCAAGTGTGTAAAGGAAATATGCATGAGTCTCATGTTAGGGTCAATTTCAATTTTCAACAATTTACCTTGCATTTGCTTACAAGTTTTTGATACAAATTCTTGAATTGTAGAAAGAAATTCTATAATCTCCTATAGTGACCAAAATAGTATAAACCATAAAAAAATGAGGGTGAATTTAAAATGGATAAAATGTCTACATAGGAGTATAGGCCTGAAGGCAAGGAAAGTGCAAATGAGCAATGCTACAGAAGAAAGAGACTTGGCTAGATCTCTAACAGAAATTTGAAATATAATAGCTGCCCTTAATTTTTGTCCAAGCAGGGCCTACAGATCCATATATGAACTTGAAGTCACCTATACTAAGATTACTGATTTCATCAAAGGAGTGGCCCAGGCTAACAAGATGAATTTATTGGGTTACTCTTGATTGTTTGATGTGGATACTCTGCATCTAGAGTGAACTATTTGTTTATATAATCCTGCATAATGTCAAAGTCAACAGTGAGGGATGCCCAAGTTAGTATGGTTGGGTGGCTATTCTTGAATTGGAACTGAATATTATTTCTTTTTCCTCTAGAATGGGAAAACTTTTTTGGGTAATCAACTTTGAGGTCTACCCTCTAAGGTACAAGGGTACTGGTGGAGGTCTGGTTGCAACTTTAAATTAGGGTTTTAAATCAATTTAGGCACAAACATGGTTATTTAGTTATTTATTTTTATTTTTTATATTTATGAATGCAACCATCAAAACTTTCATGTCATTCTTACTTGTTGGTGGGGTTATATCAATGAATTCACTTTGTAACGACTATTATGCCTAAAAAAATAGGGTTCTGCTAACTTGAGTTGGTGAGACTTAGGTTCAAACTTCAAATTATAGCTTTTTTGCAAGTAGCACAGTAAAAGGGGATTCTGGTTTTTCATCAAGTAACCAAAGCTATCATATGGGAGAAAGAACCAGATAAGAAATTTCTTGCAAATTCTAAGCTTCATTTGCATGTACCAGCCGGAGAAACACCAAAAGATGGACCTAGTGCTTGTTGCACTATGATTACATGAATACTTTCTCTGGAAACGAAGAAGCTGGTGAAGGAAGATGTTACAATGACAAGGAAAGTCACAAGTGTACCCTCTTACACAACAATTTGTCACCATCCTTGCAATTCCCCGTCCTGCACATTGGAGGGCTCTTTCCGTGACATGTGAGCAGTGACATAACTTGAAAAAACTTTCATGGCATTCCCCTAGACATGTACTTTCATTGCCCTGAAGACAACTCCTTGTGAAAAACCCTAAAAATAGCCTTTTTTATTGGCACGGGTACATAGTTCAGCCCTCACGCCAAGGGGGAAAATCCTCCAAAGAGGGCGCGCCAATTGGCACTCTATCTCAGAGCCGCACCCGCGCCAGGCTTAATAAAGGGTGTTTTTAAAAAATAAATGGTGGAAGATTAACCCCAACCAATTCATAAACTGGTCTCTAAATTGAGTTGGGACATTTGGCTCTGGATTTCCATGTAGAGGAAGTAGTTTGCCACCTCTCATGGAAGCTTCCTTGAGGATAGGGCCAATCCCATGATTGTAGGGATCCCAACTCCTCTTCCACCATCTATATAAGCTTGCCATTTCCCTTTGCAAGCTAGTCTCCAAGAATCTCCAAGAGCCTTCATAGCCTAAAGAATGCTGCAAGAGCTTTGATAGTCCTTATAGTGCCAAATCCATAGCAAGGAGATTGACAATTGAAGAGAGAGGCTTGTCCCCATTCCCAACAAGCTTTACCGAGACGTATTCCGCTGACGACCCACCGAAGGAAGGTTCAACGTCAGAGCCAGGTTGTATTTTCCTTTGTATGAATTAATGATAAGCGACTATTGGTTATGGTTCCACTCGTATTGTTCATTATGATCATGAGTTGTGTCTTCTCTGAATGATACATAATTTCATATATCGGGTTTTACACTTGTGTTTTTCGTGTTTCTTGTGTGTGCAGGTGTTCGATCGTGGCGAGCGAGAGGATTGTGATCTGTTTTGGCAAGGAAACGGGAGCATCATCTCTTCTACAAATGACAACGTTGGACTTGAGGTAGGCCTTCTTCACGATTTGGTTTATTGTAATTAGGAACCTGCGCCTTAGCGTGATACGATTGTTGCTAGACCCGATCTGGGCTAGTAGGGATCGCCTCTGTCCGCAGAGGGGATTTACCTCCACAAAAAATTGGCGACTTCACTAGGGATTTATTTTGTTGTTTGCTTTATAAACTACAGATGGAGCCTGAAGTTAGCCAGATAGCCTTCGAAACGCTCTTGCTCTGCATTAGCGAAAGTAGATGAATGCTGCTTCAGTCAATCTCCGGTTTAGTTTATGAACTGAACACTTGGAGTATTTTCTTGTCTTTCGGTCGATTCTTGACTTTGCTTGCTTGATCAACTCTTTTGGCTGGCTCTTTTCGTGATTTTGGCTTTTGGTTTGAGCTCCAACATCACCGGTCTGCTTCTTGGATTGCTTATTTTTATTTTTTACATAGTAAACTTGACTGGCGCGCTTAATAGCTTGACAGTCGCGCCAATTGGCGCTAGTTTCCAGTTTACTACCCGCGCCAATCCTGTTATGGCGCTAGTTTCCGCCTGACAGTCGCGCTAATGCTGAAAGGTAATAGGGTTTACTCTGTTTTGATCTTTCTGAGCTTGTCCTGTGTGTTTGACTTCATTTTTACGATTGCCTGAGTGTTCTGGAGCCTTGTTTGACTGACTGTGACCTTCATCCTTTGGTTGTTTTCCTATTTCTATTGATTTTACATTCTAGCCATAGGGCATCTAGGTGCTATTGTGTGTCGAGCCTCCCTTGGGAGTTTTTGGTTTATGTCTGTTCAGTGAACTTTGTGATTGCTTCTCTGCATTTTTTTAGTGGTTGTCTATCATTTTATTGCGTTATTTGAGTGATTTTCTTCTTCTTCATTCAAATTCCGCTTTGTCTCGCTTTGAGCCTAGATTACATGGTTCATTTGAGTCTTGGAGATTCTGCTTGAAGTGGTGAGTCTGGTCTTGGTTGTTAGAAATTCTTTGTTTTTTCATTTTTAGGCATTGGCGCTTGTTGTTAGTTAGCAACTCGCGCCAATTGGCCATTGGCGCTAGTTGTCAATGAGCAAGTCGTGCCAGTTGGCGCTAGTTGTCAATGATAAAGTCATGCCAATTTCAAGGTGTGTGAAAATTGAGATTTTTTCCCTAAATCCTTCACCAGTGTGTCTTTCCCTTCCAGTATTTTCATTGTATGAGCATAGATTAAATTTCTCATTGTTTGAAATGTCTTATTTCCATGATTGTTTGATGTAAAAGGGAATGAATGCCTTGTTTTGATCTCTTTCTTTGGAAGTCCTCTTTGTGTTTGACCTCATATGTCTTGTCGCCTTTTGAGGGATTTCATGACAAAGTGTTTGAAAAAACGATTTAATTCTTAGTGTTTGTTTACATCTCTTTTGCATTCATCCTTCATTAAAGAGATTTGCATTTATTTAGTTTTCGTCTCAAAGTGTTCTTTTTGTTAAAATGCATTAGATCACATTGCATTGAAAAGTATTTTTGAGATTTATCATTGAACTTAGATCACATTGTTTAATGATTGAAAGCTAAAAATCACATTGAGTGCATTCTATTTCATTAAAAGCATGCATTAAGTAGATTTTCATTTCATCGAAAAAAGCATTGAGTGCATTCTTATTATTTGAAAAGAAAAGGGAAATTGTGCATAGATTACAATTGCATAGTTTTCGAAAAAGAGGATTTTGCATATATTACATTGCATTATTCGCATCGTTGAATGTTTGAAATTAATTTTGGATAGTGAAAGTCAGCTAGTTTGGAAAAATTTCATTTACAATGTTGTTTTTTGTTGCATCATTGTTTGAAGCTCTTCCCTTAACTGGATAGCATTCATCGAATTGAAAATTTTCTTTTCTCATATAGCTGCATTTAGGATATTTTGAGACATAACACTTGCTAGGGCCTTGAAACCGAGACATAATTGAAGATCAACCATAAAATTTATTGAATTAACCTAAGGAAACATTGAAACGTTAACGAAATATTTAGAGGTCTAGGCTAGAGACGTGTTCCGACGTCTTTAAACCTAGTAGCCGTCGTTCGCCTCTTGGCTTTAGACAGCACTAGTACGGACTTGTGCTCCTTGTACCATCGCGTATATAAAGGGAGACCCCACTAGGTTTCTATCCTTTATACATAAGAAGCCGAGTCTATCGCCTTATACCCGTGATACACTGGACACAACATTCGGGGAGATTGCCTGCACGTACGTTAAAGTCCTTGGTTGATTTCTCTTTCATTTTGAAACCAAGGTGTATATTGCAGTTCACGGTTATTTGGTACACCCTTTGCCTAGCATTCCTGAGTAGTCATTTTGATCTTTTCTGACTCTTTACATTTGAAAGGATCATTAAGCGCTTGTCCTTTCACGCTTGTTTCCAATCTGAAAGTGATAGAGTCACCTTTTGCCTGTTTCTCGACTCTTAAAATATGAAACGGTAGATTTTTGTTTCAATGTCATAAAAATTAACTGCCCATGAAATATTCCTGGTCAAAGTTGGTTTCCTTAGGGTGTTGTTTTGGATCGTTTCTGATGGAAAATTTTCCGGAGTTCACCAACCAAGGAATCCCCTCCGATGGTAATCCTGGTCCTTTTCCTCCTTTTGGAAATGTTGGCGCTCCTTATATGGCAACGTTGTCCCTTCCTGGGTTAACTGTTGGGTTGCCTGTTTGGTTATTTTCAACCTCTGTGGTCCCAAATGTCCCGGCTACTGGTCAATTAGTTCCTCCACCTAAACAACGTCATGTTGATTCCAAGGTGGACCTCTCCCCTTCTTCGCCTGTTTCTGCATCCTCCTCTTCTACTTCGCCTGGTGAAAGTCTGGATTCGAGTAACCAGGTGGCTAAGAAGAAGAAGAAGAAGATAAAGAAGAAGAAGTCTGATAAGAGAGAGGCTAAGGCTGCAGTTGCTGCTTCCGAAGCACCTCCTCTTGATAAACCTTCCAACCCTCTACGAAAAGTCAAGTTCCCTTGCATGTTGTGCACAGGAAACCATCTTCTTCGAGATTTCCCTGGCATTCCCAAGGTGCTCGAAGTATGGTCCAATGGTCGTCCACTGTTGCCTTTGGCTTATGGGAGTCAAGTTGGGGGCACGTCTTCAGCTAGTGCTGGTAAAACTCTTAAGAAGCAGGGTAAGCTTGCCAATCCCTGTAAGTTGTGTGAAGGGCACCATGCCATTCACCTTTGTCCGTATATGGATGAAGCCAAGAGAGATTTGGACAACTCGACTGTTTCTGCACCATGCCTTCTGGCTGGTTACAAACAACTTTCTTTGAATCTTCCACCAGCTGATCCTACGATTGGTCAAGAGTCAACCTTGGTCGATCCCGCTCCCTCGGAAATTCAAATTCAGGAATCCATCCCTGACCAACCATTGGTCGTGGGATCGGTTGAACTGGCCCTGTCTGTGGTGCACTAGGTATTTTCCATTGAGAGTGGACCTCACCCCCCTCAGGTTCTTATTTTTTCATCATATTCTTCAGATGTGGAGAAAGATTCTCCTGTCCCTATACCTCAAGAAGTTTCTCCTCCGCCTCCTGTGATGGAGGTCCCAGAGGATACCCCTCCCACCTTCGAGATGGTGGTCGTGGAGGATGCTCCTTCTTCTTTCGTAACACCAGGGGAAGACCATCTTGGTTCGATGGTAGCCCCTCTGAGTAGTCTGGTCGCTTCCTTTGATTGGAGTCGATTTGTAGGATACCGCCTTACATCTTACGTGCCTTTCGAGATCACAGTACATGCTTTTGGTCTGGTCATACCCAGCACCATTATAGATGAAGGCACGTCTATTACTGTTCTATCTTCCACTACTTGGCAAGCATTTGGTTCGCCTCTGCTTATGCCTGTTACGCAGAACCTGTTGCAATTTAATAGAAGAACTAGTCAACCGTTAGGGATCCTTCCAAGATTACCTATTAATTTGGGAGGTAAAACCGTCCATATGGACGTGATGTTTGTTCCAGGCCCCTTGGATTTCAATTTTCTTTTGGGGCGCGATTACACCAATTCCATTGGAGCGCTTGTCTCCTCCCTTTTCCATGTGGTCTGTTTTCCACATGAAGGACGGATCGTGACCATTGATCAGCTTTCGTTCTTTGGTCCTGATGTGGAAACTGGCCCGCCATCATCCCTTCCTAGTTTTTATCCACCTGTTGTATCTGCCCCACCGCAGGTCAACTATGTGGCTACCTACCCTGTGCCTGTACTTAGTGATGATGCCGTTGTGCATAGTGTGCTGGGGGCATTGGGTCCTGACTTCTAGGATGTTTTCCTTCCATCGGGAGTGGAACTCTTGGAAGCGATGAATTCTTGTTCATTATGATGAGGTCGGTCGGAGCATAGTTCGTTTTCTTGTGTCAAGCTCCTTAAAAAATGAAACAAGCAGGTTGTCGGAGCATGGTTCTTTTCCTGTGTCAAGCTCCTTAAAAAATGAAACAAGGTTGTCGGAGCAAAGTTCCTTGTCTTGTGTCAAGCTCCTTAAACCATGAAACAAGGTGTCCTGAGGATAGTTCTTTTAATGTGTCAACCTCGTTAAAACAATGAAATACGTTCCCGTTCAATTCGAGTCTTTGATGAGATCTCGTAAAATCCCAGTCAAGTCTTTCTCTTGATCTCGTAACTTGAACCTTCACTCCATCTGCCTTTCATATGGATTGAAGCTTGGGGGGCATGTACCTCGAATTGAGTCACCATGCTGGGGGCATGCTTACTTTTTCAAGCATAGTTTGAATCCGTCTCAAGCTTGTGTAAAAATGAAACCAGTTTCAAGCATAGTTTATCTTTGTTTCAAGCTTGTGTAAAAATGAAACCAACTTCAAGCAAAGTTTCTTGATTTCAAGATTTTGTAAAAATGAAACCATTCCCTTTTTACCTCTTGTGATTGCCATTTTATTAGCCTGTTTTTGCTAGATGAGACTTGGTTTTCTCACTCCATCGTCATTATCTTATTGGTCGATCATACGCCTTCACTTGGTTGTTTTACCTGTTCCTGAGGAACCGCTGTGATGAGTGGTCTTGTTAGCTAGCCTCTTGACCTTTATCTTGTTTTGGCAGTTCCACCATTACTGGAACCAGTGGCTGCCCTTTATACCACTCGTTCCTCCAGGAGGAGTCAACTTTCAGCTCTTTTCTAACTCCCTAAACATGAAAAGATTGCCGAGTCCCTTGTCGTTTCGATCTCGTTAAAGTGGCTGCGAATAGAAATCTACCCAGTATATGTTTACCCCTTTTTTGGGCTTGGATAGATTACTTACGAAAAAGGAATACCCTAGCCTATCATGACTAGGAGGTTTTCTCAGACATAGTTTTCTACCTTTTCGGATCTGAGGAACTATTTATGAAAAGGGACCATTGGAGTTTACTTTTTTGCTGCCTTTTCAAACTCTCTAAACATGAAAAGATGCTGAGTTCTTCCTTTGTCAGACTCGTTAAACCATGATGACATCGGATTCAGTCATAATGACGATATTCGAGTTCCTCCGTCCTAGGGCTTGTTAAATGTACTAGGTTGGATTTATATAACAAGCATATGGTATCCTCTTCAAGCTTGTATAAAAATAAAGAGGTACTCGCCAAAAAAGGTGGGGAAAATGGAACCAGTATCATCGTTGTGTCGGCAGTATGTCGCTCTTGAACATGGCACTTGTCTGCATTCGTGTCGGGTTGGGGCAATCTCATCTCATTATCTATTTGCCTCCGTGGGTTTGGGTAATCCTTTTTGACCTCTCATCTGCTCTTTGCCTCGTCACCATGACCTCTGATCTTTTGATGTCAAATACTGCCAAATCCACTGTCGTGTTGCCGATATGTTCAAGAGAAGTTGACCTCTGCAAAATTTTAACCTTCCTCTGATTCTCATCTAATCCTGATTCACAAAGACATTATGTTCCTCTGTCTCGTGTCGATGATGTGGGAAACACTATGGACCACCTTCGATCAAGGTCACTTCCTGTCGACTTCAGCTCATTATCCAGGAAGCTGATCTAGAGACTCCCTTCTGGTACCTTAGAGCCTGCATGCCTCAATGGCAGGTTCTTCACGTTCGACGTGAGGATTTCATCATTGGCCTCCGATCGAGTGATTCTACGGGTGTTCGACGTCAGCTCATTGATTCACATGCCGTAGACTGTACCTATAGTACCTTGAGGGCCATTGTCATTATTGGTGGTACCTCTCACATCTATTAACAGCTTCCATCATTGGCTGGTAATCAGAAGATTTTCTTGCATGTTTGACTTCAGCTCACTCATTCGCATGCTTGAACTTGTACTTTGTTCGGGTCGAGATGGAGCGCAAGACCATGGATATCGTCTATTTAGAATCCAGGCTGCGATTTTGTGGATTATTATGATTAGTTACATGACTCATTCATTGGATGGTTGTGACCATACCTGAGTCTATTTATTGATCCTCATTGGATGGCTGCATCCATACCTTGGATCTGGATTATTATATACTCTGCTATGGATGGCTGCGCCCATACCGCACATATATCATGTATTTGAGATATCAGCTATACTTCTCTACGCAGGTTTTCCGACGGCAGTGTTTTCAGTTGGACACGTTCTTGTAAATCATTTCACCCCTCTCTCTCTTTCGGGCCTCATGCTTTAGGGGGCATCTGCTACACAACAATTTGTCACCTTCCCTGCAATTCCCCGTCCCGCACATTTGAGGGCTCTTTCCGTGACCTGTGAGCAGTGACATAACTTGAAAACACTTTCATGGCATTCCCCTAGACATGTACTTTCATTGCCCTGAAGACAACTCCTTGTGAAAAACCCTAAAAATAGCCTTTTTGCATTGGCGCAGGTACACAGTTCAGCCCTCGCACCAAGGGGGGAAATCCTCCAAAGAGGGCGTGCCAATTGGCACTCTGTCTCAAAGCCGCACCCGCGCCAGGCTTAATAAAGGGTGTTTTTTAAAAATAAACGGCAGAAGATTGACCCCAACCAATTCCTAAACTAGTCTCTAAATTGAGTTGGGACGTTTGGCTCCAAATTTCCATGAAGAGGAAGTAGTTTTCCACCTCTCATGGAAGCTTCCTTGAGGATAGGGAAAATCCCATGATTGTAGGGATCCCAAATCCTCTTCCACCATCTATATAAGCTTGCCATTTCCCTTTGCAAGCTAGTCTCCAAGAATCTCCAAGAGCCTTCATAGCCTAAAGAATGTTGCAAGAGCTTTGATAGTCCTTATAGTGCCAAATCCATAGCAAGGAGATTGATGATCGAAGAGAGAGGCTTGTCCCCATTCCCAACAAGCTTTACCGAGACGTATTCCGCTGACGACCCGCCGAAGTAAGGTTCAGCATCAGAGCCAGGTTGTATTTTCCTTTGTATGAATTAATGATAAGCGATTATTGGTTATGGTTCCACTCGTATTGTTCATTATGATCATGAGTTGTGTCTTCTTTGAATGATACATAATTGCATATACCGGGTTTTACGCTTGTGTTTGTCATGTTTCTTGTGTGTGCAGGTGTTCGATCGCGGCAAGCGAGAGGATTGTGATCTACTGGGGCAAGGAAACGAGAGCATCATCTCTTCTACAAACGATAGTGTTGGACTTGAGGTAGGCCTTCTTCGCGATTTGGTTTATTGTAATTAGGAACCTGCGCCTTAGCATGATACGAATGTTTCTAGACCCGATCTGGGCTAGTAGGGATCGCCTCTGTCCGCAGAGGGGATTTACCTCCACAATAACCCTCACAGGGGTCCACATTTACAGTGAATCTTTTAAGGAAGGAAAATAGTTGCAAATTCCTGATTGTGCATGAAAAGGCTATCAATGCCACTAATTTATCATAGGATTAACAAAACAATAAAGTGTTAGGGTATTGCATAAGTCAAGTAGTGGGAAACCGGATATACATAACTCAAGGATGCATGGAGATGGTAGATGCATTTCATAATGACATGCTAGAGGACGTTGTTAGTTTTTCCAATTTATGTTCAAAGAATGCAAGGGACAATCACAATGAATAAAATTGCTTTGATGTTCACCGAAGAGTTAGAAGGGAAAAAATTATGATGTTTTAGTCATAACAACCTCAAAGCTAGTTTTCTAGATGGTCCTTACCAAGAAGGAAAGTTTGGTTCAACTTTGGCATAGATGAGCTCTTTGAAAATCAATCAAGTGTGTAAAGGAAATATGCATGAGTCTCCTGTTACGATCAATTTCAATTTTCAACAATATACCTTGCATTTTGCTTACAAGTTTTTGATATAAATGCTCAAATTGTAGAAAGAAATTCTATAACCTCCAATAGTGACCAAAATAGTATAAAATCATAACAAAATGGGGGTCGATTTAAAATGGATAAACTGTCTATAGAGGAGTATAGGCCTGAAGGTGAGGAAAGTGCAAATGAGAAATGCTACAGAAGAAAGAGAGTTGGCCAGATCTCCAACATAAAATTGAAATATAAGAACTACCCTTAATTTGTGTCCAAGTATTAAGAGGGACCTGCAGATCCATATATGAACTTGAAGTCAACCTATACTAATATTACCGATGTTGTCAAAGGAGCGGCCCAGAATAACAAGATTAATTGATTGGGTTACTCTTGAGTCCTTTGTTGTGGATACTCTGCATCTAGACAGAACTATTGGTTTATATAAGCCTGCATAATGTCAAATTCAACATTGAGGGATGCTTGTGAGGATGATTCTCGACCATGTGTCATTGATGATTCCCAAGCTAGTATAATTAGGTGTCTATTCTTGAATTGACTCTGAATATTATTTATTTTTCCTCTAGAATGGGAACACTTTCTTGGGTAATCAACTTTGAGGTCTACCCTCTAAGGTACAAGGGTACTAGTGGAGGTCTGCTTGCAACTTTAAATAAGGTTTTTAATTCAATTTTGGCACAAACATGTTTTTTTTTCTAATATGAATGCAACCATCAACACTTTCAAGTCATTATTACTTGTTGGGGTTATATCAATGAATGCAATTTGTAAGTACTATTATGCCTAAAACAAAAGGGTTCTGCTAACTTGAGTTGGTGAGACTTAGTTTCAAACTTCAAATCCTAGTTTTTTAGCAAGTAGCATACTAAAAGGGATTCTAGTTTTTCATCAAGTAGCCAGAGCTATCCTATGGGAGAAAGAACTAGATAAGCAATTCCTTGCAAATTCTAAGCTTCATTTGCATGTACCAGCTGAAGAAACACCAAAAGATAGACCTGGTGTTGGTTGCACTATGATTACATCAATACTTTCTCTGGAGATGAAGAAGTTGGTGAATGAAGATGTTGCAATGATAGGGAAACTCACAAGTGTACTCTCACAAGGGTCCACATTTACAGTGAATCTCTTAAGCAAGGAAAATAGTTGCAAATTCCCAATTGTGCATGCAGAGGATATCAATGCCACTGGTTTTTCATAGCATTAACAAAACAAAAAAGTGCTAGGGTATTGCATAAGTCACTTAGTGTGAAACTAGATATAGATAACTCTATAACTAGTCCTATTTTCAAATTTACAGGTGGTATTTTTACTCCAAGCTCAAGGGGACACAATTAAATCTCTATATCATAATAAGGATTTTGCTATAGAAGTTAGCATTGAATCCAATGCAATTTTTTTTGAAAGTAAAAATGCCATGAAATCTGGTACTTCAGAACAAGCTACATGTATAAAACTGAATATAGATCATATGCAAATTATTGGAAAGAAATGAGTCCCAAGTTTCTATACGGTGAGAAATTTTCACATATATAATGCATGGTAAATAGACATGGTTAATATTCTAATGTACTAAGGATTTTTCCAGATGCTCTGGATGTTTTGGTGATGTGTTCTAGATAAAGGTCATTCCTTTGACGACTCTTGTATTGGTAACTAGGGGAAAGGTGCATATATTGCCTTCTTGAATCACCAATACAAGATCATCATGGAAAACTACAAACTCTTGCTAGCTTGATATGGCTACAATGCATGGGACAATACCTCAATGAAAGGGGAATATTTATGCAGGATGTGCTTTACTCATTGACTAAAGTTTACCTTGTGCGTATTTCTTCTTGTTGATTGTGCATTACATAGTTATTTTTTCTCTTTTGGAACATATTATGTCCATGAAATAATTATTGTAGGAATTAATCCTATTTTATTTCATGTCTTATCAGGTATGATGGTGTTTGTGATAGGTTGTGCACCCATCAATGCGGGGCATGACAAGACCTATAGATCCCATTAGTGCACAAAGAATTGAGGATTCCCTATAATAAATACATCAGTGCAGCATATGAGCAACAAACCTACAATATACCAACTACAATAACAAAGGAATTGAGGATAGATCACATTTGAAAACAGTTCTAGCAAGTTTTAACCACAATTGAATGCACTAAGGACAATGCATAAATAAGAGGGAGGGGAATGTAACACCCTTGACCAAGATCACCCTTGAATGATAATAAAAATGTACATGTGACATTATGCTGATTCACCCTTAGCCACAAGGAATAAAGACTTGAGAGGATGATGTGGAGGGAAATTCCAAATTATTCTCCAATAATGTAGGCTTGCCATGTAGTGGAGTTGGAATAGTCTAATGCATCTTGATTATTTTAGAAACTTGGAAAAGTAACAATATAGGCACCAAAGCAAGTTGTAATGGAGGTTTCCTTTGTGCATGAGATTCTTCACTTTTGCAGTAGTTTGAGGAATATGATTCAATAGGACATAATACAATGGAAGATAATAGTGCAAGATTTGTAGACGTAATATGATTCTTCACATTTTCCTTTACTATTATACAAGTAAGTTCAAGGGTTATGGGCATTTTTGTAGACATGATATGATTCTTCACATTTGACTTTACCTATCACACAAGTAAAAGGGGTTTTGGGCATTGTTTTCAAAGGAAAACCTCTTGAATGTAGACCTATGGTTGTCCACACCATCGACTAAGCATGTATTGTAGCTAGAACAGTCCAATGTATCTCAATTGTTAGGGAAACTTGAAAAACCAACATTATAAGCGCCGAAGTGGGTTGTAGTTGATGTTGCAATTTATTGCAATACTATAACGAAAAAAGGGTATAAATCATGGCCACCATGCCTTCCATAATTTTGATCTAATACTCATGTTGTTGTGAAAGGGTTTGCATGCAAAGTTAATTATCATTATTTGTCTAACATGAATTTAACAATGTTGGAAGTGTTGACCACTGGAGTGGCACCTGATGATTATGTGAAGACTCCATGCCCAAGGATAAACCAAAGGACATGTGTACCATCAGATATCATCATTTCAACAGAGTTTTTAAAATCTACTTCTACTTCTTATCATCATTCTCTTTTACCCAGATTCCATGCTCTATGGGGAATTGTAATAAGTGATGCTAGTAATGATGAGTTTTGAGTCACTAGTATTGAGTCTGTAATAGGCATAGGTAGCCTGAGACCTTTCCAACAAGTGATTATTACTCTGGGATGTTCTTTTCACTCGGTTAATTAACATCTCCCTATCAGGACTTAATAATTCATTGAGTTTTTTCCTCCAATTTTACCCAAAATCCAGAGTGCAACTTGATGGTGAGGCATTAGGTGAGTCTTAGTGTCTAGAGGCAATTTCTATTACCATACTAGATCACACAAAAAATTTCGTGGAATTTGATTAGGTCTGGGTATTTTTTATTTTTATTTTTTTAGATTTTCTGCAGGTCAAAAATTGCAATAAAAATTGTAATTCGATTGTAATAAGTGTTGTTTAGAGAAGTTGTATGGGGTATGAGTAATCAAAATTACACCTATCACCCTCACATTTCTACTATCACACATTTGAGGGGTTAATAATGTGTTTTGGACCCTCAAAACCCACATTTCTTAATTTTAGTGGAAATTGTGGCAATTAATTAAGTCGGAATTAAATAAAATAGAGATAAATATATTATTCCATGTGAAAGAATGACGTGTAAATGACTTTGAAATTATCCTAAGTCAAAGGGTTGAGTCAACAGACATGTGGAGGAATGATCCAAGTGGATATTGGTGGCCACTCGCCTATTCTACCTAGTCAATTTCATCAGTTATGTGTGGGATAATCCCACATTCACCGGGCGTATAAGAGATATTGGTGTTTATATACGAGTTGAGGTTTTACATGTTTCGATTACAAGCCCAAGGCTATACACACTCATACAATCAATTTGGACTCAGCACATGCGCTTAGCCCCTCCCCTCATGACTTGGATTTGGTTGTGGTTTAGCTTGTGGTTCTTCGCCTCGGTCCTGTGGTGATTAGTGTAGGTGCTGAGCCAGGCACTTGACGGAGTAAAAAGCCCACAATTTTATTAAAAATATAAACAATTTGTAAAAAGCCCACAATTTTATTAAGAATATAAACAATTTGTAAAAAGGCCACAATTTTATTAAAAATATAAACAATTTTATATTAAATATAAAATTGATATACACTTTTTTATTGGGAGTAAAAATCCCACAATTTTATTAAAAATATAAACAATTTGTAAAAAGCCCACTTTTATTTTCTTTTTGCTTATTGAGCTCCCATTGAGTTCAACACGTCTTGGGTTTTCTACACCATTGAGAGAGATAATTGCTAAATATAATTATTATTTTCTTTATAGGATAATTTGCATCAACGAAAGAAAACATTAGAGGTGGAAAAAAAAATTCAAAAGGGTGAAAGGGGTGATGGTAGAGTTTATTTCCCTTGCAAAAAATGTTGTATGAGAAATAATGTTAGAGTTTTAATAGCAACAACAACAATGCATTGTAGGAAATATGGGCACATTGATGGTGGATCGAATGACTATCGTCCCATGGTAATTAATTATCTATCTTCATTTTGATTATCATAAAATTTTATATTATTTTAATATTTTTGATATGCGCACTAATGTTTAATGATTAATGTTTGTAATTTTCATAAAGGCACAGTTTCCCCCCAACTTTTTGCAGATGATCAACCAGCGTCCACAGCTAAATAGTAGTATATTAGATGATGTTGCACTAGTACAAGAGAATATTGCAGCAAATATTAGTATTGGAAATGATGTTGTACAAGGTGAAGAACATGAAGCGAATGATGAAGGTAATTTTAATGATCCCATGGAGGTAGATCATGATGACAGTAATGAGACAGTTTACATTAATGATGGGACAAATCAAATGCTCCAAGACTTGTATGGTGAGTCAGATGATGATGGTGGAGATAGCAGTGATGGTATTTATGATGTACCTCTGATTGAAAGGTCAAGTGAACGACTTTTTTAACACTCAAATGCAACTCTTCTCTCTGCTACATTGTTGCTAGTGAACTTAAAGGTTATGAATAATTTGTCGAACAAATGTATGACACAACTCCTAAGGTATGCAATATGTATATATGATCACATATATGTAAATGTTGATTATTTTCCCTTTTTTTAGTTGTAATAAATGTGTAAAATAATAATTATATATATATATATATATATATATGATTAATAATCTTTACATTAACTAGTTTTTGTTTATGCTGTAGATTGTTGGGTGAATATTTGTTACCATCGCCAAATACTTTACCTCGAACATATCAAGATATACATGCTATTATGAAACACTTTGGAATGGAATATAACACTATAGATGCATTTCCTAAAGATCATATTATATATTACGGAGAACATGCGTCGAAAATAGAATGTCCGAAATGTAGTACCAGTAGATATCGAATAGATCAACTAACCAAAAAGGTGCCTCTAAAGGTTCTTCGTCATATTCCCATAATTCCACATTTGCAGCGAATGTTCAGGTGTAAGAGCATAGCACAGTTTATGGATTACCATTCAAAGAATAACATATGTTCATGTGGTACCAGTAGATATCGAACAGATCAACTAACCAAAAAGGTGCCTCAAAAGGTTCTTTGTCATATTCCCATAATTCCACATTTGCAGTGAATGTTCAGGTGTAAGAGCATAGCACAGTTTATGGATTACCATTCAAAGAATAGAAGTGGAGATGGCGTTCTTCGAATGCCTGCAGATGGTTCTGCATTTAGAGAAATCGAGGATAAATATGTAGATTTTAAAAATGAACCTCGTTATGTCAAGCTTTCATTGGCAGCTGATGGTGTTAATCCATTCGGAGAGCTTAGATCTACTTAATCAGTGTGGCCTATTTTCGTTATCAACATTAACATTACTCCTTGGATGTCAATAAAGAGGGAGCACATAATGTTGACTATGATTATTCCAGGTATTTGATACATTATTTTTTTGAATGTAACATTTTCATTTCTCTCGTTGTTTGCATAAATATATATTTTATTTATTTACTTACTTATATATACATATATCATGGTAGCAATTATTATGTACCGTAATTTTGAAAAATTAGGTAAGTACGAGGTCAAAGATATGAATGTATATATTAAGCCTCTTATCGATGAACTAATACAGTTATGGCATGGCATCACTATGTATGACATCACTAAACCAATCAAGTAGAAGAGATTTCAATGTCGTGGAATACTTGTATGGACAATTCATGATGCCCCAGGACTAACACATGTTTGTGGTATGTAATATTTCATTGCACTTTAATATAATACATAATTATCTAAATTAGATATACCATATTGCATTTTTTAAAAATGATCTCATAGTATATTAATTGTTATTGATCCATCTATTGCAGGTCTTCAAACAAAGGGTAGATTTGCATGTCCAGTTTGTGGCCCTAAGATGAAGTATCGTCATTCAGCAGACTTAAAAAAGATGGTGTTTGATGAGTTTAGGCACTTCCTCCCTAGGAACCATAAGTATCGTACTATTGAAAAACATCTTTTCAATGATAAAGAAGAAACTAGATTAAAACCACGAAGAATGACACCTCAGTTGTGGATGTTGGAATATAACAGAATTAATAATTGTCGAGCAGCTGGTACATAATTTGTGTGTGTGTGTGTGTGTGTGTGTGTGTGTGTGCGTGTATATATATAAATTTTTTATGTAACGTTTGGAATTTTTTTTATTGTATTTTATAATTATTGTTCTGATTTATTTTATTCTTTGATATCATGGTCATCGTCACAGTCAAGGTACTAATATTGTACTTCCACCTAGAATGAAATGTTATCCTTCTCAATTCGCGAGGTTGCCCTACTATGAGGACCTAAAAATAGCTCATTTGTTTGATACAATGCATGTCGGGAAGAATGTGACAGAAATGTTATGGCGAACCATAGATAGTGCACATGATAGAGATAAAATTGACAAAATTTGTGCTGACATTGAGAAATCAAATCATGCAATGAAAAGTGTGATCGATAGATCAAATAACAATGGAGGTCGAAATTATAATAATATTCCATGGTTATTAACAGAACAACAAAGCAATGATGTAAAAGAGTTCGTTAGAAGAATTAAATTTCCAACAGGTTTTGCTTCAAACATAAATAATATCTTAATGAAGAAAGGTGACTTCATTGGGGTGAAAACACATGATTGGCATACCTTTGTTAAGGTAATTTTTTTGGTATACGTTTTTGTATGTTATTGCTTGAATACATATTTTAAATTTTCCTTTTTTCTGTTTAAATTGGAAACCAATAACGATTCATTTTTTATTGTTATAGTATGTTCTACTTGTATCTCTCCCAAACGACTTCGACAACAATGTCAAACAAGTTATATATGGTCTTAGTAAATAAATGAGGTAAGTAGTTTTTATTTATACGCAAAATCTAATTGCTACAATTTATTTTCATACTTAATGAAATGATGTATTAATTTACTTGTAATGAAATATATATTATGTTTCATTGAAATAACCTTGCGTAATGATTTGCATATGGTTGTCATTGAAAGAAATCCATCAAGATGAAATAAAGTATTGGAAGAGAGAAATTCCTCAGCTATTGTGTGAAATGTAAAAGTATCTACCTCCAACATTTTTCAATGCACAAGAACACTACTTGATACACCAAGTTGAGGAGATTGAAATGTCTGGACCAGTACACACAAGGTCAATGTGGGTGGTCGAGAGGCACCTGAAATCCTTGAAGGCTTTAGTTAGACAAAGAGCATGAACTGAGGGTTATATGGTGGAGGGATATGTGGTATATGAATCCATGGTGTATATCAGTCATTATCTTCCTATATTAGCCGTGCCAGCTATGAAGGCGGTGGATTTCATTTGGGATGTGAACTCCATCAAAAAATTTGAAGTGGAGCACCTGTTGGGAAAAAGGTAGAATGAAGAAAGTGAGAGGTAAAAGATTTATTATGTATAATACATATAATGTTTCATTTTTTTACATCATGTATATGATCATTATATTCATTTAGGTCTTATTCTTTCATATTTTATTAATTAATATAATTTACCATGGTTATAAGTAATATTTATTAATATTGGTGAATTATTGTTTTTTATTTAGGTGCTCAAGATTATGAGGCACTACTTTTATACATTGAAAACAATCTTGAGTGGATGAGTGAATGGATTGAAACATGTAAAGCATGTAACGACGATAGGTTATCATGGCAACTACTGTCTGAATTTATTAGAGAAGCGTATCGTAGTGGATATGGAAACGTTACGAATAAGGAAATCGATTTAGCATATGGTTTGAAAGATAGAAAGGTAAGCAATTAATTCACCTATTTTATTCATTACTTATTTTATACTATATTTATAATGTGACAACAAGTTTGATTTTTCAGTTAATTTTCATGTTGTGTAAATTATATGATTAATTATTAATTGAGAATGCATCTTTTTCATGTTTGGCATATTGCAGTTGAAACACCACAAGGCTATGTGGTGCAATGGTCATAAATTTCACGTTAAACAGTTGGATGATAACAGGAAAAATTCTGATAGTGGGATAACCGCAGTATTCCAGGTCACTAATGTTTCCTCCAGGAGTGACAGACATCCTCTAGAATCTGAAAATAGATATTATGGGTTTTTAGATGATATAGTTGAGTGTGAATTTAATTCCTTCAAAATAGTTTTGTTTGACGTCAAATGGTATAGGCTACGAATGAATGTACGTGATGATGATAGAACACTTATTCAACATGACAATGGATTTCCAATGGTTAAAACATCACAGTTTGAAGCAGGAAAAGATCGCTATGTTTTTCCAAGCCAATGCGAACAAGTCTTTTACTCAGAGGTTCCAGGTGAGAACGAATGGTCATTTTCTATTAGATATGATCCAAGAGGAAGGCCAATAGAGTATACTGTAGAGGAAGAAGATGATATTGATCAAGAAGAAGATGATGCAGTGGTAGATGAGCAGGAAGATTCATTGACAGAAGAAGAAGATATATTAGAAGATGAACCAGGCATAGGAGATGAGGCAACAATTATTGATGATGATGTCGATGAGGATATTATTGAAAATGACATAATTGATGATGATGATGACATGGTCGATCATTTCAACACCGTCTTTGAATTAGATGTTGGTATA
This sequence comes from Pinus albicaulis, assembly GCA_034641835.2. Taxonomy (NCBI): domain Eukaryota; kingdom Viridiplantae; phylum Streptophyta; class Pinopsida; order Pinales; family Pinaceae; genus Pinus; species Pinus albicaulis. Next base: position 1,295,906,218 of record CM076575.1, read on the forward strand.
GATGTCGATCATTTGGATGAAGATCAAGAAGATACAGAAGAAGAATATTGATACAGATGTTATGTTCGAGTATGAGCTGGTATGTTATAACTTTATATTTTAATATGTAGGAATTATTGTCTTTAAATAATTTACTAATTATGTGAGTTTTTTGCATGTTGTTTATTATTTCAAACCAATAAATAATGGCCTTACTATTGTCCAAGCTAAATTAAAATTATATGCCATTTTAAAATCAAACCTAAGTTGGCATTTGAAAGGTTTTAATACCTATTTATATGGTGGAGCATTACCGCCATAAACTATGGTTTTAACAGGAATTTCAAACGAATTACAAAGGTTTCGGATTAATCATGGCGGGCCTTTCAAAATTTTACATTAATCGCTATAGCTACCCTGCATGTAATCAGTACTACAACTCCTTGCCTTTTCTAATCGACTCAAACCCTACTGGATATACGCCTTTGTAGATCAGTACTACAGCTCCTTGCCTTTTCTAATCGACTCAAACCCTACTGGATATACACCTCCTACTACAAAGAACCGCCGGTCGCGTAAGAAACTCCAAAAAGCAGGCCCTTGCTGCAAAGAACCGCCCGTCGCGCAAGAAACTCCAGAGAGCAGGCCCTTACTACAAAGAACCGCCCGTCGCGCAAGAAAATCCAGAAATCAGGCCCTTCCTCCATCAGGAGAAAAATGGTATAGCCAAACAGATTTTTTCCAGATTTTAAAAAGTGATTTTACCATTTAGAATGCCCAGGATTTGAAACAGAGCAATAAATTGGGCTGCTCGTTTTCCTTGAATTGGGCATGCCTGTAAATTTAGTTTTGTTTTTAATAAAATTCAATGTAAGAAATAACGAATTCTCCAAACCTCAGTCTCCAGCATGCTTTCCATAAAATTTGGCAGTTGATTTCCATCATCACAATTTGGTCTTTACAAGAAGAAAAATTGATCACCATTTCCTACCATTTTCCTTCAAACAATATTAAGCACATGCAGTCATCATCCGACTTTGAGAGATCCATCGGAAAAGAAGACCAAGAAATACATGCTTCGAAAAATATCATATATTCCATACATACTCAATACAATACCACCAGAGCTTCAGTAAGGACGGGTGCAATATACATTAAAAAGTGGGATTTCTATGACTAAAAACCATACAATTTGTAAGTTCAATATATATATGAAACCAAACCACAACACACCAATATTTAGCACCTTAAAACTAGGATCAGATCAAAATCTGGCTACAACTATCATTGAATGTAGACAAGTATGCGAGAGAATTTCTATTTTTATTTTTAGCTGGCGAAGCCATCTTCGTGCTTTTTAGGCAACATCCACTTTCTCATTATATCTTGGGAGTTCTGCAAGATACACCTAGTCACACTGGGGTCAAACCCAGTTCATCTTTTCCTGCTGATTAACCTCCAATCTGTTCACTTTTACCTGGAGATATTTAACATATCCAATATTCTTATTAAGGACAACAACAATATCCATGTAATCTTCACCAGAGATTATATTTCTCAGAAGTTGGACCATTCCTTTAATTCTCTCTTTTTTGGATTTCTTGGCAGAAGCAGATTTCCCTGAAAGAGATTTATGTGACTGTCTGCATCTAAGTGCGCTATTCTTTTTACTTCCCTCAGTCAACATGCTAACATCACTCAATGCATAGATATTCTTGTTGTTGCATTCATTCTCATTGGAATTTTTGCATTCTTGGTTTGGATTTCCACTTCCTTGGTCGGAGTGACCAGAAGGGATTTATCAAACAAAAAACAGTTGTCATTTATGCTAGACTCACCAAATGATTCTTCAATAATAGCAGGTCCAAAGTCTGCCTCCTCCTATTTATGTTCCTATTGATTAATACCTATTTCCTTGGAAGAAATCCCAGCACAAGTATCATCCCTAAATTTTGTACATGCCTTTTTATTTCCACTATATTCACTTGGTGAGTGATCAGTGCTACTCTCCTGACCAGTGCTACTCTCCTCTTCATCAGAACTCAAAAGAGCGTCTAAGTCTGCAGTGTTTTCATGTAGATGAGTCTGAGAATCTCCAGAGTTTTCTTTTCTTAATACATCATAGCTCACTCGAATTGCATTTTCATTTTCAACCACAGGACAATCAATAAACTCACCCCCATAGCTGTCCAGGGCTATCATGCACAATTGACTCAATCCCATATTTGGCATAGTTGTAAAAGATGAAGGCATAGTTTCCCTGTACCATGGAAAATTAACATCCCAGAGGCCTGATGTTCTTGCAGCCAGTACTTCATAAATTTCATTTTTCTCCATGGCCATGTTTTCAGGGTTGGTCTCTTTCTTTTCCTTGCCATTGCCAGGAAAATATCTGTACTAGTGCAAGGTGAAAATTAAACCCACATCTATTCATATTATAGTCACACATGAACATACTATTGTAATAATTAGGTGCTTGTAATTGGAAAGTATCAAGAAATCTAATTTGTGATAATTTATCAGCACAATCACCACCCCAAACATTGGCACAATTTCCACGTAGCATGGATGATACATCTCCCTTGACAGGAGTTGTACATTCAGCATAAGGGCCAGATAAGTTAGCCATGTGGATATAATTATAGCTAATGCTAAACCTCAATCTCTAGCATGCATAAAACTATGATTAGATCAAAATATGGCTACAACTATCATTGAATGTAGACAAGTATGCGATAGAATTTCTATTTTTATTTTAAGCTGGTGAAGCCATCTTCGTGCTTTTTAGGCAGCATCCACTTTCTCATTATATCTTGGGAGTTCTACAAGAGACACCTAGTCACACTGGGGTCAAACCCAGTTCACCTTTTCCTGCTGATTAGCCTCCAATCTGTTCACTTTTACCTAGAGAGATTTAACATATCTAATAGTCTTATTAAGGACAATAACAGTGTCCATGTAATCTTCACCATAGATTATATTTCTCAGAAGTTGGACCATTCCTTTAATTCTCCCTTTTTTGGATTTCTTGGCAGGAGAAGATTTCCCTGAAAGAGATTTATGTGACTGTCTGCATCTAAGTGCGCTATTCTTTGTACTTCCCTCAGTCAACATGCTAACAGCACTCAATGCACAGATATTCTTGTTGTTGCATTCATTCTCATTGGAATTTTTGCAATTATTGGTTTGGATGTCCATTTCCTGGGTCGGAGTGACCAGAAGGAAGCTATCAAACAAAAAAACTGGATCCTTTGACAAGAAAATGCTACAAAAAAACACACAGACAATGACTGTAGCTGTCATCTCGACTTAAAAACAATAGTCAGCCCATTCCTATCCATTTTCTATTGAATCAGCTGATTCAATTACAACCAATGAAGTTACAATGCAAGTCTGTAATTCCAAGTTCTAAGATAGTTGGACCCTTTTCCTGAAGCAAGAGTTATTCAAATTAAGAAAAGAGGAGGGTTTCAAGGTTTCAAGAGTTTAGTTCTTGACTCTAGCTGAAAACATGGAATGAAGGGAAACCAACGAGCCTTGATATATTCTACCTATGGAGGAGAAGCCCTGAACAAGCTAGTCAGGTGATGTAGCACTTAGCCCCACACACACTATTTTTTAGTTTCGATCACCTTTGTATTTTTCCAAAGTATCCTGAGGAGGGAAACCTTGCCACTTGATATCACTTGTATATTTTACAATTTCTTTAATAGCAGTCTCCCAATCATTCACTGCTTTCTTGAATACCACAACAAAGTTGTCCATATCCAAATTGAGGATCACTAACATTTATTCATGGCCATTTACACTCTCACTTCTACACTTCCTCCTCCACCTGATTATAGATCATGACATCTATGTTACTAAAAAGTTCGTTATACACAGAAGACTCAATAATACTGAAATTATGAAGCTAATTTGTTTCGATAATTAATATACCTTTTGAGATTTTAAAATTTCACTACAAATAACCCAGTTTAGTCTCATTGTCAACTCGTCTCTTGTTTGGGTGCCTTAATGTGCAATGACATGTTTCCAGGACTGAATTCAATGCAAGGCATATTTGAAACTCTAACTCTGTATTCTAGTGTCTTATTAGAAATTATTTCAGTTTTCATTTTGTGTTTTCAAGTTAGATATTTTTTTCAAATTTTTACATTTATAATTTTATTGCAATGTGGCAGACTAATCAGGGAAGTACAGGAACAACCCCGAGACAGGATGATCGCGGAAAGGAGCCAGCGGAAGAACATGTAAAGTGCCAGCATTTCTCTATCTTCAGGTATTTTAGTTATTTACATAATTTAAATAATATTAATTTTGTTCATATATGCAGACACCTGGCCATGGTACGCCTAATGATTCCCTCTATGAGGAAGAGCTTTCTTCATCCCTATCTCCATTTCTCTTGCTGCGAAAAAAGGCGCGAAAAGAAAGGTCAGAATTTGATACTTTGATAGATGTGCCTCAAACACCAGAAACAGAAGAGAGGATAAAACAACTTATGACCCAACTAGAAACATATCAGGTAATAATAAAAAATCAAAAGGATATTTTTTTTGTTCTACACGAGTTGAATTTTGATAGTTTGATTTTTAATTTTTACATTGAATAAACTAACAAAAAGTTCTTTTGTGTGTAGCGTTATCTGACACTTGTTGAACCCGGTGTTGGTGGTAGTGGGACACAAGGGAAAGAGATTGCCCAGCAACCCTCTCATACACCTTCTACTCCTTTAGGTGCCAACCAAGAAACACACCCTTCCCAAGCAAACACCCAGCCAACCGGTGAACGTGTTGGCAGTGATGAGGCTGATATGGCCAACTACATTATTGCGTTTCGTGGAGCTACACGTGTCAACTCCATGGGGACCACTAATGGCATGTTGTTGGTGAATGATGAAGGTGTCCCTACAAAGCACGTACAACTCCCAGGTAAGTTTTAATATTTTAACTATTTCATGTACTCTATCTAAAACATATTTTATCATGATTTTTATTTTTAAATTAATGATAATATCTTTTCTTTTCTTTTTCTGTGTAGGAAACAATGAGTTCTACAGGTTTTTGGAGAGACATGCGTTGGTAATTTTTGGCCCAAGCATACGCACAAGGTGGAATTCCCAGAATTCCAACTTGAAAAAAGAACTTCTAGATTATCTAGAAGCCCTTTTTGGGGTGGGCACATTTGACAGAATAGCGGTGGCTCAGGTAGCTGGAAAATATTTGAAATATACCAGGGACACCTATAGAACGCAATTTAAATTTAACCCTAGATACGAGAGTCCTCTCATAGTTCCAGAGAGTGAGTGGAGAGCACTCATCCATGATGGAAAAGATAAAAGGGCAAAGAAAGAAGGAAAAATGCCAACTGGACCTGCAAGGTAAATTACAACTTTAATTCAATAGCTTTAATTTTCTCTATCACTAAAATAAAAGTGTGCTATGTCATATCTAACTTCAATATTTTGATGATAGGTTTCCTGACACCTCGAAGGAAACCAAAGCTAGGATTGAAAAAAAAGGGCCATCACAAGCTAGGCCAGGGCGGCTACTTGAAATTAGCCGCAAGAATTGTAAGTAGCTAAACATATTATAATTAATTGTATCGCCTTCCAACGTTTTTGTAATCCTATAAAATAACATTAAAAATACACAATCATATGTAATGTAGGGTGATGACTTCGGAATAGAAACTACAGAGGAAGATAAAAATATCACTTTCCATTTTGGATATCAAGCCATAGTTGAACGTCACAGAAGCTTGGGGTAGGTCCCAAGATCCAGAATGTCTGATAAGGTAAAACGTTAACCTTTCAATATGTTTGTTTTCGTCCATAAATTTAATGTCTAACAACTTTGTTTAAATCAGGGGAGCAGCACTGCCGACGAGGCAAATAACCCAGTTGTAGAGCCAGATGTAGATGTTCCTCACGTGCAACCTGATCATTATAGTGGGGACCAGGCCGAAAATGCTACTATCAGTGAGGGTCGTGAAGATAATTAATTTCCACTTATAATTTTTTCTAGTTATACCTTGATGGTTGTCCTTATAACGTTTTTTGATTAAATGACAGAGAATGTTTCCCTTGAGGATCTTACCACCAGAGAGGAAGACAGGGCAACAGTTCCAACGGCGACAACTGGTGCACCAGGTAAATAATCTCATTGCAATTTTTTTTATTAATATTACCGAACTAGTTCAATGATATTTAAAAACTAACAATTAAAATCTAATATTATCTGTTTTTGTAGGCGATGCCCCGTCACTGGATGAGACCAGACATCGTGACTACACAAATAGGTCAGCAGTGCGGGAAAGGCACGAAACAGGAGTAGAGCACGATGATATTAATGATGTAATTAGGAGCTTTAGAAATAGGAAGAAGAAAAAGAAAATTTGATAATGTAAAATATTGTATTATTATAAGACAAATGTTACCATACTTGGAACTTTTTTTTGCGTTATATAAAAAACTCATTTATCATAATATTTTTATGTCAAGCACTAATTTCAATGTTTCCTTGCGTACTTTTTGTTGCATTTTTTTTTATTATTAGTTATTGAATTTTTTTTTTTATTCTCATGAAACTAAAAAATGAAATATAGATTGGGTATTGGGGAATTGAGAGTGATGTGAGGGGGGGGGGGCATAAGAGCTTCCACCTTCACGTGGTTGGCCCTGTTTAGTAGAGAATAATTTATTGGAGCGATTTAATCTTGGAGCAAACCTCCCTCGATCCAACATAGCAACAAAAACATCACTGATGACTTAGTTGCTACTCTTTCAGATCGTGGGAGGCTTGTTCCAAGTTCATGCGACTCCAATAAATTGTTCTTGAAACAAAGAGGAGCTTATTTAGCTATGTTTTGAAATTTTCAACATATGTTCTAACATTATCATAAGAATTCATCTTAGAGTAAAAAATACTACATCAATTACTTGTATTTATTGTATAGATAATGACGGATTTTGATTGACTTGGCAGTGCAGGTACAAATCCTCTTGCATCATGAGCAATAAAACTTGTAAACCAGGGTCATGTCCAGGATATTTTTTCTTGTGTGCTTGACCAGGTTCATAATTTCACATTTTGTAAGTTCCTTTACAGTTCATAATTCAATATTAAGCTTGTTCATGATTATTATCTAGGTTTTTTGTATGTGTTTTGTCATCTATTTGATTGTAAGAAACTCTACATATTTCTTGTTGTTCACTATGATTTCTCCATTTACGATTTCATAGGTTACATCATGTAAAGTTGTCAATCTCAGGTTGGTGATGAGCTTTAGTTCTCCAGATTTGGGGCTTTTATGATATTTTCTCCCTCATGTCATTCCTGCATCACCTTGTTGTTTGAGCATGCCAATTTTCTACCACTTGTACTAATTGGCACATGTCAATCTCTGAGTGGTGCCACATTTCACCTATTTTCGGCCCACTTGACCACCTAAAAAACTCAAATCCACACACCATGTGTCTTTATCATGGAGTGCCACATGTCCTAGATATTTAGATGCTAACATCATGCTTCTAATGTGTTATGTCAACCAATCACAGTGGTCCATGTGGCCTTGTGCCATGTCACCAGTCTGGAAGAGAGATTTGAGCCTTTTCTTTTCATGATTTTTCTATTATAATTTTTTTATTCAAGACGAGAAATCCCTTTTGCAATAGATGGGGATTTTCCCATTTCCCTAGAGTCATCGTCTAGGACACCCTTTAAGCCATCGTCCAAGAGGCAATCTACAACTCTCTATTGTTTCCCTCTTGCCCTTGAATTATGCACTTCTAGAAGACCATCTAGGGCACTCTTCTAGCCCTTATCCCATTGCTTCATCATTGTATCAAATTCTCCCACAGGCTGCTTCTATTTTTTGTCCACTTAAAGGAATAAAACACTACCCTAGGGTGAGGTTGCTCCTCAACTATCCCTACCACACTTATGGACCAACCAGCAATATGAACGTTTCCCTTACTTATGGAGACACCCCCTATGCTACTGCACATTCAATTCCAAGAGCTACTTGCTAAGGAAAACTCCTACACTATGCCTAACGCTTCTCCAAACAATCCCTCTAACTATTGTTGTCTCAACCTCCCTTTTTGGTCTTTTAGACAAAGGTGACCCTCACACCATCAAGCACATAATGCTATCACAACACTCAAACCCAATCCTACATATGTTCTCCACAAACTTCTCTTCCAATTCCTTAAAATGTGATTTTTATTTTTTGAAGAACTCAGCCCTGGTTAGGGCACCTATCCCTGCTTAAATCCACCCTTCCTCCCACCTGTAAGCCTTCTTCTTTATGTGTTCTTGTTGGAGATAGTTGTGGCCTTATTGTGGCTTGTAAGTACCTCTAATGGCCTTGCTACAGGACAATAGCGCATTTATATTTGTAAATGAAAATGAGCAGACATAACATGGACCTAATTTTCCCCAAGGAATAAGGTTTAGACTTGGACTTCTCCTCCTAGCCATGATAGTCCATGGTGAGTAGAATGGAATGGTTAGAGATGCTTTTCTGTTGCGCAACAATTCAGGACCTTGCCTAGTCTTGACATTTGAATGACATTGGGGCTATGGAAGCCTCCTACTCTGCCTCTTGGGCCTTGGTACTGATGCATACAGTAAAATTGATCATATAAACTAACCAAGCCCTCTACAACCATATTTAAAATCTCTTTTGTTCTTGGGAAAAATATACCTCTGGCAAAAATTAAATTATTTATAAGGCTAATTTCTGGTCCTGGAAACATTGTATCATTAAATATGAATGTACTGTATACCACCTTATCCAATGGCTGGAGTTTCAAAACTCAATCTATGAATTTTTTAATTAACAATGGGCTTGGCAGAGTAACCAAGGAAGGAGAGATGATCTCAAGCTAATCAACTGGAATTGTATTCCATAAAGGGCCTACGCAAATTCTTTACCATACAAAAAGTAAAATTAGAATGGGTTGTGGTTCATAGGCCCTATTGGAGGTCATTCCTATAGGTTATAAGACTAAAAGGCTGATAGGGACTTCCTTCGCAATTCTTCCGTTTACAACTATTTTATAATTATGAATACATTCAAGGGCTGATGTTGAACTGGGTTGTAACTTGTGAACCAATGAGAAGAGGCCAACAAATCTAAACTTTCAAGTAAAGAGAGAACTATGTAATAGGCGAGAAACAAGTTTATAGAATGTCCTCTAAGATAGTGTGTGGGGGAAACTGAGGGTGATACAAAACAAATGATGGAGGAGGTTTACAGGAATCCTTTAAAATTGTTGACCGAACCTTGGATTGCAATCGTAGAACATAATGATGTTGTTGGATAAAAGTGAAATAATGCTTTTAAGATTTTAGATCAACCTGTACTTGATGTTATATTTATAATAGAAACATAACAAAAAGTTGCATCAAGCATAGAACATCTACAAAAATTTACAGAGATTTTTTTGCTTACTGATTCCTAAGTGTTTTAAATTTGCTGCTTAGTTTTCTACTCAAAAAGTTGTTGGTTGTTGTTGAAATGTTTCCAAAATTTGTAAAACATTTCAAGATGGAAAATAAATCTTGCGCATTTCAAGAAACTGATAAAACATTTTAGAAAGCCAGAATGTCACCAAAACACTTTTTCAACATTTCAAAGTAGTGACACACCGGAATCTGTTTCTGATTTGGCAAACAACATTTCAGGGGTCCTCCCGGAGTGTTTTTAGTTACTTATCTTGGATGCCATCAACAAAGACAAACTGTGCTATAAACAGAAAAAGATGTATGAATTGAGCATGACTCCATATTCTAGGCATAGTTGGGACTAATAATTGGATTGATATATGAAGTTTGTTGGCTTGGGGCATCCTTAATTGAAAGCATCACAAAGTCTTGTTGGCTATATAATTTTGTCGACTATTATTGGCATAGTTTTTTCAATCACAAACACCATTTATCTCTGTCATCAGTTTTTATAGCAATTCAATCATATGATTATTCTCAAATAAGAAAAACATTCTAATCCAACACCTTAGTTACCTTTTCTTCATTAGACTGCCATTTCTTCTATTACTCACTCTCATCTACTTGTATAACAAACAATGTTTGTTGGCTTGGAATTCAAACCAGCGTCCACATAAGCATCCAATAAATGTGTTGAAGTCTACCACTAGAATTTCAATCCCCTGTTACAGAAACTATCTTACCTGAGATGACTAGTACTCCCCAAGTCATTTATATACTAACCAAAGGCTCAATGATAGAGAAGTATAGAACTTCTTAATGGAGGTGACTGGTCTCTCATTGCCAGAAATATATTCCACCTCAGGGTTTTAGGCTTGGGCCAAGGGCCACATTTGCATAAACTATAAGAGCTTATATCTCATCCAATATTGCATGTTTATGACCAATGTGTCATCCAACTGAACTCAAAGCTGCTAGTTTTATTGTTGCAATTCAATTGTCCCGCTCCACTTTGAGTAGATGGTATTTGATATCATCACCTATGACTTGGAAGGTTCACAGAAAAACCTATGATGGTACTCCATTAACATCTATGGAAGTGAATTCTATATTTCAGAAACTATAAGAGCATCTATATCATCCAATATAGCATGTTTATCACCAATGTGCCATCCCACTGAACTAAAAGCTACTAGTTTCATTGTTGCAATTCAATTGTCCCACTCCACTTTAAGCAAATGGTGTTTGATCTCACCACCTATGACTCGAAAGGTTCACTGCAAATCATATGATGGTACTCCATTAATATCTATGGAAGTTAATGATTTCTAATGCAGAGGCATTGTAGGGATCATCCAATCAAGAGGGTGGGCAGTGTGAGCAGAGTGTTCAAATAAAATTAGGAATCACTTAGTTTTCTGCAGAAATGACCAAGTTATTCATACGAGCCTATATGAGTGAGTGCTTGGTCATTTCTCATATATTCAGTGCTTAGTTTTCTCTAAGCACTATTAGAGAGTTGATCATTTCTGCACTAGTCTCATCATTTCTGTTATATGATCGGCAGCCTTAGCTGGTGATCGGATGCAAGGTTTTGAGGCCTATTTGGCATAATACTGTTCTTATTTTAGGACAAAGAATGGAAACCATTTTCATTAGTTAGTATATCTGCTTCTCCAATGTGATACTCATCAAATTAAGAAACAATGATGCCAAACTATATGGCCACCAACACCCAAATCACCTTTTCTTTGCCATCCCACACCTTGCTCCGCCACTTCACAATAATAATAATAATAATAAATTAATGATGCAGAACTTTCAATATTTAACACTTCCGCCGTGCCACTCTGCAAAAACTACTCTTCTCTTTTTACACCTAAGTTTTCATGCTCAGATGATTTATTTAAAATTAAAACGGACCCAAATTCACACAAAAACCCTTCAATACATTAATCCTTGCCTTTTCTCGAACCCACTAGAGCTTGAATAGATTAGTTCACTGATTTCTGAGGTGAGACTTAGCATACCCAAAAAAAATTTCTAAATGTCATTCAGAGTGATCCCATTACAATTGAAATTTCTCTCTTTTCATTAACTCGACACCGTCTTGGGATTTTTTTTTCCAACGACATTTGACCATGTATTGATAAGCATTTAAGCTTATAAGCTATAGGATAAACCACCTATTGTGTTGACACATTTCCATGAGCATGTTTATAAATATTAATAATGGTGTTGACCTAACAAAGAATCTCTCAGGAATCAATTACGTCTGAAACTAAGACTGTAAAGGCCAGCTTGATTACAAGCGTTTCCTTTGAGTTGAGTTCCCTGCATGACATCCTTCCCTCCGTTGCAAAGAATACAACAAGATAATTTCGAGATATGAATGCCTCTTCTTTTTTTTGGTGATTCAGTTCCATAAAATGCATCTCATCCTGTCTTCAAAGTTAAGCAGATCTTAACTGTTGTTTGCAAACTGTTCCGGTTATGTCCCCTTAGATTAATTGTTAATCATTGTTGTGCTTTATTTGTTTTTTATTTTTCCATTCATAAATGGAATTAAATTCGTCCATTTGACTCAAAACTCACTCATCATCATCACCCCAAAATTATTTTTCACTTGAGGAGATAAGGCCTTCCAGATGTGCAAACACCGCTTCAACAAAAGCTTGAATTATTGTTTCCCCAAAACCTGCAAATTATCTCATAGTAATGTTATCTCGTCAGTAGTAAGAGAATTATCCCTTAAGGCAGAATATGATGGATCCTAAAATGAAATTGAAGTAACTGAGCTAATGACTTCCAAAGTATTATCTGACCAAACAAAAATCTGAAGCAAGGCCTATCTTTCGTATTTTTGCAAGTCCTTCTTGATGTTGTTCCTTTTTAAACAGACAACTTTGGTTGAGTTTGGTTCTTGCTGAACATGCCTTTTTTAGGTTACACTGCCTGTAAAGGCTAATCTGTTAAATTTGGGGTTTTTCCAGCGTAATATGGGCATTAGATAAACGTGTGTGAGTTTTCTATACCTCTCAAAAATGAATTCTTTAATTTCCCAAATCTGAAAATGAATGCCCTTCCATGTCTTAGGACTAATACTTGGATATGTATATTTGCTTGATATGGCAAGCTTCAATCTCAAAATGAATCATCTCATTTTTATTTGTGGGTATGGACAATCATATGGACAAGGGTTTTCTTCTGTCATAGTTTTATAGTGTTCTTTCATATTTATGCCCATGTCATGTTCCTGCAATGTGAAATGCTTGTTTTTCATTCCTATTTTCTTTTAGTTATTATAAATTGTAGTTGCTTTGGTCTGATACACGTTTCCAATTCTTGCAGAAAAGGAACTATTTGGAGAAAAGGAGTGGTATTTCTTCATTCCCAGGGACAGGAAGTATCCAAATGGTTCTCGCCCCAATAGGGCTGCTGGCTCAGGATACTGGAAAGCCACATGTGCAGATAAACCCATCACTGCAAAGGGCAGCAACAAGCATGTTGGAATCAAGAAGGCTTTGGTTTTCTATGTCGGAAAAGCACCTAAAGGAAACAAGACTAATTGGATTATGCATGAATATTTCCTTTTTGATGTCAATAGATCTGCAAAGAAGAAGGGCAGCTTAAGGGTAAGCAATTCTTCCTGTGTATTGTCTTCTGTGCATATTAATGTGTGTCAATAGACAGTGTAGGTGTTGTTTGGTTTAAAACACCTGTTAGGCTGGATGCCATTGTGGCCTAGTCGTGACAGGGCCCAAGTCAGCTAGACTCGTCACTTTAGGGAATAAATCTATTTGGGAAACAAGGGTTTATCATTTAAGTTATAAAATCAAGGGTTTTCTCACGATTAGATCACGATAAATTGATGCTACACTGATATCATAATGAGATTGTGGATATTCGTTTGATCAACATATTATTGATAAATATGATTATGTCCAACCATATTATTGAAGAGCTTCAAGGGCTTTCTTTATTTGATGACACATACACTTCAAAACTTTATACATTCATCATTTGTATACATGAGTTTAGATCATAAATATAGCATCATATAACATTCAATTCTTTGTAATCATAATAACAGAGCTTAAGGATTAGAGGAATCCTAGTGATGCATTGAAATTCTTTTAATATATATACAATAAAATTCTTACTCCTTTTTTCTTATACGTATTTCTTGCATAGGTTTTGATTTCAATGCAACAACATAGCTAGATCAATTGCTCGCTTTCTGAACATAGAACCAATTTGATGGTTTTCTTCATATTAGTTGACTAAACATTTTCTTTGGATTTATCTATAGCTTCAATTGATTTCTCTGTGATAGTTTAGATGTTGGAAAGAGGCTACTTGTCTTCCTAATGCCCAAATCAAGTGCATTAGTTTCCCATATGGATGTCTGGTCCTGAATGCCATCAGACTGTCCCCCGCTGGTAGCTGCATTTGTCATTTTCTTGTCATGTAAATTTTAAAACCTAAAATTAGATGCTTCTTTTCCGCTGTTATTATTCAGTTGGAAACATGGCACTTCATCCTTTGTAAACCATCGTTCATCATAGTTAATACTTTGTCAACACAAGTGTTATGATCTGAATATATTAATATTTTATTTCCTGAAGGCATCCCTTCATAAAATTTGATGTCTGTTACACTAAGCTCATCATCGTTTGGCAACTTCATAGTGGATCCTATAATATTGTTAATAGTGGATCGTTTGGTCTTTTTTCTTGTAATTAAGGTTGAGATGTGCAGTAAGGAATCACTGCAAGAGGTGTATGGAGAGTCCTTGCTGACACAATTATCTTTACCTCCCTACATATTTGAAATTGTAAGGATGTTACTATCAGAAAGAGTATTCCCTTCCTTGGGAAGTCCATCCTATTCTCTAAGATTTAGCTGACTTCTTACACCTTCAGAACTGCTACCTCTAGCCATGGTGTCTTCTTTAGGATTTTCCTCTCGTTTAGGGGGATACAGTCATTTCCATGCTTTCATCTTTGCTTCAACCTTTCTTATACCTTGTTTTTCAAGCTTGAGCTTATGATCAGTGTCGCTTGACTTGTTTTTCTTGCCACTATTTCAGAAGTCATCCCATTTTGTTCTTCTTAGATGTTACGACATTTAAATTCTTCTAATTTTATGATTTTTTCTACGTGTTGCTTTTCTAGCGTCCTCCAAGACTTTGCTTGTTACTCCCAAAAATCTGCATATTTTTCCCAAAAATTTTCTTTCGTTGGTTCCATTTTTCAACTTTTCAAATACCATCTCCACTGGCAGGACTTTTTGACAGCAAAATTTTGAATCCAGGCACTAAGGAGAGTTGGTCTCTCTCTGTGTCAATAATTTCACTCAATACAGGATTCTACTCAAAGCAAGGAAGTCTACTTTAATTTCTTCTTTCTGATTCATTTATCAAACTCTTGGAAATTGACTAATGAATGTATTTGACCATCCTTATGTAAACCCCGAACAATAGAGCCTTTTGTAATTTTTTTTAATTTCACGCTCAAGACTATAATATTTATCCTTTGTATTATAACCTTGGTCTCTTGTTTATAAAGCCCTTAATATATATTTGGAGCCTTCCCTTTGTATATTTTATCGAATGTATTAGCCTGACTCACAACTTAACCCACTCTCTAAGGTTTGAACATAATATAACAAAACGCTTTCATACTCCGACCTTATCACTTAACGTTAAAACAATGGCTCGACGGCTTTAAACATATGCACAACGCTTATAACATTCGACCATGGGTTATAACATTAACACAACATTCATATTGTATGGTGGTTCACGGGCCCCACACATCCATCGTAATTAAACAGTGTTAAATCAACACAAAACCACTGGTATTTACCTGGAGTTAACTTCCGTGTAGTTGAACGCGAGTTGAACGCGCGATTATCATCAGATCTCTTGGCCTCCAGATCGGATGACGCACAACAATATTGCTTTATTTTTCCCGTCGGACCTTAACACGTCAAAAAAATGTGATGGGGGCAGTATTACCCTAGTGACATGGCAACATATAATAGGATTGCATTTTTTTTAATGGTTTCGCTTCGAGCCAAAGGCAGCGCGACATGAGCGGTAATGGGTTCTGAAACCCACTCTAGGATTAGAACAGTGCACGACCGGAGTTTTACTATGGTTAACACATTTCTTTGTAAAAACTCCATCTTATTAACTCTCGGTCTAGCCTCAAACAATATCGCTCGACTAACGATGAAACAAGTTAATTTCTTCAATGGGCAGGGTTTGCCGCCTTCGACAGAGTTCAATGTTCTTTGGGAAAACGAAGTATGGTAGGTTTTCACTCCTATAAAGCTTTGTTCCAACACACAGAGATCGAAACCTTATACAAAGGCTCAATATCCCTCACTTGGGCTGAGAACCACTACAAACTCACTCAACCAACGGACTCACTCTCGGCCTCTTACAGGGGTTCTATATCAATTTGACACATTCAGATTAATTATTGAGAACCGACACTCAACCACAGACATAGAGGGCTGCAAGAGATTTAACACAACAATTGTTCTTATTCAATTTATGCACAGAGTTCTCAATTCAAAATAATCATTCTTTGGATAATGTCGATACATACACATAGATAGGCAATAAGGCTAATTCTTATTCAATAGAGAATACAGTTTCTTAATTCAATCTTCCGCTGTCAAAATCCCCCCTTTCACTATGTCTGAGGTTACAATATATATTTCACTATATGACTCCTCGGTTCCTCTTTGAGGACCATTTTTATTCTAAACATAAAATCCTAATTACATAATTTCTGAAAACATAAACTGAACAGATGAACAAAACCAAAACTATTCGACTTCTACAGCTATTGAACTACTCCTAACCACAACAGACAAATAAGGTGTTGAAACCTTGCTATTACAAATTTAAATAATTTCGAACCCTTCTAGCCACAACATGTGGACAATCCTCCTACATTTCTGGCTAGTGTCTAATACCCCTGCATCACTTTTGCTCTGATACCATTGTAGAGTGCTAGGGTAATTTTTCCTAAGGGTTTCTCACACAATTAGGTATTTTTCAACATTTTCCTCTTAAAAATTCACAAGGTAACAAATTTATTAGAGCCATAGTCAGTAATTCATAAGATAACACTTCAATACAAAATATGTTTCCTAGTCAACAATGTAACAAACAATTCATTTTAGTCCCAAAGTTTCAATCTTAACTGAGTTTGAGCAACCAGATAATATAATTAATCATGCAGTCTATAATCACACAGAAATTTGATACTTTTAATGTCTCAGCTACACTATATAATAAAACTATCTAAAATGTTAAAAATAAGATCGTGTTCTAAAATGCTAAAAATCAGATCCTCTGGATCTTGCTGGCATCTTGTGCAGGATCACCATTCAGTTGTGCTTTAGGGACAAATCCATTGGCATGGTGCAATTCTTGGTGACTCATGTCTTTGAGTTTAGAGCAGGTATGATTACTTCACTCTGGCCTCTACAACATAGCTTGTCCCACAGAGTACCCTTCAAGACTCTACGTTCCGCTTCAAAACCCTCCTCTTACAGCGAGAATTCTAGGGCTTCGTCCTGAGGTGTGCTAGATTTATGCGAGGGTCATCCATTTGAATCTTCCAAACTCTCTGATGTTCACTCATGCAATCTGACACAACTTCATATTTTCTTTCATTCATATGTGTTCGAGTTTAGAATTATATATTAGCACATGGTTAATTTCTTCAAAGTGTTTATTGTGGTACTGTACAATTACAGTAGCAATGGCTTTTTTTTTTGAAAGGAAATCCTTGTGTAATCCCCTCTCCTTCCTCGACACATCTGGATAGAGGGTAGCTATTCTGAGTCAGTTAATTTGATTTTAACCCATGATCAATGCCTTCCCCATCATAATTATGCCTTGGGTGGATGTTCAACCAATTTTTCTAACTGTTGGATCTTATAGTGTTTGTTGATAGATACATATCCATAAGATTTTTTACTCCATATGACCATAGCCTTGACTGTTAGAAGAAATGGACTTCCTCCATTTTTTGTTACCAACAATGATATATGGCAGGTGCCTTCGAGCATTGGTCACCCCCTGTAGGAAATCATCCACCAATGGATCAGTCCATTCACAATAGTTAATGAAGCTGAGGGCAAGCCCATATCTGAGCCTCCTTGTTTGTCCCTACAGCAGGCCTTGACATCCTCTCCATCCTCTCTGTTTTACTGAGCACTTATATTTCCAGTCTTAATCATATTTATTGTCTGTGCACATTCTCTTCTCTTACACTCTCTCATAACTAGACATTTAGCAATTAGTTTCTTGTTTTCTTATAGACCTTAATATTTTTATGCTTTTAGCATTGTTCGAGGAGATGATTTTACACTTCTACTTTGTACCTGAACTAGATGTGCTATCTTAGTCCCTTTTACCTACTTTTGTGGTCATTTGTTGGACATTAATAAAATTATCTTGTATTATTTTACATGGCAGCATTTTTTAAGTGTTGTTCTTATGCAACAGCTGGTGGAGATGTAAGAAACTTTTATTATTTAACTACAGGTGGTGGAATTGAAACAATTGATCTTTTTTTCTTGTTTTTTTCATATAACTGGCATCCTTTAACAATGCAACAGTTATGGCATAAACACGTATTTTCTGTATGGCTAAATTTTTGGTGTGCTTGTACAATCCTGCATATTTCTAACTATAGCACATGCAAATATGTTTTCAAATGAAGTATTTTCCCCAATGGAACTCATGGGATTTTTATATACACATCTAGATGAATAATATTATTTGTGTGTGCGCGCAGATGCTAATCTGCCTAAATTAGGGGTTTGGGTTTTGATCCCTAGCTGGAACTTGTATTACCTGCACTATTTGATCATTGTTCTATTTTGATCATTGTTCTGTTACATAAGTTAAGTGTCCAACTACTGGGAGCAATGGCTTACTATGCACCTCAATAGCTATCACAATGTCTTCCAAAAATTATTCCTAAACTGACTGAGGTTTGGATCAATGAAGAAATATTGAAGTAAACTTTGAGATTGCTTAGGGTTCTAAACTATCACAATCTTTGTTTTACCTAATTATCTTATTCTTTTGGTTCAGTGATCTAATTATTTGTCATGGACATTGCAGGTTTTAACAGACACACACCCAAAGGTTCAATCCACTGCTCAGATGGATTTACAGCAGGTAACATGCCTTGTATCCGAGTGTCAATTCCAATCGTCTCTATTTTGTTCAATATTTATTGCTTATTCTTCTATTCAAATAATTTTTATTTGACTGGTGATAACTGCATCAACAGGTTGGCAGTGTAATCAAGAACCCTGAAATATCTGCACTAGTTTCAACATTACTCTTGAGTATCTCAGATCCCAATGAATACACAAATCATTCCCTTGACATTCTTCTGCAGGTATTTTTTTAAAGTTTCATGTCAGGCCTTCTATACCATTTTTTGCGAGATTTGATGTTTTTTATTTATTACCAACATCTTGTATTCCTTTATCTCTTACCATCATTTCAGACAATGTTTGTCAATACTATTGATGCTCCATCACTAGCATTGTTGGTGCCTATAGTCCACCACAGTCTTAGGGAAAGAAGTGCAGATACTAAAAAGAAAGCAGCCCAGATTGTTGGAAACATGTGTTCTTTGGTAACAGAGCCAAAGGATATGCTACCATATATAAGCTTGATGCTTCCTGAAGTGAAGAAGGTATTGGCAGAATCTTTTTCTCTATATGTGTCTCTGCCTCCTCCGTACATCCCGACCTCTGAAAACAACCCAAAAGACCTTGAATTATTTTGTGTAGGCCGAGAAATATTTGAAAGGCTTTCTTGTAGTGTTAATATTTTATTTTTTCCTAGGCTCTATGGTAGAAAGAATGTATTTTCTTTAGTAGTACAAACTTCTAGAATCTTATGTGACTGCTTGAACACCAAAAGTTGTCATTATATGTTTTCCCTTCGAATGAGAATACAAATTGTTAGCCTTAAAGGAGATTGGATTCCAACCACTTCCGTATTTTAGAAGATTATACAAATTTTTTTTAATACAGATATATTGCAGGATTTTTCCTTTACTAATATTGGAAATATGGCATCTGGATAACAAGTTGAGCAAGCACATTTGATAAAAAAAAAAATTGTTAGTCCAACTCCTTCAAAAAGCAATACCCTTGGGAAATGGAATAAATGTGTTAGGGTGTTCTCATCAATGCCAAGCCATCACAACTTATTACATTTCGATATAACATTCTAGTGATTATTGGGTTACCCTTGTACAAGACGAGCATTCTTTCTTGCTATGTTACATTGTGTGGGTTCTGTTTTGAGATGTGTGGCTTGCGCTGTTGTTTGCCATAAAATTGCATTGTCCTGACAGGTCAATGTGAGATGGCCTGTCAACGTGCCTTTATTTCTCATTTTTCAGGTCCAAGCCAGGCATTGAGTCCAGTTTTTCTTCCTTTATTTCTCATCTATTCATTTTTACTACTGTTTATATGTACCAAAAGTGCCATTGCCAATGAAGGTAGGTGTTACTGAGAATTTTAGGTGCAATTTATTTAAATTTCGAAAGTTTTTTCCTTAAAAGTTGAACTCTTGAGCATGAATTTCATCCTTGCCTCAGCTTTGTCTGGCAGAGCAGACTAAAAAGGTAATGGAAAACATGTTTTTTCAAGTGAAGCATGGCCATATAGAACTACCACCTTTATGGACTCTGCAAGAGGATTGCCTTTTTTTTGTTGCAATTAAAGTTGCATTTTGTTCATCAGGCAATACAAACTCTTATCAAATTGCAAGGTGTAATTCCAATCTAACTAATATGGGGTGGACAACATGCCATGAAAATCCAATTCAAAAGTGCTTGTTATGGTTTAAGTAGCTTACAGTTCTTGTTCCTGACATTAGTTTTTGAAATATCAATTTGCTAAACTGTTTTAACCCAATTTTCTCTTGATTTTATGGAAATTAGGTGTTTGGATCTAGAAAAATTAATCTCTATTATTTTGGCTTCTCTTCGTATGAATAAAATTTTAATATTTAAAACCCATTACAGTAAGTAATCAAGTGGTCACTGGAGAAGCAATACCCAGTTTCAATGCTCATGCTCTCCTCCAAAGTTATAAAGCCCGAGTATTAGGATTCATTAAGTTGGACATGGAAAGTGTTTGATATGTGAACTTTTAATGAGGATTAAGCCGCAAGGGAACGAAGGTAAAGTTCCGCATGAAGGATAATTTTAAATGGGTTTTATAACCATTTTATGTCCTATTTTAAAGTTTAAATTTTTTTTTTTTAAATTGAAACCTTCATCGGTATACCGACGCATTGTAATCGTCGCTCTTCCAACGCCTTATAAGCGTCGGTCTTCTGACGCCGTGAACATTTTCCCTTTTCATCGGTCTTGAAACGTTCCATTTTTTTTTTAATTTTCAAATGCCCGTCGGTATTGCGACAGTTCTTCCTGGCGTCGGTATTGTGACGCCTCTGCAAAGCGTCGGTATTGCGACACTTTGGGAAAGTGTCGATATTGCGACACTTTAATAAGTGTCGGAAGAGTGACGTTGAAAATGTTGGACCACATACCGTCGGAATTGTGACAGTTTACAAACGTCGGAAGAGCGATAGTTTAAAAACGTCAGAAGAGCGACATTCAAAATGTCGAACCGCATATCGTCAGAATTGCGACAGTTTACAAATGTCGGAAGAGTGACGGTTTGGAAGACGTCGGAAGAGCAACGGTTGTTTGGAAACGTCAGAAAAAGTGTCAAAATTGTGACACTTTGGCAAAGCATAGGAATTGCGATGTAATGGCTAACCACGTTTTGTCCGGCCTCGAATTGTCGCTCTTGCGACGACTATGTGTCGGAATAGCGACGAAGTGGCCATCGGAAATTAGGCCAAATTTTCTAGTGAGAAATTGTATTGTACTGAGAGTTTGAAATGTTCAGATTTGTATGAGGATTGTTACATGATCTCTATCAAATATATTATATGCAGATAGTTGGGGTTTTTAGCTTCAAGCTTTCCCGTTAAACAATTGTGTTAATGTGTGTGAATTTTTATGGTTTCATGTGTGCATTGCAATTGATTTAATTTCTGCATGTGATGATCAATGGTGGAATAGATTTTGTATTGTGCATGAAGTTAAGATAGTGTGTGATCAGGAGAATCTTGGATATATAACACATAAGTTATATAATTTCTACAAAATTTCAACCTATGACTTCTAGGAAAACAACTAAAAGAGTTATTTTTTTATCACTGGCATATTGACACTAACACCAGGCCTGTCAAACATTGACCTTATTGGTTTAATCCGCGAGTTAAAGAAAATATCAAGAGATAAATAAATAAAATTTTAGTTGAAGACCTCATATTTCTAGTCAATGAAGCCGAATGGATCAGTCCCATTGTTATCCAAGATAAAAGGATTCTAATAACATAATAGTTTGTGTAGATTATCATAGCCTTAATAATGCTTGTGTCCATTATCTATTTCCTACTTCAATTAGTGATGAGGTTTTAGACAATGTTACAGGAAATGAAGCCTACTATTTTACATATGG
Organism: Pinus albicaulis; assembly: GCA_034641835.2. Taxonomy (NCBI): domain Eukaryota; kingdom Viridiplantae; phylum Streptophyta; class Pinopsida; order Pinales; family Pinaceae; genus Pinus; species Pinus albicaulis. The sequence continues at coordinate 1,295,928,255 of CM076575.1, forward strand.
GTTCATAAGTTCCATATTGTTTAGGAGGACAAAAATAAAACTACATTCACAACCGAATGGGGTTCGTATGCTTAGCATGTCATGCCATTTGGCCTTAAGAATGCTTTAGATGTGTTCTCTAGAATTTATTTTCGCTTCCTGAGATTATATTCAGGAATTTCTTAAAGTCTAAATGGATTATTAGACAGTATAAAACCTCTTGAAAAAACATTCTAGCTTGTTGTAGGTTATGTTTGACCATATTAGACAGTTACATATTTTATTGAACCTAAAGAAGTTCATCTTTGTAATTCCTTTTGGTACTATATTGGGTCATATTTTTTGTAAGGAGGGAGTATGTGTAGATCCTTCCAAGGTTGTGATAATCCTAAATATGTCACCACCAACATGTCTTAAATAGTTGTGATCAAATTTTGGACACACATGGTATTATAGAAGATTCATCCGCAACTATGCCTTGATTACTATGCCTCTAGAGAAATTTCTTAATAAAGTTGAGTGTTTTTTCTGGATTGAGGAATGTGATGTTTCCTTTGACAATCTGAAAGAAAATCTTGCCAGTGCTCCAATATTGGTTTACCCATATTTGAAAAAAGACACATTGATGCATTGGGTATCACCTTAGGTGTTATTTTAGTGCATCCACGTGAGGGAAATATGGATCATCCTATTTATTTTTCTAGCAGAAACCTATCTAATTTTGATAAGAACTATACAAAAACTGAGAAAGAATATCTAGCTATGGTATAATCTTCAAAATTTTTGACATTATCTATCGAGAGGTCCATGTAAGTTCTTCATTGATCACTCTGCATTGAAATATCTTATTAATAAGTATGTTCTAGAAGGTATGATTTTCATATGGTTATTATTATTCAAGGAATTCTCTTTTAAAGTTATTGTCAAGCTAGGTCGAACTAATGTGGGTCCAAATAAACTTTCTCGCTTGGAGTGTGGAAAAGCAAGGGTATCACTTGATGATAAATTACCTAATGTTGATCTATTTTAGATTAAGGCTATACCATAATATCTTAAGGATATTTCATTATTTTTAAAATTTGGGAAATGTCCATATTATTACAATACTACACAAAAGAAGCACCTAGTAGTACATGTTGCAGATTATTAGCTAATTGCAAGACAATTGTATAATATGGGGCTTTATCACATTTTATGTCGATGTTTTCTTGATCATGAGAGAGATTATATCTTATGGGAATTTCATTTTGGTGTTGTGAGAGGCCATGTTAAGGGAAAATTGACTACAAGGAAAGTATTGCACGTTAGACGTTGGTGGCCAGCTCTTTTTAAATATGCAAAGGAATATTAAAGGAAGTGTGATGTTTTTCTGCTCGTTGGATTTTACATGATGGGATGAAGCCAACCTTATGAAATATTGTGTTAGCGTTGGAATCAAAACTTGGACAAATTCAAGTGCTTGACTAGTCACATCCTAAGCTCTAGGGAAATTTAATGATTTGAGTTATATAATTGGTAGGTCGTTAAACCTCTCAATCATTGAAAAGGGCTTTAAAAAAATTCATTGTCATGCCAGTGAGGGTATTTAGACCTAATATGGTAGCAAAAGATAAGTTTGTAGCCTATGGCAGGAAGAAAGTATGGAATAATAGAAGGGACAATGGGTCTAAAAGGCAGAAATCCATTGCTTTGATGAAAAATTACACAAGAACCAGTCTGATAATATATCAATAAGAGAAGGCTATCATAAGACTTACAATAATATTATTGAATATCATTAAAATTCATTGTCATAAGGAATTATCTTTAACCATTTATTATGCACATCTCATCAAGAAAGCTTACTAAATAAGACTGATAAAAGTTGATAAGGTACATAAACACATCAAGAGGCTCATAAAAACATATAACAGCATTTGAAATTACAAACTGGAATTGAAGATATTTAGGTATGGAAACACATAAGAAGGATAAACAATACACATATCAAGATAGTAATAAGTCCTCAAAATTTTTCTTCATTATCATTATCGGAAAGAGTACACTAATCACATGAGTATAAGATTCACAAACCACCAACCTTTTATATAATTCAAATCACTAAATTTCCCTAGAGCTTAGGATGTGACTGGTCAAGCACTTGAAGCAGTCCAAGTGCTGATTCTAGCGCTAACATCTTTTGGTGCATATACCAGGAGACGAAGATTTTGAACTCAGTATTCTCCTGAAGTTATTACATGAATTCTTAGTACTAGTTCTAATGGTGGATAGAAACTAGTATTTTTTATTGACTGCAAATTTTTTCACCTGGAGACTCCACAAAGAGGATGAAGGGTTTCAAAAACTCCTACTACAAGAAGAAATCAGACATCACCTACTGTGACTCCAGTTGCTGACCCAGAAAAGATCATAAGAGATGCAAAAGGGAAACATAAATCAGTTGAAGCTACATCTCATTCAGTGAAGAAGGTACATGAAAATTATGTTCCAAAACAAAAGGTACCCTCATATACTTTAGAATCAAAATAAGTTTCAGTTTCAAAAGATTTTTCTGAAATATCTCAAGTTGAAACTGCTTCCCTAAAAAATAAAGTAGATGATGTTAACCTAATTTTAGTTGAAATTATCTCTCAATCATCATTTAGTAAATCAGAGATAAGTATTATCCCACTGAAATAATAAAAAATAGAGGTTTTAAGTGTCAATGCAAAAAATAAGGAATCAGAAGACTTTGTCCTGAATGGAATTAGAACAAGTATTGGAAATTTCACTTTCTCTAGGTAGGGTTGTCTTAACTGAAGAAGATTTTAAAACCATTCTAAATTTTCTTCAAACTCATCCTAAATACCAGTCCTCTTATACCCCTCGGCACGAGTATTTTCCTTTGTCTCTAAATCCAATTGTTGGTTCATCTTCTCCTCATCAATTAGAAGGGAATGTTCCTAAATGCCTGACTTTCAATCCATCTGACTTTTTAGCTCAGCAAGACAAATTTGAAGTTACCTAATCCCCTCAGGAGACTACATTTGAATATGATTCTTCTATAGAAGGTGAAACAAAGACATCCTTTTTCATCTCTTTGAAAATCCATTGTTTTCAATCCCAAAACTTGAAGAACCAACCCAAGAATTCCAATCTTCTACTATTCCAATGTAGATTCAAATCCCACAAATTGTAATTCCTAGTTCCCAAACAACTACATCAACTAGTCATCCATCAATTGTACATCAACAAGCCATGGCTGAGCCTGCCCTTACAAGGATGCAGAAGATATTTTCTGCAAGATATGCACCACTTTCTCTTCCTCAACCTTTGCATCCTCTTCCTCAAGGGGATTATCTAAAATATATGCCAAAATACACAGGAGAGGGAGAAGGAGTTTATTTCTGAGGAACATTTGGTTTCTTTCTATAGTTATGTTGATAACCAAAACATTGAACATGAATATTTCTGGTCAAGACTCTTTGTTCATAGCTTGGATGGAGAAGTTCGTAAATGGTTTAGAAGTTTGCCACCAAACTCAATAACAAGAATAGATGAATTGGAGGAATTATTTGTGAAGCAATGGGGTGATAAAAAATATTATGTATACTATCTTACAGAGTTTGGAACTTTAAAAAAGAAGACTGATGAGTCATTGGCAGATTTTACAAAGAGATTTAATAAAATTTATCAAAAAATTCTTGAAGAAATCAAACCTCCTAAAACCACAGCTATGATAACTTTTGTCAATGCTTTAGATTTTGAGTTTGCTTTTTGGTTAAGAGCTGAGAAGGCATAAAAATTTATGGATATGCAAGAGGCTACAGTTGGAGTGCAGTCTAATATTATGGCCTCAAATAAATTGAAAATGGAAGAGGAGAAAGCAACAAAGGATAAAAATAAAATGAAAGAAGAAAAATCTTCTTCCTCCAAAACTTTCACAGCAAAAGAAAAGATTTATAAAATGTCTAATTTAATTAAAGAAATTGCTTCTAAGATGACAAAACTAGAGTTAGAGAAAAAAACTGCTGCTAGAGCCAATAGAAATCCTCCACTTTAGAAGACCTTTTCAGCCTCAACAAATCTTACAGTGCCTAAGGAGGAATGCTAATGATCAAAATGTTTAGCCTCCACTGAATAATTTTCTTGAAGACGAGCAGCAAGAACATGAGGAATAAAATGAAGACATACATCTTGTAGGAGAAACATCACATTCAACTTGTTTTAATTTGCAAGAATATGAAGATCAGTCAAGGATAAATCTCTTTTCAGATTATGAGAATGCTCAAATTCATGTGCAAAATGAGAAAAAATAGCAAGAAACTCAAACCAAAAATTATCCTCTAAGGTCAAAAGGTCCTGTCCAACAACTTAACAAAAATTAGATTTTGACAAACAAGCCGTTAAACAAATGGAAAAAGTCAATGATGTCCCTCCACCTCCTAATTCTACCCCAATCATCAAAATTTCTGCAGAAAATAAAGAATTGGCTCTGTTAGAAAATTATATATTACAGAGCAATGCAACACATTAAATATGTAGAAAACACAAGCACACAAAACAAATAAAACAAAAGAGACACAGATATACGTGGTTCACCCAGTTTGGGCTACGTCCACCCCGAATAGCCAGTCCTTCCTTTCTATTATCCAACAAAATGAAGAGACACAACCTACAAAAAATCCACTGTAATATCCTTTGTTCTCTCTCACAATCTCCCTATCTGTTTCTCGCTCAGAGAATACACATGAAATCCACAGCCGCAATACAATACCCTCATACAAAGCGAGGGGTTGCCTTCTAGGGAAAAAAACCCTAAACTAAACATAACTTCTACTGTCAGATCATCCACCTAATGAACGACCTAGATTGACTAGAAATTACTATACTTTTACAAGGAAATTTTACATCTCGCTGTAGTCAAGGCCAAGCCCCGAACCCTCCGGGGGGCCCATAAAGCCATCACACCCCCCCCCCCCCGGACCGAGTGTTTAATTACGTGTGTTGCCACCCCCACAATGTGGGTCCAACGTCGTGATACAAAATAAACAATATAATCGGGCCTCCACGCCCACAACTTCTACTTGAGACGATTGTAGCAACTCACCGTCGCTTCATTTCGTTGGAAAATGACTTTCAACTTCAAGTTGTTTCTCATTCTCTATCTTCATCTGAAGACCAATTGAAACTCGAATATGTTCTCGCCTCTCGTTACAACTTTTTTAGCATATTCAGATTCTAAATTTAGTGTATCTTTTCCCTGTGCTCTTCAACTATCCATCTCTCCACAACGTCAAGAACAGTACTTGAGATGTATGTGTTTAGTCCTGGAATGAAATGCTGAGTTCTTTGCAAGATGAATGGCACTTTGGCTATCACCGTATAACGTGCCCATATCATGCTTCTTACCCAATTCATCCATAAACCTTTGTAACCAAATCATTTCTTTACTAGCCTCTGTAGCAGCAACATACTCTGCTTCTGTTGTTGAAAGTGCAACAACACTTTGGATTTTTGAAACCCAACTGACAGCTGTTCCACCTACAGTAAATACATATCCTGTAGTGCTCCTCCCGTTATCTCTATCACCTGCCATATCTGCATCAACATATCCCTGTAGAGCAATGTTTGAACCACCAAAGCATAATGCTTGATTTGTGGTACCTCTCAAATATCTGAGAATCCATTTTACTGCCATCCAATGTTCTTTCCTGGATTGTTCATGAGCTATTGTATAACTCCTAATCGCATGTGCACATTGTTTCCTCAGGTAAACCATCATATTGCTTTCTCCATCTGCTGATGCATATGGAACTTTAGACATATAGTCCATTTCTTCTTGGGTCTTGGGGCACATCTCCTTACTAAGTTTGAAATGGCTAGCAAAAGGTGTACTAATTGGTTTTTAATTCTACATATTAAATCTTTTCAACACCTTTTGTATGTACTCTGAGACAATTTTAATTTGCAATTTTTCCTGTCTCTAGTTATTCTCATACCAAGGATTTTTTTTGTAGCTCCCAAATCCTTTATTGCAAAGAAATTTTCCAATTTTCTTTTGAGAACATTTATTTCCTGCATGTTAGACCCTGTAAAAAGCATGTCAACTACATACAATAACAATATAATATAGCTTCCATCATTTTGATTTTTCAGATAAACACAATGATCAAAGTGACATCTAGTATAACCTCAATGTAGCATAAATTGCCAATGGATACCATCATTGAGTTATGCTATATGCTTCTTTCAACTTTACCTAATTTTTTCTTCCTTTAATTTTGTATAAATTTTCCTGCTGTCATATATTTTTCCTCCAGTCTATGAGAGTTGATGAAGCATCCATCTGTTTGGTAATTTTCATGTTGATTATAGCATGAATTATTGAATGTATTTTATCATTGGGTGAAAACATTTTATCAATCAATAATTTTCTTTCATGGTCCTCAACAAGCAGTTTGTTTTCAGATTCTTCCGTCTTTCCTTTCACTTGTAAACCTCATTATTTTGGTAATGGTTATCATGTTATTCCATTTGTTCAAATTTTATTATGTATTTATATTTATTCTTTTCTGTTGTTAATTTTTCATTTTTCTCAGTTAACTCATCAGTTTCTTCATAACATTTAGTTTCACCAGAATCAGTCAACAATAAATAATATAATGAAGAAGAGTATCCTTCAAGGGGTCTACTTATCTTGGTAGATCTTCTGACACCACTTTCAGGTGTTTTAGGTGCTTGTTTTTGTTGTGGTGGTTGTTGTTGTTGTGGCTGTTGATTATTATAATTTTCAGGCACCTTTACTTTTTCTGTGATCTCATCAAGAAATGTGTATTCTTTGTTTTATTTTTCCTGTTTCTTTTCCTGCAACTTATTCTTATACAAGACCTTTTCATTGAATATTACATCTCTGCTCCTAATGATTTTGTGATTTTCATAATCATATAAGTGATAACCAAAATCATTAACACCATATCCAATAAAGGTACATTTCTTTGATTTTGCCTCAAGCTTTGTTCTATTTTATTTATTAATATGGACAAAGGCCTCACAACCAAAAGGATTTAAAAAAGAGTAGTTTACATTTTTACCAATCCATGCTTCCTCTGGAATACCACCATCCAAGGAACTTGAAGGCCCTCTGTTTATTAGTTAAACAAAAATATCTACAGCATCTGCCCAAAATTATAAAGGCAATCCTGCATGCAATCTCATGCACCTCGCACGCTCGATGATTGTTCTGTTCATCCTTTTTGACACATCATTTTCTTGTGGTGTTCTTGGAAATGTCTTTTCTCTGCGAATTCCATGCTCTAAACAGTACCTATCAAACTCTTTGTGAAATATTCACCTCCATTGTCTAATATGAGACACTTCAACTTCTTTCCTGTCTCAATCTCAACCAAATCTCTCCATTTCTTGAAAGTATCAGATACATCAGATTTATTCTGAATACAATAAATCCAAGTTTTTCTAGTTGCATCATCAATAAAAGCAACATAATAACGAAAGCCACCAAGAGATGATACCTGAGCAGGTCCCCATACATTTATATGCACAAGCTCTAATTTTTCGCTCCACTTTTCTTTCCCAACTCTGAGAAATCTGACTCTCTTCTGTTTTCCATAAATGCAATTCTCACAGAAATCCAAATCAACATTCTTCAAACCCGACAACAAATTTCTTGAGTGAAGAATATTCATCCCCTTCTCACTCATGTGTCCACACCTATGATTCCATAATGTTGCATCTGCTCCTTTGGAAGTTAAAGCATTAACATAGTTAGAAATACCATTGCATAAATACAATGTACCAACCTTTTCGCCTTTTGCTACTACCAGCGCTCCTTTGGTAACCTTCCAAGTTTGATCTGTGAAAGTTGTCACACAACATTTAATGCCTAACTGCCTTGTTCAAATCAGATTTTTCTTCTGATTTGGAACATGCCTTACCTCCTTTAATAGCCATTGGTTTCCATTCTGTTGTTTTAAAATAACCTTACCCATTCCAACAATTTTACAGGGTTTATCATCACCCAAATGGACTTGTCCAAAATCTCCTTGAACATAGTCATGAAAATATTTCTTATCAGATGTGGCATGGAATGAGGCCCCTGAATCTACAACCCAAGAATCAGTAACATTTTCGAAAGAAAGAATCAAAGCATCTTGTAACACATCACCTGTCACATTTGCTTCATGATTGTTTTCTTGCTGTGTATCTCCTTCTTTTCCCTTCCGAGATCTACAGTCTTTCTTTAGGTGTCCTTTCTTTCCGCAATTCCAGCACACTATCCCCGATCTGGACTTGGATCTGCCTTTCCTTGATTTACTCCGATATCCCGAGCTCTTTCCTCTTTCCATTCTTCTTCCCCTAGACTCTGCACTCAAAGCATTACCTGATGTCTCACCAGAGCTTTTCCGTCGCATTTCCTCGCTAAGGATAGCACCAACAACATCATCAAACTTTAAAGTACTGTATCCAGAGACAAAGAGTTATTAATAGCTGCACTAAACCATTCCAACTTTCCTGCAATGAGTATAAAATAAAGAGTCAGAATTTATCAATGTATTTTTCACTCATGAATTTAACTCATTCAAAATCAGATGGTAAATCTATTTAACACTGTAATAGATTCAATTCTTCCGACATCTTCATATTAAATAAATGTTTCATAAGAAATACCTTGTTTGAGGACAAAATTTTTTCATATAGTTTCTCCAACGCCTTAATCAAACCCTCTGTTGTTGTTTCCTTTGAAATATTGAAGGCTATCGACGCCACAAGGCACAACCGTACAGTTCCGAGTGCCTTTATATCAAGAATATCCCATTCTGCGTCTGTCATAGTCGTCGGCTTCTTTTTTTTCCGCTCAATGGTAGGTACAGATCTTTCTGATACAGATATTCTTCCATCTGCATCTTCCACAGCAGGAAGTTTTGGCCGTTAAACTTCTTGACCCTAAACTTACCATCTTCTGCCATTGCTCCCACTCGAACCAAGAACCCTTCTTTCCTGCGAGTTTATCAGCCAAATAGACCTTCGGCTCTGATACCAGTTGTTAGAAAATTATATATTACAAATCAATGCAACACATTAAATATGCAGAAAACACAAGCACACAAAACACATAAAACCAGAGAAACACAGATATACGTGGTTCACCCAGTTTGGGCTATGTCCACCCCAAACAACTAGTCCTTCCTTTCCATTATCCAGCAAAATGAAGAGACAAAACCTACAACAAATCTGTTGTAATATCCTTTGTTCTCTCTCATATTCTCTCTATCTGTTTCTCGCTCTGAGAATACACATGCAATCCACAACCGCAATACAATACCCTCATACAAAGCGAGGGGTTTCCTTATAGGGCAAAAAACCCTAAACTAAACATAACTTCTACTGTCAGATCATCCACCTAATGAACAACCCAAATTGACTAGAAATTAATATACTTTTACAAGGCAATTTTACATATGTTTTTAGCTTCGGGGGCGCTGCTCCCGAAACCCCCCGCCAGGGGGGGCTCCATAAAGTTGCATCTGCCCCCCCTTGGAACCCCCAAACAATTTTTAATTACGGGACATGGGTCCAACGTTGTGATACAAAATAAACAATATAATCAGGCTCCACACCCAACAGGCCCCTCTTTATTTTAGTTTCAAGTCAGAGCTGAATAAAATCAAGCTCCCACTTTCACTTCTTGAATTGTTGAAAAATATAGCATACAAAGAGTCATTTAAAAGTCGGTTACATCCACCTCTTGCTCCTGATTCAGTCAATATTGAATATGAACATCCTACTATCTACTTAGGCAACCATGTCCAAGACCAAAATGATGATAATCCACCACCTTTCTATCTTTCACTCAATATACATGAAAAATTGTTGCATAATTGTTTATTAGATTCTAGGGCCTCTCACAATCTAATGCCAAATAAAGTGATGGATGAATTAGGATTAGAAATCACTAAGAAATACCATTACCTATACACTTTTGATTCTAAAAATTCAAGTGTTTAGGAGTGATTAAAGACTTGTTTGTTTCTCTTACCCAAATTCCTATGAAAAATTTAGTGATGGACATAGTAGTTGTAGACATACCTTCTAGTTTTGGGATGTTGCTTTCCAGATCCTGGTCCAAAAAATTAGGAGGCACTCTTCAAATGGATATTTCATATGCCACAATCCCAGTGTTTGGAGGAGAATTCAAGAGGTTTTAAAGGGAAAACCAAATGGCCTATATCATAAGTGATCAACATAATCCCTCAAATCATCCTAAATAAGTAGAGGAGAAGGAATTAGGGTCATCCATATTACACCTTGCTCCTGATGACAACAATTTTCAGCCTGAAATAAGTCAAAAACAACATTTAGAAGGAGGACAGATGTGGAAATTATACTTTGATGGAGCCTCATCAAGAGAAGGATCGACAGATGGTGTAGTTCTCATTTCTCCCACTCAGCAAATGGTAACTTTATCATATAAACTGAAATTTTCTACCACTAAAAACACTATTGAATACGAGGCACTTTTTTTGGGTATGAAGGCAGCAAAAATATTTGGGAGCTGAAAAACTAATTGCTTTTGGTGATTCAGAATTGGTAATAAGGCAAGTGAGAAATAACTATCAAGTGAAATTTTCTAAATTGAAGAATTATAGAAATGAAGTGTGGGACTTGATTGAGCAGTATTTTTTAGCATTCAATTTAAATTTTGTCACTAGAGAGGAAAATGGTTGATTCACTAGCTATAGCTTCTAGTAATTTTAAAGTTCCTCTTGATGTCAAGGCAACATATGATGTTCAAATAAAAAACAGACCTTCCATTCCCGACAATATCAAATACTGGAAAGTATCTGAGATGACAAATAAATTCAAAAATTTCTAGAATCTTTGGAAGAGTTTACTGATATCCAAATTGATAATGAGCAGTACATTGTTGAAAATCAAAACAGTAAGTCATTCAAAAATACCATGGCTGGGAAAGAAATTATTGATCTGAAAAATAACTACATCCCTAAAGGCTTAGTTCCTTTAAAGGTTGTTTGACAATAATGATGTATTTTTAAATCTTGAAAGTAAAGTAGGTGGAGAGAGTACAATTGACTACAATATTGGTACAGAAGATCAGCCTAAATTATTTAAAGTTTCTAAATTTCTTTCTCTATAAACTAGAACTAAATATGTTAAGTTGTTGAAACAATATGCAGACATTTTTGCATGGTCCTACAGTGATTTGAAGACCTATAATAGAGGTATAATGGAACATAAATTCCTCTTAAAGTAGAAGAAAATCCTGTAGCATAGAAGATAAGGCATATCAATCCCATGTTGCTCCCTATTATTGAAAAAGAGATAAAAAATTATGGGAAGCAAAACTAATTATGCCTTTAAGATTTTCCAATTGGGTAGCTAATATAGTTCTGGTTCAAAAGAAGAATGGCAGAATTAGAATTTGTGTTGATTTTCACAATTTGAACCATTGTTCATTGAAGGATAACTATCCATTACCCAAGATGAATTATATTTTGCAGAAAGTTGTAGGCTCTAAGAGATTATCAATGATACATGGCTTTTCAAGGTATAATCAAATCTCAGTTGATAAACAAGACATAGAGAAGACAACATTTACTACACCTTGGGGAACATTCATGTACAACAAGATGCTATTTGGTCTAATGAATGCAGGCGCAACATTTCAATGTGAAATGGATATTGCCTTCGTAAGAGAAAAAGACAAATTTGTAGTCATTTACTTGGATAACATTACAGTATTTTCAAAATCTGATGAAGACCATTTGAAACATTTGAAACAAGTTTTTGAAGAAGTGCAGAAAATTGGTTTGTCCTTGAACCCAAAGAAGTCATGATTTTTTTTTCAAGAAGGAAAATTATTGGGACACATTGTGACAGAAAGTGGTATCTGTATTGATCCAGAGAGAGTTGAGGAAATTCAGAAGATTGGTTTACCAAATAACAAAATAATTATAGTCATTTTTGGGGAAAATTAAATTTCTAAGGCATTTTGTCCCAAATTTTGCAAAGATAATCAAACACATAAATGTCTTGTTGAAGAAAGATGCAAAATTCAAGTGGCGAGATGAAGCAAAGAACCCTTTTTCAGCAATCAAGTCTTCCTTGATAGAAGCTCCAGTTTTAATCAGCCCTAATTTTGAAAAATATTTTCTGATTTTTTCATATGCTTCTAAAGAAACAATTGCGGTTGTTTTGTTACAAAAGAACAAGGAAGGCTTAGAAAATACTATTTCATTTTTCAGTCGTACTTTAAGAGATGTTGAGTTAAAGTACAACTTGATTGAAAAACAAGCATATGCACTAGTTAAGGCTTTAAAGTATTTTTTATTTTATGTGTTACATTAAAAAATTGTTGCTTTTGAACCAAATATTACTGTCTGATATGTATTGCTGCAGCTAGACATAGATGGCATGAGGGGAATATGGTTAACCAAGATTCTAGAATTTAATATTGAGATCAGACCTACTAAATTGATAAAAGGACAAGGCTTAGCTCGCTTGATGGTTGAATCTAATTGAAAATCTCTAGATCTGAACATGGAGGTAGCTGAAGAGAAATATGGAGAAGGAATATCTCATTATCTCGAAATATTTCATTCAAATTGGTATAAGGATATAGTGTACTTTTTGTTAAATTTCAGCTATCCCCCAAAAATGGAGAATTCAAAAAGAAGGGATTTCAAATTGAAATTTGTTAAGTATTTCATATTGGAAGATCATATTTACTGGAAAGACCCTGTGGGAGTCTTATTAAGATGTATAGATGAAGCTAAGTCACAGAAAATTATGTCAGAGATACATGCAGGGGTGTGTCGTGGACACTTATATTGGAAAGATATTGCAAACAAAATCTTAAGAGCTGGCTATTATTGGCCAACTCTTTTCTCTGATGTTTTTTCCAAAGTCAGGACTTGTGTTGAATGTCAAAAGTTTGCTGGTAAGAAGAAGCTACTTCCAGTACCTCTTATTCCTATCTCAGCAGATGTTCCTTTCCAACAGTGGGGGTTATACTTCATCTTCCTTTTTCAGGACAACATAAATGGATTCTTACAGCTACAGACTATTTTACTAAGTGGATTGAAGTTTTTCCAACCAGGAATTCCACTAACACAGTAATAATAAAATTTCTGTTGGAAAATATTATGTCTAGATTTGGTTGTCCTCAGAAATTGGTGACTAACAATGCAATGGCTTTTAAATATACTAAGATGAATAGTTTCTGTCAGAAATATGGTATTTATTTGACTCATTATATATCTTATTACCCTCAAGATAATGGTTTAGCTGAGTCATCCAATAAAATTTTGGTGACAATAATTAATAAGATGTTTCATGAGAATAAGAAAAGTTGGGACACTCAGCTAGTTCATGCTCTTTGGGAAGATAGGGTAAGTAGCAAAATATCAATTGGAATGTCTCCCTTTCAACTTGTTTAGGGTACTGATGTTGTAATGCCATTACAATTAGCCCTTCCTGTTATGAATTTTATGTAAGATGAAATTGATGATGCAAAACCAATTCAAAGGAGAATGTTGCAGCTCATAGAAGCTCATAAAATCTGAGAATCACTAATGGACAAAGTAAAAAAATATTAGACCAAAGTCAAATATTTTTTTGATAAAAAGAAAAAACAAACAGTTATTCTAGGAAAATTATTTGGTGTTGCGCTAAGATGTCAGAAGGGAAGACCATGGAAAGCATGGTAAGTTCGATAATTTATGGTTTGGTCCATTCTGAATTGCTCACGTTTTGGAAAACAACACATTTATGCTCAAACATCTAGATGATTATCAACTGACTGGAGGTCCATTTAATGGTTATTTTCTTAAAAATTTCCATGTTTGATAAGTTATTTAGTCATTCCATTGTAAATATCTGGAGTTATGTGTCAATAAAACTCCATGCCCAATGGTACTTGTGTCTGTAAATATGGTGAGTCTTGAGTCCAGTCAATGAAAGGTCAATTCTAGTCATAAGTTCCTAAAGTTTTCTGAGTCCTGAAATTTTTAAGGCACTAGGCCTACATTCCTTGAAGCCTCACAGGGAGGACTTCATCCCCAAGAGGAGCCACTGTTAGCACTATAAATGTTAATATTTTGATCACCATTGTATTACTATTTTTGAATTTTTGCTTGTTCCCTTGCCTATGTCAAAGTTATAATCATCTTCAATAAAATCCAAAAAGAGTCTCAAAACCAAAAAAAAATCAGTTTTATAGGTGGTATTTTGTCTTAGTTTCATAAAAAATTAAAACTGATGTTTTAACTTAGGTTAGAGTCAAAGTTATTGGTCATTTTAGTAATAAAATAATAGGTGCCATTTCTGAAATAATAGCTAATCTTTTGTAAAGGAAGTTATTTCTTTAGGATTTTGGTTTTGGTTTCATTGGTGACACAGAGATAAAAGTAGCTATTTCCACGAAACTGCATAATTAGGAGCTGTAAGGAGAATTTTTTAGAGAAAATACCATTCTCCTTTGAAGTTAATTAAATATCTTCTATGTTATGATATATTATTCTTTTTTAAAAGGGTAATTATTTCTAAATTAGAAGTAATATTATAAAGGAATAATAATATTATTGATGGAGCTAACCTATAGCTACTCATTATAGCTGAGGGGGAAAATGAGGTACAAGGTATCAATTTATTAATGATACAGAGGAGTGATATCTTATGGGGTGACTTGGCGCTCGGATTTGAATCATTTCAAATCGTGTCAATTAAACCACACCATAATTAAAGCTACACAAACTCCAGAAGATTACATTTTTTTTTTCATGACCAAGTTCTCCAAGGAGGTTACAGCTGGTAGGGTTATGTTTTCCAACAAACATCTTTTCATCTCAAGCAAGAAAATAGGTCTGCGTGTAGGGTTTATGTCTCTAGTTTGAAGACTTGTGCATAAAGATTGAGCTTAGGTGTTAACCAGGATGGGTAAAGGCGGAAATTTTAACTGCCCTGAGCAAGAAAATACCAGATTTTTCAATTCCAGAGAAAAGCCTCAATTTCAAGCAGCAGGCGGGTACAGGTTTCTAAAGGAATTTTCAGGGGAAAATGTAGTTGTTACATAGGCCTTTGCTAAAAGTTTTGACGGGGAGAAAGTCAAGCTTGGAAGAAAAACCTTCAAAATCACTAATATCATTATATCCAGAGCTACTCAGACTTCAACTACTAGAGAATGTTGGTTCAAAAAGAAAATGCTGCAAGCAAATGTAAGTTCTTTCCTCAAACCTGAGCACGTAAATGTCAATTGGACTCCTACTGTGCATATTTCCCGTTTTAGGCCAGAATGGCAGCATGTTATAACTACTGTGCAACACTATATCACTTGTAAGGGAATATTCTCCACAGTTCATCAATATCAAGTGAGATATGTCTCTCACATCTCAGGTGCTAGACCTATGAATTTCACTTTCTTTCTCTACAAATCCTTGCTAAAAATGTCTTTGAAGTTACATAATATCCATGATTATCCCCTACATAACCTCTATCATAGAGGGTTAATCAAGATGTTGGTGGTCTATCAGCTTAAGAAAAATAGAACTACTTGGGAAAAAATTCGAAGAGATGAAGGGTTTGGTAGTATCAATTCTAGGAGGAAGGTAAGGAGACCTAAGAAGAAAAATTTCCAAGAATAACAAATTGTCTCAACACTTGTGTCAAATATTTCACAAGAAGCTTAGTCTATTCCATCAATGAGTAGACAAACTAGAAGTTCAGCTAAAAGAGCCAGAATTGAGTCTGTCACTTCCATACCAATGGTACAGCTAGCAGAAAAGGTATATATAAGGAAAAATTCAAAGGAATCCCAAACTTTAGCATCATTCAAAAGAGAACATGCAATTAGATTCAAGCAAGGGAAAACTCAGTCGAATAAGGAGGTTAAATCTACAGGTGAGGAAAACATATCCTCTTCCTCAAGACATAAAGGCAAAATTAAATTGATCCTAGCAAAAGAAACTTCACAGGAAGTCAACCCTGAAGTACCAGTTCAACACTTTGTTCCAGAAGTTGTAGAAGAGAAAAAAGAAAACAATGACACCCCTTCAAAAGGAGAACCAACATTAGCTAAATTATTTTCTTCTCTTAAGACATGCAAGAAATCTACCAGAAGAAAGGACAAGAACACCATTCACTCCTATTCATCTTTTGAAGAAGACAATACTGAAGAGGATTTCTCAGAGACAGATTATGAGGTGGGTTAGTCTAGTAGTATGATGCAGAGAAGAAGAGGGGTTTCTTATATTGCCAAACCATACCTCAAAAGACCTCACACTAGGCCTAAAAAAAAGCTAATATTGAACAACAAACTCATTGCTAATCCTAGACTGAAAGATGAAATTATAAATGTTGATGAAAGCCCAGGAATGAAAGCCAAGAAGACCAGAGCTCGGAAACAAAAACATGCGGGAAAAAAAAAAGATAAAAGACTCTCTAAGGCAGAGTCCCTCAAAATATTTGCTTCTATACTTGATTTATTTAAACATTTAAGGAAAATCAAAGAAGAAGAAGCACACATTTTTGGCTTAATCAACAAATGCAACTATTTACAAGGTTTCCAATAATAGCTACCCATTTCTGAAAGGTAGCTATTATTTCCTAAATTTTTGTATAAAAGAAGTGGAGGCATTTTTTGTTCAAAATATCAAAGGATGATACTAAGGGGTAATTACATGCATGCAATATCATTAGAAGAAGATGCTTCCAAGTGTCAATTAATCAAGTTCTCTTCCAGATATTAGATTTAGTTGACAATTTTTTCACTTTTGGGGGAAAGAGCCAGCTTTCATCTTCAGTTGTTAGTTGCACTTTTTGAGGAAGTAGTTATACCAGAAAACAAGAGAAGTTTGCCACATCACTCCAGCCACTTCAAACTATATGAAATCTTGTTTTTTATTTTTATTATGTTGCACTACTTTTTATTATGGTTAAGGATAAGCTTCACCTTATGCATAGGAAAATAATAACTCCTCTAGAATAGATTCACACTTTTTGTGGAAATATCAGCATATTATCTCTTGTATATATATGATGAAATTCAATAGAGAAAAGGTTGGTGGTTTGTGAATCTTATACTCATGTGTTCAGTGTACTCTTTTAGATAATGATATTTAAGAACACTTTTGAGGACTTATTACTATCTTGATATGTGTATTGTTGATCCTTCTTATGTTTTTCCATACCTAAATCTCTTCAGTTCCAGTTTGTAATCTCAAATGATGTTATATGTTTTTAAGAGCCTCTTGATGTGTTTATGTACCTTATCAACTTTTATCAGTCTTATTTAGTAAGCTTTCTTGATGAGATGTGCATAATAACTGGTTAAAGAGCATTCCTTATGATAGTTACTTTTAATGATATTCAATAAGATTATTGTAAGCCTTATGATAGCGTTCTCTTATTGATATATTATAGTATTGGTTCTTGTGTTATTTTTCATCAAAGCCATCGATTTCTCCCTTGCAGACCCATTGTCCCTTCTGTTATTCCATACTTTCTTCCTGCCATAGGCTACAAAATTATCTTTTGCTACCATGTCAGGTCTAAATACCCTCATTGGTGTGACAGTGAATTTGTCTTAAAGCCTTTTCATTGATTGAGAACTTTAACCAACTTACAATTATATAATTCAAATCATTAAACTTCCCTAGAGCTTAGGATGTGACTGGTCAAGCACTTGAAGCAGTCCAAGTGTTGATTCAACAGATTGTACTATTGATACTGATACCAGGTTTATATTTAAAAATATTATTACCATATTTGGTTATCCAAGGAGTCTTGCAAGTGATCTGGGATCAAAATTTATCAATGAAATTGTTGCCACATTGTTGTGGGAATTCAAGATTCAACATTAAAACACTATCCCTTATCATCCACAATTAAATGGAACTTTTGAAGCTTTCAAAAAAATTCTGAAAAGGGGGCTTACTAAAGTAATTTTTTCTAATAGGGATGACTAGGATGAGAGGGTTCTAGCCACGTTATGGCCTTAACGCACCACTATGAAACGTTTGCATAAGTATACTCCATTCCAACTTGTATATGGTTGAGAATAAATGGTATTGGTTAAATTCATTGTTCCAAATATTTTCATTGCCCAAGCCACCAAAATGTCAAATGATGAGTCTATTGCAGAGAGGTTACGAGAGTTGGGAACCGGACAAGCAGTAATTTCTTGCAAATTTTCATCAAACTGTTGAAAAGGAAAGACATAAATCCTAGCACGACAGATATATAAAAAGGAAGCTTTTCTCTATGGGAAATCGAGTATTTATATATGACAAAACGTTCCTCAAGAATCTTGACCTAAGTTCCAAATACATTGATTGGGTCCTTTCTTTGTTGTGAATATATGAGAATCTGAATTTTTTAAGCTCACTCAACTTGATGGATATATTTTTCCTGGTTGGGTCAATGATGCATGCTTGAAGCCCCAACATAGCTATTAAAATCACTTCATTGTTTTTTCTTCCCACAAGGGGGAATCTATTAGGTTAGGATCGAGTCATTTGGTTAGTCCAATTAGTTGCTTCAATCATTTGTATTAGTTTTTAGTTGCAAACTAGTGCAACTCATTGTGGTCAGGGGGGTATAAGTGTCACTTTAGTCATTTATTCAGTCATTAAGTTGAATTTTCCCCATAGAAGTCATGTCTTACAGGATTTGATTTTTGCTCCAAGGAATTAAAGTATTTTCTGTTAATTTGGCATTGTAGTATCTACTTTTTGCTTATTTATGTCATGTCATGGGGATTTGTGTCTTGATTACCATAAATATCTGGATCACATTTTATTTGGTAAGTTTTTGTATTTAATACTTAATGATCTAGTCATTTCATGCTTTGTTATTTTTCTTTATAAATATGTCATGCATCATAGTGTTATTTACCTATTGTTATTGTGTGTTTCTTAGCGTCTTTTTCCCTGGATTTTGTATCTAAATTCCCTGATCATTAAGTTTTTTGTTGTCCCCATGTTCAGATTGTCTATAGTCATTGGTTGTATACCATGGGCCGTAATAATAAGCCAACAGTTCTACCTAGATACTTAGGCAATCATATTGTGCTAACATAAGATATTTTTGGTAAGTGTGAAAAATCCATCTTGGTCAACAATTATTTGTTTAACCCTTATCTCTTTCCTGCCATAAAATGAAATGTGTACATGAATTTTATTGTCGCTCTAACTCATGGTGTTGATCTAAGGATAAATAATGATTTTTCATCCCCTCCAAAGGTCTATAATTTTAAAATTACAATATTTTCTTGTTTTTGGCACCACAAGTGAATTAATGCACTACACCAAGTTTTAGATTAGTCGGTTGCATGGTGGTTTGTTGTGGCTTGACAAGGAATAACCCATCCATGAAGGACATTCATCATCTCATCAGATTATGCATGCATGGTTCATATGTTTCTACCGCATTCCAAAGTGTTTCAAAATGCAGTGAGAAAAATGGGATGACAACTTGTATCATAAATATGGCACTGAATGGAAGGTTCGTGGAGTTGTCATTGGCGAGATAAAAAATGACAGACTTAAATTATCTTGTTATATTATTGTTGGGAAACTTATGAACCATTATACCAAGGGATAATGCACACTAGACGCAATATCTATGGTAGAGGCTTGTGTTTGAGGCGAATCTCTAAATTGGTGCAGCGATATTTGGAATGAAATTTTTGAATGTGAAGATATTCATAAGTGGGCGACTATTTCATTTATGGATACTTGGTTTTTTCCATTGCAATGTATAAATGGTGTGCTTAATAAGGACGATAGCTATCTAAATTATAAGTTGATGAAGCCCTTTCTCTTGCATATATGTCGTGGAAGACTCCAATATATGTTGCTAAGAGAGAGTTTAATGAGTAGGCATTTGAGAAATGGCACACTAAAATGCTCGATGTCACTCAACTTAATATTTGAGTACCTAAGAAAATTTTGGGTAAGTATGTAGCACAATTGTGGTTTGGTATCATTCATGTACATACCTATGTTCAGTCTAAAACCACTAGCTTGGCTACATTCAAGATGAGACCATTTCCCTACTACATGTCCGAGGAGTAATTCCATAATGAAGTGTTATCTTGGTCAGGAGTTTAGTGCATGAAAAAATAGGGAAATATTATTTATTCTCTTGATGCAATGCAACCTCGTGATTCTTTCTTTGATGCTCCATCATTCTCTGAAAAGCACATAGCTGATCCTGTGCACAATCTTCAACCTACGATGAAAAATTTGCAAGAATGTGTGTCCTTCATTCATCATACTATGTTTGAAGTTGGTTCTATGGTAATGTTGGCTCAAGGGGCCCTGACCCAAGTTCAGAGGTTTAAGGTTTGCCAACAAACCCCTATACTACTGGCCCTTTGGGCAGTGACCTACTTGCGCAAGCCAAAGTCTCACCCGAAGCAGTATGGGAGGGTGTTGGAACCAGGTTTCCACACCCTGAGAGAGAGTAGGTAAGTCAAGCAGAGCTTTGTTCCCAGCTTATCAAGCTTCACATTTAACAGATCTAGTCACAGGCTTATATCACAAAGCTCAGATCTAATAATTACCTTCACATCCATGTGCGTAATACCAATCTATCAGCACAACAACTATAATCGCAACAATTAACAGATCATAGATTCATATAACATAAACAAAGATAATTTCATAGCTATTAAATAGATATTTTCGCAGCTTAATCATACAACCCAAGTTTGCATAAATCATACAAAACAGGCCTAGATCACATCAGATATCAACAATACTTTGCATATATATTAATACCATAATCTTCTTAAAATCCCAAAATACCGCCTGTGCACACAACCAGTAGGGTCCACACACAGCAAGACAGAGGAGCTCCATGCACATAGCCAACAGGAGTCCTTCCCAAAAACCAAACAATAGATCTAACAATTCATGCTTAACATCAATCTCAATTCTTCTCTACCTATGACTCAAAAAGGTTCATCTATTTATACTTATTTAGCCTATGCATCCAATGGTACGAAAACCATGGCTTGCGGAATCTTGTTCTTCCCTTGACCCGTTACAATGCATTAGGGGATTTGACCCACCCCAAAACCCCTATGTTAGAATAAATATTACAAAAATTATACAAAATCAGACAAAATTTGCAGCTTTAGGAGACCCTGTTCCAACAGTCCCCCAACACAAACTTGTGACTCATCTCGAGTCACTGTGATGTTGGGGTCTCCACCTATGCCTACAACAATTTGATCGCCTCAGATAATGGGAGCATCACGCCTTCACTCTGAGCAACAACATTTTGTGCAATGTCGACCAATTTTTCCGAAATCGGACCTTCTGTCACAACGGTGACACTCTCCAGAGTCTGGTTTAGCTACTTAATCGAGACATCAACATCTTGTGAAATATTGAGGGCCTTAGCAGCCCAAGGCTTTAGGCAGTCACCGAGGACCTTCTTCTTCTGTTGAAGTTCATGAATATCAACTCGGAGGGCGTGACTGGTGTGCAGCCGTTGCAAACACTGAGCAGGAATTATAGTGGGCAAGGTGGCTTCTAATGTTTCGAACTCTTCTTATTTCTTCTACAAGTCCTAGTTGATGCCTCGCACGATCGAGTCATGCTGGACCTTGGTCTATAGCTGCATGGTTGTTTCTAGTAATTGGGAACCCTACGCAATTTTCTCTGTAATGGCATTTGTAGTCGTGGTAACTAGCGCAGTTCATTGGGCATGTACCTCCGGAGGTGTTTCGGGCTGCAACTTAGCCTACAGATCGGTGATCTGCTACTCCATCTGTGTCTTGACCACCTGAAATTCCTCCTTGGACACCTTTAGTGCTACAACCAACCTTTCAACCTTATCCTGAGGGATGGTTGTGGCCAGGATCTCTGTGGTAACCTCTGCACAAAGTTGGTGAATCACGTTTTCAAGATCTGTTTGCTTCGCGGTGGTGAGGCACACTTCAATGCTTTTTTCCTCAATTGTCTGCTCAACCACGCTGATTTGTTGGTGCACTTGTTGGTCCCAATGGTGAATTTCCTGAAATAAAGAGGTGTGGAGACCCTACAAGGCCTCATGAGGCAGCCTAGCTAAATTAAGCTAGACTTCTATACTGGTCTAGACTTACATTCCTAGGTCGGGTGGACTAATCACAAGGGCTGCGTCTGTAACGAGTGCTGCACTACTGGTGGCTGAGGACATGCATACCTAGGTCACACTAGTCTGTAATGTGTCTCTCTTCAGCTGTAGCGCATGGAGCTCAAACTGGATTATATCAACCGCAACTTTCTCCTGTTCCTCTAAGGCTACCCATCTGTCCTATGCAGCTAGAGTGATTGCATCAACAATTTTTTCGAGGTCCCCATCGGTTAGCGTGATTGTCTCATCTCATTACGCCTGCTGCGAGCACTGCTTCTTTTGGGGTCCTTTGACAGGCTCGCTTGTTTGCTTCGTGCCTCAGGGGGAGGTAGGTCCTCTCGTATTCAAGCCTACTATACCTGGGTGTGGCGGCGAATCAAGATGAGTCTATGCTTCTGCGTCCTTCTCAGTGGTCTGTTTCTGCTGCGCATCCTTTTGTGCTTCGACGCCTGTTTCCTTCTCAGTGCTCTTGGTTGCGCCTATGGAATCCTTGATGATGACAGGGGGGATGACTTTTGATGTGTTGGTCCCTGCGATGCCCTTCGCGCTAGTTTTGAAGCTGATCTTCCAGTTAGGATGCCAGATTGTAACGACATTGTCAATTTCCTCATCCATCACCATATAAGGGAGCAACGTCCAAGATTTATCCTTGTGTGATCTGATCTGGACATTGTGCATAGTGATCTAGAATTTCGCAATGCCCTTGTATCTATCATACATGGTAGGGGACAATCGTGGTCAGGAGTTAATGGTTGCGGCCAAGCTACTCTGAAAGAGGACCCAAAAAACTTGGTTGTCCTCGAGATGTTGCGGATCCGTAGAATCCCATAAGTGCGCATAGCGAGCCCCCTCGCACGTGTCCGGGGTAGGTTCAAGGAGGATGGACTCCACAGGGGCTTCCTAGGCAACCAACGCTATGAGGAACAATACCCAGGAATAAAAAAAGGTGCGGCCCTGCTCCTAGGACTCGCGGACATTAGTCAAAAATTCATCACACAAATATTAGGCCCAGTTAAAACATACCACTTTCCTGCATTGGCCCGCTAGCTGAATTATACAGGTTGCGACAGAGGTGACCTAACATTTCATCATCATCTTTCACACCAACAACATAGTGCCCAGCTGCATGCCATGGTCACTGACAGGCTTGATTATAAAACCCTGAGTATTGCACTCCACATGGTAGGTTTTCTGCACATAATCAATAGTTTCTGCCTCATACTTTTTTCCCATGTGCTCCAGAGGGTTCGGTCTGTTCATGGGAAGGCTAGTAATTCTATGAACTAGCCCAGTGTCGATGGGGATCCTGTGCTGGATCCACAGGCAACTATCATGAATTATGGAAAAAAACTATCAGGCTAGCCGGTCCGTGACGTTGTAGTGACTGATGTGTGGCATCCTTAGCAAGTTCAGGAGCCTAGACCTGGCCAATCCACGCACCCAGTGCTGGGGAACAATTTTGATCCCATCCTCTACCTAAATCGTGTCAAGGTATAATTCAGGTGCCAGCTCAGGGAAGGCTTCCAAGCTGGTGAAGTCGTGATCATTAAATTTGATCTCGTGAAGCTTTCCAACGGGTTCACAAATGACAGGGACCTCTCCCGAGGTCAACGACATCTGTAAATAAGTGATCAGGATGTCAAGGTTCTTTGGTGTGCGCATCGAGGTCCTGAGCAGCCGAACGAAGGGAGGTAACCAGTTGATTGGGTCGGCAGGTTGGGCCTCCTCCTAAGCAACACGCGACTGGGGCGTCGCCTTCGGGGATTTTACGTTCTGCGGGGAAGTACGGGGCTTCCCCCCAACCCATTTCACGGGTTTCGAGGGTTTCCTTGAGCCTTCCTCTTTTTCCTTTCTCTTCTTTGTGATAGGCATGGAGAGAACTTCTTTAGCCTCAGACTCAATCTCCACCACTCCCTCAGTTCCTTGTTCCACCGAGGTCACTAGTTCCGAAGGTTCAGCAGGGTTTATGGTCGTCATTCTGACGCGAAAGACAAACTCAGGATTGCTACTGTCAGAGGGAATAGGTTTCTCAGACATGAAAGAGACGCTATAGGCACATAAATTCTTACAACACAAATTTGGCAAGCACAAACATGCCAAGTACAAGCTATTCAAGCGATACGGAACCCTTGTCTGATTTAGCCCACCCATTTTATAGCTTTGGAAATCACCCAACAATAGGGTAAACCTCACGTGGAACTTACCATCAAGTAAATGGTAAAAAATCACCAGAAATCGCCTCATTAAATGCCAGTCTCCCAGTCCATCCAACGGTAATTTTTCCTTTTTACCCGATTTGACTGTTCCAACGGCTAGTTTTCGCACCTTGGGTGGGTTCAGCATACCCCTGCACTCCCAGCACACCCCTGCACTTTGAGCATACCTCATACACTCCCAGCGCACTTGCTGTGTTCTGAGTCTATTCCTTCTAAATTTATTTCCATGTCTTCGACGCACTTCCTCAGGCTTCCAATCCTGCGACTTTCTCCTGTGCGGAGCAGGGTACCTGTTGCGCTTACCTTCCTTGGTGGGGCTAGCCCACTTCATACACCTACATCGGCCATATAGTCATTTGATCTGATATGGTTTGAGCAAACTACCATTGATATATTCGGGTAGCATATCACCGCACAGGATGGCTAATCGCACAACTCCGCCATCCATGATTTCCTTAACTGTATAGGGCCCAAGCGAGTGTTGTCGAAACTTCCCTAGGTGTTTCACAAACTAAATATCATATATCAGGACTAAGTAATTTTCCGCAAAGGTTTTCTGACGAACATGTCGATCGTGCCAGGACTTATCGCATGCCTTTTGTACCTACTGATGGTAATTAACGATGAAACGGTCTTCGTCCAAAGCCAGAAGTTGTGCTAACTGCTCCTCCATAATATCAGATTCTTCCATGTTAGTGAGGGCTACGATGCGAAGACTAGGAAAAATGTATTCCATGGGCATAACAGCCTCCTTACCATAAACCATCCTAAATGGTGTCTTCCCTGTCAATTTTTTATAGGTGGTCCAGTAAGTCCATAAAATAGACAGAATGCGCACATCCAAGTCACTACGATCGGCGTTACAGACCTTAGTCAGTGCATGCTCCAAGACCTTATTAAAATCTTCGACTGCGTCGTTTTCCTGAGGATGATACAGAGTGATTTTCGCATGATGGATCTAGAATTATTCCATCAAGGCTTGTATGGTTTCATTGACAAAGTGCATACCTCGATTGCTCATTCGCATTTTTGGACATCCAAATCTGGTCAAAATCTGCTCAAAGATGAAGTGTGCAGCAGTATCTGCAGTGCAATCCTTTATTTCTTGTGCATCTGCCCACCTAGTCACATAATCAGTAGTAGTTATAATGTAACGCGCACATGTCTTCCTTCTAGGGTGTTGATAGGTCCTATGAAATCGATGGCCCACTTGTCACAGGCTTGTAGGGCCATCTGCGGTTGAAGGGGAATTTCGCTTCTACGCGATGGCCTTCCTATCCATTGTCATGTATCGCAGGCTTTACAATAGTCGTGAGAGTCAATATGCAGGGTAGGCCACCATAGGTCATCTCTTAAAAAAATTTGCGTTGTTTCTTTCCCTACATAGTGACCTCCTGCCACTCCCTCATGGGCTTCTGCGAAGATATCATGTCGTTCATGCTCCAGTATGGACCTGCATAGCACTTCATCTACACCCATCTTATACAGATGTCCTGTGATGATGGTAAAATCCGTAGAGTGGGCTACCAACTCCTCCTTTTGTTGCACCTAATAGTCCGTGGGTGCCATGCCTGTAGTCAGGAACTGAATAATGTCAGCGAAGTGCACATCGACTACCTTAATAGAAAAAAGTTGCGCATCTAACAAGCCTTCCTCCTGGTTAGTTGGTTCCTCTCCAGTCTCAATTCGGGACAAGCGATTTGGCCCAGCATTCAACCTCCCTGGTTTGAAAATGATTTCAAATTTGTACTTTTTGAACAACAGAAGCCATCGACAGATTTTCCTCCCCAACACAAGCTTATTCACCAGGTACTTCAAAGCTGAGTGATTGGTGAACATTTTGAAGTGCCCTCCTAACAGGTAGTTCCGATACTTTTGTGATGTATAGACCATCACCAATCCCTCCCGCTCCATGGTGGCATAGTTGTGCTCCGCACCCAAGATTTTTCGACTAGCGAATGTGACTAGGTGATCAATATCTCCAGCTCCAGGCTGCGTAAGGACCGCTCCTAGGGAAATTCCAGAAGCATCAACATGAACATGAAACACCTACACCCAATCCGGAAAAATAAGAATAGGTGCAGACACCATATTTTCCTTGAGTAGCTCAAAGCTCTTCTGGCACTTGTCATCCCAAAAAATGAAACATCCTTCTTAAGTAGCTTTTCTAGAGGTGTTTTGATCAGTGCGTATCCCTGAATGAATTTTATGTAGTAGCCCGTATGTCCAAGGATCGAACGCAGCTGTTTCTCAGTCATGGGCATTGCTAGATTGATAATAACTGCAACTTTCACAGGATCCTCCATCAAGATTCAAGGGTACGCATAAGATATATTTCTTGATATTCAGGGAAATCTGGTGTTTCCGGCAGGCATCCAACATCATGCATAGGTTAGAAATGTGTATCTTTACTAAGCCAAAGACATTCCAATCATCAAAGTATACCTCTAGAAATTTGTGGATGAATTCCTTGAACACTGCGAAAACTACCCGAGAGAAGATAGCAGGGGCATTCTTGAGTCCAAACAGCATGACTGTATACTAGAAGGATCCCCATTCAGTGGAAAATGTACTTTTGTTGTGATATTCTGGTGCAATTATGATCTGATGGTATCCTGAGAACCTGTCAGTGAATGAGTACGCTTCCTGCCCTCCTACATTCTCCAGGATCTCATCGGAGAATGGTGTTGGAAAGGGGTCGTGTACACAGGCGTCATTTAACTTGTGTAAGTCCACACAGATTCAGATTTATCCCTTCATTTACTTTTCCTGAAACACCATCGGACTCACCCAATCTGACTACTCGACCGGCTCAATAATATCTGCGGCGAGCATTTTATCGATTTCTTCCTTAACCTTCTGTTTATATTTAGGTTTTAGCCGATAAGGTCGCTGCTTTACAGGGCGAGCATCCGGTTTTAACATGATGCGCATAACCCCTAGGTCCCCTATGATCCCTTTGAGCTCTAAAAACTTGTTCAGGAATAATTCTTGATATAATTCTGTGAGCAATTCAGCAACCTTTCTTACAATGTCATCATCCCAGTTGTCCCCAATTTTAGCCAACTTAGGCTTCTCTGTCGTGCCAATGTTGACTTCCCGCAATTTCAGAGGCTTTGTCACATCCACAGTTTGCAATGGAGGTCCTGAAATCGTGCGCTACCCCTCTGATTTTGGGATAGAGACATTGCACGGATCCTCATCACACTCTTCTGTAGTTATATTGCAACAATTGACAATATCCTGCATCTACATTTCCCACGTCGGTACCCCAAATGCTGCAGAGGAGCTGGATTCACCAAATACGAATGTATCTATATCCTGTAGAGCATCTCAACAGGAGGCTCGACTCACAGGATCATCATGTCCCGAAACTCCTCCCAGTCTTGGAACGCCTCCTTATGTGTGTCCCACCATCTTTCAGGTGTTGCGTGCATAGCTAGATTAAGGGCCCATAACCTTCGTTCACTGGGAACTCAGCTTCGAATGTTTGAAAAAATTATTTTACACTATCAAAACCATCAAAGTAGGATAGTTCTCTTACCTCTGAAGATATGCAATGAAAGTTCCTTGTGATTCGTAGGAAGCATAGCGTAGAGACATCATGCAGCCGGTTTTGCCAGTTTTCTATTTCTCCATCAGAGTCTGAGGAACCTTCACTATCCTTTTCCCAGAAAAGCACACCATGGTCGTAGGATTGATCCAGTCTTCATCCCTCGTAATTAAATTATAAATTTGATCCACCTCCTCTTCTTCACACATTGGCTATGTATACCTTTATCCTTCTGCGGGGTCGAGTGGTATGATCACCTGTGTTCCTTCACTTTCAAATGCCATGCTTCTTTTCTTCAAATTGATAATACCGCCCATATCGATGGCCCAGTCCAATCCTAGGAGTGCTGAGTAAGGGTCTACATCTTCTACAATCTGAATGACTTCAAAGTCAGCCTGGACCTTAACTCCTGTGATATCTACCATGATCTTTGATAGTCTTCCTAACGAGATGATCTTCTGTTGGTTGGCCATGCGCAACTAGATATTGGACTGTTCCAACTTAGGTTCTCCCATTCGCTGCCAAGTTTATTTAGGTAATATTTTCGCATATGATCCCAAGTCTAGAATAACCTGATCCATCTCGTAATCACCGATGTGCACAGTCAACCACATCTCCCTACGAGTGCATCTCTTATGCTTATATAGTTTGTGCACATCCTTAATTTCCATAACTGGGGTTATTTTTTCTGCGCAACTATCTATCAAGGCTTGGAGGTTTTCTACCACCCTTTGATTTCATAGCAGCTTCATACATGCCTGCAGGAATGGTTTGGCCTCATCATCTACTTTGAGGTTCGCAGGGTCTTGAGGAGTAGGTGCCTCAGCCTTAACAAAGTCTTGGCGAGCTGCGACAAAGGTTTCCTTTTCCTTCTATACGTCCAAACCTTCTTGTTTGATGGTTGTTTTTCGGATAAGAGGTTCCGCCTCAGCTTTCTCCACAGTTCCTCTGGTGGCCATGCCGCTGCGCGTTATAACATTAACACTCGGTCCTTCGTCTCGAGGTTATGCCTTCACCCTTTATACATTATGCATAGGTGTATGCTACTTCTCCTACATATTGGGTATTAGAATTGTACAATCTTCAATCACATGATCCAGCTGTCTATAGTATCTACAGGATTGTCTCACAGGGTTCGTGCAATCTCTTGCAAAGTGCCCAATTTCCCCACAGTTATAGCAAATCAGTTGTCCTTTCCCCCTACCTTTGCTTCCACCTCAACCCCTACCCCTAGCTGGGGAGACGCCGAAACCGGAGGGAGATCTTGGTGAAGAAGGGTCTGATTATACCCTATATAGGTTTGCTCGATCTATCGTCAGATCATACATCCGAAATTTTTTTTCATCATGGCCTACAGATCTACAGAACCTGCAACATTGTTACTTTATTTCTGGTAAATATGTGGAAAGGTTGGGGCAGTGGTTGGTATTGTGTAGTCCAGCAATGCGATAATCATCACACCAAAGCACCGTCCCACTTGGTCCTGTAGCTTCCCTAGGACGCAATGGAATGTGTCCCCCGACCTGCACGTATTCTGCTAATAGAGGACAATTATCTTTGGTGTGGCCATTCACCCTGCATCATATGCACCATCTTTCAGGGTTAGCCTCTGTTCCTCTCCATTTTCACAGATTTTGGATTTCCATGTGCATTTCTTCTAGCTCGCCTTGTATTTGTTGAACTCCTAACTGGGTATCATCCCTTGTTGTAGCCTCCAACTTCATAGAAATATCCAAGGCCTTCTCCTGTGACTCAATGGCTTGATGACCCATCGGTATGAACAGGTGGGACGGTAATATATCAATGAACCATTATGTGTGTTGTCTGTCATCATACAAAAATCCTCCTTCTCTAATTACCTTCTTTAATCATTAGTCAGCCTCCCATACAGACTCTGTCGGTCCTTGCTTGAAATATTTCAGATCATTCACTATCTGAGAGTAGGACTTAGGTTTCTTGAACTGCTTCTTCATGGCATTCTTAATCTCCTCGATGGTCGCATTCACATGCTAGTTGATGTATCCCATATACCAGTCCAAGGCCCTCCCTTAAAAGGCCATGGATAGATGTGCCCTTTTCACAGCATCGCTGGTTACGTTCTGCGTAGTCCATACCGATCTTGCAACGAACCATAACCGATCCATATCTTCATCCCCTATGCCCTTGAAGGTGAGTAGCTTCATGTGCGAGGCCATATCATCTTCCAGTGGTGGTGGAGGCGAGTTCTTACCCCTATGAGGGTTCAATGGTGGCGTAGATGGAGAGCTATGCGCAGTAGAATTTCTTACTGGACTGTAGACAAATCGATCTCCTTCTGGATTATTTTTGTAGTATTTACCACTGTGTGTTGTGCCCCCACTTTGATTAGAGCTCATTCACTCTGTATGACTACAAAAAATACTCTTTTCACACAATAAGATCTTAATCAGTAATGGCAGAGTTTTTAGAAACTTACCCTGGAAACCCTTAAAGAATCTTTGTCCCACCTCAGAGTAGGACACAAATTGATCAATCGCAAATTCTGTCACAAACCCTCCTATCACATTGTCCACCCAATGATCTGCCATGTGAGTGATGGTGTTATCAGTCTTTTATAACTACTGAATCAACTCTGGGGTCCACTGCATGATCCATTCGTCGTTCCAACACTTCTGGAAATACACGATCCTTGCGAGCCACTCCTAAAGCTCGATCGCAAATGTCATAAAGAAAATTTCGTATATTTCTATGAAAATTTATTTATTCTTCGACTTATTTGTGGTTATCTTTGCACTGTGATTCTCTCTTACTTTGAATTCCTGAGTTTTCTTTTCGAACCACTCGTCAATATCTTTCTTCTCAGGTATCCAATGTGTTCTTGGCATTACCTGATATCTCTCTCAAAATTCTCCCAGTCCCAGCAACAGAACCATTTGTGGGCTCAAGGAGTCCTAACCGAGGTTTGGAGGTTTAAGGTTTGCCAAAAAACCCCTATACTACTGGCCCTTTCGGTAGTGACCTACTTGCACAAGCCAAAGTCTCACATGAAGCAGTATGGGAGGGTGTTGGAACCAGGTTTCCACACCCTGAGAGAGAGTAGGTAAGTCAAGCAGAGCTTTGTTCCAAGTTTATCAAGATTCGCATTTAACAGATCTCGTCACAGGCTTATATCACAAAGCTTAGATTTAATAATTACCTTCGCATCCACATGCATAATACCAAACTATCAACACAACAACTATAATCGCAGCAATTAATAGATCATAGATTCATATAACAGAAACAAAGATAATTTCGTAGCTATTAAACAGATGTTTTTGTAGCTTAATCATACAACCCAAGTTTTCATAAATCATATAGAATAGACCTAGATCACATCAGATATCAACAATACTTCACATATATATTAATACCAGAATCTTCTTACAATCCCAAAATACCGCCTGCGCACACAGCAAGTAGGGTCCGCACACAGCAGGACAGAGGAGCTCCGTGCACACAACCAACAAGAGTCCTTCCCAAAAACCCAACAACAGATCTAACAATTCGTTCTTAACATTAATCTCAATTCTTCTCTACATATGGTTCAAAAAGGTTCATCTATTTATACCTATTTAACCTACGCATCCAATGGTCTGCAAACCATGGTTTTTGGACTCTTGGTCTACCCTTGAACCGTTACAATCCATTAGGGGCTTTTACCCACCTTAAAACCCCTGCGTTAGTCTAAATATTACAAAAATTATACAAAATCAGAAAAAATTCGCAGCTTTAGGAGACCCTGTTCCAACAGGTAAGTTTTATTATTTCTACTCCTAATATACTTGATGCAATTCCTTTTATTGGTAAATTTTTCAAACCTCCAGCCCTTCCCCTTGCATATATAGCTCCCATTTAATTGTCTATGCCCACAATTGTCGATATTGAACCCTAAACTCTTTATCCCTTCACTCTTGCACAAGAATATCTTGTGTGCATTGCCTCTAAGCCCACCAAACATGTTGTCGTTTCTTTTATCTTCATTAATCTCTTTGATGATGAGCATGAAACATTTTTTCAACCTACTGCAATTATTGAAGAACATCATTTCCCCTTGCCTCATCAATCCCCTACGCATTCCCATGGCTCATCACCCTACATTGTGTCTCCATCTACGACAATCTCTAATTGCCTTAATCTTGGAACCACTACGGGCGATGTTTTTGACATGGAATTTGAATCAAATCCCAAGGATATGACCCAACTATATCAAGTCGAGGATACATAATATGATATCAAACCACCTACAAGTTGGAAAATGAGACTATAAAAGAGAGTGGTGAGCAAAAGAAGGAAGTAGGTGTCTTGGAATTTGATAAACCTACAGAAGAAGGACCAAAGTGCTAATTTTGAAAGAATCCAGGAGATATGGACTAAAGCACCAGACTTTTTCAAAGTGAACCGAATCAAGTGAGTGGGATCAAAGTCATCAAAGTGGACTGAATCAAGTGAGTGGGATTGGAGTGGAAAATATATAAAAGTCTGCAAGGAATGAGCTGAAAGAGAGAGATATCAACTTATTCTGAAATGATGTTGAAATGAATATTGAAGCTCTCTGCCTAGCTTTTGATTGTAATTGACTTTTGTTGTAATTTTATCTTGTACAGGTCTGAAGGATCTTTCACATTCTCGCATATATTAAATTTAATGGTGTAATCATATTAATAAAATAATATGTTGTTGGAATCCATCTTGTGTCCATAAGTATAGAGTGATTAAGATTTAGTCAAACCTTATTAAATTTGTTTTAATATGTTGTTTTGATGTGTTATATGGTAATTACTTATGTGTTTGTGTTAGTCTTAAATACATGAAGGTTTTTTAATAATTGAGTGAATGTTTTGTAACCATTCAACTAATGAAAAAATCATTTGTTAGTCCATCCTCGAGGCTATCCATCAACCCCCTTTATCCTTAAATGTCTCGGCATGCCTCAGGTGAGATATTTCTCCCTTGTAGATGATTTAAAGGGTTAGAGTTGCAATAGACTACAACAAAGGCTTATGTTGGCAACCAAAGGTTGAACCTTAGGTCTTGCAAGTGAAATTTTGGGCCAACACTTGTTTTGAACGTAACCTAGATATTCGGGATGATGACATAGAACATAAGTATTAGGAGGAACAATGGTTGTGAATGTGTTAAATACATGAATGATGAAGGTTAATTAAATATGGAGGGGTTGGATGAAGTGAACTGTCATTTGTGTTTTATTTTTAGTCAAAAGAAAAAACATACTTTTGATATTTCATAGGAAATAAAAAAGTACAAGCCCTTGGCTACATAGCAACACACTTGATAACTTAAAAAATGGGGTTGAGAAAAAAACCCTAGATATATATTAGACCTTGAGTGTATCTTGAAACTTAACTAAATCTTGTTTGTAATAGGACCAAAAAGAATAAAGGAAAAAAATAGAAACACATTACCATTAAACACCTCTGGGAGGGAAACTAACCCAACATCTAATAGCAGACCTTCCTTGGATAACATATCCACCAAGTCTCCTATGTTTTCTATAATAAAAAATCTAACAGACATAGAGGGATGAACAGTTGTTGTGAGCATACCATGGATATTGAAGATGATGATTGGGCTTTGATGATGAACACTCGTTGTGAGTATTAAGAATATTAATTGAAATTGGATTTGCTACCTATTCGATGCTATGGGAAAAAAGTGTTTCTTGACATTTAAAAAAATATGATTTAATATTTTCTGAAGTTAAAATATATTATTTGTTATTATGTAAAGTAAAAATAAATAAATAAATCATTTAATATTTAAACCTTAACAGTTTTATATAATTTTGTAGTTACATTTGTAGTGGGATAAGTTGATTCTGGACTAAGTTTAAACTATATATGTAAGTGTTATATTTCATATATACTTTCTTAATATGTTACTTTTTATGAGTAAGTTTTCCAACTTCCAGAGGAGGGGAGCACGTAGGTTGATTATGGTGGTATGGTTAGTGATTCCTGCAATATTTGCTTTCTCCTGTACATAGTTACAGTGGCGGTCTTCTTGTGTTTCCGATCATTTTTTACATCCTTGCCTCAACATTTTTACTATTTACTATCCTAGTCTCTCGAAAATTGTGTATGTCCTGGGGTTTTACAGTTGGTTTCAGCTAGGAAAGGCTCATTTACATGTGGTTCCATGTTGGGGTTTTTTATATCTACCATGGTAGAGATGTGTCCCCTAGCCATGGGAGACATGAAAACTCTCTATTATTATCAGGATATGTTGGATTTTTAGGGAATATGGGCCCATCCACCTCAATTAGGTCATGAGATTCATGGAGGGTCTACCATATGCTCTGTTGGAATGTTTGTTTCTTCCCCATATATTTTTTTTGAGCTTCAAATTTTGGGGTTTATTTCATTTCTAGGTAAGGTGATTTCCTCTTACATGTATCTATCTCCTAATATGGTTTTGGGTGTCGAGGAATGTCATATTTATAATGTTAACTTCGAATGTTTTCATCCATCCCCTAGGTGTTTGGGTTTCATAGTCTTGGTCGTGTCTCTCCAACAATTTTCTGAGACTTGGGATTTATGGTTATGCCTTCATCTTTCAATGACTTATACCAGTTTCTCTACGGGTTAGGGTTTTAGTCTAGGTTGCCTCCTCCCTTAGGTCTCTTCACACATTTCTCTACCTTTCATCCCTCCATATTTTCCATCTATTAGTTTTCTTTTGAGGGATATGTTTTCTCAGGCAATGGACAAGAGGCCATTCATCAATGGTCAAGAAGTGTTTTTTGTTGTCCAGGAGAATCATTTTGTGTCATATTGAGATACATCAAGCAAGAAAAATCGTAGAATTCAGGGTAAAAGGAAGAAACGCCACTTTATTAAACAAACAGAGAATGTGTTTATGTCCTTATCCTTGGGTGCATATGTGGCCATTCAGCAGGTGGAGGCATTATGTCAGATGTCGTTGGTCAGCAAGGTTCGAGGTAAAAAAAAATAAAAAAAATTCCTTAATACAGAATGGGTGGAGTCCATAGTGTGTCCATTTTTTAAAAACCCTATGTCTGTTGGGGTTCTAGCAAAGGGTTGGGTGCACCCCATCTTCCATAACAAAGAGGACAAAAATTAGGTAGCGAGCAAGGTCTTAAATATATACTCTTCAAGTGTTGTATTTAAACTCTAGTACCCTCTTTTCGATGCAAGGTGTGATCAGATGGACATCATTCCTTTTTAGGTGAGAATTCCCAATATTCCTACCCATCTATGGAACGAGACCATATTTTGAGATATTAAAAAACTATTATGGGTTTACATATAACATGACTCTTCTTATCTTACATCTCAAGATATTCCCATGGCTTGTATCCTTATCAATGTGGACCTCCAAGGTGGTCTCCCAGGGGCAATTTACATGGGACCCGAGGTTGATTCTTTTAAGTTGGAATACAAAGGACACCCCTTCAGATTTAGGATGCGCTACAAACACGAGCACCACACAAAATACTATGTTATCCCTTTGCATAAGAAGGCAAACAAAACCATGGTTTTTGCTCAGGTCAGCAAGAATGAAAAAGGGGTCCAATATCAAGAGACATCGGTATCTACATATTGCATGAATTCCATGGAATTTGATGATGATGTTCAATTTGATCTACATTCAATTGAGGGTTCTCATCTAGATGTCCATCATTTTTCCCTATCAGCTCTAGATTGTGATGGTACTATGTCACTTCCTTCCTCCTCTTCCTCATATCCCTTTTTTTATCGATGTTTATTTTTATTTTTATCATTCTTGGGCATCTAGTGTTGCTAGTTCTTTCATCCCTTCTCTTTTAGCCTCTTCCCATCCTACCCCATATTTTTTTCCCTATTCCTAATGTCATGGATGACATTTCCTCACGTTGGAAAGTGTAACTAGGTTCGGTCTTCATATTGACTATGTAATTATGTATTTATAAAGAAGACAAAGATAATAAAATGTATTTTTGTTATGCTTGCTTCATGGGTTTCATGAGAAATGTTTTTATTATAGGTCAAAATACTTATTCTTGGTGTATTTTAGGTATTTTTCATCTTTTCATCAATGTACTAATTAAGAGTCACGTATATGAAGAGTCTAGTCAAAGAAGTATGACTCAAGACCTTGTCATATAACCTTGAAGAAATGACTCAAGTATAATGCTAGAAAACCAGCCCCCAAGACAACCCCCATCACGCTGGAAGATAAGCTCTACAAGTCGGCCTATATGCAGTAAGCATGTCAATCTACCCTCAGTCAGTAAAGCCGGCCTAAATCCCTGAAGAAGTACACTATATAAAGAAAGGATCTATGGCTCATTTAGGTAGAAAATTTCAAACAAGTCTGAGATCAATTCAGGGATATACACATGAAGTTAGTGATAGTTAAGGACTTTAGTGAGTTTGGAATAGGAGAGGAAAAAAATTGAATGAAAGGAGGATAGAACTATAATTGTTTTGGGTCTAATATACCTCGTCCAGTTCTGTGGATAAATGCGAGAAAGGGTCTAAAGAAGCGTCTCATTACAACGGAGGATAATTACATTACAATGAAGAGGAAAAGGGATCTCATATTTTCTGGCTAGGGTCTATTCATCTTGGTAATAGATCTTCAATTATAACGTGAGACAAGTGAAGTGAAGAAGGTAATCTGAGGATCACTTAAGCAATGATAAAGTCTATAATACAGTGCGTAAGAAGGTATCTTGGGAGCAAAATAGAGGGACCTTATACAAAGAATTAAAAAAAGGAAGGATCTTGGATTTGGTATAA
Organism: Pinus albicaulis; assembly: GCA_034641835.2. Taxonomy (NCBI): domain Eukaryota; kingdom Viridiplantae; phylum Streptophyta; class Pinopsida; order Pinales; family Pinaceae; genus Pinus; species Pinus albicaulis. The sequence goes on from CM076575.1 coordinate 1,295,964,926, forward strand.
AAAGGATACCAAATAATAATCCCCTGAAGGTTGAAGAAAAAAAATAGAAGGCACATCAATAAGGACTGCTAGAAAAAGGGACCAAGTATCCCTAATACCAGTGTAGCTCGGTGCAGGAAGGAAGATCAACCTAAAGGAGCCTAGAAGAGTAGTGACAAGGTCTTGGAGGCATACAAGGGTTAAGGGTCTATGTCATGGTCATGGTACTTTTCATTTAAAAGTATATAAGAATAATTTCTTGTGGGTTTTCCTCTCCAAGAGGGAGAGGTTTTGGTCCTGGCTCGGAGAGCCTAAATTTTTTCCTCTTGTGTTTTTGGTAATTGACTTGACTAAATACATGATAAGCTAAGAATATAAGACATAAGTAAAGTAAGTAAGCTCACAAGTAATTATCAAGAAGATAATTTGAATTAATCCTAGCCCTACCTAATTCTCAACATGGTATCAGAACTAAGGTGTTGAAGACAAGGGGTACTTGACAAAGAGACACACAAAGAAGAAAGAATAAAAGTCTACATTGAAATATCAATTCAGTTTGAAAGGAATATTCTCAAGTATTCACTCATAAAAAAGATAATATTTTCCATCAAATATTTATATTGAAGATATTTTCCATCGTCACCATTGAAGACATCTACATTGGAGAATTAAATTTAAGGAGTTCCTAACTTCATCTTCATATAAGAATTTTTTGTAATGGAAAATTCACCTTACTCAAGTAAGTATCTATGACCTTATCTATAAATATTAAAATGACTTATTTCAAAGAGAGCAAAAAATTGGTTGGGTCATCAAACTTTAGTGCATGAAAGAAGAGGACATATTTGAATCAGGCTGAAGATGAATTTATGGGCTACATCAAAGGATCCATACTTCAACCCTCAAAATAAGATGCTCCATCTCATGTGAAGTACATGAAAGGAGAAATTAACACTCATAGGATTCTCATAGAATCCATTAAGGGCTCTCTCATACCCTATATATCAAAACTAGAAACTGCAAAAGAAATATATGAGAAATTGGTGGAACTATTCTCTATGAGTACTGCAAGAGAATAAATCTCTCTAAGACAAGAAATAAACAAGATGAAATTATCAAGAGAGGAAGGAATCACTTCATATTTTATGAGGATTTCTAAAATAAGAGACCAATTGCGGGAATTGTGAGAAGTAATGTCCGATGGTGATATGACTATAGTGGTGTTGAATTCTCTACCGGAAGAACAGGGAAACTTCACTTCAAGATTATACGAGAAGAAATAAGAAACACCATTCCACGATCTATGGTCTCTATGTAAATTAGAGGAAACAAGATTGAAAGCCAAAGCTGATACAAGATCGAGTGAAGGGAATCAAGCCTTTGTAGCTATGTCTAGGAAGAAAGGAAGAATAAAAAATTTGGTCCTCATAGTAAAAGAAAAAATAGGGAAAAAGTACGATTCTTTGGATGTAATTAACTTGGGAATTATAAAAGGTATTTCCCTAAATCTAGGAAGGACAAGAGAAAAAAGTAAGAATCCCATGTCACAGATGAAAGGGAAGAACCTGATGCAAATCAATCTAAGAAAGGAGAAGTGAAAGATCTCTATTATGATTGAGATCATATTTCTCTTTAAGTGATTTATGTTGGTTGTAAAGTAGTATGATAGGAAGCAGAGTATATTAGTAGCATCATAATAGAAGCATGGAAGGATCACTTGAATAAGTAGCTCATGGGAACCTCACCGATAATAACATTTATGGAAGATAATCATCTAGATCAAGGGTCATCAATCAATAATCAATATGGAAACAGGTGCTGAAATTTTCTAATGGAATTCTCTATGGATTAACTGGTTCGAAATAAAGAAAAAGGTTTGATCGAGACTTCTATGCTACAGAATTTTGGGATTAGGATATGAAGACATATTGATGAAGTAGGTCAAGGGGATGAATTTCTTAATTCTAGTAAAATTGTTGCAGGATGACTCAAAAGAAAAAGGATGAGGTACACACACACACAAAGTAAAATTGTTGTGAATTCATGTCATGTAGTTGTAGGTGATTAACTTATATCTTTAGAAGTATGATCTATGGAAGGAAGATCTCTTCTGGTGCAAAGGTTGCTGCTAATAGAAAAAATTATGTCCTCATATGGAATATGAGGTGGTTTTATGCAAATAAGGAACTGGATACTGGAAGTTCCTAGGAATAAAGTTATGTGGAGAAAGAAAGGAAGAGATCATGAAATACAACCATGTAAAGAGGCGATTATCATCTGGAAGCCAAGAAGATGTGACTAGAAGATCTCTTGGGAAGATATGTGGATTGTTGTAACATTTCTTGTTTTGATAAGTTATACATTTTAGAAGAAAAATGAAAAATTAGAAAATGTTACGATTGAATGTAAATAGATGAAAATCCAAAAAAATTTAGGACTCAATGTGAAAATAAAACAATCAATATCAAAAAATGTCAAGATTAGATGCTTTAAAAAATGAAAGTAAAAAGATTTGAAAATGCTAGGCATAGATAGAAGCAATAAAAGAAATGAAATTTCTTTGTTTCAAATAAAGAAAAACATATTTTTGTGCGCAGCTTGTTAGGATGCCACAACCCAAAAATAATTTGGTTTGAATCATATTGTTTAAACATGATCAAACTATTTAAATTTATGCATTTAGATTAGGAAATAAATTTCACCAAATTATTTAATCTTGGTTGAACATAGACTTAGGAAAAATAAATTGGCAGATAGACTAAATGCGCCACAAAATATTAGGATTAATTATGTTTTATTAAGCATTAATTGCTTCTGTAGTGATTAATTTTTTTTTTAATAAAATTCATGTTACCGTTATATCCTAAAGTCGCAACACGAAAAACCTCTTTTTTCGTCTGTGTTATCTCCAGATCAGATCTCGATGGTTGATATTTTCTTTGCCCAGATCAATGGCGAGGAAGGTTTTCACACCCCCTTTCTACGTTGCTCGTTAACGACAAGGGGTGGGGTCCGAAAAGTGGTTTATATATGGCAGACCCCTTACAACGTGTAAAATCCATATCACTTCACAACACCCCCCCCCCCCCCCCCCATACATCTTACCATCACCTACCCTCTCTGAAAACCACCTATCCTCTCAACATTCATATCACTTCCCGTCAATGTTCATTTCCCACTTCCAATTACCTTCTGCCATCTGTAACCTTTCCATTACATTCCACCATATCGTTATCTACTCCCTTACCATTATCCACCCATCATTAAACCATCCACGACATGTTATACAACAATCATCTAGTATAACAGTAACCCCTGCATGTATAAATAAACATATATTGATCATTGATCATTCAAATACCTTTTAAATATTTAAGAATATCTTCATCTTCATTTCTTCATCCACCTACTTTTACCCCTCCATCTTCACCTTCATCTTCAACTTCTTCCTTATCATCTTCTACAACAACCAATATTGATTCATCTTTATCATCATCACAAGGTATGCCTGCTTTTCAGCCTATTCTTCAAGCAAGATATGCTACTTTACAACTTCTGAATATATTAAACAATTTTCCTAATGGATACTTGAAACACCTTCCAAGGTTTAATGGAGAAACTGGTTTATCTATTGAAGACCATTTAGCAGTTTTCTTAGACTTTGCTGATAATATGAATATATATGAGATTTTTTGTTTAATCCTTGGAAAGAAATGTTAGGATTTAGTTTAGGAAATTAAGGGCACACTCTATTCAAAGTTGGGATGAATTAACCACCATATTTAAGAACCAATGGGGGGTTAAAAAGGATCGTGTGTATTTTCTAATATAATTTTAAGAACTCAAAAGAAACTATGGTGAACCAGTGGTTGACTTCATTAAAAGTTTTAATAAACTCTATCATAAAATGCCTGTTGATTGTAAACCACTAGTAGTAGCAGCAAAGGTCAGGTTTTCCAAAGCTTTTGAAGATGACTTTGTACTCATGAATAGAGAAATAACATCTCATACTTTAGAATACATGCAAACCAATTCCATTTAAGTTGAAGCTAATAGATCAACTTCAGCTAAAATTAAAGCTAAAGATGAAAAGGAACAGAGGAAAATGAAAGCCAACCAAGAGGGTTCTTCTTCCAAATCTAAAAATGAAGATCAAAATATTGATGAAATAACTTCATTACTTAGGAAACTTTCTAATAGGATTTTAAAAATTGAAACTCAGCCAAGAAAAGTTCAACAAATTGTTTCCAGACCACAAACTCAAGCTCAATTTAAGAAATCCCCTAATCTTCATATTCTTCAAAGGCCCAATTATGATCAGCAAATTCCACCTCCTTTGTTGATTAATGATCAAAAACTCGATGAAAGTACCCTTATGATCAATGAAGACATCAATAATATTTACATTCATCTATTCAAAATGCTATTGTCTCTCTTCCTCAAAAAAATTCTTCTCAAGAAGATCAATAAAAATCACAAGTGTGTAAATATCAAGCCTTCTCTGAATTCTTAATTGCAAAACTAAATAGAAGGTATGATTTAAGACCAAGGGCGGGGCTTGGAAGGTCTCCTAAAAAATCTATTATAATTGAACCTCAAATAAAATATTTTTAAACCCAAACAACAACAATTCAACCATTAAAGCAACCAATTGATACAACTTCAATTGATAAAAAATTTTAAGTACTTTCAATGTTGAAAGGGAATTAGAGAGAGTTAATATTCCCATTCCATTATCATAACTTTCAAATAATCCTGGATATAAAAATCAAGTTACAAAATGGTTTCAAAATCTAAGTGTGGATGTTGAGGGGATGTAATTAGCCTACAAGATGAAAATATCTCAGTAGTATTTGGTCCCAATTCAGACATGATTGATGAAACATTGCCACATTTCTATGTTAACTTGAAAGTACATGATTCCTTATTATATAACTGCATGTTAGATTCTAGAGCCTCTCATAATCTTATGCCAAAATTTATTATGGATCAACTTAATTTTTAAATTACTCGACCTTACCATGATTTGTATACCTTTGATTCCGAAAAGGTACCATGTCTAGGACTCATAAAAGACTTAGTGGTAACTTTAACCAAAATAACTATGAAGAGTATGGTTTTAGACATCGTGATCACGGATATTCCTCCTATGTTTAGAATGATTTTATCAAAGTCTTGTTGTGCCAAGATGGGAGGAAGCATTCAAATGGACATGCCTTTCACCATTATTCTTGTATATGGGGGTGAACACCTTATGTTATATAGGGAGGTTAGATTGATTAATACTTTTTTGAAAGCAGATCAAGAAATAAATCATCTTATTTATGTAGTTGACCAAGTTTTTGGTTGTTTTCAACTATCTTCAAATAATTTGCAGAATTCTCAACTTAAAATTTAAGACATTGTAGAAAACCCAAAAGATGTCAAAAATTATATTTGGAAACTATATTTTGATGGATCTTGTTCAAAAGAAGGAGCTGGAGCTGGTGTTGTTCTTATTTCATCAGGAAAAAAAAAAAAATTAAAAAAAAAAAAAAAATATATATATATATATATATATATATATATATATATATATATATATATATATATATATATGAAGTCTTAAAGTGCAGAATTTAAGTGTATTCAGTGACTTAGAACTCATAGTCAAACAAGTTAGGAATATTTTTCAAAAATATCATCCTAGACTTAGATCTTACACAAATGAGGTATGGGATTCAGTGGAAAACTTCTTTCATGCACTTAACATTACAACTATCCCAAGAAATGAGAATATTCATGCAGACTCCCTAACTGTTTCAGCTAGTCCATTCAAAATTCTAGTTCAAATGCTTTTGCAATACTAAATTCAAGTAAGATATAGGCCTTTTGTTCCTGAAAATCTTAAATATTGGAAAATATTTGAGTACGATGAAAAGTTGAAATATTTTCTACATGTTATTGATGAATTTTTTATTTTGCAAATTGAAGAATATCAGTCAGATATTAATGATTCCAATAAATAAAATCAAAATTCTGAATTAAAATAAAAAATGGTTGACCATAATATAATTCAGTTATCTAAAAACTTTATTCTTAGAGGTCTAGTCCCTCTCGAAAAATTATTTGACCAAAATGATGTTCCTAGGAATCCACTATCAAATTCCCCTGAGGAGGATATTGAAGAATATAATATTGGAACATCTAAAGAAATCAATAACATTAAAATCTCTTCATCTCTACTCAGGAAGTAAAAATTGAATATTTGAATCTTCTTAAAGCTTACAAATATGTTTTTTCTTGGTCTTATGATGAATTAAAAACCTATGATACGACCCTCATTGAGCATAAAATGCCTTTAAAACCTGAAGCAAAATCTTTTAAGTAAAAATTAAGGAGAATCAATCCATTCCTGCTCCCTACCATTAAGAAAGAAGTTAAGAAATTACTTGATGCTCAGATCATAGTTCCATTAAAATATTTAGATTGGGTAACAAATTTAGTTCCTGTTAGAAATAAGAATGGTGAAATCAGACTATGTGTAGATTTCAGGAACTTAAATAAGTCATCCTTGAAGGATAAATATCCATTACCTAAAATGGATCAATTGCTTCAAAAAATTTCGGGTGAAAATATAATTTCAATGCTAGATGGGTTCTCTGGATACAACCAGATAATGGTGATCCCATAGGACAGAGAGAAGACTGCCTTCACCACTCCTTTAGGTAAATTCATGTATGCCAGAATTCCCTTTGGATTAACTAATGTCGGAGCAACATTTCAGAGAGCTATTGATTTCGCTTTTGTGGGTAAGACAAACAAATTTGTTGTTATATATTTTAATGATCTTACTGTGTTTTCTAACTCCGATTCGAAACATTTAAAACACTTGATGAAATTTTTTGACATGTGTAGAAAATTTTGGATATCACTCAATCCCAAGAAGTATTTTTTTTTTTGATCAAATAAGGGAAATTTCTCGACCACATCATTTCTAAGGAAGGAGTGGTAATTGGTCTCAAAAGAGTTTCAGCGATTCAATCACTTTCATTTTCAAGGAACAAAAAGTAGATCCAAACTTTTTTGTGAAAGATTAATTTCCTAAGGAGATTCATACCTAACTATGCTAAAATAGTTAAGGATATCACTCATATGTTGAGGAATAACCATGAAGTTAAATGGATAGTACCACCTAGATATGCTTTTGACTAGATTAAAAATGCCATTTCTAAAGCTCCAACTTTAGCCAGCCCTAATTATTCTGAACCATTTAGCATATTTTCATTTGCCTCTGAAACCACTTTAGATGTTGTCCTTTTGCAAAAGAATTAATATGGAGATGGACAACCTATTTCCTTTTTCAGGAAGGTCATGAGAGACGTTGAACTTAAATATGAAATTATTGAAAAATCGGCTTATTCCTTAGTCCAAGCTTTAAAGGCTTTCATAATCTATGTGCTTCACTCATCCATTATTGCTTATGTTCCCAACAGTGATGTGAAAACTATGTTAACTCAACTTGACACTAATGGGAGAAGAGGAAGATGGATTTCCTAGATACTTGAATTTGATCTTAGTATCAAAACTACAAAATTGGTAAAGGGTCAAGGTTTGGCTAAACTTTTAGTTGAATCCAATTGTAAGGTTATGGGGATAAATGTTGTTTTTAAAATTTCATCAGAGAAGAATCCACAAGAACCTTCTCTAAATGCAGAAGGGGAGAATCCACAAGAACCTTCCCAAGGCTCAGAAGGGAAGAATACACAAGAACCTTCCCAAGACTCAAAAGGGAAGAATGCAAAAGAACCTTCATCTTCAATTCAATCAGTTCATGTTTATATTGATGAGAAATTATTTTTGTCATAATGGTACTCTGATATTGTACATTTTCTTATAAAATTTGATTTTCCTTATCAATTTTCAAAAAATCAATGTAAGACACTGAATCTAAAGGCCATAAAGTATTGTATCATCAATGCAAATTTATTTTGGAAGGATCCACTCAATATCCTTTTGCTTTTCTTAATAGAAAGTGAAACAAAATGGATTATTGAACATTTTCACGCAGGTATTTGTGGAGGACAATATGTCTTGAGAGATACAACATATAAAATATTGAGAGTGGGATTCTACTGGCCCACCATGTTTTCACAAGTAGGAGAAAAAGTTAGGAGCTATATTCAATGTCAAATGTTTGCTAGAATACAAAATTAGCAGCACTTCCTTTGATTCTAGTACTATTTTCAGCACCTTTCTTACTGTGGGGATTGGATTTCATTGGGGAAATTCATCTAGCATCAAGAAACCAGCATATGGATACTAACTACAAAATATTACTTTACCAAATGGGTAGAGGCCATTCCAGTTAGAAATGCCACAAAAACTATAATCATCATATTTATTGAAGAAAATATTTTGTTTGGGTTTGGATTCCCCATGCAGATAGTTACAAATTATGCAGCAACATTTAGCAATGTTAAAATGATTGAATTTTTTCAAAAATATCAAATTATGTTGCATCATTCTAGTCCTTACTATCCATAGGGAAATGGACTGACAAAGTCATCAAACAAGAGTTTGATTAAAGTTATCAAGAATAGATTAGAATATCATAAAAAGAGTTGGGACAATCATCTCATTTATGCAGTTTGGGCTAACATGATATCTCCAAAAATATCTACAGGAAAAACTTCATTTCAGTTGGTTTATGGTAAAGAAGAAATTTTCCCTACAAATTTATTTTTCCCTATTTTGAAATTTTTGCAAGTAAATGAAGAACCTAATGATTTTTCCGAGAGAATCATTCAGATCATTGAACTTAATGAAAATAGGGATGAAATCCAGTACAAACTTAGGAAATACCACAACAAAATGAAAAGTATTTTGATAGAAAAGCTAGAGAAAGAGATTTCAGAGAAGGATATTTGGTGTTAAGATGGGATGCTAGGAGGGAAGATAGAGGAAAACATGGAAAGTTTGACAACCTCTGGTTTAGACCTTTTATTATTGCATAATTCAAGGGTAAACACTTTTATCTTGTAGAACTTGGAAGGAAAATATTCTTCATTTCCAGTCAATGGAAGATTTTTGAAGCACTACATTCAATATTGAAAAGAAAAATAGTGTTTCACACATTCATCATTGTATATCTACTGACTTATTCATTTTCAAAGTATTTTTTTTTTTTCAACAAAGACTCCATTAGCCCAAGGAAAAGTCACTTGGATGTGTTAGTTCTCTGCATCCTACAGGAGGAAGTAGTCCCCAGTTGGAGCCGATGTTGTAACATTTCTTGTTTTGATAAGTTACACATTTTAGAAGAAAAATGGAAAATCAAAAAATGTTACGATTTAACGTAAATATATGAAAATCCAAAAAAATTTAGGACTCAATGTGAAAAGAAAATAATCAATATAAAAAAATGTGAGAATTAGATGCTTTAAAAAATGAAACCAAAAAGATTTGAAAATGCTAGGCATAGATAGAAGCAATAAAAGAAATGAAATTGATTTGTTTCAAATAAATACAAATATATTTTTGTGTGCAGCTTGTTAGGAAGCCACAACCCAAAAATAATTTGGTTTAAATCATACTATTTCAACGTGATCAAACTATTTAAATTTATGCATTTAGATTAGGAAATAAAGTTCACCAAATTATTTAATCTTGGTTGAACATAGACTGTTGGCAATATGATGCAGAGTGTTGTCCTTGATGGCAACCTACTTGATAAAGTTGATGGAAACCTACTTGATAAGTTGCCTATGATAAGCAACCTATGTGTTAAAGATGTAAGAATGATGTATCTCCATCAATGTCAAAAGAGGAGCACTTGAAACAGCAACAAAGAAAAGAGAAAATGAAATATGAAGCTGAGGCAGTTTTAGAAGGGTTAGTTTATTAGAGATCTAGAAAGGCAGCAGAGACATCAGAGAAAACAGTGGCAGAGGAATTGGAATCTGTTTCGGGGAAAATCACCCTAGAGGTTTGTTGGGCTTAAACCTCCACAGAGCAGGGGCATGCTACTTAAGAAGGACTCACACAACCATACATGTTCATGAAAAACTAAATAGATTAGAATGAGGAAGTTACCCGTAGGTCCTACGGTTGAAGCAGATCCCGCGGGGTCCAAACCCCTAGCAACCGTCCTTCCTTCTTAACCTAAAAGACAAGAAGAAACAAGCACGAAGAACTGGTTGTACAACATATATCTACTCTAAATGTTAGTGAAATCCATATAAAACATCAGATAAACCATAATGAATGCTTAAATAACAATATTCTCATATATGTAAGCAAACACTAACACGTATATTTCGGGAACAAGATGGTACTTCTGTATTATAAATAGCATGTACAGAAATAACGAGTGGAGAGATCACCTGAATCCTTCCACGATCTTCGAGCAGACCGTCGTCCGGATCTGTCCCGCCCTTGCCTCACTAAGATTCCTTCCAAACTAGTGCATACGAGATGACATACAGGGAGATGAGCATCTCAAGGAAACAAGGGTTTCCTGTAATGAACTGGGAAAGTGCAGGAGGCACGGGGAATCAGACTTGGATAGGGAATACCAACAGAGTATAATATCAATAAATTCTCTCTCCCTTAGGCCATACACATGAGGGGTTTTTATACTCCCTCCAAGTAGTTTCAACAGTTGGAAACAGTTGGCCACGTGCTGGGGTGGTTGAACTACCTGAGTAACCATCAACCCAGCCCGAAAATAGGGAATTTTTATATATTTTTTCATGATTTTAATGGCATACGCGGAAAAGTGCATGTGGACTCGCGTATACACGCGGAAAAAGCTGAGCATAACCGCGTATGGGGATTTTTAGACTGTTTTTAAGTGAATTTTTCCAAGTCTATAGGAATGGGTGCCCAAAGCCATAAAAGCAATCATGAATCATATGAAGGTGAGAAATGATGCTATAACAGATGCCCCCTAATATATGAGGTCAGAAGGGGTACATGATGGCCAAAATGTATTATGCACATAGAAAGAACTTCGCAAGGACAAGAGAGAACTTCACCAGATTTCAGCCTGCCAAAAACCAATGAAAGAAACCAGAGAGTCAACTCATGCTGAGGCGGGCATACCCATGCTCAGTCAAAAATACATCATATGGAAAGTACTGAAATAGATCCAACATGTATACAAGTATAGCTGAACTGAAATTACACAATGAATCATCTGAGCATGGCCCGGAAATACAAGTCTGAATCAATGTCCAAGTATCACATATAAAAAGCTGATCAAAGATGGTGCAACTGGATGTCTGATCAAATAAGTAACTGAATCTCCAAGTACCGAATCATAAGAGGTGGAACAAACGGTACTATCACGCAACTCGGGAGCCAACATATAGGATGCTGCTGTACTGAACTGCAACATATAAGAGTGGACGACATCACTGGCAGAAACTGAATGGACTGTCAAAAGTGAACCGAGAAATGCTGATGAAACCCGAGGTCTTCACCGATCACTATGGCACAATTCTACACAATGGGAATAAATGAGCTGAAGTCGACCATGTGAGAAATCGTTGGATTACCGGTCAATGATGTATACCGTTAACCAACGTGAGACAACCCACCAATAATTAAAATGAGTGTCAAGGTGCCCCAGTACAATCTGACAAGTGCGAATGAATGAGTTGAAGTCGAACACTTGAAAGAATCTACCAATCAGGAGGCAATGATGAATCCCCACCGTCGATAGCGAAGAGTCTGCCACTGATGACTGCAAACCCTAAGGTACTGACAAAAAGACTCTAGACCTTATTCCCAGAGCAATGAGTCGGAGTCGATGGGAAAAGATCTGCCGGAAGGAAGGCATTAAGGCATCCCACATCAGTCCAGCGCGAGTGTAACCCGCAGGCCAAGATTTGGAAGGAATCGGACGAAGGAGAGTGATGGAACCAAAACCGAAGTACGTTTCCGACGTGCACAAGATGAAGCTAGCGCACGAAAGAAACCCTCTGAACCAACCAATAATGAAAGCTGACGCAGAGGCGAGAAATCCACCGATAGGGTCAAATGGAAATCCAGGTACTGCACGAATCCCAAGTGTGATAATGTGTGTTGACGTCGAACACAGGGGAAACCACTCAGTCAAAGACCCATGATGATGATCAAATGCTGAGCACGAGGTCACCTATCAATAATGGAAATAGGCCCAAGGTGCGGCTCTAGGTTTGCTCTCAGAGCAATGTGTCGTAGTCGATAAGAGACAAACCCGCCGGCAAGAATTCAATGGGGACCTTCTCAAACCAGCACGAGCAGAAGACCAAAACATCTGATGTGATAGAACAAGATACTGACAAAACTGGGAAGGCCGACTGAATAATGAGTCAAGAGACACCGCAGAATGGCCGACTCTAGTTAGACTTCCCTTGAACAAAAGCACGACTCGTGATGACCATGGCAGTAAAAAGTGACACTGTATAAGTCTGTTATGCAGGAGGCACAACAAACTCTCCATATGATTGGAAGAGATAACCAACCGGGGGAGAACTGAAAAGTGAAACATGGTAAAGGCTGAACCTAGGTCAAAACTAAAACCATCCCAAATGAAGGAAATATATATAAGTATATGTGCTTTGTTCAAGGGCGACAAACTGACTTTGTACTGCCATCAAAACAATGAAGATACATCCCGTTCCCGCTCTTTTTGTTATATTTAATTTTTTTTGTCTTTTTCATATAATAAGCCTGAAAAAGAATAAAAGAATGCTATGGTACAATGGATAGAACGAGTATCAAAAAATCAGATGCACTAGTTCCTGGGATTGGAACAATCCTATGCTCAATGCAAGGTGGCAAAAACTGGTAAGCGATACTCAGAGGAACGTTCCATCCATGGGTAAAAGGTGTCAAGTCGTGATAGCTAAGTGCATGCAATGGTTAACTTGTACAGAGAGTCAAGGTCAAAATTTGGCTTAAACATCGAGTCCAAATGAAGCCGGCTAAAGGCCAGGATAAACAAGTAGCCAATATGCAATGTAGTAATACAACTTAACGACACCAGGGAGCCTCTAGGGTATAAGCCAGAAAAATGATAAGTGATGAAGAAGAAGAATGAAGCTTCAACACATAAGACATGGCGGGACTAAAGAGGACTCCCGAGCCTACATAAAACGTAGCATGGGCAACAAGTGATAGCGAGGAACTAACTAGGAAGCCCATGTAAAGGAAGGCTCTACCATCAAGTCATGATTAAATAATCGGCGAGTGAAATGGGTGTAATACTCATGACCTGATGGGATCGACCCTATGGCAAGTGATCAGTATGGAGGCTAGTGTGCAAGATGCAGCGGAAAGTGATTTCCCTAACTTATATGCCAGTGAAGATCATATACCTGTCGTGACGAGTTGGTAATCATGGATCAAAAACCGGGAAAAATCTCAAAATCGTCAAAATGTACCTGAAAACATACCAAACTGGGCACTTCCAAGCATCCGAGTCATGCAGCTTAAGATAGATCGAAAAAATGAGCATAACAAATTTTTGCGAAAATTTTCAACTTTTTAGCCATAAATAGACAAATTACCTCATCTTTGGTTCATTATTGCATTGCTGATTTGGAAAAAAGTGCTCTGGAGTAAAAAACTTCTTTCGTCAAATCAGGAACAACCGACCGTCGAATCGCACTGAATTTTCAGGTAGGCTCCTCAATCATCCTTGCAAATCATTTTGTCCGTTTAGAAATTAAAATTTAGTGAATTTTACCATTAAAACCCTTGCTAAAAAATGTGGACTTGCGCATATGCGGGTTCATAACAGGCAAGTCGCGTATACACGCGACTGTGCAAAGAAAAAGTCGCATATGCGCAGGTCCGAAACTTAAAATGCGTGGCTAATGCATGATTTAATGAAATTTGACAGGATGACAATATCATGGAGAGAACGTGAGCATAGCGCAATTGATCAAGAGTTCATGCAAGATCGAGCAGCGCAAAATATCCTTCGGAATTGCGGATTGTTCAAATTCTTCAAAATGCCAAATATGAAAAGCAATGTTCGGTTGCTAGAAATGCTCGTCAATTATTGGGAACCAGACCAAGATTTCTTCGTTATTGATCAGATGCCAGTACGCATTGAAGTGGAAGACGTATATTTCATCACTAGACTCTCCCACAGGGGAGAACCAGTAGACTTGCACGGGAAGCCCCTGGGAGGGTTAACCGTGGAAGATTATGTCCACGTGTATTGCGTAGAGGGTTCCAAAAAGGTTGGAAATCAGATTGCGATTAAAGATATGAGGGATTTACACATGAAAATCCTCCTTTTCACCATCGGCAGAGTGGCAGGATCTGCCTCCCTACATCAGGCGTCCAGGACGCAAATGAGCATAGCAGTAGAATGTTTGACTCACGTGTATGATTGGTGCACAGCCCTATTACTGAACATGAGGCAACAGTTGACCTCAATCCGCCAAGCAAAGACCAAACACTTTGGCTATGGTACAATTTTGACAACATTCTTCTTTGAGAAGATACTAGCATTGAGACCCAGAGTTATCTCTACCATCAGTAGCCCGCGGGACCCAAGAATTGCCCGTTGGGCGAACATGATGAAGAGATTGGGGGGTAGTGAAGTACCCCGGACCACATGGGACGATGAGTTCTTCCGTTGGTGGGGAGAACAAATCATCGTAGTGGACGACTATCCCTATGCCGGGATGGACTTCCGTGGAGATCCAGATCTAGTTCTTCCACCAGGCACAGCATGGGGCACAGTCGGTGAGTTTGCAAAAATTTTTGACTTATATAATTTTTTTGGATTTTTTCAAATATATATGAAAAAATGAAAATAAACATGTTTTTGATTGGATTCATAATGACTGACAATGTAAACATGATCATGATACATATATTGGACCAGTGCGTCCTGAGGGTTTCCTGCGCCACAAGCGTCGCAAGGGCGAAGCAGATACAGTGGATTCATACAGGACGCTCCAGGCTGTGCAGAGGAATTTGGAGGGACTAACCCGCCAAATACCTATGGCTACCGTGGAGGACCTGCCGGAAGCCATCCAGAGACGGGTGGTAGGAGTACCCCGAGACTGGGTACGATTATTCCGCCGAGTTGCCACCGCGGTCACGTTCTATAGGAACACGACTTCTGGGCAGGGACCTCAGGAGTAGACAGATATTATGTATTAGATGACTGTATATTCTTTTTTGAGATTGAACATGATCGGGGCATAAGCCCAAGTTTTGTATGACCTTATGAATCCAAATTTTGTAAATTTTTTGAACACTCTGATGATATATATACAGCGATATTTGATGTGATGTGATAAATGTATCAAAATGTATGATGTTTTTGATGATTAAAAATTTATTGTATGGAATGATTAATATGCCAATCTAATGCTTGATTAGCTAATGAGTCAGAAAACCAATTGTCAGCTCGAGGAATATGAATGAAAGTTAAAAATTGAAATGACCTTTGTAACAAACGTACCCTCAAGAACAATCGTAACAAAAATGGATCTCGTACCCGATAAGTGTTGTTCAACTGCGACACCACCAGCTGAGAGTCCAAGAAAACTACCAACGAATCAACACCCAAAGATATTGCTTCCGAGAGTAGATGAATGACTGCAGTGTATTCTGCTATATTATTGGAAGCAGGACCAATGCAGACCCCTCTTGATACCAACAGCTGACCGGAAGGATAATGAAGCACCCAAGCCGTGGAAGCTAAGTTTCGGGTGTGTCTACTAGCACCATCGGCGAAACCAAAATGACTCATGACATCCAACACAACCTGCCAAAGCAGATCAAAAACATCACCAACTCATCAAAAATCGAAAATCAATCAGATATGTACAAAGCAAAAAACTACTATATACAAAAGTAACATGCCAGGCCGAAGCCTAGGCATAATACTTCTTCAAATAGAGCCCATTTCGGGGCTCTGGCAACTCGTTCCCTTCGAAATCAACCAAGGTATATGCTCCTTTCTTAAGGAATTTTTTAACGATATAGGGGACATACCACATAGACTTAAACTTTCCTGCCCCCAGGGCATCCTTTTCTTGGGCATAGACCAAAACAAGATCACCTTCCGAAAAGACCCTAGGCTTGACCGCCTTATCGTACTGAAATTTTACTCGGTTTTTATGCGCTTCATTCATCGTGGCGGCATCTCGACGCTGCTCATCGAGATGTTCCAGATGAAGAAGCCGTTCTGCCAGACTAGAAGTGTCAGGAAGAAGTTCAACAGCTAATTTAAGAGAAGGAATCTCGCATTCAATAGGAAATACGGATTCTACCCCGTGCACTAGCTGAAACGGAGTAAAGCCAGTTGCAGTTTTCACTGACGTCCTGTATGCCCAAAGTGCAGGATATAGCATAATATGCCAGTTGGATCTAGATTTATCAATTGTCCTTTGAAGAATTGTCTTCAAGGATTTATTCATGGCTTCCACTTGCCCATTGGCTTGAGGATAATATGGAGATGAATGCTCCTGCCGGAAACCCAATTTGAGAGCCAACTCAGCCATCATACTATTCTGAAAATGACTGCCATGGTCAGTGACAATCTCTCTAGGTATACCAAAATGAGCAATAACTTGGTTGAAAAGGAACAAAGCTGCAGTCTCACCATCGTTCCCAAAAGTAGGCATAGCCTCGACCCACTTCGTAAAGTAGTCTACTGCTACGATAATGTACTTGTGACCTTTTGCCGAAGGCGGGTTACAATTAGTATAATCCATACCCCACTTTGTAAAGGGTCCGACAGTAACGACTGGAAAAAGCGGAGCTGGATGAGCGCGCATTTTTCGAGTATACACTTGACAAGGATGACACTTCTTGATCGATTCAATACAGTCTTTGAAAATCGAGGGCCAGAAGTAGCCAACACGCAAAATCTTTTGGGCTGTAGCAAGCCCTGATAAATGACCCCCACAAGCTCCACCGTGAGAATCATTGAGCACAGCCTCAGCTTCTTCGAAAGTTAAGCAGCGTCTTAGGATTGAATCAACCCCTCGACGGTATAAAGCATCACCAATAATCAGATAATTCTTGGCTAAGTGACGCAGCTTACGACGCTCATCTTTCGAAAAAGTAGAGGGAAACTTCGCAGTCTGGAGATACACAATGATATCCCCGTACCAAGGATCCTGTGAAGAGATAAGAAACAAGTGTTCGTCCGGAAAGGACTCATCATAGATCATCTCTTCTCCACAGGGCAACTCGGAGATCAATTCTGTGAAAACTAATGATTTCTTGGATTTGGCAGACATGAACTCAAGATCAAATTCCTATAAAATCACAATCCATCTATTGTATTTGCCCCCAATCACTTGCCTGCTGAGGACAAACTGAAATGGATTGGCAACTGCCAAAACATAAGTTTTACGAAGAATAATGTAATGCCGGAGTCGCTGCACAGCATGAACTGCTGCTAAAGCTAATTTTTCTATCGGAGTGTACCGGAGTTCAGGTCCTACCAGTCCTCGACTAAGGTAGTAAATAACATGCTCTGCAAGAGCATCGTCCTCCTGAACCAGAACCATACCAATGGTAGATTCTGCTGCTGCCAGATATAAAAATAAATCCCTGCTATAATCAGGTGGACTCAGTAAAGGAGCAGAGGTCAATGCTTTCTTCAAAGCATCGAATGAGCGTTGAGCGTAGTCGTCCCAAAGAAAAGGAACCCCCTTCTTCAACAATCTCATAAATCCCTTTGTAACTTCAGCATAATTGACGATAAACCTCCAAAGAAAATTAGACTTTCCTTGTAGACTTTGAAGCTAGCGGATAGAGGACGGGGGAGGCAACCGAAGTATTGCCTCAACCTTGAAGGGATCTACCCTTATCCCTTCCCTAGACACAATGAATCCCAATAGCCGACCGGATGTAACCGTGAAAACGCACTTGTTCGGATTCAATCTAATCTTATAGAACCGACATCGTTCAAATATTTGCCGAAGGTGACCAGGATGATCCATCCTCTTTCGAGAATGAGCAGCTAAATCATCTAAGTACGCCTCGATAATCTTTTTGATGTCGTGAAAGGCATATGACATGGCCCGCTGAAAGGTAGCCCCAGCATTTTTAAGACCAAAAGGCATCTTCTTGTATGAAAATGTACCCCAGGGACAAATAAAGGCAGTCTTATGTTGATCTTCAGGATGGATAGTAATCTGATTATATCCGGAGAAACCGTCCATGAAGGAGAAAATCTCATTACCGGCACACTCGTCAATGATCTGATCGATAAATGGTGTGGGGTAATTATCTTTAGGACATGCTTTATTTAGGTCTCTAAAATCGATGCAAACTCGAATCGTTCCTTGCTTTTTATCTACGGGAACGGGATTTGAAACCCATTCAGTCAAAGGAACAGGGAAAATGAATCCCGCCTTAAGCAGCTTCTCAACCTCAGCTTTGATAGCTGCTGCCTTCCTAGGATTGACCGGACGAAGTTTTTGCCTCACCGGCTTAGCGTTTTCATAAGTCTTGATCTCATGCTAGACAATAGATGGATCTATACCAGGCATTTCCTCATAAGACCAAGCGAATACATCCCTATACTCTTTAAAGAGCTCGGTGTAAATTTGAACCTCTTCACGGGAACATTCAGCTCCAATGAAGACATTCTCGATAATATTGGGATCCCTGGAAATGTTCACCGGGATAGTAGGAGAAATCACAGCCATGTTCCCTTCAGCATAAACCTGTGTTGGTGCTAAGGGGTTCAAGACTGGGTGAACAGGACCAGGAGACGGAGGACTTGGAAAACTTGTTTCAACTTCGCTCAAGTCAGGTAAGAAGTAAGACCGATGATGCAAATCATCCCACGGTCTATCTATACCAGTCATGGCTTCCAGGATGGCCTCTTCAGATGGAAGAGTGGTATCAAGGAAATCCTGGGCCGAAGAAGAACTAAGCGTCCAAGCCGGAGCCACATCACCATCCAACTCTTCCGGTGAAAGAGGAGCTGGGATGGTTTCTGCAGAGTCAACAATAGATTGATACGCAATCTCAGCTGCAGAAATAGGAAATGCCATTCCACCCACTTGACCTTCCACTAATGTGGCAATAGGGGAAGGTAAGGTCCAAGGGTCCGAAAAATAATGAGTTCTGAAGAACTCTCTTCGAAGGGGAGCCTTGGAGGATGAAATAGCATTAATATGCACCGTAGGAGGAGGAAGATCGAAAGTACCCATCAAGGAAGAATACATTCCAACTCCTAAATTCTCAACAGGCACCTTAGTATTATCCAACTTTGGAACAGATGAGTCAGAAGACGCATTCAGGTCTACAGGAGGACAGTCCAGTTGATCCACTATAACGATCCTCCCTTCGTGGGGGAAACATACAATCCGAAATAATGAGGATGCAATGGCATCCATCTCATAAATCCAGTTCCTCCCCAACAGAAGGTTGTAGTCCAAGCTTGCATCCACTACCTCAACCTCTATATTGACAGTTTTGCCCCCAACACAGATGGGCAAAGCCGGGACAATACCATGGGTTCTGTGAGAATGACCATCGAACGCAGTAAGAACAGTGCTAGATGGAACAACTTTGGGAGATCCAAGTGTCTTCCATCATGCGAGAGACATCACGCATGTGGAAGCACCCTCATCAACAACCGTTCGAAAGATATTGCACTTCCGATACGGCGATTTAATATGAAAAGCCATGTGATGAGGAAGTCTCTTCTTAAAATTAGTCATATCAAAAGTAATCAGAAGAGAATTTTTTGGATCAATAGCCCCAATGGCAGTGAGCAAAGCACTGCGCTGAGTCGGACAAGACTGGAGTACCTCTAAAGCCGACATCGCACAAGGACTCTGCGCCAGATCTTCTACAATCGAGTAGTTCTGGGCAGCCCTAGCGTTTGGATTAATCGTTGATCGCTTAGAAGATGCTTTGGGCATCCGAGGCATAGACTCAACAGTAGGCTTCGTAATGTGAAACGGCTTAGTAGAATCAGGAAATTCCTTAGCTTTTGAAGACTCTTCTCTGCCATAATCACGGGATCTCGTAGCGATATCCGTGTGAGCACTCATCATGAAAATGTTCGATGGAATTTCCCCTTCCTTGGTGCCCCCAGAGGAAGCCCCAGGATTTTGGTTCGCGCCAACAACTAATTGCTGCCCTTGGGGAAAAGGGTTTGTTAACACAGCCTGGGAACTAGAAGAACCCTGTTGAGCTAACAAGCGCTGAGCATCCTGAATTTTAGGGCAAAGGTGTGTGAGATGGTCTCCAGCACACAGCTTGCATGGAAACTTCACTTTCTTCTTCTCCTTTTGACCCTCACCAACACGCTCGTTGGTTTTATTTGCATTACCCTTCCCGTTCTTTCCCTTCTTCTTGTTATTTCGTCCCTTCTTATTCCCATCGGATTGTTGATTTCCTTTGGGATCAGAAGTTTGGACAGCATTTATGGACAAAGACTGGAAAGGTGATGAATCGACAGGCACAACCTGACTAGAGGGAGAAGATTGCAAAGACAACTGCTGCAGTTGAGAAAGCAGGCTGGCTGCACCACTATTGATCGATCCGACAAGCCCATCACCATGCGGACCGGGCTTAGTTTTCGATAAATATAATTTGGAGCGAGGAGCATTGGGAAAATATTTATAAAGGACCCCAGACTGAGAATAGATCAGTTCCAGCTGCTGGGCCCTAAAAATGGCATGCTCCTCAGAAAATACCCCAGATAGGGATACATCTTTTGAAATATCTGACTGCAGAGATTTCAGAAACCATTCGAGAAGGAATTCTCCTGGAATATGAGCTTTAATAAGCCTCTTCCTTCTTCTCCATTCCTGAATGTGATCAGAAATGTGGGTTGCCTCATCCTGCTTAAAATTAGCCAGGAGTTCCGTCCCAGCCTCATATCGGACAGGCAACTGAAAATGGTTTAGAAATGTGACAACCAGTTCTCCAAATGTAGCAAAACTACCCCCAGTTAGCTCGATATACCATTTGGCAGCGTTTCCAGTTAGGGTGCATTTAAATAATCTCAACTTAATCGAATCATCGATCAGGGAGTTCGAAGAACACCATAAGTGGAAAGTGGTGATGTGGTCAGCCGGATCCTCTCCATTCTTACCTTCAAACTTTGGAATATCTGAAGGAAGTTTGGTCGGGACCGGAGGCCACCCCGGACTATAATGAATCAGATCATTAGTCAACTTCGACAGATCTGGCAAGTTTAACGTTGCCAGAAAAGGTAAGCGAGGTGGAGCCTGAGGATTCCATCCTTGATGGGATGGATTCCCAACATTCTGAAAAGAATACCCTGGATTTGATGAGGCACCAGGTTGCCAAAAAGGACCCGTAGAAAAAGGAGAAGAACCTCCTCCCCACGCCGAGTTACCAAAGCCCAGACCAGTTCCCCCCGCTGAAGTATTAAATGAAGAGGAAAGCCCCTGATAGGGGTTCCAGGCATTAGACAGAGGAGAAAAGGTTTGATAAGCACTCGACGAAGGGAAAGAAGCATTCCCTTGATGACCTACGTAAAACTCATTCCCTGCCCTCGTTGTAGTGAATATAGGGTTCCACCCTGTAAAAGTAGTCGAACTTTGCCCCCCAGACCAAGGGTTGAAACCCTGGGTCTGAGAAGTAAACGGAAAGGACCCTAAAGAGGGATTCGAACTAGGAATGTGTCCAGTTCCGAAGGGGAACCCTTGAAACGAAGCTGATCCACTAGCCATGTTAGACATGGGCGTAGATCCAGCTGAAGCAGCGGAAAAGGAAAAAGAGGGATTCCCACTAGAGGGCATCCCTGAACAGAAGGGACCAGAATGAGAAGCATGTGCTTGGGTGAAACCAGAGCCAAACACAGCAGCACTAGAAGAAATCGAAGATGAAGCAATAGTGCCCCCTTCTTCAACAGAAGCAGGAGTGTGAATGCCTGCAGCACTCACAGCAGAAGCCACGTTCCCAGTCGTGGCCATCGAAAGGTAAGAATGATACGGAAGATCTTCCGGTCTCTCCGACTCAGGTCCGATGTATTGAACAACGAACGGATAATCAGGAGGAAGAGGAGATGGACCCATCGCAGGAGGCTCAGGTACGTCTTCGATTTGAAAATATTCTTCTTGAGGAAACAAAACTCGCGAGGTGAGCGGAATGCTCCTCTCGGGACTGACACCAGAATCAGCTATGAAACCTTCAGACCTTTGTGGAGGATCTCTCTCCACTGCGTCAGACACCACAGGGTGGTAACCACCTGCTAAATCACTCCTACGCCTTCTCGAAGAAGGCTCTGGACTCTCGGGAGATAACCCCCGGATTCTCCTCGATCGACAAGGCGCTTGATCAGCCACTTTTATAGATTTTAAATTAGACTCAAAAAAGTGAAAAGCTAGGCAAGCTAGGAGCAAAGAGCACTCACTAAAAGAAAAATACCTGAGATACAATCAAGCAAACAACCTCCAAGTATTTCCGCTCCGGGTGATGAGGACCGGACACCAAAATACAGGAAAGCGAAATATAGGACCTCCCGAAAGTAGTCTGGGATGATTAGGGCCCAGAACAACTAGCAAAGGCATCAGAAACAGTTACACCGACCTCCTAACGACAGCCTTTACCGGCTCAAGCACCCAAGCTTCGCAAGGGCACCCCCCAGAAGTACTGCTGAAAGTGATGCGACGTCTGCCTCAGGTACCACGGGTATTCCCCCCCGTAGTCACCTGTGTGGAACCTAGGAGTGGCAACTATGGGCACCAATCCGTGTCATAAGCCGGGCGGAACGGTCTTGAGGTCAGATTCAGCTAATCGGAGAGGGGGTATCCCTCTTCTCAGCCTCCACTTCCCCTCGCGCTTGACTCTCTGGAGGAGAGCTTTCCCGGTCCACCTAACGGAGTTGGATTTCACTCAATTAATCAACTTCTATGTTTTGTTTGAGTGGCCTTGGAGAGTTAACTCTCCACTCACCTAATCCAAGGCCCTACAACCTAGCTAGTTGGTGTATGACACTTAGAAAACTTGCTAGTTGATTTTAAATTATATCGCTTATTTTAATGGGTTGTTATGTTAAGTCACAAGGATGCGGAGATGAACCTTATGATGTTTTGACGCAGAAAGAAATTAATAAAAACTTAACTACATGCAAATGCAGTTATTGTCTTTCGATGAAAAGCGATCTCTATACAGGTTCTACGAGACTAAAAATTGTATTTTTCTTTTCAAATAGCAAACTCACACTCACAAAAACTATGAAACTGACTAAATGCTGAAGTGCACCTGATGAAAATCACTACAAGCATGCAAATTCTAAGATGCAAAATCTCCTAAAGCAAAGTGAAATTTCCCAAAAGCTCCTTCAGTTTTAACTCTTCTTGGTTGTCCAGAAAGCTAGTTCTCGAAATCAAGAACTCTTAATATGAAGACACCAAAAACACTTAAAATCAAGAGGAAGAAATCAATGACAACTCCTCCCCAAAATCAAGTCAAAAACCAAAAGCAAGAAACCTCACAAAAACTTCAAAAGATATAGCAAAACGAAAACAAAAATGCAACAACAAAAGAAAATAACAAGACAAAATGTTTTTTGAGCCTTTGAAATGCAAAAACAAAAAGCAAAGCAAATGTTTTTTGAGCTTTTTAGTTTTATAAAGAAAGAGCTCGAAAAGACCAAGCAAAACTATCAAAATCCAAACCAAACAAGATTGAATTTCAAGCACAAACTTCAACAATGCTCCAAACCTTATAAAGCTAACTAGTAGCAAGATCAATAAGAGCAAAAGAAGACAAGAAAACTCAGCCACTCAGCCTAGAAGAATAGTATAAACTTGCCGCAAACAAAAATTTCGAAGAAGCAAGAAAAACTCTTCAAAAGTTGCAACAAGACCTAGCCTACTGAACTCAAGAAAACCAATCAAGAAATGAGCAAAAATCGTAGTGCCAAGAAAAAAACAAAGACAGGAAAGAGTAAATGAGCAGGAGCTCTCTATTCTGATAAAGCAGAACAGCCAAGAATGCCCAGAAAGCTATCTTGGTACTCAAACCAGAAGTGCCAGCACCAGAAACAACACTTTGAAAAAAAGACTAGTTTTCAATCAAACGAAAGAGAGAAAAGACAAAATACCACCTTCTTCACAATCCAGAGAGTACAAAGACACTGTAGGAATAGGTCTCCACAGCCAGAAAGGACCAAAAAGTCAAGAAATCCAAAAATTAAAAATCTGCCTAGGTATACGCTACTTCACAGTTTAGCAACAAGTGTGCATACGCGACTGTGCTAAAGGAAACTCGCGTATACGCGACTCCCTTTAGACAAAATTGTGTGTATACGCGACTGTGTGCAGAAAAAAGCGCATATACAAAGGTAAATAATGAAAAAACAAAAAGGATCAAGCCTGGATAAGAAACCAGGACTTCAGACTGACTGAGAAAAAGTAAACTGGAC
This sequence comes from Pinus albicaulis, assembly GCA_034641835.2. NCBI lineage: Eukaryota > Viridiplantae > Streptophyta > Pinopsida > Pinales > Pinaceae > Pinus > Pinus albicaulis. The sequence continues at coordinate 1,295,989,281 of CM076575.1, forward strand.
TGCAAATGAAAGTTAAAACTGTCGGCAACCTATCAAACAGCTGAAACCACCCAACAGGGGAATCACAAGAATGCGATCCCCAGCAGAGTCGCCAGTTCTGTTTCAGGGAAAATCACCCTAGAGGTTTGTTGGGCTTAAACCTCCACAGAGCAGGGGCATGCTACTTAAGAAGGACTCACACAACCATACATGTTCATGAAAAACTAAATAGAGTAGATCGAGGAAGTTACCCGTAGGTCCTACGGTTGAAGCAGATCTCGCGGGGTCCAAACCCCCAGCAACCGTTCTTCCTTCTTAACCCGAAAGACAAGAAGAAACAAGCACGAAGAACTGGATGTACAGCATATATCTACTCTAAATGTTAGTGAAATTCATATGAAACATTAAATAAACCATAATGAATGCTTAAATAACAATTTTCTCATATATGTAAGCAGACACTAACACGTATATTTTGGGAACAAGATGGTACTTCTGTATTATAAATAGCATGTACAGAAATAACAAGTGGAGAGATCACCTGAATCCTTCCACGATCTTCGAGCAGACCGTCATCCGGATCCGTCCCACCCTTGCCTCACTAAGATTCCTTCCAAACTGGTGCATACGAGATGACATATAGGGAGATGAGCATCTCAAGGAAACAAGGGTTTCTTGTAATGAACTGGGAAAGTGCAGGAGGCACGGGGAATCAGACTTGGATAGGGAATACCAACAGAGTATAATATCAATAATTCTCTCTCTCTCCCTTAGGCCATACACATGAGGGGTTTTTATACTCCCTCCAAGTAGTTTCAACAGTTGGAAACAGTTGGCCACGTGCTGGGGTGGTTGAACTACCTGAGTAACCATCAACCCAGCCCGAAAATAAGGAATTTTTATATATTTTTTCATAATTTTAATGGCATACGCGGAAAAGTGCAGCTGGACTCGCGTATACACGCGGAAAAGTACGGGCATAGTCGCGTATGGGGATTTTTACACTGTTTTTAAGTGAATTTGTCCAAGTCTGTAGGAATGGGTGCCCAAAACCATCAAAGCAATCATAAATCATATGAAGGTGAGAAATGATGCTATAACAGCATCTGAAACAGTAACTAGGAACAGAGAAAAGAAATGTAGTAGAGAAGAATAGAGAAAGAGTGCACCTACAGTTTGAGCTACAGAGAGCAGTATCAGTCAAGGAGCAACGACAAGCAGTGAACTGAAAGTTGTCCAGAGACAGTATAGGAAGAAAAAGGCCATCAAATAGAAAAAGGTTCTACATTCTCTGTGAATTATATGTATATTCTTGATAGAATTCAGAAGGAAGGATAGTTGAGTCCCTGTGGACAACTATGAATCATTATCCGTAAACATCATAAACCTTGTGGCAAGGATTCGAAATTAAAGATTTAGTGTATAAATTGAAGGAATTAATGGAATATATGAGCGGATCCTTGAAGGCAGCAAAGAGGTAGCAGAGGCAGGAAAAGAGAAGTCAGTTTTTGAAGTAAGCGCATGAAGAACCTGTATGGTTAAATCCGTGTTAAGGACTTTATAGATGAATGTGTGTGAACCTACGCTCTTTATGTATAATTTGAAGGTGTTTAGTCTGTATGAGAATCTGAGGAAGGTAAATTTATAGTTTTAATACAGGGAGGGATTGTTATATACGCCTGTGTCGAATTAAATTAATTGCGTCTGATACACTATAAACAAAATGAGTCGTTGGTAATTATCGAACCAAGCAATATTTGTTAATTTATTGCACATGAAGGGTAGAGTTCATATATATACACAGACGAAACCTGGAGTATGGAGCGGGAATTTGATTGGACGGTTGATCACTGTTTAAAAACCACGAGTAGATTTGCGGAAGCGGATTGCCCATATCGCACCGCTTTTGCGGGATAAGCAGTATTTGAGGAGTTGGGAGCGATTCCATAGATCATTCGACACGTGGCAAGGTGGACCCACGGGAAACCGCTTGTCACTGCACGCCATCGCGCATTATCGTTCGACCCAAGATGCCCAGAGATATTGATATATACCGTTGATCTGGGAAGATGCCATCGGACGGTGGCTGTGTTCGGAAGGTGCACGAAGGATAACACAAGTACGACGCGCCATCGTGCGTTATCGTTCGACCTAGGATGCCCAGCGATATTGATATATACCGTTGATCTAGGAAGATGCCATCGGACAGTGGCTGTGTTCGGAAGGTGCGCGAAGGATAACACAAATTACGGCGGGCCATTGCACGTTAACGTTCGGCATCGGAGGTCGAGCGATATGCATATATGCCATTGATATGGAAGCATGCTATCTAACGGTGATCGGACGCTGGACTTGTGCGAAGTTTACTTATGGTACCATGCACGTATTTATGTGGGCCCCAGTTTTAAATAATATTGATTAAGCCGTCGATTATGCATGTGGGGCCGGATCCAAAGGTCTATTTTAAAAAGGCCATTTGATAAAAGTGCGGATTATTAATATAAATATTTAATTATCAAAGGGTGTGAATAATATTTATTTATCAAATTCCACGAATTTGATAAATGAAAATTCCAATAAAAGAAGGAATACCATCAGCAGTTGGATGGTTTTGACTCATGGTTTTACTAAAGGCAAAAACTATATAAGGAGAAGACAATTAGTGTACAAAGTGTGCATGCGTAAGGGTGGCGGATGAATAAATTTCTCTAAGGAATATCTGCATGGACGAAATCTGTTCTTAATTAAAAAATCTGAATCTATGATGCACCCATGGATATAATGATCTGACAATGATGAATCTCTGGTTTGATTGACTGATGAAATCATGAAGAACTGGTGCGAGTCTACTGAAGAAAATTAATACATCTGGTGGCCTGCAAGGTATGTTGTGTGGAAGCTATTGGATCCAGTTTGAAAATTGATGAAACGTGGTCCGCCGTAAATCTGAGGGTCGAAGCCTTCAGTGAGGGGGTTGTAGCTCCCTTCCAGTGGTAGCTGGTAAATGAGAGCAGGGGGTAGTAGCTCCCTTCCAGGAGAGGCTGGTAAACGAGAGCAGGGGGTTGTAGCTCCCTTCCAGGAGAGGATGGTAAACGAGAGAAGGTTGTAGCCTTCTGCAAGTGGGTGCCTGCGTGCTGGTATGAGTCTGCACCAGCATAAATTTTAAGAAGTTTTCTTTATAATAAATATTGAAGACTGAGATAACAGCAGCGGTTTTTTTCTCCCGAATTGGGTTTCCACCTTAAATACTAGTATTCATATGTGTTGCTTATGTTTGATGGTTTGTTCTGTTATTTCTGTTCATGCTTACTGCTTATCTGATGAATGAATGATGCAATGATCTAAGTAAAGACATAATAATATCTCTGGACATACAAGTTGGATGCAGTAATGTAGAATATGGTTTAAGAGAAAGGAAAACTAAAAAGTTGTCAGTCAGCTCTAAATACTAATTCACCCCCCCCCCTCTCAGTATTTTTCCCAAAAATTGGTATCAGAGGAGGTCCTTCTACAGAAGCTTGATCGCTTGAAGGAGATCCATCACAATGGGAAGGAAGCAAAAGAAGACGGCTGCTCAAATAAAGGAGATACCTCAGAAAACATGTGCAGCAGAAAATGAAGGAGATGAAACAGGTATTGATTGTTGTTCTTATAATTCACTTCCTTGTGCATGCAATGGTGAAGATAGAGAAAAAGAAAGTGAAAGTAATGATTGGGATCAATTTAAAAGGAAGGAATATATCTACAAAGATGTGATCTCTAGAATGAATGGACAGATAGAAATGTATCAAAGACTGCAGGATAAAGTAACCAATCGAAGTGAAAGACTTAAAGCAGAAATCATCTCTTTGAAAGAAGATCTGGAAAAATCAAATAAGAAGAATGAAGAACTGTTACAAACTTTTGAAGAACAAGAAAATGGGTTGAAAGAAGAGATTTTAAAATTGAATGATCAAGTAGAAGAAGGAAGAAGGGTCGAAGAAAGTATGAAGAAGCAATGCCAAAGATTGGAGGTTGAGGTAAATATTTTGAAAGGTAAATTAGAAGAAAAATATAAACTCTTGAGGTTTCAAGATAGTACTAAGATTCTGGACAATATTCTTAGTAGTCAAAGGTCTCCTTCTGTTAAATTTGGTCTTGGTTTTCATGAAACTATTAAAGGAGAATCTAGTTCACAAGGAAGTGCTAAAGATTCAAAGGATATCAATGCAAAATCTGAAGTGTTGAAAGAAACAAAAGGTCAACCAAAAATCATGAACACTCAAAAGAAATCATTCCCTCCTTTGAGAAATAATGTTGAATGCTTTAAATGTCATAATTATGGGCATGTTGCAGGAAATTGCAGAAGCATATTGTTTTAGTCACAAACAAACAGTTTCTACACAGAAAGGTACTCAGGATTCTTCAAGGGATATTGTTTTTCATGCAGCAAGTTTGGTCATAAAGCAACTGATTGTAATAGAAGAAAGAATAGAAAAACACATTATGATCCCTATGCTTACTTCTCTGGTCACACAAAATTTTATTCTTGTAACAAGTATGGACATGTAGAAAAAGAATGCAGGATGAATAGATTTCAGAAATTGGATAAATTTCAGCACACAATAAGAAACTTCAAGCAAAGCTGGAAAAAGAAGGAGGACTGGTCAGAAACATAGGGAATATTAACCCTACTGCAGTCATCTGTTTCTAAAAATTTTACTTATCATAATGACTGCAGGAGTGATGTGAGATACACTATAGGAATCAGTAATGTATCATCACAGGGGGAGCAATGTATGATGATTTCCATGGTTGGTTTGATAATTCTAGTTGTGTTTATTTCTAACAGTGCATCTGATGTAAAGAAGACAAGTACAGGTGGCATAAGTTCAGGGGGATCATTAGCCTTGCTGAGAATAATGCATTGTTGGAATTATGATGGTTCTGAAATATGACCTCTCTCTTGAGGTATTTTTGGTATGGTAATCCTCCCACTGTGAAGCATTTTAGAGTTTTTGGAGCAAATTCTTTATCAAAAATAATAATGAAAAACTGAGCAAGTTTGGACCCAGAGAAGATGAAGGAATACTTCTTAGTCACTCCTCTAGGAGTAAAGCATATAAATAAAAGACTTCGGAAGATTGTTGAATGTGTTGATGTGGTTATTGATGAGTCTCTTGCAGCTCCAAAAGAAGAAAAACAAACAACAGATGGCATATTTCTATGACAAGCAAAATATCTTAAGAAAATACTGAAAACGTATGGCATGGAGGAGTGAAAATGATATATGGTTTCCCATAATGAGATTATGGATAAGCCCTGATTGTATCTTTTGTTTTTACACATGGATAAGATGGAAGTCTTATGATTCGGAGATAAGGACAGATCATGCAGAATTTGATGCTGATGATTTTTGTCATGGTTGAGACCTTTTATACATAATTACTACACATGATACATCATGATTATGAAATAAATATAAATCATGAAGATCTTGGTGATAACAGATCACATGGATGATTACTTGACATATATTGTCTATTGAAGAAGTTGTTCTGATAATTCCTCTTGGGAAGAATATGTTGATGCGGCAAAGATCCTGAAGGCTTGGTTACTGACGTGCTTATGCTACAATTATCGGATGAATTTTGAAAACATAGATGTGGTGCTGATTGGTATCTCTGGTGATGTTTCAGCTCTCATATTTCTATATGTTTTTGATGAAGATGCCTTGATTATTTGATGGTGAAAGTGTTCAGGATGAACAAGCTAAGGGGGAGCTTTGGTCTTATGAAAAGGATGCATTGTTGGCATTCTAATTATTTGTTGTGGTCTGATCTCATGCTTGAAATTCTTTGGTCTTGATTGTATAAGTTATAATGTGATGAAAAGGTCATGTTGAGACCTATGATGTAAAATTGTAATATTCAGTCATGTAAGGACTTGATCAAATTTGTAAACCCACTTGGTTGGGTACTTGTGTAACATATGTAAATCCACTTGATTGGATCATTGATGTAAGTTTGAGTCCTTGGTGATAGGAAAGGTCATAGAGTCATGTACTTCATTGAATATTATGATTGAAGATTCAGCATGAACTCAGGGGGGGCATGGTAACTTCTGTACACATCATATCTACAGAGCTCTTCTTTCTACAAGAGAAGAAAAACCTTGTTTTGGTTTTGATTCGCCCTTTTCCCTTGATGTCAAAGGGGGAGAGTATCATGGTGTTTGAATAATGATTCTAATCAATGTATCTATCTGTTGTGGTGATTAAACACCATCATGGTTGCCATCAAGTCCAAAGGGGGAGATTGTTGGCAATATGATGGAGAGTGTTGTCCTTGATGGCAACCTACTTGATAAAGTTGATGGCAACCTACTTGATGAAGTTGTCCTTGATGGAAACCTACTTGATAAGTTTCCTATGATAAGAAACCTATGTGTTAAAGATGTAAGAATGATGTATCTCCATCAATGCCAAAAGAGGAGCACTTGAAACAACAACAAAGAAAAAAGCAAATGAAATATGAAGCTGAGGCAGTTTTAGAAGGGTTAGTTTATTAGAGATCTGGAAAGGCAGCAGAGACATCAGAGTAAACAGTGGCAGAGGAATTGGCATCTGAAACAGTAACTAGGAACAGAGAAAAGAAATGTAGCAGAGAAGAACAGAGAAAGAGTGCATCTACAGTTTGAGCTACAGAGAGCAGTATCAATCAAGGAGCAGGGACAAGTAGTGAACTGAAAGTTGTCCAGAGACAGTATAGGAAGAAAAAGGCCATCAAACAGAAAAAGGTTCTGCATTCTCTGTGAATTATATGTATATTCTTGATAGAATTCAGAAGGAAGGATAGTTGAGTCCCTGTGGACAACTATGAATCATTATCCGTAAACATCATAAACCCTGTGGCAAGGATTCGAAATTAAAGATTTAGTGTATAAATTGAAGGAATTAATGGAATAGATGAGCAGATCCTTGAAGGAAGCAAAGAGGTAGCAGAGGCAGGAAAAGAGAAGTCATTTTTTGAAGTAAGCGCATGAAGAACCTGTATGGTTAAATCCGTGTTAAGGACTTGATAGATGAATGTGTCTGAACCTACGCTCTTTATGTATAATTTAAAGGTGTTTAGTCTGTATGAGAATTTGAGGAAGGTCAATTTATAGTTGTAATACAGGGAAGGATTGTTATATGCGCCTGTGTCGAATTAAATTAATTGCGTCTGATACACTATGAAAAAAATGAGTTGTTGGTAATTATGGAACCAAGTAATATTTGTTAATTTATTGCACATGAAGGGTAGAGTTCATATATATATACAGACGGAACCTGGAGTACGGAGCGGGAATTTGATTGGACGGTTGATCACTGTTTAAAAACTGCGAGTGGATTTGCGGAAGCCGATTGCCCATATCGCATCGCTTTTGCGGGATAAGCGGTATTTGAGGAGTTGGGAGCAATTCCATAGATCATTCGACACGTGGCGAGGTGGACCCATGGAAAACATCTTGTCACTGCGCGCCATCACCCGTTATCGTTCGACCCAAGATGCCCAGCAATATTGATATATACCGTTGATCTGGGAAGATGCCATCAGACGATGGTTGTGTTCGGAAGGTGCGTGAAGGATAACACAAGTATGGCGTGCCATCGCGCGTTATCATTCGACCCAGGATGCCCAGTGATATTGATATATACCATTGATCTGGGAAGATGCCATCGGACGGTGGCTATGTTTAGAAGGTGCGCGAAGGATAACACAAAGTACGGCGAGCCATCACACGTTAACGTTCAGCATCGGAGGTCGAGCGATATGCATATATGTCGTTGATCTGGAAGCCTGCTATCTAACGGTGATCGGACGCTGGACTTGCGCGAAGTTTACTTATGGTACCATGCGCGTATTTATGTGGGCCCCAGTTTTAAATAATATTGATTAAGTCGTCGATTATGCATGTGGGTCCGGATCCAAAGGTCTATTTTAAAAAGGCCATTTGATAAAAGTGCGGATTATTAATATAAATATTTAATTATCAAAGGGTGTGAATAATATTTATTTATCAAATTCCACGAATTTGATAAATGAAAATTCCAATAAAAGAAGGAATACCATCAGCGGTTGGATGGTTTTGACTCATGGTTTTACTAAAGGCAAAAACTATATAAGGAGAAGACGATTATTGTACAAAGTGTGCATGCGTAAGGGTGGCAGATGAATAAATTTATCTAAGGAATATCTGCATGGACAAACTCTGTTCTTAATTGACAAATCTGAATCTATGATGCACCCATGGATATAATGATCTGACGATGATGAATCTCTGGTTTGATTGACTGATGAAATCATGAATAACTGGTGCAAGTCTACTGAAGAAAATGAATACATCTGGTGGCCTACAAGGTATGTTGTGTGTAAGCTATTGGATCCAGTTTGAAAATTGATGAAACGTGGTCCGCAATAAATCTGAGGGTCGAAGCCTTCAGTGAGGGGGTTGTAGCTCCCTTCCAGTGGTAGCTGGTAAACAACAGCAGGGGGTAGTAGCTCCCTTCTAGGAGAGGCTGGTAAACGAGAGCAGGGGGTTGTAGCTCCCTTCCAGGAGAGGCTGGTAAACGAGAGAAGGTTGTAGCCTTCTGCAGGTGGGTGCCTGCGTGCTAGTATTAGTCTGCACTAGCATAAATTGTAAGAAGTTTTCTTTATAATAAATATTGAAGACTGAGATAACAGCAGCTGTGGTTTTCTCCTGAATTGGGTTTCCACCTTAAATACTGGTGTTCATATGTGTTGCTTATGTTTGATGGTTTTTTCTTTTATTTCTGTTCATGCTTACTTCTTATCTGATGAATGAATGATGCAATGATTTAAGTAAAGACATAATAAGATCTCTGGACATACAAGTTGGATGCAGTAATGTAGAATATGGTTTAAGAGAAAGGAAAACTAAAAAGTTGTCAGTCAGCTCTAAATACTGATTCACCCCCCCCTCTCAGTATTTTTCCCAACATAGACTTAGGAAAAATAAATTGGCAGTTAGACTAAATGTGCCACAAAATATTAGGATTAATTGTGTTTTATTAAGGATTAATTTCTTCCTTAGTGATTAATTATTTTTGTATATAAAAAAAATGTTACCATTTTATCCTAAAGTCACAACACGACAAACCTCTTTTAGCGTTTTCACTATCTCCGGAGAAAATCTCGACGGTTGATATTTTCCCAACCCATATCAATGGTGGGGAAGGAATTTCACACCCTGTTTCTCGTTAATGCAAAGGGGGGGGGGGGGAGGAGGTGTCCGGAAAGTGGTTTTATATATGGTGGGCCCCTTGCAACATGTCAAATCCATATCATTTCGCACCCCCACGCCCCCACTCCATACTTCTTACCATCACCTACCCCCTTCGAAATCCACCTATCCTCTCAACGTTCATATCACTTCCCGCCAACGTTAATTTCCCACTTCCAATTACCTCCTTCCATCTATAAAATTTTCGTTACATTCCACCATACCATTATTCGCTCCCATACCGTTATCTGCTCCCTTACCATTATTCGCCCGTCATTAAACCCTCCACGACTTGTTATCCAATAGTCATCCAGTATAATGGTAACCCCTGCATGTATAAATAAACATCTACCTTCCTCGCGCCACTCTTTGATTCACTTTTTTGTTCTATAAATTTGCAGGTTTAAAGAGACACAGTTCATTTTCGGCTTCGTTATGTATTTCCCTTATCGACAAAATCATGCACAGGCCTATCAATATTTGCAGAGACCACTCTCTTCTAGTATCATTTTTATCAAAAATAATTATTCACTTGTTCTCTGTTGAAATAAATGGCACTGAAAGGGAAGGGTCGGAAAACAGTGACAGAAGAAGATCCAAATGTTTCCACCATGCCAGATATTGACCATATCCCGTTAGTTGATTAGTTGTTTAAAATCACAGACACGGAATGTGAATTTGAACTCTACAAATTACATCTCTGGTTAAAAAAAAAAATCTAGATAAGCAATATGAAGTCAAACTATGGGAGACCATGTTGCCCATGTTTACCTTTCCCCAAACCCATGAGTTTCCTAATTTAGTTACCTGGTGTCAAACTAGATATGACCCTCTTAAGAGAACCATAGTAGCTCATAATGGAGGCATTCTTATTTCCATTACACCTGAAACCATAAACCAAATGTTTTTAATACCACATAATGATTCCCTTAGCCATTTTTCCCAGGCTTCCCTCATGTAATTATATCATAAACTTACTTTTCCCCAGAGAGCTCAGATTTTCGAAACTTTTCTTCCAAATGATGCAAAAATTCCAAAAATAAATCCTTCTTATCCATCCATTATGTTCCCAGAAGCAACCAGGCATATTATTTCTCTAATTTCCTGCTAGTTAGGCTACCAAAATGATAGAATAGTAGATGATCCTATTTTGGGTTACTTTTCAATTTTCTCCCAGAAAATTCAGCCATCCTTCATGTATAATTATAGTCAGTTCCTAGCTGATAATATGCATGAGCAGATGATGAATCTAACTACTCAATGCATGTTCAAGTACACCTCTGTACTAGTTTATATGTTCCTTTTTCAGCAAGGAGATTTGTTTCTAATAACTTTCCACAAACAAGATAATCAAGGTGTTAACCAATAATTCATACATTGTATTCAATTGGTTAGGTCAATTTCAACTGAATTTTCATTTGCAAATTTTATTGACTCTTTCATTCATCCAGCTGCTCAGCTCTTAATAAATATAATGAGCCTAGGATTGGTTCATAAATCAAAAGGATTATTCATTTGAGTGATCAAGTAAAAACATGTGACTAGTATCTTTACCAGAATTATACAGAGATCAGGGTATATGGTTGTGAATTGGAATATTACAAGCTGCCTAAATATTTTGCAATGAGAATTCTCTCTCTGGAATATATTAGGAAAATTATCAAAATGGATGAGTTATATTTTGTTTCAGGTAAAAGGAAATCTCAATTTAAAATCAAGAATAAGGTGGGCTCATTCATATGCAACACAAGGACAGCAGGATTTGAAGGAGATACTATCCTCAAGAGGATGAATTTTCAGCCATGTTTTACTTGGTCATGTGATCCATTTAGTATCATTTCTAACTTGAGAGTGGAGTTGAAGACAACACCTTACAATCACACTCCTAGGTTAGAAATTGAAAAATTCATGAACCAAGATCAGTGGGCAGAAAACACACTTCAAGAAGCAGAGGAGAAGATTATTTCCACCTCCACTCTCCAAACTCTTATTTATCAAAACAAGCAGGATAAGAGGCCAAGAAAAGGACCATCATCTTCAACAAGCATTGCAAAGGAATTCATCATATTCGATAATAATTTCAAAGGAATTCATCATCTAGCAGAAGAATCAGAAGATATATTTCACCATCTAAACTGATCCAAGTCAGAAAGAGCCATAAATTATTGATTTAGGTGATGCACAAGTTTCTATAGCATCAGAGGGAATTTTTCCTAACATTCCATCCTCCTCTTCAGTTTCATAGGAGCCAATGGAGATTATACAGTCAATAGGATCAAGGGAACAAGGTGAGCCAAATATTTTCTCCAAATTCTTATAAATTAAGCAGAAGAATGAAGCTCTAAAGGAAAATGTATACAAAAAATTTTGGAAACAGACCTCCACTTCACAGCATAGGTTGTTAACATCAATCGAAAATGAAAAGGGAAGGATGTAGATGGATTTATTACAGGCCCAAGTCCATTTTCCAAAAGCCCCTTCTGATTACAAAAAGACCGTATTTTCTTTTGATGCCAATCATATTCATCCTATTAACCAAATGTATATGCACAGACAGTCAGGAGAAATTCTTTTCTCTATAATGACTAACACTACCATGGCATTATCAAAGTGATAAAAAATCTTTCAAATGTCGAGTCACAATTAAAGATTGAGAATATTTCCTCTTTGGCCAAAGATAATACACTCAAATCACTAGAAGATTTAGTGATTAAAATTGGATATGATCCTAAATATGTCAAAGTTGTCTAATAAATCCTCAAGAAGAAGAATGTAGACATTGCATCTCTTCGAAAGCAACTCAAATTACCTTCTACAGAGGATCCCCAAACCAAGGAGATAGAGGAAAGTGAGAAAAACATAGAGGAAATTCCTAAGCTTAACATACAAATTAAGAATATGGAAAAACAGATTGAAGGTCTTCTAAAAGGGAAAGAACAAACTACTAAGATGGTTATAAATCTAATTTCAATTGTACCATTACAATTGCAGGAAAAGCACCAATTTCTCCATCAACATTAGCAAAGTCTACATCAGGAGCAGGTGACAGAAAACAACTTATGCAGGATTTTTCTCTTCAAAAGCAGGAAAAAGAAAAACTTGAGCAAGAATATAGAAGCACATAAAATAAAGAATGATACTCTTTATATGGAAGAAATGCAGAAAACGCATAGGTTAACATAGAAAGTTCATAAGTTAGAAAGTGAATTATTGATGGAAGGTACCTTGGCCCAAGACAAGGAAAACATCTAGATAGAAATAATTCAGTCTATGACTGAGGTATGGCCCTCCATAAAAATTATCTTTGAACAAGGACAATTAATCACTAAATGTAAAACAATCATTGAGAAGGAAAAAATAGCACTTCAAAAAAAACTAGTTGCAGTTTCAAATATGATTAAGGTATTAAATTCAAAGAACATAGTTGAATTAGAGCAAATTCATATCACAAAAAGAACAAAAACTATTTTATAAATAAAAAAGGTTCTCCATAAAAATAATTTGTTAACTCTTTTGGAAACCAAGTCCGAATATTTGGACACTATTGTCCAGAGGTTTCATATCAAGTTCAATTTTCTGAATCAAAAATTATTGTCAGGATTAGTAGCACCAAATGACAGGTTAATCAGTTTGGAGGTGTTGCAAAAATCTGTATACAATTGAAATTGATAAAGCCAAATTTACAGGAATTAAAGTTCATATGGCAGGAATGGATTTTCTGGAGGCTTTAGAGTTTGATTTAATAATCAAATATGAAATTAAACATATTTTTATCAATAAGCTTACTTTTGAAAGATATATCGAAGTGGATGAAGTTTATAGAAGATTTATTAAACTATAAATTCCAAGTCAAGAAATATGGGATCACTTATGTGAAACTATCGAGTAAATTTCAACTCCAACAAGATGCCAACAAAGCAGCACATTTTGGGGCCACATCATCAACCACTTCCTTGAAGATGGTGATAGCTCCACTCAACATTTTTTGTTTTCCGAAATTTTGATACTAATTTTGTAATCTGTTTAGATGCTTCTAAAAAGATATAATTTTGTATAAATAACTCTCCATTTGAGTTATCAAGGGTTACACCCTTGGATGAGCACTTGTAAAGCATAATTGTATGAGCTAAGATCATTGATCATTAATGAAAGGATTATGGATTTGTTTCAAACATCTTGTCTCCTTATGAGTTTTTCCATTTTACATCTCATTTATTTTTTTCTGCATATATTTAAGTTTTTATGGAGATAAATAGTCTAATATCAGTCTATCTTAAATCCTCTGAAATTATCATCTATTTTAGAGATTGATTTATTAGACTATTTGTATGTATAAGTCCCTCTACATCTATTAATCATCAGTAATCTTCATAAGGTTAGATATATATCATTAAGTTGTAGCATTTTTTGAGAGCCTTTCTTTCTTATGATAAACTAAGGATTCAATTTGAATATTTAGTAGATCATAGTTTCTTACATTTTCTGTCTTTCACATATACAAAATAAAATCATTGTTTTGAAGTAAAAAAACATCCCTTTCTTAATACTCAATATTATTGAAAGTTTAAAACATCTGCCTATAATTTGACCATAACATTGGTTGTCCAAAAAGTCCTTTAAAAACAACAAAATATTTTATATGCTCTAGCATAATTAATTAACCTATAATTATCTCATATGACAACATCAGATTGACGTCGTTTCGGGGGATACGAAAATTGATCTATTTTCCTTGGGACAACGATAGAGCTATTCCTTTAAGGGTGAATAAAGGACTAGTAGGTTAAAATATTTAACCTAGTGAATTTATAGAACCCAAAAATGTCTCCTTCAAGACATACCAGATCCCACTTTGATTCTGAAATTGTTTTATCTTTGTTAGATCTAGAGAGGCTGATAAGACAATCCTCTTTAAGAAGAAGAATTGAAGCCCCTTCATCTTCTTTTGTACCACCTCAACTTGAATATACTTCAATCCTTGATCCATTTAGATCTGGATCAATTCCTTTAAATTCATAAGATCTACCACCTAGGGTACATGAACTTATCTCTAAGGAGTTGATTTCCAGTCATCCCTTTTAGTTCATTCATTAGAATCATATCAAATACCTGAAGTACCTTCTGAATCTCCCAAATCAGAACAAGATTTGAATTTTCACTTACCTGAAGTTAAACCTATTGTTTTCATTTCTCCAACTTCTTATTATTTTCCATCTACTTCTTCTCAACAATAAGACATTTTCTCCTTATATTAAAATCCTTTATCTGATCCTAAAGAAGGAGAAACAGAGGTTCAGAAATTGATCATTTGAATACCTTTGAAATCTATAAGAAGATCTTCATCTTCATTTCTTCATCCACCTACTTTTACCCCTCCATCTTCACCTTCATCTTCAACATCTTCTACAAAAACCACTATTGATTCCTCTTCATCAACATCACAAGTTATGGCTTCTTTTCAGCCTATTTTTCAAGCAAGATATGTTTCTTTAAAACTTCTGAATACATTAAGCAATTTTCTTGATGGATACTTGAAACACCTTCCAAGGTTTAATGGAGAAATTGGTTTATCTGCTGAATATCATTTAGCAGATTTCTTATACTTTTCTGATAATATGAATATCGAATATGAGAATGTCTATACGAGATTGTTTGTTCAATCCCTCGAAGGAAATTCTAGGATTTGGTTTAGGCAATTAAGGGCACACTCTATTCGAAGTTGGGATGAATTAACCACCATATTTAAGAACCAATGGGGGGTTAAAAAGGATTTTGTGTATTTTCTAACAGAATTTGAAGAAATCAAAATAAACTATGGTGAACCAATCACTGACTTCATTAAAAGGTTTAATAAACTCTATCATAAAATTCATGTTGATTGTAAACCACCAGTAGTAGCAGAAAAGGTTAGGTTTTCCAAAGTTTTTGAATATGACTTTGTATTCATGCTTAGAGAAATAACATCTCATACTTTAGAAGACATGCAAACCAATTCCATTGAAGTTGAAGCTACTAAATCAGCTTCACCTAAACTTAAATCTAAAGCTAAAAAGGCACAGAGGAAAATGAAATCCAACTAAGAGGTTCTTATTCCTAATATAAAAATGAATATCAGAAGATTGATGAAATAACTTCATTACTTGTGAACCTTTGTAATAGGATTTCAACCATTGAAACTTAGCCAAGAACAGTTCAGAAAACTGTTGCCAGACCACAAACTTAAGCTCAATTTAAGAAAACCCCTTAGCTTCAAATTCTTCAAAGGCCTAGTAATGATCAGCAAATTACACCTCCTTTTTTTATTGATGATCAAAAACCTGATGAAAGTACCCTTATGATCACTAAAGACATCAATAATCTTGACAATTCATCTGTTCAAAATGCTATTGTCTCTCTTCCTAAAAAACAATCTTCTTAAGAAGATCAAGAAAATTTAGAAGTGTCTAAATATCAAGCCTTCTCTGAATTCTTAATTTTAGAACTAAATAAAAGGTATGATTTAAGATCAAGGGCAGGTTGTGGAAGGCTTCCTAAAAATCCTATTATAATTGAACCTCAAATAAAATCTTCTAAAATCCAAACAACAACAAGTCAACCATTAAATAAGCCAATTATACAACTTCAATTGATAAAATTGTGTTAACTACTTTCAATGTTGAAAGGGAATTAGAGAGAGTTAAGATTCCCATTCCATTATCAAAACTTTCAAATAATCCTAGATATAAAAATAAAGTTACAAAATGGATTCAAAATTCAAGTATGGATGCTGAAGGGGATGTAATTATCCTACAAGATGAAAAACCCTCAATAGTATTTGGTCCCAGTTCAGACAAGATTGATGAAATAGTGCCACCTTTCTATGTTGCCTTGAAAGTACATGATTCCTTATTATATAACTTCATGTTATATTCTATAGCCTCTCATAATCTTATGCCTAAGGTTATTCTGGATCAACTTAATTTGGAAATTAACCGATCTTACCATGATCTGTATACCTTTGATTCCAAAAAGATACCATGTCTAGGATTCATAAAATACTTAGTGGTAACTTTACCCCAAATACCTGTGAAGAGTGTGGTTTTAGACATTTTGGTCACCCATATTCCTCCTAATTTTGGAATTCTTTTTGGCAAGGTCTTGTTGTGCCAAGTTGGGAGGAAGCCTTCAAATGGGCATGTCTTTCGCCACTATTCCTGTATATGGGGGTGAAAACCTTACGTTATATAGGGAGGTTAGATTCATTAATACTGTTTGCAAAGAAGATCCAGAAAAAAAATCATCCTATTTATGTAGTTGACCAAGATTTTGGCTGTTTTCAACTATCTTCAAATAATTTGCAAAATTCTCAAGTTAAAATTGAAGATATTGTAGAAAACCCAAAAACTGTCAAAACTGATATTTGAAAACTATATTTTGAATTTTATGTTACTAATAATGTTGCGGAATATGAAGCCTTTATTCTAGGATTGCAGTTATCTAAAAGTCTTAAAGTGCAGAATTTAAGTGTATTCAGTGACTTAGAACTCATAGTAAAACAAGTTAGAAACATAGACTTAGATCTGACATAAATGAGTTCTTGGATTCAGTGGAAAAATTCTTTCATGAATTTAAAATTGCAGTTATCCCGAGAAATGAGAATGCTCATGTAGACTCCCTATTTGTTTTAGCTATTTCATTCAAAATTCCGGATCAAATGCTTTTGCAATATCAAATTCAATTCAAATATAGGCCTTCTATTCCTGACGATCTTAAATACTTGCAAATATTTGAGGATGATGAATAGTTGAAATATTTTCTACAGGTTATTGATGAATTTTTTGTTTTGAACATTTAATAAGATTAATCAGATATTAATGATCTCAATAAATAAAATCAAACTTTTGAATTAAATTCAAAAATGGTTGACCACATGTTAGCTTGAGGGGTCCTAAGCCAGGTTCAAAGTTAAACTTAACCAAAAAAACCCTCTTACTACTAGCCCTTTTGACAGTGACCTACGCAAAGTCTCACTTGAAGCAGTATGGGGGGGTGCTAGAACCAGGTTTCCACACCCTGAGAGAGAATTAAATGATGTGGGTGTCTTCAGCTCTATAATAATAGTGGTTTGACCTTCGCAACAGGAACCCTAACTAGAAAAATCTAGGTCAACTTACGTAGGCTATCCTATGCACGCACAGATAAAGGCTTTGCAATCCCTTCAATAGTCTTAGTAACTTGATATTCATATATTACAGTAACAGATCTATGCATTCAACATTCAGATAAGACTGAAGAGAAGGTACGCAACCGATCCAACATAGATAATATACTTGATGAAGTAAACAGAATAGTACAAAGAAACAGATCATAAAGCAAAACACGAATGCATTTGATACTCAAAATTATCCCAAGACAGTCATTTATTCATTCACAGTTCATAACATCCTTACAATACTTCAATTCTACCCACGCACACATCCAGTGGGGTCCGCACACAGCAGGACTAAGGTCTCCACACACACAGCCAACAGGATCCTTCTATACCTGGAAAAATTCGCTTTATAGCTCAGAACATCATACCAAAACTTACTTCAACCTTCAAAATTGTCTTATCCAACTCGATCTACACTTCTATTTATATCTTTAGCCTGCACACATATAAGGTCCGCAAAATGTGGTTTGCGACCCCTAGTTCTACCCTTTTTCCCATTAAAACTTATCAGGGGATTTGACCCACCCCAAAGCCCCTTGAAATGTGCATTTCTTAGCACGCACAACTTAAAGTTACAAAAAATACTATATTTTTATCAAAATTTTGGTCCTAAGGGACCTCACTCCAATAGGTCCCCAACATAATCGTGTGACTCATCCCAAGTCACAATGGTGTTGGGGTCTTCATCTTTGTCTGCAGCTCCTCGATGGCAGTCATGAAAGGCGCCAGGACGCCCACGCTCTGATCAGCTACATTTTGTGTTGTGTCCATCAATTTCTGCGAAGTCAGCCCTTTTGCGGCGAGATTTATGCTCTGATAAGTTTGGTGCTAGTTCTTTATGGCAGCATCTAGATCCTACAACAACTTCATCGCTTCATCGACCCATGGCTTCATATGTTCTGTCACAATGTGCTTCTTTCTTTGCAGCTCCTCCACTTCATCTCGCAATATCTAGCTTGTCTACAATCGGGCCATGCGCTGAGAAGGTACAAAAGTAGGCAGGGCCTCCTAGAGGTCATCGAATGCCTGCTCCTTGGCACGCAATTGCTATGAAATATTCATGGCCAGTGGATCTTTCTGCACAAATATCCACAAACCCATAATTGTCTCTATTAGGGTGGTTCCCTTGTCAACTATGATGACAATACTCTCTAAATATTCCTTGACTACGACCACTCGTTGTGCGCACACTTCTAGGGGAGTTTCTAGCTGCAACTTGTCTTGAAGCGCAGCGATTTGTTGCTCGAACTCCGCCTTCACTGTCTGTACTTCTGATCGGGATTCTTTTAGTGCTGCGACAAGACTTTCAATTTTAATGTGCAGTGCGACTGAAGCAGGGATGGCTACCTCTGGCAGGTCACCACACAGTCTATCAATCAAGTGCTCCAATTTTTCTCTCTATGCTACTACTGCTTGTTGCACTGTTTGAACCTAAAGAGACTCCTTATTTTTTGCCGTGACCTTCTACTCAGCTTCACTCAGCTGATGGTGTATGCACGCCTCCCTGCACAACAACTTGTCTATAATAATGGTTTGTATTGCGTGCAGCTTACCGTTGGGTAGCATTGACAAGTCTATCCCAACCCCTGAGAAGGTTTGCACCTACGCGCGCAATTTGGGTTATTCGACAGTGACTGTTGCACCCGGGAAGGGGAAGATCCTATTGTCCGTCGTGTTGATGATAATAGTTTTAGGTTGGCTCGCTTGAATCGACCTTGATTGATTCACACTCGCTTGGATGTTTTCAGTATTCAACTGCAACTCCTGCAACCCTTATTGAAATGCATCTACAACAGCCTTTTATTGTTCTTCAATCATTTTCCACCTATCTTCCAAGGCAGATGTGACCACATCTGCTATTTTATCAAGGTCTTCATCCGTTAGCGTAATGTCCTCAGTTCCTCCGACCTTAGAGCCTTTCCTTTTCTTGCGCGCACCCTTGGGCGTCTCGGCATCACATTTAGTGCCTCTAGGAGACTCTGCTTCAGTTCCATCCAAACCACCTAGGCCTCCAAGATCCAACTCTTCTTCTCCTTCAGGCTCTTGCTCAATGTCTTTCTCGGCCTCCTTTTCAGCGTCTTTCTCTGTGCTTGTCTCTACATCTTTTTCGGTGCGTTGCTTTGCTTCTTTTTCTTTTCCCACCAATGTTTTCTCTTTTATGGACGTTGAAGTTGTGACAGGATAGGTGGATCTGAGCCCAACCTTCCATGTTGTTGGCCAGGCCACAATGACCTTGTCAATCTCTTCTTCTGTCACCATAAATGGCAAGTTGTACCAGACGAGGTCATTGTGCGCTTGAATCTGCACATGGTGCATGGTTACTTGAAAATATGCGATACTTTGGTACCTCTCGTATGTAGTTGGGGACAACATGGGAGTGTATAGTTGCTACCAGCGCACATTCAAATAAAAGCCAGAAAATTTTATTCTCCTTCACTCTTTTTGGTTCGGGCGAATCCCACAGATTGGTGTAGCGTGCCCCTTCACACACACCAGGCTCCACCTCTGGTAGGATTGCACCCTCTGGCAACTCCCATGCTACCAAAGCAATTAATATTAATAACCAAGAGTAACAGAATTAGTTTCCTTCATCTTTCACCTTGCGCACATTTTCCAGAAAATCTTGGTAGAGGCATTGGGACTAGTTGTAGCTAACCCCCTTCTCACATTGTCCCGCTAGTGCGATGATGTGTGCAAGGACTGCCTTACGGTGGCACTTGTGCATCATTTTACAACTGAAGTCTAAGGTTCCTAGGTGAATTTTCAGGTCCTCGATCTGCTATACCAAGAACCCCCTAGAGTCTCATCTTACCTAGTAATCCTTTTTCACCTTTGCAGCTACCTTCACTGTCGTAGTCTAGTTGGTTAAGATACTTGGCTCTCACCTGAGAGACCCGAGTTCATGTCCTGACAATGGAACCATTTTTTTGCTTGAGGGGTCTTGACCCAGGTTCAAAGTTAAGCTTAACCAACAAAACCCTCTTACTACTGGCCCTTTCAGAAATGACCTACTTGTGTAGGTCGAAGTCTCACCTGAAGCAGTATGGGGGGGGTGTTGGAACCAAGCTTTCACACCCTTAGAGAGAATTAAATGATGTGGGTGTCTTCAGCTCTATAAAAATAGTGGTCTTACCTTTGCAACAGGAACCCTAACCATGCATATCTAGGTCAAATTACCCAAGCTATCCTGCGCACGCACAGATAAAGGCTTCGCAATCCATTCAACGGTCTTAGAAACTTGATATTCAAATATTACAATAACATATCTATGCATTCAACATTCACATAAGACTAGAGAGTAGGTACGTAACTGATCCAACACATATAATATACTTGATGCAATAAACGGAAATAATACACAGAAACATATCATAAAGCAAAACACAGATGCATTTGATACTCATAATTATCCCAAGATGGTCCTTTATTCATTCATAGTTCATAACATCCTTAAAATACTTAGTTCTACCCACGCACACAGCCGGCAGGGTCCACATAAAGCAGGACTAAATTCTACGCGCACATAGCCAACAGGATCCTTCTATACCCAGACAAATTTTATTTACAGCTCAGAACATCATACCAAAACTTACTTCAACCTTAAAAATTGTCCTATCTGACTCAATCTACAATTCTATATATATCTTTAGCATGTGCTCATCTAAGGTCCAAAAATTTGGTTTGTGACCCCTATTACTATCCTTTTTCACATTGAAAATCATGAGGGGCTTTGACCCACACCAAAGCCCATTAACCTGTGGATTTCTTAGCGGTCCCCAAAGCCGCTTGAAAAAAAATACTATATTTTTATCAAAATTGTGGTCCTAAGGGACCCCTCTCCAACACCACAATCTCATTCAGTTGTCTAAAAACTTTATTCCCAAAGGTCTAATCCCTCTCGAAAAAATATTTAACCGAAATTATGTTCCCAAGAATCCACTATCAAAATCACCTGAGGAGGATAGTGAAGAATCTAATATTGGAAAATCTGAAGAAATTAAGAACATTAAAATTACTACATCTGTAGCTCAGGAAGTAAAAACTGAATATTTTAATATTCTTAAAGCTTACAAATATTGTTTTACTTGGTCTTATGCGGAATTAAAAACCTACGATACAACCCTCATTGAGCATAAAATTCCTTTAAAACCTGAACAAAACCTTTTAAGAAAAAATTAAGGAGAATAAACCCAGTCATGCTCCCTACCATTGAGAAAGAACTTAATAAATTACTTGATGCTCAGATCATAGTTCCATTAAGATATTTGGATTGGGTAGCAAATTTAGTTCTTGTTAGAAAGAAGAACGGTGAAATCAAATGGCGTAGATTTCAGGAACTTAAATAAGTCATCCTTGAAGGATAACTATCCATTACCCAAAATGGATCATTTGATTCAAAAAATTTCAGGTGCAAATACAATTTCAATGCTAGATGGCTTCTCTGGATACAACCAGATAATGGTGAGCCCAGAGGACAGAGAGAAGAATGCCTTCACCACTCCTTGGGGTACATTTATGTATGACAGAATGCCCTTTCGATTAACTAATGTTGGAGCAACATTTCAGAGAGCTATAGATTTATATTTTGTGGGTAAGACAAACAATTTTTTTGTTATATATCTTGATGATCTTACTGTGTTTCCTAACTCCGATAAGAAACATTTGAAACACTTGATGAATTTTTTTGACATGTGTAGGAAATTTGGGATATCACTCATTCCCAAGAAGTCTTTGTTTTCCATCAAAGAAGGGAAATTTCTTGGCCGCATCATTTCTACGGAAGGAGCGGTAATTAATCCCAAAAGAGTTTTAGTTATTCAAGCACATTCATTGTCAAGGAACAAAAAGGAGATCCAAGCTTTTCTTGGAAATATTAATTTCCTAAGGAGATTCATACCTAACTATGCTGATATAGTTAAGAATATCACTGATTGTTGAGGATAACCATGAAGTTAAATGGATAGTGGTAGCTAGATATGCTTTTGACCAAATTAAAAAGGCCATTTTTGAAGCCCCAACTTTAGCCAACCCTAATTATTTTTAATCGTTTAGGATATTTTCCTTTGCCTCTGAAACCACTTTAGTTGTTGTCCTTTTGCAAAAGAATGAATATGAATATGACAAACCTATTTCATTTTTTAGCAAGGTCATGAGAGACGTTGAACTTAAATATGACATTATTTAAAAACATGCTTATTCCTTAGTCCAAGCTTTAAAGGCTTTCAGAATCTATGTTCTTCACTCATCCATTACTGCTTATGTTCCCAAAAATGTTGTAAAAACTATGTTAACTCAACCTGACATTGATGGGAGAAGAGGAAGATGGATTACCCATACACTTGAATTTGATCTTAGTATAAAAACTAAAAAAATTGTAAAGGGTCAAGGTTTGGCTCAACTTTTAGCTAAATCCAATAGTAAGTTTTTGGGGATAAATTCTATTTTTGAAATTTCAGCAGAGAAGAATCCGCAAGAACCTTCTCTAATTGCAGAAGGGGAGAATCCATAAGAACCTTCCCAAGACTCAGAAGGGGAGAATCCAAAAGAACCTTTCCAAGACTCGGAAGGGAAGAATCCACAAGAATCTTCCCAATACTCAAAAGGGAAGAATCCACAAGAACCTTCATCTTCAATTCAATCAGTTCTTGTTTATATTGATGAGAAATTCTTGTTGTTAAAATGGTACTCTGATATTGTACATTTTCTTATAAACTTTGAGTGTCCTTCTCAATTTCAAAAAATCAATGTAAGATACTAAAGCTAAAGGCCATAAAGTATTGTATAATCAATGAAAATTTATATTGGAAGGATCCACTCAATATCCTTTTGCGTTGCTTAATAGACAGTGAAACAAAAGGGATTATTGAATAGTTTCACGCAAGGTATTTGTGGAGGAAACAATGTCTGGAGAGCTACAGCATATAAAATATTGAGAGCAGGATTCTATTGGCCCACCATGTTTGCACAAGTAGGAGAAATAATTAGGAGTTGTACTCAACGTCAATTTTTTGCTGGAAAGCAAAAATTAGCAACACTTCCTTTGGTTCCAATACTAGTTTCAGCACCTTTCTTACAGTGGGGATTAGATTTCATTGGATAAATTCATCAAGCATCAACCAACCAGCATAGATGGATACTAACTGCAACATATTACTTTACCAAATGGGTAGAGGCCATTCCAGTTAGAAATGCCACAAAAAATGTAGTCATCAAGTTTATTGAAGAAAATATTTTTTCCAAGTTTGGATGCCCCCAGCAGATAGTTACAGATAATGCAGAAAAATTTAGCAGTGTTAAAATGATTGAATTTTTTCAAAAATACCAAATTCTGTTGCATCATTCTACTCCTTACTATCCATAGGGAAATGAACTCGCAGATTCATCAAACAAGAGTTTGGTTAAACTTATCAAGAATACATTATAAGATCATAAAAAGAGTTGGGAAAGTCATCTCATTTATGCAGTTTGGGCTAACAGGATGTCTCCAAAAATATCTACAGGAAAATCTCCATTTCATTTGGTTTATGGTAAAGAAGCAATTTTCCCTACGGATCTAGATTTCCCTATTTTGAATTTTTTGCAAGTAAATGAAGAACCTAATGATTTTTCCAGGAGAATCAATCATATCATTAAAATTAATGAAAATAGGGATGAAATCCTGTTCAAACTTAGGAAATACCAAAAAAAAAGAAAAATCTTTTTGATATAAAATCTAGAGAAATAGATTTCAGAGAAGGATATTTGGTGTTAAGATGGGATGCTAGGAGGGAATATAGAGGATAACATGAAAAGTTTTAAAACCTATGGTTTGGACCTTTTATTATTGCATAAGTCAAGGGTAATAACACTTTTATCTTGCAGAACTTGGAAGGACAATATTCTTCATTTACATTCATTGGAAGATATTTGAAGCACTACATTTAGTATTGAAAAGCAGAAGAGTGTTTCACACATTCATCATTGTATATTTACCGTCTTGTTTCATTTTCGAACTATGTTTTTTTTTTTCAACAAAGACTCCATTAGCCCGAGGATAAGGCACTTGTATCTTCTAGTTCTCTGCATCCTACAGGAGGAATTAGTCCCCAGTTGGAGACGATGTTGTAACATTTCATGTTTTGATAAGTTAGAAATTTTAGAAGAAAAATGAAAAATTAAAAAAATGTTAGGATTGAATGTAAATAGATGAAAATCCAAAAAACATTAGGACTCAATGTGAAAATAAAATAATCAATATCAAAAAAATTCAGGATTAGATGCTTTAAAAAATGAAAGAAAAAATATTTGAAAATGCTAGGTATAGATAGAAGCAATAAAAGAAATGAAATTGATTTGTTTCAAATAAATAAAAATAGCTTTTTTTTGCATCTTGTTAGGATGCCACAACCCAAAAATAATTTGGTTTGAATCATACTATTTAAACAAGATAAAACTATTTAAATTTATGCATTTAGATTAGGAAATAAAGTTCACCAAAGTATTTAATCCTAGTTGAACATAGACTTAGGAAAAATAAATTGGAAGCTGGACTAAATTCACCACAAAAGATTAGGATTAATTATTTTTTATTAAGGATTAATCGCTTCCTTAGTGATTAATTATTTTTGTAATAAAAAGCATGTTACCGTTTTATCCTAAAGTCTCAACAAGACAAACCTATTTTTTCGTTTTTGCTATCTCTAGAGCAGATATCGATGGTTGTTATTCCCCCCCCCCCCCCCAAGATCAATGGCAGGGAAGGTATTTCGAAGCCCCTTTCTCTGTTTCTCTTTAACGGAAAGTGGGGGGGGGGGGGTCTGAAAAGTGGTTTTATATATGGCGGGCCCCTTGAAACATGTCAACTCCATATCGTTTCATACCCCCCCCCTCCCCTCCATACCTCTTTCCATCACCTACCCCCTCCGAAAACCACCTATCCTCTCAACGTTAATATCACTTCCCACCAACGTTCATTTTCCACTTCCAATTATCTCATGCCATTTGTAACATTTCCATTACATTCCACCATATCATTATCTGCTCCCATACCGTTATCCACTCCCTTACCATTATTTTCCCGTCACTAAACCCTGCATGGCTTGTTCTCCAACATTCATCTAGCATAAGTGTAACCCATGCATGTATAAATAAAAATCTACCTTCCTCGTGCCACTCTTTGATTCAATTTGTTGTTTTGTCAAATTGCAAGGTTAAAGAGACATAGTTCATTTTCGGCTCCAATATCTATTGCCCTTATCAAAAAAATCATTCACAGGACTATCAGTATTTGCAGAGACCACTCTCTTTCGGTATCATTTTTATCATAAATACTTCTTCACTTGTTCTCTGTTGAAAGAAATGGCACCAAAAGGGAAGGGCCAGAAAAAAGTGACATAAGAAGATTAAAATGTTTCCACCAAGCTAGATCTTGACCATATCTCGTTAGTCGACCAGTTGTTTAAAATCACAGACATAGAATGTGAATTTGAACTCTATGAATTACATCTCTAGTTAAAAATATATATCTAGATAAGCAAGATGAAGTCAAACTCTGGGAGACCTTGTTGCCCATGTTTACCTTTCCCCAAACCCATGTGTTTCCTTATTTAGTTACCTGGTGTCAAACTAGATATGACCCTCTTAAGAGAACCATATTAGCTTAGAATGAAGACATTCTAATTTACAATACACCTGAAACCATAAACCAAATGTTCTTAATACCACAGAATGATTCCCTAAGCCATTTTTCCTAAGATACCCTCATGGAATTATATCATAATCTTACTTTTCCCTAGAGAGCTCATATTTTTGGAACTTTTCTTCCAGTTGATGCATAACTTCCAAAAATAAATCCTCCTTATCCATCCACTATGTTCCTAGAAGAAACTAGACATATTATTTCTCTAATTTCCTTCTTGTTAGGCTACCAAAATCTAAATTTAAAATCAAGACTAAGGTGGGTTCATTCATATGCAACACTAGGATAGCAGAAGTTGAAGCAGATATTATCCTCAAGAGGAAGAATTTTCAGCCAAGTTTTACTTGGTCATATGATCCATTCAGTATCATCTCTAACTTGAGAGTGGAGTTGAAGACAACGCCTTACAATCACACTCCTTAGGCCAGAAATTGAAAAAATCATGAACCTAGATCAGGGGGAAGAAAACACACTGCAAGAAGCATAAGAGCATATTATTTCCACCTCCACTCTCCAAACTCCCGTTTCTCAAAACAAGGAGGAGAGGCCTAGAGAAGAACCATCATCTTCAGCAAGCATTGCAAAGGAATTCAGCATCCAACAGAAGAAGCAGAAGACAAATTTCACCATCTCAATTGGTAAAAGTCATAAAGAGCCAGAAATTATTGATTTAGGTGATGCACAAATTTCTACAACATCAGAGGGAAAAGTTCCTAACATTCCATCCTCCTCTTTACTTTCACAGGAGCCAATGGAGATTATACAGTCAGCAGGATCAAGTGAACAAGGTGAGCCAAATATTTTCTCTAAAGTCTTAGAAATTAAGCAGAAGAATGAAGCTCTAAAGGCAAATGTATACAATCAATTTTGGAAACAAACCTCCACTTCACAACATAGGTAATAACATTCGACAGTGAAAAGGGAAGGATGTAGATGACTTTCTTAAAAGCCCAAGTCATTTTTCCAAAAGCCCCTTCTGAATACAAAAATACCATAGTTTCTTTTGTTTCCAATCAGATTCATCCTATTGACCAAATGGATATGCACAGACAGTCAGGAGAAATGATTTTCTCTACAATTACTAACACTTCCATGGCATTATCAGAATTGAGAATAACTCTTTCAAATGTCCAGTCACAATTAAATATTGAGAAGCTTTCCTCTTTGGCCTAAGATAATAAACTCAAATCACTAGAATATTTAGTGATTAAAATTGGATATGATCCTAAACATTTCAAATATGTAGAAGAAACCCTCAAGAAGAATAATTCATACAATGCAGATCTTCAAAATAAACTCAAATTACCTTCTACAGAGGATCCCCAAACCAAGGAGATAGAGGAAAGTGAGCAAAACAGAGAGGAAATTCTCAAGCTTATCATTGAACAGAACATACAAATTAAGAATATGAAAGAACGGAATGAAGGTATACTCAAAGAGAAGGAACAATCTACTCATATGGATCTAATTCCAATTTTAGTTGTACCCATTACAGTTGTAGGAAAAGCACCAAGTTTTTCATCAACGGCAACAGAGTCTACATCATTAGCAGGTGACACAAACAAACTTATGTAAGATTTGTCTCTTCAAAATCAGGAAAATGAAAAACTTCAGGAGAAATTCAAGAATCTAGAAGCACAGAAAATAAAAAATGATACTCTCTATATGGAAGAAATGCAGAAAACCCACAGATTAACACATAAATTTCACAAGTTAGAAAGTGAATATTGATGGAAGGCATCTTGGCCCAAGACAAGGAAAACATCTTGACAGTGACATCTCAACTCAGCAGTTTGTGTATTCCTATATTTTGATACTATTTTTGTAATGTGTTTAGATGCTTCTAAAAAGATATAGTTTTGTATAAATAACTCTCCATTCGAGTTATCAAGGGTTGCACCCTTGCATGAGCACTTTTAAAGCATAATTGTATGAGCTCAGATCATTGATCATTAATGAAAGGATTCTGGATTTGTTTCAAACAACTTGTCTCCTTCTGATTTTTTCCAGATTACATTTCATTTTGTTTTTCTGCATATATTTAAGTTTTGTGGATATAAATAGGTAAGAGAAAAATTAATATCATTCTATCTTAAATCCTATGAAGTTATCATCTGTTTTAGAGATTGATTTATTAGACTATTTTTTTGTATAATTCCATATACATCTATTAATTTTTAGTCATATTCATAAGGTTAGATTTATATTATTAAGTTGTAAACATTGTTTTTCAGCCTTTCTTTCTTATGATAAATTAAGGATTCAATTTGAATATTTAATAGATCATAGTTTCTTACATTTTCGGACTTTCACATATACAAAATCAAATCACTATTTTGAATTAAAATAACAGCCCTTTATTGATACTCAATATTGTTGAAAGTTTAAAACTTCTGCATGTAATTTTCTCATAACATTGGTCATCCAAAAGCTCCTTTAAAAAAACAAAATTTTTTAGATGCTCTGGCATAATTAATTAACCTATAATCATCTCAGAGGACAACATGGAATCTAAGATAAGTATGTTAAATAATAATACCCTTGACAAGACATGTATTTAGGAGATGTGCCAATATGAATAAAGGATGTCAATTCCTACGGGAATATGTCATGGTGAAAGATCATCATTGTGCTAACTTTTGATTTAAAAGTTCTTATGTATATATTTATCTAGATGAATTTATGTTATGTTTCCAATCATGTGGAATGATGTAATATCCTTGGGATATGGTTCGAAGGAAAACAGCATGGCATAAAGGTGGACCAGATGAAAAAGATGGATGAATCACTTTCTAATGGTTGACATGACTCGTGAATGAAAGTGATGGATGATTTATGCCCTATGAAGCCAAAAGTTGAAGATTCCTCAATATCGAAATCCATGACATTGAGTGGAATAATTCTTCATGAACAGTCGGGTGTCTCACCATTTATTCTACAAGTCCCTGGTTGAGAGGGAGCCTAGTGGTAAGTTTCTTACTTGGAAGAAACTTGAAGTATGTCCTTCTTGAATTAAGACGTAGTGACATATATTATTCTCTAATTCATGAGGAGAGAATGGATAGACACATCATTTTGGTCTTCATCTGGAAGACAGAATGGAGGATTGGGAAATCATCTGGAATTTGATAGTATTTGAGAATGAGATAAGGCATTCAACATAAGAGTAGTCGGGGACCAATATTCTTTGAGGGCTCACTATCCAAGAGAAGAATATTCCAAGAAGGTCATACTCTGGGAACACATGGGTGGAATATGTACATTGGAGAGACAATGACTATGGTGTCTATAACTCATGTGTCTCGCTAGCATTGTAGCCCATTGTCTCATTGAGAGATGGGGTTGTTAGTCAAGGCCTTACACTAGGACAATGTTGGTTGATATGATGCTATATAGATGTGATTACCAATCCGATTGTTCTTATGAGATTCTTCAGTTTGAAAGTGACCATGTACATATATGAATACCTCCCTAGTTAAGAGGGAGTGTTCGAAAGTTTAAATAGGTTTGATCTTCATATTGAATATGTAATTATGTATTTATGAAGAATACAAAGATAATAAAATGTATTTTTGTTATTCTTTCTTCATGGGTTTCATGAGAAATGTTTTTATTATAGGTCAAAATAATTATTCTTGATGTCTTTTAGGGATTTTTCATCTTGTCATAAATGTACTAATTAAGAGTCATGTATATGAAGAGTCTAGTCAAAGAAGTATTCCTTGAGACCTCGTAATATAAACTTGAAGAAATGGCTCAAGTATGATGCTAGCAAACCAACCCTCAAGACACCTCCATCACGTTGGAAGATAAGCTCTACAAGTCAGCCTATATGCAGTGAACATGTAGGCCTACCCTCAATTAGTAAGGTCAGCCTAAATCCCTAAAGAAGTGAAATATATAAAGAAAGGATTTTCTGCTCATTTAGGCAAACAAGTTCGGAAAAGTCTGAGATCAATTCGGTGATATAAAATTACAGTTAGTGTGAGTTAAGGACTATAGTGAGTGCGGAATAGATGAGGAAAAACAATGAATGAAAGGAGGATAGAACTATCATTTTTTTGGGTCTAATCTACCTTGTCCAGTTCTGTTGAGAAATGCGAGAAAGGGTCTAAATAAGTGTCTCATTATAGTGAATAAGAATTACATTATAGTGAAGAGTAAAAGGTCTCTCATATGTTCGGTCAAGGGTCTATTCACCATGGTAATAGATCTGAAATTATAGCGTGATACATGTGTAGTGAAGAAGGTAATTCGAGGATCGCTTAAGCAATGATCAAGTCTATAATACATTGTGTAAGAAGGTATCTTGGGAGGAAAATAGAGGGACCTTCTACAAAGCATTAAGAGAAGGAAGGATCTTGAATTTGGTATAAAAGTAAGACCAAACATTAGGGGAATTTTGAGGTCTAAAATGGGCCTCCTAAGGAAATTATAAAATAACAATGGAAAAAATAAAATCATATTAGTTTACATCATCAAATTTTAGAGGGAATAAAGGGAAAAAAAAATCAACTTGTATTTTCAACTTATCTCCCTATGGGTTTGTCAAATTTGAGCGGAAACAATCGTTGGATGCAAAATTTAATTCCTCATCAAATGAGTACCCATGTTGCATACTTTCAATGGACCCTACTACACGAAAAATGAGAATACATGAAAAACGTGCGTTGGATGCAAAATTTAATTCCTCATCTAAGGAGTAACCATGTTGCATACTTTCGATGGACCCTACTACACGAAAAATGAGAAATACATGAAAAACGTGATTGCAATCACGTTTTTCATGTATTCTCATTTTTCGTGTAGTAGGGTCCATCGAAAGTATGCAACATGGGTACTCATTTGATGAGGAATTAAATTTTTCATCCAACGAGCATTCTTGCTCGAAATTGGAGTAAAAACTTAGGGAGATAATTTGAAAATACGAGTTGAAAAAGTAGTTTTAATATTTTAATACTTTTTAATATTTGTACTTTTTTACTCCAAAAATGATGAATCATCCCCCATGGTTGACATCATCATCTTGAATCCTATTGGTTCTTATAAAGTTTATTTTGGTTGTACATTTTTCTTAGGAGGCCTATTTTAGACCTCAAAATTCCCCTAATGGAAGAATCTCCTGAAGGCTGAAGAACAGCAACATAAGGCACATCAGTAAGGATTGCTAGAAAAAGGGACCGAGACTCCATAGTACGGGTGCAGTTCGGTGCATGTTACACATCATTTTGTCACCATGACATTTAACCATGAATATGGATCTATCACCATCCATACTCATGCTTCCTTAGAAGTCAAAACACTTATATTCCTTAACCAAGTCTTGGGAACTGGGAAAAAACTCTTAAATACTCTTAAAGATTTCTTGCACGCTTTTTACGGTCACTTCATGTGCATGCACTAATATTCTTGACCTTACCTATGGACATTTACGCTCTGTTTTCTGATAAAACCTGCGCACCCCATTTAAAAGAAAGTAAAAGTGAAAAGTAACTTCTAGAAGCATAGTTGGGTGCATATTCTTCCAACTAAAAGCCTCTTGAGTTGCGCCACTTCGATCTATATCCCTCCAATCATGGAACTTGTCCCCTTGGATGAAGGAACCCTAATCCCTTCATTAGAGTGGATATGAAACCTCCTCAATTTATCCTATAAATTGAGCTAAAACTTTAGTGTTAGGGGTACACTGTACATATGGTACATAGGGATTCATAGGAGTTCACTGAATATAAACCTATGCTGGTCATTCTAGAGAGGAAAGCTTGTCAAACCAAGGAGCACGATTGTGAAGGCATACGAGAGAAATATTTACGACATCAAGGCTCAGGTTGTACAATTTCTCTTTATATTCTTGATAATACATATGGATACCTTTTTCTCATTGTGTTGTTTTTAGATTCATTAAAACAATGACAATTATTAATCTCCTTGATCATTAAGTAAAATTGGTATTTGGATTATTATATACTGCAGGTGCTTTTGATTCTTTGCATATTTGTGTTTGCAGATTCTTCTCAGCATTGAAGGACTTCTTTGGGACAAAAGGCAAGGTCTACATCAAACATCTTGTTGAAAGGTAGGATCATTATCCTCTCTTTCTAAGTATTGATTATTCGAATGCTAATATTTTAGGGAAAGAGATATTCAGATGATTGTTTATTTCTAGTTATATGTTGGGATACTAGGGAGATCGCTCTTTTCCGTAAGAGGTATTTATCCAGAAAAAAAAGTTGGTGACTCCGCTAAGGAACAAGCTTACTTTTCTCTTGATTCTTATGTTTTAGCTCTCCGATTTTTCTAGTTTGATTATATATGAGTGTTACACCATTTTTTGGTCATCTAACTCTTCATCATTAGATGGACCCAAGTACACCATGTAAGACCAGTTTTACCCCAAGTAAAACTGCTTTCACTATGTTAATTAGGAAACCCCAAAAGGAATAATTAATTAAACCATAATTTAATTATTATTCCCAGTCATGTTTAACCCAAAAATAAAGAAATTAATGAGATAAACCCATAGTTATCTTATTATTTTCTAGGAATAATTATTTAAATAATATTCCTTGTTAAATATGACCAAATCAACCACCATTAATCAAATAAATCATTATTTATTTGATTATATCCCAGCCACTTCCTTAAAAAGATAAATGAA
This sequence comes from Pinus albicaulis, assembly GCA_034641835.2. Classification (NCBI taxonomy): domain Eukaryota; kingdom Viridiplantae; phylum Streptophyta; class Pinopsida; order Pinales; family Pinaceae; genus Pinus; species Pinus albicaulis. The sequence continues at coordinate 1,296,022,050 of CM076575.1, forward strand.
TCATTTATTTATTTATTTTTCACTAATCAAGGGATTTGACCCAAGTCAAACACCCTTTCCCTCAAACAAATAATAATAAAATATTCCATAGAGGTGGATCTAGATGTGATTAACATTATTTTAATCATGCACCAAGATCTAGAAGGACCCAATATTTTGTTATAAATAGGAGGGTTTTCCCCATCATTCTTCACCTTTTGTTGCATACGAGATCACTCTGGATCTACACACTTGGTCTCATTTTTCTGCCATTTTGCTCCCATTGAGCTCTACCTTCTACATTGGGTTTTCTACATCTACAAGAGAGAGAAAGCTTAGATCTGAAGTGCTGAGGACTACAAAGAACCCATCCCATTTAGGAGATCTGGATACACCTTCTTGTTTCCTCCCAGGTGCCCTGTAATATAAAAATTCATTCAAAAATCGTGTTCTTGTCTTGTCTGTTGGATGCATGGAGCAAACTCTTTACTTCACTGCTTAATATCTTTCCATGTATAGATCTGTTTGTTGCAGCACTTTAACTACTAATTGCAGATCTGAAGATGTTTTGCAGCCATTATTGTTGTTAGGGCTATTAGTTATGCGTAGCTAAAGTGGTTCTTTTTCGTACGCTTCGAAAAAGAATTCATACTAACAAATGGCGACTCCACACGGGTTTTAAATTACGACCGCTGTCGTTTTTCATATTCCTGCATATCCAGCTACTTCAGGCCCTAGGGCTTCTTTTTTAGCTGCTTAGTTTTCTCTTTTCATGTCATTTTTCTCACATAAAACCCTAAAAACCTAAAATTTCTAACTTCCGTGTGTTTCTGGCCCTATTGCGCAGGTAAGCGACACCAGCCGCAACTGAGACGGCAACTTTTCAAAAAATCTGCCGCCGAAACAGCCGGAACGGGGGGGTCGCACCTTTTGGCCCAAAACCTGCGACCTGGACGCACTTTTTGGCATGTTTCCTGCGACCTCAACTCAGATCAGGTCAGAACCTGCGACCTGCCTTTTTTCCAGCATTTTTTCTGTAATTTTTCTGGGTTCTGCTGCAGCCTCTGCCAGGGTTTTCCAGCCTCTGTCTCAGCCCGCCTTGACCAAGATCTGATCTTTTTTTACTCATCTAAGTGGGAACCCAGCCCCTTAGGGCTTTAGTACCCTCCACTTTTTTGTGGAAGAGTTTTAGCTGTTTCAGCCGTCGGTTTCAGAGCTTCAGCCCCCTCTTTTCCAGATCTGTTACCTCACTTTCAGATCCATTGAAATCAGCCTCTTTTCCTTTCAAATCACCTCTTGTCGTTTTGTTTGGACCTCCTCTGAAGGCCTCTGCCTTGCCCCCCGTTTTTTTTGCTGATTTCCCTTTTCCGGCCACCTTGCCTCTGTCTCTTGGCTGTGATCTGCACCCCTTGTCTGCAGCTTTATCCTCCAGATCTCTGTCCCCTTTGACCCTAGATCTGTTGAGTTTCCTTTGTGTGTGTTTCCATAGTTTTTCCCTTTCTTTTCAACATAGTTTTGAGAGACCCACCTTCTTGGGTTAGATAGATGCATACGTAGCTGTTATTTTTCTGTTATTTCAGCATTTTACTCTGTTCTCTGTAGGTTTATTTTCAGCTACGCAGCACACTTTTTTGCTCTCAACAACGGAAAGGGTTTAAAAATTAAAATTAATGCACACCACACACTGACCCTAAGTGAAGAAGCGCCTGGTTTACACCGCCTGGCAAAGACTCTAAAATCAATTGTCACTGCACCTTATCTGCCCTTGACCTTCTTGATTCTGTCCCTTTCTGCCCTTGTCGGTTTCCTTCTTCCTATCATCATTGCGCCCCCAAGGCGCCTTTCCCGGAGACTTCTTGGCCTTCATCCTCAGTTTCCGGTTGATCGACCTGCTCCGCACCGCCGTCGTCGAGCCAATCCACCTTCGAGTCCGCACTCCGACTCCTCTCCTGATTCATCGGGTCCCCCTTCTCCTTCCGGTTCTCCCCCTTTTACCTTCACCATGTCCGGATCAGGGCCTAATGCTAGCGGATCTCCCGGCCCCAATGCCGGCCCTACTTCTAGCGGAACCGTCACAACCACTACTCCGGCCACCCCTGTGCTGCCGTACATTGCAGGCCTCAGCCTCCCCGATTTCCATCGGTTGATTAACGACCCCATTCACCATAATACTACCTGGCCCACTATGCCTACCAAGTTACCCTCCGATATCCCTAAGTTCGAGGGCCTTAATGGCGAAGACCCAACCAATCACGTCCGGTCTTTCCACATGTGGTGTTCCTCCAACTCCATTACCGATGACTCCATCAGTCTTCGGTTGTTCCAACGCACGCTTACCGGCGAAGCTTCTAAATGGTATGTCGAGCAGGCCACTTCCTCCCATACCACGTTCGAGACTCTTGCCCAAGCCTTCTTGTCGTACTTCCAGCTCCCTCTCCGATACGACACTAGTACGGAGCTCTTGACTTCATTTAAGCAATCCTCTTCCACACGCCTTTCTGCCCATGTTCAGGAATGGCGACGAAGACGGAGCTTATGTCGAGCCCCTCCCTTTGAAGATCGGGTTTACATGGACTGGTTCCTTCGCACTCTCCCGTCTCCCATCGGCAAAGATGTCGCCTCTCACTTTCCTCAATCTGAAGAAACCACCCTCCAAATAGCTTTAAAATATGACCTGATCTACGCTCAATCTGGTTATGTTTATACCGTTCTTCCTGACATCCCCAGGCCCGGTGGCGCTAACGCCCCGGGGGCATCTCATTCCGCCGACGGTATTGTTGGATCTCTTTCCCACCCATCTGCTCACCCTCCCCCGAGCCATGGTTTCCCTCAGGGAGGGGCCAGCACCTCTAGCACTCTTCCCCCTCCCGGCAACATGTATCCAGGATACGGCATGCCTCCCCCTTTTGCCCAACCTCCTGCTTACCTCAATATCGCCCAACCCAACCCTTACTTTTATCCACAGCCTAGTGCGCCAGCTCCTCCAGCATATGTGCTTCCGCCTCCCTTGCCTCCTCACAACCTGCAACAGCACTTACAACCCCCTCCAGGGCAAGTATTTGCACAGCAGGGTGCGATTAATCCCCCTTCTTCTCAAAGAAGGCGGAGAGGCAACCAGAACCCATCTGCCCCCGGTAACCGAGGACCCAATTCTGGTGTGGACCCTAACACTAACAACCAGCCTCAGGGCATTCCGCCCAGGCCGGACAGGCCGCTTCGCACAAACAAGCCCTGTTCGTGTTGCGGTGTTTACGGTCACTACACTCACGATTGTCCTCTCTTACCCCAGATGCGCCAGATGTGGGAGTCTCAAGCCACATTGCGCGGACAACACACCTCCCCTCATACTCCTCCTAATGTGGCCACTACCCAGCCAGCTGTGTTCACTGAGCCTGCCCCTCACCAAGGATTCATGGCTACCAAAACCCCCGACAGCCATGTAGCCACTCCCCCGTCCGTTTCTAGTTCCTCTGATTACCAGATCCTTATGATGCGCTCCGATCCTTCCCCTTCCGTCGCTCCTGCTGACAACCAAATGATTGTTTTTGACGCCACCCAATCGGACCATCCCCCTCTTCCTCCTTCTGTTGCTTTCCAACTCCCTGTCAAAATCCGGAATACCACGGTATCCCGGTGTATAATTGATGAGGGGGCATCCACCTGTGTGATGTCCGCTTCGGTTTGGAAGCAACTCGGATCCCCTGAGCTGGCCCCTTCCACGATCACCCTTCAAGCGTGGGACGGTCATGCCTCCCAGCCTATTGGCCTGTTCCATAACTGTCCCATCACTCTCGCCGGTAAGACCGTTTGCGTTGATGTCGAAGTCATTGACGCCCCTTTAGACTACAACATTCTATTGGGGCGAAGCTACACCTATGCCATGTCTGCTGTCCCCTCCACGGTCTTCCGCAAGATGTCTTTTCCACATAATGGGAAGATAGTCACCATTGACCAGCTATCTTATCACGAGCCGCCGTCTCCGACCCCCTCCGAGACGACCATCTCTTCCGTAGCCAACAAGCAAACCGTCGATTCCTTGACCAGTGTCTCCCCCGGCGTCTATAAAGATTCTACCCTGCTTGGTACTTTCCCTCGCCTTTCCCCCCCTCCTATTACCGATCCCAGCTTGTCAAATGTTTGCATGATGCAATCGTCTCAGGCCACCCATAAGCGGCCTGCCTCGGCTAGTCCGCAACATCCTCCCCGCCCTCCGCGACCCGCTTCTAGCCATTCATCTCAGCCAGTCGGACCTTCTCCTTCTGGCCCTCCCCCCACAGCTGGTATCCCCGAACCTCTTCATCCTCCCGTCTCGGTTCCCCCTGGCCTTGCCCATCTCGGAGCCGTACCTCCTGGTCATTACCCCGCTTGACAGATCCCCTTCTTGGCTCCCCCTCCTGGAGTATCTTCTGTCCCCGTCATGGCCACCCTCTCTCTCCCTAACTTGACCTTGGGCATTCCGGTCTGGTACCTTGACCCCCCAGCCGCCACCCCCCCTGGTCTCCCCAAACCTTATATGGCTTTGACACCGGTTCAACCGATCCCCCTCGCTTCCTCCATAGCCTCTGTGCCCCCAGCACCTCCACCGGACCTTTCTCCTGTTGTGCCGGCTCCCGAGAAGACAGGCAAAGCCCGCAGGGGGGCAACCCATAACGATCCAGCCCCCCCGACATCCCGTAACCCCCCACGGCCACCAAAGCCCGCCATTCGATGCGCTTTGTGTGATGTTGTCGGTCACGCCACTCACATGTGTCCTGAATTTCCCCACCTCAAGCTTCTGGTCAACGAGACATTCCCCGACTCTGATCTCCCAGAAGTCCATGTCACTATCCCCGACTCCCTCCCAAAACTCAAACACTTGCGCACAAACCACCCTTGTGCCTTGTGCGATTTTCACGGCCATTACACCCACCTCTGTCCCCTCCTTGACGAGTACCGTTCCTCCTTGGATTTGTACCGCCAATTCAAGGCCGCTTCGCTCGGACCAAAGGACATTCACATTCCGCCTCCCGCTTTTAAGCCAACGGAGCCCTCCGTCACCATTTTGTATCTGTCATCATCATTGAGACCTAATTCACCAGCCACTCGACCTACTGATCCCCTCAGCTTCTCAGCCGACCTTGGGTCTGTTGATATCGCCCATATGAGCCCTTCTCCTCATGATGATCCGTTCCCGACCACTACTCCCTCAGGTGTCCCTTCTGCCTCCAATCTTCCCATCTTCCAATCTGATGAAGACATCATGGAAGCCATGACCGACCCCGACTTTCCCTGGGATGATATGCACCATCGCGCATATTTCCTCCCACAGCAATCCCACGACCAATACGCTGTGGAAACCAAAGACTTCATCCCCCATGCAGTTGATTGGTTCAAAAACCCCATTCCTGCACCTGACGCTTTTGAAGAAGGAAACATGGCCAATATCTCGTCTACCATCAAAGTTAACATTTCGGCCACACCAGGAATCGAAGAATACATCACATTGGGTGCCCAATGCACCCCGGAAGAAATTGAAACTTACACCAAGATTTTCAAAGAATTCCGCGATATCTTCGCCTGGTCCTATTCTGAAATGCCCGGACTCGATCTTGCCATTGTCGAGCATCATATCGACACCTGGCCTGACGCCAAACCAGTCCGCCAAAAGATGAGACCCATTCATCCTTCCCGACGTGACGCTATTAAAGCTGAAATCGATAAGCTCAAGCAGGCTGGTTTCATTTACCCCATCGAATACACCACTTGGGTTTCTAACCCCGTTCCTGTTCTCAAGAAACAAGGCACCATTCGTGTCTGCACGGACTTTCACGACCTGAACAAAGCTTTTCCCAAAGACAACTTCCCCACACCGTTCATCGACCAAATCATTGACGAGTGTGCGGGGCATGAGATCCTGTCCTTCATGGATGGTTTCTCCGGATACAACCAAATTGCTATCCGTCCTGCTGATCAATTAAAAACCGCGTTCATTAGTCCGTGGGGAACTTTCGCTTACCGGGTCATGCCTTTCGGCCTAAAAAACGCCGGCGCCACCTTTCAACGGGTCATGTCTTATTGCTTCCATGACTTAGCTCATATTATCCTTGCCTACTTAGACGACCTCACGGCACGTTCTAAGCATCGGGCGCAACACATACACGATTTGCGCACCATTTTTCTCCGATGTCGCAAGTATAATATCCGACTTAACCCGTTGAAATGCGTCTTTTGCGTTCCTGCCGGCCGCCTCCTAGGCTTCATCGTGTCTAAGGACGGTATCACTCTTCACCCTTTGAAAGTTCAAGCCATTCTTGAACTCCCCATCCCGCGTACCCTCCGCCAGCTCCAAAGCCTCCAAGGCAAAGCTAATTTCCTTCGTCGGTTCGTCCCTGACTATGCCACCACTGCGCACGGGTTCCTTAGACTCCTACGCTCCCATATCCCCATTGTTTGGGATACCCATGCTCACGAGTCTTTCGATGCCCTCAAACAAGCTCTCACATCTGCTCCCTTAATTCGCCCTCCTGACTTTGATCGGGACTTCATCCTATATATCTCCGCTTCCACCTATTCGGTCGCTGGAGTCCTTATCCAAGAGGATGACCATGGCATCGAGCATGTGATCTACTATGTTAGTAAGAACCTTGTGGGACCCCCTGTCTCATATTCCTATGACGAGAAATTAGCGCTGGCTATCGTGTTCTCAGTCCAAAAACTTCGTCATTATATCCTCCTGCGCTCCACCAAGGTTGTGAAAAATTCCAACCCCATGGCCTTCCTACTGAGTCGTCGTATACTTACTGGGAAGTACGCCCGTTGGGTCGTTATCCTTCAGGAATTCGACCTTGAATTTGTCACCCCAAAAAGTAAGAAAGGCTTAGCCCTCGCGGAGCTTATTTCTGAATTACCTACCGGATCGCAAGACCCTCCCATTAATGACGATTTTCCTGATGAACACCTGTTTACCATTACTTCCGATGACCCGTGGTATGGCGATATTCTTACTTATTTGCGAACCCAAAACTTCGCTCTCCACCTTGACCATGAGGCTCGTCGACGTATCCGACACCAAGCCCCCCGATACCTCCTTATTGGTGACGACCTCTATCGTCGCGGGGTTGATACGGTCCTTCGTCGTTGCCTCACACACGCTGAAGCCGAGCAGGTCCTTAATGCCTGGCATAGCGGCGCTTGCGGTGGCCACCTCTCCGGTCTTGCTACTGCCCAAAAAATAATGCGCGCCGGGTATTTTTGGCCTTCCCTCTTCAGTGATTGCATTGAGGCAGTCAAACACTGTCCCAACTGCCAACATTTCGCCCCAAAGGCGAGAGCTCCACCAACTCCCCTCCATCCGGTCGTTTCCACTGGTCCCTTTTGTAAATGGGCCATCGACTTTATGGAGTGTCGCCCGCCATCCTCTGGTAGCCACAAGTATATCATCGTGGCGGTCGACTATTTCACCAAATGGGCCGAGGCCATGCCAACGTTCAACAACACGGCAGCTACCGCGGGCCTCTTTTTCTTTAACCATGTTATAGCTCGCTTCGGGGTTCCCAAGCAACTGGTCTCTGATCACGGCAGACATTTTGAAGATGAGATATGGCGTGAGCTATCCTCACTGTTGGGTTTTGAGCACCAATATTCCTCCTCCTATTACCCCCAAGGTAATGGCCAAGTCGAAGCAGTCAACAAAACCCTCAAGACTATGCTTCAACGAACAGTGAATAAGCACAAAACCAACTGGCATCTCCTGCTCTTTCCTGCCTTATGGGCCTATCGAACCTCTGTCAAAACCGCCACCGGGTTCACCCCTTTCCACCTCGTCTTTGGAGAGGAGGCGGTTTTACCGATCGAGTGTGAAATTCCTTCTCTGCAACTAGCCGTTGAACTTCTCCCTGACACCCAACCGCTAGAACAACGACTTATCATGCTTGAGCGTGCCTCCGAAGACCGCCGTATTGCATTACAAACCATGGAAGCGGCCAAAAAACGCACCAAAGCTCAGTATGACCGAAAAGTCCAGCCTCGCACTTTTCACGAAGGCGACCTTGTTCTCGTCTATGACCAGGCCCATGATGTCCTGGGTCATGGGAAGTTTGACTCATTATGGCTAGGACCTTACATCATTAGTAAGGACTTTGGAAAGGGGGCATACCTCTTAGAGGATTTCGAAGGCCATCCCCTTCCTAACCCTCGCAATGCACTCTATCTTAAGAAATATTACCCTTAGCATTTCCCCTCGGCAATGCATGTTTTATTTTTCTTTTAGATAGCCAGCATCTGTTGTTTCATTTTTTCTACTGCACCAGGACCCATCTTCGTCCAACATGCAGCTACCTCACTTCCATTCAAAATCAAATTTCCTCGCTTACGACACTTGTACTGGGGGCACCATATCGCCCCCTTACTTGTCCATGTTCGTGTTGATTTTCGTCATGAGTGCCCACCTTGTACTCATGTTTCTATGACCCCCCATTGGGGCCTTTACTGTGTGGCAGCATTATCTAGTCCCCCTTGCTTAGAGCATCCGAGTTGAGTCATCATTGCATTCATGGAGTCTATCCTGCATCCTTTTACACCCTACTATAGCCCTCCATTCTTTTTGCTTGGTTCCTCTCTTGTGTCGCATCTTATGACCTTCAGTCCCACTGTCCCCTGTCCCCTTCGATATTGTGTCAGTCGCTGCCATGTCATTCATGCCCTTTATGCTCTAACAAGGGAAGTTGTCCATTCGCCACTCCATCCTTCCCATTTCCACCATCATCATTAGTGTCCGTCTGTTCGTCGCTCTATTGCTCTTCTCTCATGCCTTAGTTGAGGTTCTCTCATTGCCTCACCTACGGCAGACCTCCTTCTGTCGACCTCAGCACATTTATTCCAGAAGCAAGGTCTAGAGGGCGGTGTACCTTGGTTCCAGCTTCCACTTTTGTTCGGTACCTCGGATCAGGCAGGGGGATTTCTCACTTCCCTTTGACTTGGTTGCTTCTCCAGCTCCTTTCAGCATGATCGAGATTCGTATCCTGGACAGTCCAGTGACCCAGCAGCAGCTCTTGATGATTCCCGGGCGTGTGTGAGATGTCTTAGCCCTCATGAGGGGGTGGCCCTGCAGGTAGCCCCCCACATGCCCGGATGACCTCTTCATTGCAGCCTTTGATGCCGCTCCAGATTTTGATGATGTTGGCCTTAGCCACTTGCAGCACCTCTATGATTTGCATGTACCAGTCAGATTTTGTGAGCCCTTCCCCATTTACGGGGGGCATTTGGGGTTGTATTTATCTCATGTACTCAGATGATATTGTACTAGTCCTGGCTGTTATCCCAGGCACATCATGTATGTGAGACTATTCATTGTATTTTTATCTGGCTCTTGATTATGCCAACTGTATTCTATGGTTCGGTCCCTTGTTCACTGGACACACTATTCTTTTGTACTTTGTCACGGCGGGCATAGGTATGCCTCCCCCGCCGCCTTCAGCACAGGTACCCTCTCATATCAGAGACTTGTTGCACCTGCGAGTCTCGTCTCCTCCGGGTCTAGTCCTTCAGCACACTATCTACCTCATATTTCTCTCTCTGACATACCCTTTTGTTGTCTAGTGATTGTTTTCTTACAACGTACTTCGGTCATACGATTTGCTCCTGACACTCGCACGCTGGGGGGAAATCTGTTACACCATTTTTTGGTCATCTAACTCTTCATCATTAGATGGACCCAAGTACACCATGTAAGACCAGTTTTACCCCAAGTAAAGCTGCTTTCACTATGTTAATTAGGAAACCCCAAAAGGAATAATTAATTAAACCATAATTTAATTATTATTCCCAGTCATGTTTAACCCAAAAACAAAGAAATTAATGAGATAAACCCATAGTTATCTTATTATTTTCTAGAAATAATTATTTAATAATATTCCTTGTTAAATATGACCAAATCAACCACCATTAATCAAATAAATCATTATTTATTTGATTATATCCCAACCACTTCCTTAAAAAGATAAATAAATCATTTATTTATTTATTTTCACTAATCAAGGGATTTGACCCAAGTCAAACACCCTTTCCCTCCAACAAATAATAATAAAATATTCCATAGAGGTGGATCTAGATGTGATTAACATTATTTTAATCATGCACCAAGATCTAGAAGGGCCCAATATTTTGTTATAAATAGGAGGGTTTTCCCCATCATTCTTCACCTTTTGTTGCATACTAGATCACTCTGGATCTATACACTCGGTCTCATTTTCTGCCATTGTTGCTCCCATTGAGCTCTACCTTCTACATCGGGTTTTCTACATCTACAAGAGAGAGAAAGCTTAGATCTGAAGTGCTGAGGACTACAAAGAACCCATCCCATTGAGGAGATCTGGATACACCTTCTTGTTTCCTCCCAGGTGCCCTGTAATATAAAAAATTCATTCAAAAATCGTGTTCTTGTCTTGTCTGTTGGATGCATGGAGCAAACTCTTTACTTTACTGCTTAATGTCTTTCCATTTATAGATATGTTTGTTGCAGCACTTTAACTACTAATTGCAGATCTGAAGATGTTTTGCAGCCATTATTGTTGTTAGGGCTATTAGTTATGCGTAGCTAAAGTGGTTCTTTTTCGTACGCTTCGACAAAGAATTCATACTAACAATGAGTGTTTTTGGGTTTATGAATTTTTATATCCTCTGAATTAGAATGCCTTGTGTTTATTTCTTTAAAATTTTATCTTCCCTGCACAGTTTTTGTGATAAATAGAACGCAACCCTACGCAAGTTGTTAGTTTAATACAGTGTGCATGTGCACTAGTTTTCACTGACCACCTGTGCACTCTTAGAGAATTTTTGAAAAAATAAATATTCTCTTTCTTAGATTCTGATAAAAAAATTCTAGAGGTTCAACTTGACTTATACCAACCCTCAGAGTCTGTTTGTGAACTCTTCCTAATTACCTTAGAGTATTTTTGATAGATCATCCTTTTTGCAATTTCCGGTAGATTTTTCCCTAGTTTGATGAATTGCTCTGTTTGGTAAAATAGATTCACTGCCTAGATCATTTTTTTTCTATCATTCCCCTCTAGAGCTACTAGGAGTCTTGTTAGTCCTGCTTGTGTGAGTGATTGTTTCCTGCTCATTTGAAAAGGAAAACTTCGAGATAAGTGAAGTGTGATTTGTCTCAAAAGTAGTCTTCTATGAAATTTGTTATGCTTGTTAATGTGAAAAAATAATTTATTTTGCTTTTAGCTAAAATAAATCATGAAATTACACTCATAGGTATCGTTATTTACATTATTATTTAAGAGCTTTCATTTTTTGAAAATCTTTTACATTTTTTTAGGGTTTTTCTAGTTTTTTTTTAAGAAGAAGAAAAAGAAGAATTGAAGATTGTTTTCTCATAAAATTGTATATTTTAGCTTTGAATCAACGAAGATTTTCATTACAAAGTGATATTGGTTATGCTTCAAAAAGAAATTGATTTCTTGATGAAAAATAATTTTTATGGGATGTTTTCGGAAATTTGTAGTTCTTTGAGTTCAAAAAATCCTTCTAAGTTCCCTTAAATAGGAATTCATCTAAACAAAGAATTGCATATTCATTGTTGATGCATTTAGAGTATTTTTTGAGTCAGTCACAACATATTGAGTTTCATTTCCATACCTCTTTGCATAAAAAACATCCAATTTAATATGGAACTTAATAAATTGATCTATATATTTTTACATTTTCTAGGGCTCATTCCACCAATCTAGCGCATGATTAGTGCTTTGGAATAGGAAGTAATTAAATTTCCAAAGAAGATAAAACAAACAAGTATCATCTTGCAGTAGGTAAAAACCCAATTGTTGCAATTTTTCTCTAGGAAGCTCTTATTAAAAGATTCAAGCACGAGGTCATATCGGACCCAGTGGAATAATCATACCTACCTAATTGGTAAAGACAGAAGATATGCACGTATTATAAATGGTAAACCTTGGAGTAATCATTTCCGAGGAGCCTGGGATTACTTTTTATTAAACCTTATATTTACCATGTCGAGGAGATTTCAAGGGGACTGATATTAGATACTCTACCCTTGCTTGTATATCGGGCCATGGAATATTCCCCCAGGTTCAATTGTCTCAGTTAGTAACCTTAGTGGCTATAATATTTAGGATTTTTCCCAAGGTGACGGTGGAGGGAAGGTCCCACTGTTCCTAGAGCAGACGTTAACTAGACTCATTTGGACTTTCCGGAGGGTAGTCTTCACTTTGAGATGCAATAGTGGAGTTACTTGCACTGGACTATTTCATTAAGAAGGTTATCAGGGTAAATTTTCAGACCACTAGTTTTCCACATTAATCTCTATGAGGTTGGATTTCATGACCAACTAGTTATTTTATTGTGGAAACATATTGTTTGTGTGTGCATTTATTCTTAGATTTTGTTGTGTGTGTTCATTTGTTTGATTATTTTTAGAGGCCTTAGATGTGATTCTTTTGAAATTTTTGATTTCATGTGTTAAATAAATTAACTGTGGCTGAATTACCAAGACATTCACGTAGAATGCAGGGGAAACCCCCTGAATATACACCTAGTCAATTGGAAAAAATAAAAATTGAAAGGGTTCAATCATCAGGAACCGGTTCTTCTAAACAAGGAGAATCTTCTATCATAATACATCCTAATTTTGAAGTTAATCAACCTCATATAACTGAAACAAAACAATATCAACCAGAAATTTCTGCAGTAATCATAGTCGAATCTGTCACTGGTGAGTTTTCAGACACAACTCACTAAACCTGAAATATCTGAACCTGAGTCTAATTCCACTTCATCTGATTCACCTTCGAATTTTATAGCCTTGACTCTTGGTCTTCCTCATTCACCTTGAGTAAAGCTTCTCATCACTGAAGATCTTCCTCCTGGCCTTATTAGCATTGAAGAAATCTTTGACAAAGAAGAAGAAATTGAAATTCCCTCTCGTCAAGAATATTTAGATTTAAGGTATAGTGAACCAATATACCCTTTGGATTTTCCTTTCACTCCCTTTCAACCGGATCCTTGGTATCTCCAATTGACCGATTTTTTACATAATTTTGGTTACGGACATCCACGACATAATTGAATCCCATTCTACTCTTTACCCAGGTATAGTAACATGGCTTCTGATAGCATTTCTATTGAGTCATCCATGTTTTTTTCTTCACCAGAAATATTATTGTATTCTGGTCCTTTTGTTCCTGCTCAGCCATAGTCACTTTCTGGGACTTTTCAGGAGCATCTCCTTTCTCTGAAAATTCTACTATGTCAACTGGCCTATTCGGGTCTATTACCCAAGCTTTGACTACGGAACATATTTATATGTTCTCTAGGAATACCCCTCAATCTATCTCATAAGGTAGTTATATAGCACCTGGGGGGCAGTAGCCTCTTCAAGAGCAACAGTCCCTTCAAGGGAAACAACCTCTTCAAGGGCAACATTCTTTTCAAGGAGGAACCTTTTATTGGAACATATCCAATGATTGTAGGGCAGAATATTCCTGGTAATTATCAACCTTATGGTCCAATGCCTCAAACTAGTTATGGTCAACCCTATTCGTCACAACCCTCAATGGGAACTCCTTATCTAGGGATAAACACTATGTGGAATTCGGCATTTACTCAACAGTCTTTGCAACCTACCCTGCAAGTGCATTATAGTCAACCTGCTTAGCCACTTGGAAAATTTGGTTACACCCAAGTCCAACAACCTATTCAAGGTGCACTTCAAATTTCCCCAAGGGAATTTGTGCCAAGTAGTCAGCAAGCCAGTCTGAGTACTCCTAGTACTCCTATCCAATCTACTATGCAAACATCTATTCAATAGCTAGTAACACCTATCCCAGGAGTTCCCCATGTCTTTATTTCTACGACCATTCAAATGTACACACCAACTCTTACACAAATTATCCCTTTGACTACTACCCATCAAAATGGACCTACAGTCCAGTCGATTCCTCAAGCATATTTGGGACAACCTAGTACAAAAACTATGCAAACAAGTCCAACTTTTGTAGGTCAACCTATTCAAGGACAACATTTTGTAGGTCAACTTGTTAAGGGGAAACCTTTTACAGGTCAAACTCTTGAGGGACAACCTTTTGTAGGCCAAAATGTTGAAGGTCAATTTGTTCAAGGCCAACCATTTCAAGCCCAATTGAAACATGGACAATTGGGACAAAATCCATCTTTCCGGAGCCAAGCTTACCCTAGTTATACATTTCAGATACCATCTCAACCCAAATTCGGTATGGCTACCCCTGCGTACCCTAGAGGTGTGCCAATTCCAAATGCTCAAGTTATCCCAGGTTTTCCTTGATACCCTCCTCCAGGCACTATACTCATCCCTCAGGTTTATCAATTCGCTTAGAAAGACCCTAACAGGTGGTTACCTTTCATAGAAACTTTATATTTACCAGACCTTTCTTGGCTAACGAATGATCTGAATTAGTATCTTTTGTTTTGGCAAACCATGCCTACTAAGTTTCCTAGTGACATTCCAAATTTTGAAGGAAAACCAGGAGAGGACCATTGAAACTATGTTATGACTTATCACATGTGGTGTGCATCCAACTCTTTAATCTATGATTACATTCGTTTAGTACTTTTTTAGATAAATTTGATCGGCTTAGCCACAAAGTGGTACATTGAGTTACCACGAGGCTCTTTCAACAATTTCAATGCCTTAGCAATTGATTTCCTTACTTGTTTTCAGCAACTAGCTCGTTATGATAATGGCACGGAACTTTTGACTTCACTTAAACAAATTAAATCTACCTAAATTTCATATCACATCCACAATTGGGGACGTAGACATCATTTAGTCAAATTTTTCATCCCAGATAAATTATGGCTGAATGGTTTATCAAATCATTACTCCCTAATATTACTGAAGATGTATCTAAAGCATGTGTTGTAACATAAGAATAGGTTATTACTCAAGCCTATATCTAGACCTTGTTTACACGCAATCTAGTACTTTATATGAAAAAAATTCTTGATTTACCTCACCCAGATCAAATTAATACAACTCCTTATGGTTTTCATGCCGTAAATAGTGTAATTGGTATAGTTATTACATCAAAGAGTAAAAAGAAACAATCCAAATCTACTACTCCAATCATAAATTTACCAGATTCGCCCAAATGAGACTCTTCTCAATAAACTTCTACCAAAATTGATGTCGTAGATTCATCTACTTCCAAAACCAAATATTCCAACAATAAGAAGAAAGGGAAGGGTAAAAAAAAACAAAACAATTATCCAAAAGAGAAAGTAGAAAAAATCGAACCATCTGACAAAAAAAGGAAACCTCATTATCCATGTCTTATATGTGATGAGGATCACTACACAAAAGAGTACTCACATCAGACCAAGGTATCTAAATTTGTCAAAGGTTCGACTGCACCCGTTGTTCTTAAATATAGTTTTGCATCACAAGATAGAAAAATGATCGGATCTTCTTCCAATTCATCACCAGAAGTCTTGATGGTGTCGTAGGTCATGGTTGCAATGCGATCTCAAGATTATGGATCTAATTGTCCTGTAACTGGAAATGAAATTGGATCATCCAGTCAACCTATGGTGTCAACTCCTCCTATTTCTAAACCATTACACATCGAGAAACCTAGTCCTGATTTATTAATTAAACCACCTACCAAATATGTACTTCAAAAATCAGCTTTCAATCCACATTCAAGAGCCGCTCAAAACTACAATATTGTTAAAGATCCGACCATGTCACCTTTAGCAATGTCGGCCCTCAAAGTGTTGTAGTCTTGGCCAGCTCAAAGGAAGTTACTATTATCAGCTATTGGATCAATTAACCCTCAAGATTCTAATCTTATCGTCTTTGATCTCAAGAAATTTGCACCTATACTCCCACAACAAATGGCTTTTCAAATACATGTTTTAGTCAAATCTAGGTGATTTTTTCGCACATTGATTGATGAGGGAGAATCTACATGCATTATGTCTTTATCTTGTATGAAAACTCTTGGTTCTCCACCAATCAGTCAGTCACCTACGATTCTGAAATCCTTTGATAGAAGAGGTTTTCATCCATTTTGAATACTCCGAGATTTACCCATACAAGTAGAAGGAAAAATCGTTACGCTTGAGGTGGAAGTCATTGATGCCTCTCTTGACTACAACCTTATATTAGGTCAAATTTGGTATTATGCTATGACCGATGTCGTTTCATCGATATTTCGATTAATCATGTTTCCTCATAAAGGAAATATTGTTAAAATTGATCAGTTGTCTTACTACACTTCTGATCCTGCCTCTACGGATAGTATCCAACATGTTGGAAAGATAGTTATCCATAATGAAGATGTTGGGGTAGGACTATTTAAGGATTTTGATCTTATGGTAACTTTCACTATACCTCCTCCTAATGTGCCTCAAACTATTTCCAATATCAGCATGATTACATCATGCACAATACCATTTTATGACCCATGGATTGTGCCTTTAGAATCTAAATTGGATGGATATGGAAATGAAATGCCTTTGAGTCCATATTAATTGGCATATGTAGCGGTGCAATTTCTTTCTGACATTTCATCAACCAATGCTAATCAAATGAATGTGGTCAATGATGAGTCTTCTTCTCTACCAAGTTTAACCACAACATCTTTTTCTCATCTTTTTCAATATATATTTTCAAGTTATGAAAATATTCGGGAATTTTTTTCATTGGAGGAATTACCATGGGACGATCTTCACCATCGATCGTCTTTTCTACCATAAACTAATAGAATTGAAAATGACTTTTCAATGATCTTTCCGATTGACTATGTTAAGGATCCTCAAAATCCTATGTCAATCTGAATTTAGGAAACATTTACGCAACAATTCCAATTGACATATCAATCAAACCAGGAATAGCTGAAAACATTAATATAGGTGCTTCATGCTCAATTGAGGAAATTAACATGTAAAAATCCCTATTTCAGGAATTCCGAGACATTTTTTCCTGGTCTTACGAATAAATTCCAGAAATTGAACCTAATATTGTAATTTACGAAATTAAGACATACCTAGATGCTAAACCTATTCAACAATGATTACATCCAATACATCCTCGAAAATTTGTTGCTATTAATGATGAATTTGAAAAACTACTTCGTGCAAGATTCATTCATCCTATTCCATTGACGGATTGGGTATCTAACATGGTTCTAGTGACCAAGAAACAAGGAACTATTAGAGTATGTGTTTATTATTGATCAGGAGTTCATAAATTTTTCTCAAATTTCAAAATTACAGGATTGGGTTTAAACCAGGATGGTTGTGTAGATATCGTCTTCCTGATTCTGGTGCCGTGAATGGTTTGAAAAAATTATTTCATATGAGGAAGATATTGCGTTCTAACTGACATGCCAAACAGATAAAATTGCGACAGTTTGACCAAGTTTGACTGGGATGCACAGCCAGCAAAGTGGATGTACTGTCAGCAAAAAAGAGAATATTCCTCGAAATATTCCTTTCTCCAGACCCGTTAGGGTCCTATAATAATAGGGTTCATAATTTTTGAATTGACTTTGATAGTCTTGTAAATATGTACATACCTTGCTTTCTGCAAGTTTTTTTACCATATTTTGAAAGATGAAAAATAATAAAAAATGAAAAGAGAGTAAAAATTCCTAAAATAAAGATCAAAGGACTTAAAAAAATATATACCTCAAAAGAAAAAGAAGATGAAAATAAGACCTAAAAGTGAGCAAGTCAAAATGCCACTATTATTTACCTTTACTGCAATAATAATGATTTTATGTAGATTGTCAATAAATGCCATAATCCATGATTGGTTAAAAATTTTAAACTTAACTTGTCATGCTTTGAATTTCATGTTTTAGATAGAGAATAAAAATATGTCAAACAGTACAAACTTGACAAATCAATAGAATAGTTAGAGAATAAATGAAGAGCTAAACAGTTTAATCTGAGCCCTCGGATGAAATAAGGTTAGACTTAGATAGTTTTTATGCTTTTGAAAGAAAATTGATTTAGGGTTGCAAACCTAAATGCACCCATGAAAATGAAGAAAAAATTTTAGAAATAAAGATGGGTAGGTAGAAAATAGTTGTGCAAGCATGTAATAAAGCATCATTGGGCAAAAATCATTGATTTCCCCTTCCCTACAAAATATTCAGTATTCTAAACTATTAGTCAAAAAGGCTCAGAGCATTTCTTTGACTTCTATTGGGACCGGACCCAAGGCTCGATGACTGATTGGTTAAAAATATTGAATTCCTACACAAAACCCACAGTCATCAGTATTTATCCTTCATTTCATAAATCCTAATCCATTTTCCTAAGTAAAAAACCCATTTTTACTTAGCAAAATTAAAACCCTAAATAACTAATTCCATTCCCTTTCAAAAAATCATTCATAAACCCTCAAAAATACATTTATCCCAAGTTAAACTGTGTTAGGTCCCTATATTACTAGTATAGTCCCTTATTGTTATTAGTGTAACCCCCTTATTGTTATTATTGTACCCTTGTAACCCCCATTTTGTTATTATTGTGCCCCTAAATTATTATTGTTAGGTCGGCTAGGATTACATTGTGGCTCACTAGGATTACATTATGGCCCCATGGACTCCTATATATAGAAAGGAGGTTTTGTAAATTGTATCATCCAAGAATTTTTCATTTATGTAATGTATTGGAGGTTTCCCCCTCAAAGTGGTTTATTTCTAAGGCGTTGATATCTCTTTTCTTCTATTTATGGAGCTGGTTACTCAACATTTGGTATCAGAGCTTTGGATTCTAGGGTTTCGTTGCTCCAAACAGGTCATCGTGGCATTTTCGCTATAACTTTTCTTTCTACGAAGTTTCAGAAGCTAAAATTTTTAGGGTGCGAAGCCGAAATCCTGAGGAAGATTTCCTAAAAATTTCAGAGCTTGGTTCACAATATTTTTGGAGATATCATTTGTGGAAGTTAGGTCTTTTTTTAGGCTCCTAAACAGGTCATCGTGGCATTTGCGCTATAACTGTTTTTCTACGAAGGTTCAAAATCTGAAATTCATATGGTGCAAAGCTAAAATCCTGAGGAAATTCTTAAAAAAATTTCAGAGCTTGGTTCGCAATATTTTTGGAGATATGATCTGTGGAAGGTAGTGCTTTTTCAGGCTCCTGAATTTAATCTCAAAGAGGTGATCGTGCGAAAAGTTCAATAACTCTCTCTATGGGCATCGGATTGGAGTGTCGTAAAAAGTGGTCACAAGTACATAGACTTTAGTTTCTTGGCTATCAATTTTGGAGACAAAGGACGAAACCGTGACACGTGGAAAGTTGTACAAGTTCGCTCTACTGAACCAGTCCAGAATTAGGTCATTGTGGGAAATTGGACACAACTTTGTCTTGGAGAATCCAAATCAGGTTAGACCTGTTGCATTCGAAAGATAATTCAGAGGGATATGTTGATACTGAAATTAAAATATTTAAGTGCTGCAATCATATAGATTATCCAATTTCAATATCGAGCTCCTCAAAAGTAAGAAAAAGGTGTGTATATTTTTTTTTTCTTTCCAAATTGCATAAGTCTTCTTTGAAGAATAAATTTGAATTGATTCCAAGGGCATATTGTAGAATATATAGCAGTTATAAAATATGCCCCGTAAAAATACTTCAACACCCATTAAGCCTTCAGAAGGCTCTACTATGACTCATGAAGATGAAGAATTGCAACATGATCTATCAAAATTACAAGACCAAGTGCAACAAATTTCACTCTCGCAAAGAGAAACAAAAAATGAAATGGAAGTTTTGAAGAAAGGCATGGAAGTGAAGATGGACTGTTTGAAGAAAGGCATGGAAGCTAAGATGGATGGCATGGAAGCTAAGATGGATGACATGAAAGACAACATGGAAAACATGAAGAATGTTCTCAAAGCAAACATCGAAGGTTTGACAAAGTTGATACAAGAAATGTTTCCTAATGGTGAAAATATAGTAGAAGAACCTCATGATGAGAACAAAATAAATGTTAATCATGATTTCATAAACTCTAATGTTGGCGGGAAGAACCACCATATTCCAAAAATGGATATGAGGAAGTTTGATGGAAAGGATCCTCAGAACATGGATACTACAAATGGAGCAATATTTTGATCTCCATAACGTGCAAAACACACAAAAGGTACGCCTTGCAACTCTACATTTAGAACAAAATACATTTGTATGGTATCAATGGCTTTGCTCCCGTAAAAAAATTGTCACTTGGTCAATTTTTACGGAGGAAATGATAGCACATTATGAGGATACAAAGAGCAACACCTTCTTTAGCGAATTGATAAATCTCAAACAAAAGGGTTTAGTGGGGCAGCACATTGAGGACTTCCAAAAATTGAATATAAGGGTAACTGATATTCCAAAGGAACATAGGATCGATCTCTTCATAGGAACTTTAAAGGATAACATCCAACATGAAGTTCATGTTTTGGAACTGGATTCATTGGAGAAGGCATTCAGGTTGGCAAGAAAAGTTGAATGTAAAATAATGGCGACAAGGAAGCCTACCACTCAATTCTATAAAGAAGGAGGTGTTGCTACGCCTAGATTTCCACAACCTACAAGGTTGACACCACAACAATTGGAAGAAAAAAGAGCAAAAGGGCTTTGCTACAGTTGTGATAGCAAATACACTAAAGGTCATAAGTGTGCTGAGAAGAAATTATTTTACATAGATTGTGAAGAGGAAGAAGAAAATGAACAAGAGGATATACACCAGGAACCAGCCCCAGAAGAGGAAGAAATGAATCCAACCATATCGTGTAATGCACTGGCAGGAATTACCACTCCTCAAACTCTCAAGATAAAAGGACAAATCAAGAAGAGAAAGTTAATAGTGTTGATTGATTCAGGTAGCACCCATAATTTTATTCATTATAAGGTAGCCAAGGAATTAAATTGTTTCCTATACCCAGCACCAGAATGTCAAGTGATGGTTGCGAATGGAGGAACTATAAATTGCTCTGGAAAATGCCATAATATCAAGCTAACCATGGGGGAATATGTATTGACTAGTCCAATTCTTTCCATTCCTATGGGAGGTGCCGATGTTGTACTAGGAGTACAATGGTTACAATCTTTGGGGACGATAGCTTTTAATTTTCAAGAACTTTTCTTGAAATTTTTTTCAGAAGGAAAGGAAGTCGAATTACGGGGTATTACAGGGAAGCCGGGAAAGATAATAAGCTCTAATGTCATGATGAAGCTTCTAAAGAAAGAAAAACGAGGCGTAATTGCACAATTATGCTCACTAGAAGTTCCAACATCAAAATCATCTATTTCTGCAGATCTCCAACATGTCTTGGACAATCATTCCAAGGTGTTTGAAACTCCCAAAGGACTCCCACCTATTCACGATCATGATCATGCTATTCATCTGATTCCAGGAAGTGTTCCTCCAAACATCAGGCCTTATAGATATTCTTATGTCCAAAAGAGCGAAATTGAACGTATGATTGCAGAAATGTTAGAGGCGGGTATAATTCAACCTAGTCAAAGTTCTTTCTCCGCTCTTGTAGTATTGGTACACAAGAAGGATGGATCATGGCAAATGTGTCCAGATTATAGGGAGCTCAATAAGCTCACCATTAAAGATAAATTTCTCATTCCTATGATTGATGAATTATTGGATGAATTACATGGAGAAATTTATTTTAC
Organism: Pinus albicaulis; assembly: GCA_034641835.2. Taxonomy (NCBI): domain Eukaryota; kingdom Viridiplantae; phylum Streptophyta; class Pinopsida; order Pinales; family Pinaceae; genus Pinus; species Pinus albicaulis. Next base: position 1,296,043,698 of record CM076575.1, read on the forward strand.
CAAGTTGGATCTTCGTTCAGGATATCATCAAATTAGAATGAATACTGAAGATATTCCAAAAACAACATTTCGAACTCATGAGGTCATTATGAATTTTTGGTCATGCCTTTTGGCCTTACCAATGCACCTTCTACATTTCAAGGGCTGATGAATTCCATTTTCAAACCCTTCCTTAGAAAATTTGTGCTAGTATTTTTTGATGATATACTAATCTACAACAGGTCTTGGAAGAATCGTGTTGAACATGTTGACAGGGTGCTCAAACTATTGCAGGAGAAACAATTATATGCGAAAACATCCAAATGTTTCTTTGGAGTACAAGAGGTGGAATATCTGGGTCATATTGTATCTCACGAGGGTGTTAAAGTAGACCCTAACAAAATTAAAGCCATTAAGGAATGGAAAGTTCCCACAACCATAAAGCAGTTGCGAGGATTTCTCGGGTTAACGGGGTATTATCGCAAGTTTGTTAAGAATTATGGGAGAATAGCAGCACCTCTAACAACATTATTGAAGAAAGATGCATTTTCATGGACTCCTGAGGCAACTAAGGCCTTTGAACATCTTAAAGAGGCAATGTGCCTAGCACCGGTCTTAGCTACGCCAGACTTCACAAAAACCTTTATTGTGGAAAGTGATGCCTCAGGAAATGGAATTGGTGCAGTTTTAATGCAGGAAGGAAGACCCATTGCTTTTGAAAGTCGTCCAATCAAAGGAAAGTATTTACAGAAACCTATTTATGAGAAGGAAATGTTAGCAATACTACATGCACTAAAGAAATGGAGAACTTACCTAATAGGAAGACACTTCAAGGTAAAAACTGATCATAATAGTCTTAAACACTTTTTGGAACAAAGACTATCTTCAGAAGAGCAGCAAAAATGGGTCACAAAGATGTTGGGTTATGACTTTGAAATAATCTACAAAAAAAGAAAGCTTAATGTTGTTGCAGATGCACTCTCAAGAAAGAATGAAGAGGTGGAAGCATTGCTTTGTGCCATTTCTGTTATCCAACCAGATTGGATAACCGAAGCAAGAGATGAATGGAAGAAGGACAAAGATGTATGGACACTCATTCAAAAGTTGCAGCAAGATCCTAGTACATCTGATACATTTAGTTGGAAAATTGATTCCTTATGGTACAAATATCGCTTATATCTTTGTAATAATTCCCAACTAAAACAAAAGATTCTTCTGGAATTTCACACTTCTCCTTTAGGAGGACACTCAGGATTTTTAAAAACTTAGCACAGGGTGAAGAAAGAATTTTTTGGGATGGCCTTAAATCTGATATTCAAAAGTTTGTGGCGGAAATTTTGGTTTGCCAGCAGAATAAAGTTGAGACGATTAAGACCCCAGGACTTACACAACCTTTATCCATTCCAAGTCAACATTGGGAGGAGATTTCAATGGATTTTATCACAGGTTTACCTAAGTCCGAAGGAAAGAGTGTCATCATGGTGGTAGTTGATAGACTTACCAAGTATGCACACTTTTGTGCATTATCTCATCCATTTAAAGCAAGTACAGTTGCTACTACATTTATAGACACAATTCAAAAGCTACATGGAAACCCAAGGGTTATTGTGAGCGACAGAGATCCCATTTTTATTGGAAATTTTTGGATGGAGTTATTTTCTTGTTTGGGTACTCAATTAGCTCATAGCTCATCTTATCATCCTCAATTCGATGGTCAAACTGAGATAGTAAATAAATGTTTGGAAGGATATCTTCGTTGTTTTGTATCTGATAAACAAACACAATGGGTCAAGTGGTTACCTCTCGCTGAATCGTGGTATAACACTTCCTTCCATACTGTAGCAAAAATGACCCCATTTATGGCACTTTATGGATATCATCCACCATCCATCACATCATATTTAAGGAAAAATTCGAAGGTTCAAGCAGTGGAAGATCACATCGAGCATCAACAAGAAGTTCTCCAACTCTTAAAGGATAACCTGAATTTGGCACAAAATCGAATGAAACAACAGGCAGATCAACATCGCAACGAGAGAAGTTTTGATGTAGGAGATTGGGTATTTTACGGCTACAACCATACAAACAAATGTCCCTCAAGCAAGCTAAGAAGGATAATAAATTATCGCCAAAGTACTATGGTCCTTACAAAGTGTTGCAAAATATTGGTACTATGGCATACAAATTGGAGCTTCCTGCTTCTTCACGAGTGCATCCAGTTTTCCATGTTTCATGCTTAAAGAAGGTTATAGGTGAAAATCTTCCAGTTCAAACAATATTGCCAGAACTTGATGAGGAAGAAAAAATCATATTGGAACCTGAAACGGTCATGGAAACAAGAACTCGACAGCTACGGAATCGATCAATTTCAGAGTATCTCTTCAAGTGGAAGAACTTACCCACTGAAGATTCTACATGGGTGGATGAGAAGTTTATACAGAAGCACCCAGAGCTATTCAAGCGTTAAGGACAACACTTTTTTGAAGGAGAGGGGCATGTTAGGTCCCTATATTACTAGTATAGTCCCTTATTGTTATTAGTGTATCCCCCTTATTGTTATTATTGTACCCTTGTAACCCCCATTTTGTTATTATTGTGCCCCTAAATTATTATTGTTAGGTTGGCTAGGATTACATTATGGCCACATGGACTCCTATATATAGAAAGGAGGTTTTGTAAATTGTATCATCCAAGAACTGTTCATTTATGTAATGTATTGGAGGTTTCCCCCTCGAAGTGGCTTATTTCTAAGGCGTTGATATATCTTTTCTTCTATTTTTTGAGTTGGTTACTCAACAAACTGTGAAGTAATACAACAAATACAAACTATGTTATTTACACTTTATTTTAGAGTTAAACATGTGTTTTTCATATCCCCTACACTTCACCATTTTATTTCATACTAACTACTAACTATATATATTAATTCCCTAAAATTTACACCCACCCGTATAATATCAAATCCCTTTTATCTTAAATAAACCCACAAAAACCCTTTATTTTACTTTAAACCAATGTTTTAAATACTCCACGTGCGCAATATTAAAACCCTTCCCTATCCCATTGGTTTAAACCTACCTATAATATAAATATCCTGCCCCCTATAGATTTAAAACAACTGTCAAAAGTTGAAAAACTATATAAAAATAAAACCCGCGCCCTTATGAATGATTTAAACATTGTCTAGTGTTTAAATTAAGCACATAAACCTTATCACGCCGCATGTCATTTAGACCTAAGGTTATAAACTTATTAAAATGTTCATTACTAAAGTTTAAAACCCATCCCCGCCACTTATATTAGACCCCAGTCCCACTCTCCACCTGATGCAACTTCCACAGGAGATCTGGGTCGTTTGCAATCAAACCCCAAGATCCGACGGTTGAAACCCAATATCGCAAATAAACTTGCGCGTAATTCCCAGTTTCATTTTTGCGCGAAATGTGTGGTATTTGGATTTCCTCTCTCCTCCACGTGCTCGATTCTCATTGGATCGCGTGGGTTTGCTCCAAAAATAATTACCACTGAAATGGTGCACGATAACCACTCTTGTTTTAGACCCTTTGAAGCCCAAAACCACCCTTCCCGCTTGAACTGACTTTCATTAATTGGTGACGTTGTTTGCCCTATTATGCACAATAAACATTCAAAATGCATTTTATTTCCTCTCCTACTGCGCATAAAATCCATATAAAGCCCCCCGAATGTAAAACAAGCAGTTTATATCGTTTTCAAGCCAAGAACTTGCAAATTTCAACCTGTAGCCATTGAAGATTGCCGAGGAACTCTGAATTTCTCTAGAGATCGGCAAGGAATTGTTCAACTTGTTCGAAGACCTCAGAAACCACTTCAAAACCCTGTACCTACAAAAAACAAGTTTTTCTTCCAAATTAAACTTGTTTCAATTTAAAAAAAAACTTTTTAAAAAAAGACAAATTTCATTCATAGCCTGAAAATCATCCCTAGGAACACATCAAAAAGACCAAAAAAAAGGCCAAACCCTGTCAAATTTTCTGCAAAAACCCTGTTTTATTGATGTAGCCTATTTTAAAGGGAAATTGTGAGTTTTTATAGTTTTTATAAACTGTTTCAATTCCAAAATAAGCCATAAATCCTTTGAAGGTATCCTAAAGCCTCTGTGCCCAACATTTAAATTATTTTTAGCCCAATTGCTCGATGAAAAGGCCCAAGAAACACTAGTTTCTTATGTCTAAACCAGTGAAAGCCTATAAATCCTATTGAGAATAAAAAATTGAAAATAAAAACCCAAGAGAAGCCCATATTTTGACTATCTTCATCCAAGAAACCTCTGCTAAAATAAAAATACCTCTACAAACTGTCTAAACTTGCATAAGTAACCAGAATGACTAAAAATCAGAGTTCTAACAATCCTGAAGGTTCCAAAGTGCCAAAATCAACTCCAGCCATGACTTATAAGACTACTATTGTTGTAAATCATTTACAGCCCCCTATCATAGACATTGAACACATTCCATTAGTTGATACTAATTACAAGATAGCAGACCCAATTGTTGAGTTTAATCTACTAGATATTCATAACTGGAGCTATGAGAAGTCCTTAGGTAATAAAGAATAATTCCATCTTTGGGAATCCCACTTACCCAAATATTTTGTTCCATTAACTCATCAATGCCAAGAAGTCATTAGGTTATGTCAACAATATTATGCGCCTGAGCAGAGAACCATAATAAATGCCAACAAAGAAGTGCTTCTCACCATTACTGAGGAATCCATCAACCAAATGCTACAACTTCAACATGATCCTCAAGCAGTCCCTTTGTCTATAGAGGCCCTCACCAAGTTATATATTGGCCTTGATTTTCCCAAGAGATTCATGATTTTCCAGACATTTATTCCTTTGCATGTAGAAATTCTTCAAATAAATCCCCCATATTCCACTTCCATTCCCAGAATGTTCAATACATGTGATTTCCATGCTTTCCTTCATCTTAGATTACTTTATTGATGAACACACAAATGAATCCATATTGGTTTTCTTATCCACTTTTACCCCAGGACAACCCCCATCTATAATCTTTGATTATGCTGGTTACATTGCAGATAATATCCATTATCAATTGATAAATTTTCCAATTGAAGGAGTGTTCAGATACACATCCTTCCTCTTCCACATGTTTTTATATTTTCAATCAGATAATTTTCCAGTTACTCTTCAAAAGCTTGACATAGAGGGAAATCCTCTTTCTGTCATTTTCTAGACTACTTTGCTCAGGAAATAGTGTACAGATTTCACTTATGCAGAATTTTCAGAATTTTTCATACATCCAGTGATCAAAATGTTAACAAAAATAGAGCAGCCAAGGATAAATGAAGAAATGAAGAAGATATTACAGTTGTCAAAATAGAATAAAGTTGGTGATTGGTAATTATATGAAAAACATACTGAGATTAGAGTTTTTGGGTCAAATTTGTTACCTTGCAAGTTACCCAAACATGTTTCAATGGGGATCTTTACCTTGAAGTATATCAGGAAAATCCTAAACTCTGATTCTATAAATTTCATGGCAGCAAAGAAGAAAACTCAGTTCAAATTAAAGAATCAGATAGGGCCATTCATCTACAATCATAAGGATGTAGAGAAATAAGCATCGAAGCAGCTATTGGAATTCAGATTTGAAGAAAGATTTCCTTGGAATTATGATCCACAAGGGATCCTAAATAAACTAAGGATTAAATGCAAATTAACCCCCTTCATTCATGAAACAAAGCCAGAGATAGAAAAATATGCAAATCAGACTAAGTGGACAGAGAATACCTTAATAGATGCAGTAAATAAAAGTGATACTAGTCACACTCTAGAGACTGTTGATCAAACAGATAAATCCACTAAGAGAGTAAGGGAAGAAGGTACCTATGTTGTTGAAACTACTACTGAAACAAGGTTCAAAATCATATACAATAAAAGGCTCAAAACAAATTTGGTAGAAAAAGATAAAGTAAACATTGATGTGGAAGAAACAGATCTTATAGATACCAACATAGATGTTGCCACTGTCATCATCAATGATCCAATTACTAAGAATCAGAATGAAGAACAAGTTAACAATGGAAAAGCATAGTTAATAGAAAAGAAACAGAGCATGGAAGCTTCATCCTCACAGGCAGTTGAGGAGAAATATCTAGACATAAAACAAAATTATAAATAGATCAAGTTAAAAAATGAAGAGATCAAAAACAATATTTATTCTCAATATCTCAAGCCAACACCAAGTGTGCAAAACAGAATTTTGTCTGCATTTTATTATTCAAATCAAAAGTTGATTATGTCAGTATTGCAGCCTACAGTCAAATCCCCAAAGATAGTGACGGATTATAAGAAGGTGATTTGGAAGTCCAAACTGAAAAAATACATTCTCTTGATCAAATTGAATTCCACAGACAGACTTCAAAAATGTTATACTCTACTATTGCAACTAAAGCCATGAGTGCTCAAAAACTCCAGAACACCATCTCTAACATGAAAGATCAGATGAAAATGAACAAAGCATCTTTGTATGCTAAAGATCTCAGAATAAAATCCTTGTAAGAACTAGTTTTGCAGGTGCGATATGACCCTACTAATGTCAAAGCAGCAGAGTTATTAGTCAAGAAAAAGAATGAGGATATTGCAGCTTTGAGGAAACAGCTTAAACTTCCTCAAAGTGAACATCCTCAAACCAAGGAAATAATAGAAAGAAAGAAAGAAAAAGATGACATGATGAATTTGATTTTTCAATTGACATCCAAAATCAAGGAAATGGAGATTCAAATAGACAAGCTTGTCCAGGAAAAAGAAACACCAAAGACACAGGAAGCACCTACAGTCATCCCTATGGCTACTGCAGTTGTGCCATCAACTATAGCTGCAGAGTTGGCACCTAAAGTCCCACTGGATACTACAGTGCCATTAACTTCATCCACAACCTCAGCTACATAATCATCTACAATAGCAGTTCATCCTAGAGATGAGGCCAGCAAATTGGTAAAGGCCATGGAAGAAATGTCTCTTAAGACAAGTGAAATCAGTAGATTAAAACACATGGTAGAAAATCTTGAGAATTCAAACGAATTGGCTCAAATTAATGCAAAAACTCATGAGAAAAAAGCCATCAGATTAAATGAAGAATTGAAGAAATTTCAAAAGGAATTGAAATTTAAGGAACATATTTCCTATGTGAAAAATCATTTGTGGAAAAAAATCATAGAAGCCATAAATGATGTATGGCCCTCCATCCAATTGATTTTTGAACAAAGAGAGTTATTAAAAGAAGCATTAGAAGAGATCCAAAAGACTAAAGAGGAATTAGATAGCAAACCAGAACAAGCTCTAGAACTGATAAAGTTCCCCAACAGCAAGAACAGGCAAGGATTGGAAGAACTTGAAATTACTGATAGAACTAAAACCATCCTTGAGATAAAGAAGGTTATAACTAAAAATAGCATGATGAAGCAGTTAGAAGAAAAGTGTGAGAACATGAACATTTCCATAACCAGATTTATGGTTAAATTTGATAACTTGAGGCAAAGGAGTTTGCCTAATATTTTGGTTATCAATGACAAATTGATGCCTCAGGAGAATTATAACAAAAATATCAGAGAATATGCCTAGGAACAAGTTGAAAAATCAGGAAGTGGACAGGGCATTCCAACAAGAAAAGTCATACTTAGAATTTTTGAGAACTCATTCTATTTACAGCATGAAATTAAACATTTATTTGTCATCAAACCAACTTTCTCTAGGTACACAAAAGCAGATGAAAATTTCAGAAAGTTGAAGAAAGTACAAATTCCAAGTGATGAATTTTTGCAGTCATTAACAGATTTATTGTAAAAAGGTAAAAAGGAAGAAAGGTAACAGTGAAAACAGTTTGTTGAAATTTGCAGTCAAACAGATTTTTATAGCAGTAAAGATTTTTTACAGAGTTAAAGAGTATCAGAGGTTAAAGAGAATCAGTGAAAGAGTATCAGTTAAAGCAGATCAGATTTCTAAATAGACTTGAAATATCTAAAGCCACCTAGAAATACAACAAGGCAACCAGCTGCCTCTTATCCTCAATAAGTTTCTATTTCTTTTGGATAGATAGGACAGCTTGCTGATTTGTTAAGCAGTTTTCTCTATTATTGTTGTAAATATATTTTATTTCTCTTAGATAATTCCTAGAAGCATTCTAGGATATTTCGTAAACAATTATGTATAAATACTCCATCTTTAGAAATGTTATTGTGGAATAAATTGTTGAAGATTTTTATAGTCATTTTTGTGGACTTAAAGGCTTTTTGTGTTTAAATTTTGAGTAGCAGACTGGATCAGATCAACTAGCATCATATTTCAGGATTCACGTGATGAGCTATTTGGAGTGAAGTATTTTCTAAATTTGTCATTGTTATCTTTCTTTGTTACATACAATCCATTATGTGTTATAAATTTGAATGAATGAATAAGAGGATTACTTCAGGATTGGTTAAAAGCACCCTGTCTTAACTATTTGTCATTTCTATGTTTTCATCTAATTTCCAGTGTGGGGAACCCTTAATTTCTCCCTCTCTCATTTGACCTCTGCCTATTGCTTCCATTTTCCGGATCAAATAACCCTTCATTTCTATTTATCCCGATCATACCATCTCACAAAAAAACTTTCCAAGATCTCCAAGGGTTATCTATCTTGCCCTGAAAACATTTGAATTTTTTACCTTGATCCCAGCTCTGTATGCTTGACTTTTGACTCCTTAGCCCAATGGAAAAATATATTTTTCACTATCCATCTCTTCCATTGATTTTTCCCACCAAACCAATCAAAACAAAAACCAAATTGCACAATCATAACTAGCCTTATATTTTATAAAACAAAACAAAGTTAAATTTTATAGAGAGAGCCCTCTCTAAGCCCTAGGAAGGCTAGATCCTAGAGTTTAAAATTTGGTATGTGGTTACCTCTAGTTTTCTCAACTAAAAACCTAAAATCTCACAACTAGAGAATTACTGGAGTGATAACATACTGGCGACCATACTGGAGATCTAACCAATCCTTAGATGTTAAATAAACCTTAAAGGAAATCATTTCTTATGATATTTTTACCTTTAAAGATTGTTTAACTAGTTGTGAGTATACAAATTTGTAATTCTGACTTCTAGGAAATTTTATTATACCAGGTCTAATCCGGACCCTAAACCTGTTTTTATAGTAGACAATCCAGACATAATAGGAAAAAATAAAAAACAAAGAGAAGATTTAGATGCTAAAGTTTCATTAATAAGAGTTAATTCATTACCCAAAGAATTAGTAAGTTTTCAGGATATACAGTTTGATTTAGAATTTGAACATTCTTTATTCAGGAACAATTTGAAAGTAATTTAAGTACTGTTGTTTTAGACCCTGTTTTTATTTCTTTTTTGGAATTAAAAAAAAAGTATTGCAACAAATTCTGAATTAAATAAAGTTAAAAATCAAAACAGACTTGAAGAATTAATGCTACTATTCTTAAAGAAATTGATGAAGCCATAAAATTAGCTCAATTGTTAGCTTATACATCTAAACCTTATATTCCCCATTTAGAAGCCACTACATCATCTATAGTTTCTACTACCATTCAATCCACAGATCCATTTAGTCCTAGATTACCCTTACAGCCTAGAAATTTATTTCCTTCATCCCCTGCATCCACTAGCTTCACCACTGCTTTTTCAAGCACATCATCTTCATTTCCTAGTAGTTCCATATATATTCCAATTTCACTTCCCTGTACCTCAGCTTCAGCCTTTAGTTCATCAGCCACTACTTCTATTTCAACTCCGAGTACCTCTACTTTACCTCCTAGCCAAGCTAGAATTCAAGCTATGGCTGCTAGGTATTCCCCCCTTGTTCTTCCAGGACAACTTCATGACATGCCCCAAGATTACAAAAGTAAAATACCACAGTTTTATGCTACTACACAACAACACATAAGAAAAATGACATATTTCTTTAAACTCCATGAGATAGATGAATCGAATGTACAAATGAGGTTGTTTGCACAAACTTTAACAGGAGAAGTAAAGAAATGGTTTAAAGGTCTTACTATAGGTAGTATAGTTGATTTAGCTGTTTTCCATAGATTATTTTTAAATAACTGGGAAAAGAAGAAAAACCCTTTACAAATATTTTCTGAATTTGATGCAATGAAAAGAGCTCCAAATGAATCTGTACAAGACTACTGCACTAGATAGAACAGTGTTTACAATTCAATTCCTGCAAATCTAAAGCCTACTTCTGACTCTATCCTACTCAAATTCCCAGATGGATTTGACACTTACATGGCATGTCAGTTAAGAAAAATAAATGCAGAAACATTAGAAAGAATGCAAACAGATGTTGTAAGTGTAGAAGTAAACATTCTGGCTAAAAAAGAAATATTAAGAAATGAGAGGAGGGTGACTATGAAAGAAGAAGCCTCTAGTTCAAACACAAAAAGAGATATGTTAGCTAAAACCTTAGAAAGGATGATGGATAGGTTAGATAACATAGAAAGAAGACCTCAATGGGGTAATCAACAACAAATCAGAAATCCCAATTTTAGAAAAAACATAAATTTAGGAAAATCAAAAGACTTAGCCCCAGACCAAACAATAAGACCTCCCTTTCAGGAGAACTATGCTGAGAGTTCTAAAAATAATGATGATGATAAGGATACCATTAATTTAATGGGAATAAATGATAATAACACTATCTTTCTCATATAGGAAGATCAAGAGTTATTTGAACTCCAACAACTCCAATTAGATTCAGGGGAATCCTTTGATTACAAACAAGGTTATGAATTTTCCATTAACGAAGTACGCAATCAGTATAACCTAAGAAGTAAGAAAAATAATGAGTCTTATACTAAGAAAACATCTCAAACACCAAATAGGAAAATAGTAGAAGCTCCCAAAAAAAAGTTCTGCAAATTCTCCCTAGGGAAAATAAGCAAAACTCTGGTTCTTCCCAAAAGGTTTCCTTCCCAAAAATTTCACCAAGCCCTAAGATTGTGGACATAACTGATGAATTTGCTCAAGTTGCAAAAAATTCACAAAAAATTGCTGCTCCTAAAGCATCTAATTCTGATAAAACAACAACCTTAGAAACTGAAATGCTTAATGTTGATCCAAAATCAGCAGATCCAAAAGTTGCCACTGCAAAAACAGCTTTTGACAACTCCAAATCTGAACAAACATCTACTTCTTCACAAACCACTCCTAAGAAAATAAAAAGCAGTAAGACTCAGGATACTCAAACTGAAACTGAAAATATAGTTGTAGAAAGACAAGATAAACCAACACAAACTATAGTTACCAAAGAAGAATTGATTCAAATAAGTAAATCCCAACCTTCATTCAACATACAATTTGAAATTGCTAAGCTAAAAATATCAATTCCACTGACAGAACCGGTAAAAAATGACTTGTATAAATCAACCATAACTGAAACATTAAACATAAATGATGGAGAAGATTCCATAAATCTGAATGATGATCAACCAGAGTTGATTTTTGGCCCAGATGTGAATGGAAAGCATTTAGATGGAGCAGTCCCTCCATTTTACATTAGTTTAACTATTCATGATCAAATCCTACACAATGCAATGCTAGATTCATGAGCTTCACATAATTTAATGCCCAAATCTATAATGGAAACTCTGAACTTAGACATCACAAGGCCCTATAAATATTTATTTTCATTTGACTCAAGTAAAGTAAAATGCCTAGGTTTAATCAAAGATCTGTGTGTAACTTTAGTTCAATATCCTGGTAAGAGTATATTAATGGACATTGTAGTAGTTGATATCCCACCTAAATATGGAATGTTACTATCTCGCTCATGGGGAGAAAAGTTACAGGGATCTCTACAATTGGACATGTCTTATGCTACTATATCAGTTTTTGGTCAACCTAAGACGTTATATAGAGAAAAATTAATGGAATATATGGTAAGTAGTGCTGAAAGGTCAATAAATTACCCAATTTATATCACACCTACTGATCTAGACTCTTTCATCCTATGTAATGTAGAAACTGATAATGAAATCAAGACTGAACTAAGAGAAGAAAAGAAAACACCAGACAATGATAATATTTCTCATGAATATTTATGGCATTTAGACTTTGATGGTTCAGTGAATAAATTAGGAGCACGAGCAGGAATATGGATAACTAATATAGAGAGAAATCATGCAGAAGGCCATGCTTTCAGACTGAATTTCAAATGCACAAACAATATGGCTGAGTATGAAGCTCTTATTCTAGGACTCCAAATAATTATAAATTTAGGAGGTAAAAGAATAGCAATAATGGGAGACCTAGAATTGATTGTTAAAAAAATTAAAGGTGATTATTCTATTTAAAATCCTAGACTTATTTGATATAGAGAGACTGTATTAGATTTTATTAATGATTTATTGGAATGTAATTTATCTGCAATACCAAAAAGGCAAAACTTACAAGCACATTTCTTAGAAACCTTTGTTAGTACTTGTAATTTACCTTTTCAACCTAATCATATGTATACTGTAGAAGTAAAACAGAGGCCAATAATTCCAAAAAACCTCAAATATTGGCAAATTTTCTCACAAGACCAACAAATTTATCATTTTTTGAATAATGAAGGTGAATTTCATAACTGTAAGATAGACACTGATTGTACCATAGAACAAGATTTATATGCTAAAATTTATTTAAATAATGTAGATATAAATAAAGTAAAGTTTGTTAAACCCACTAGATTTAATCAGTCAGATATAGATAAATTAGAGAGAGTAGAAATTGATGAGATAATTGATGAATAATCTGAAATATTAAATCTCAAAGACAATTTCTTACCAAAAGTTTTAACTCCTTTAGAAGATCTATTTGACTCCAATGATGTTGCTAGAAAACCCAAAATGGAGCCAGTTAGATCTAATATTGAGGAATGCAATATTGGTATAGAACTAAAACCCAAAATGATAAAAATTTCAAAAGTTTTACCTCAACAAGAAAAGGAAAACTACATTTCTCTTTTTAAGGAATTCCAAGATGTTTTTGCTTAGAGTTATGAGGACCTTAAATCCTATGACACCAGCATAATTCAACACCAAATTCCTATAAAAGAAGATCAAAACCCCTTTAGAAAAAAGTTAAGGAGAATCAACCCTTTTTTGATGCCCTTAATAAAAAAAGAAGTGAAAATAATGTATGATGCACAGATCATTGCACCAATCAGATACTCTGATTGGGTTTCTAGCCTAGTTCCAACAGGAAAGAAAACAAGAGAGATTAGATTATGTGTCGATTTTAGGAATCTAAACAAAGTATCCTTAAAAGATAATTACCCTTTACCAAAAATGGATCATATCTTACAAAGGGTAGTTGGTTCTTCTAGGAATTCAATGTTAGATGGTTTTTCAAGATACAACCAGATCTTATTCCAACCAGAGGATCAACCCAAAACAACTTTTACTACTCCTTGGGGCACTTTTATGTATGTAAAAATGCCTTTTGATTTAATGAATGCAGGGGCCACCTTTCAAAGAGCTATGGATATCGCCTTTGCAAAGGAAATTCGTGAATTCTTAGTAATTTACTTAGATGACATAACTGTATTTTCTAAAACTGATTATGAACACTTGGATCATCTCAGACAAGTTTTTATAAAATGCAGAAAGTTGGCATATCATTAAATCCTAAGAAAACCTTATTTGGATTAGAAGAAGGCAAGTTACTAGGACACATAATATCAAAAGAAGGAATCAGAATAGATCCTACTAGGATAGAATCAATTCTTAACATCAATCCACCAAGAAACATAAAAAGGTTACAAGCCTTTCTAGGTGAGATTAACTTTTTAAGAATATTTATATCCAACTTAGCTAAGATAATTAGAGAATTAAATAACATGCTAAAAAAAGATTCAGTTCTTAAATGGACTATTGAGGCCAAACAGTCATTTGAATCTATCAAATAGGCCTTAACAAAAACTCTAGTCCTTATAAGTCCTGACTTTAAGAAGGATTTCAACATTTTTTCATTTGCTTCAGAACACACCATTGCTGCAGTTTTACTGCAAAAAAATGACCAGGGTTATGAACAGCCCATAGCTTTCTTTAGCAGAACACTTAGAGATGCATCTTTGAAGTACAATATCATGGAGAAACAAGCATTAGCTTTGGTAAAAGCTATCAAAGACTTTATAGTTTACATTCTCTGTGCTCACATCATTTCCTATGTCCCTAATGTTGTAGTAAAAGACATTCTTACTCAGGGTGGTCCTGATGGAAGAAGAGGTAAGTGGATCGCCACTATCTTAGAATATGACATAGAGATAAAATCCACCAAGTTAATAAAAGGTCAAGGTTTAGCTAGAACAATGGCTGAATCAAATTGTAATTCCCTAGACATAAATTTTATTGCCCAAGTAGATGATCAGGAAGAGATGGCGACTCCAGAAATTAGTGCAGCCTTTTTAGACTCACCATGGTATGCAGATATTATATTTGTATTACTAAACTTACAAGATCCTTTTTATCACCAAAATAGGAACCTGATACGCTGTTGATCAAACTATCTCAGTGTAACTATTTCAAACCAATCTCTTAGCTAAGGCTTAGCCTCCTCAGCCTGAGAGGGCTCTCTCAAGGTTTAATTATTTTGAATAAAGATGTAAATAGATGGCTAACTCTATGGTTTATGATTTTGTAGGTTTGTTGGTTGAAAGATGGAGACTAGCTACCATTGGGCTATAGAGTCAATGACAGGGATAAAGATAACAAAATAGCTCTTCTTATAAAACTGACGATTGTATATACTTCAATGAAAGAGTGACACATTCAGGAAAGTCTCAATATCTTAAGTTTCAAAGGAAGTCAGAGCATGAGTGTATGAATTCTGAGTAATGATACCTCACGGTATTGAAAGGAAAGTTTTTAACAGATATTTATCAAAGCTTAACACTTAAAGGAAGCCAGAGCATGAATGACCATGAATTCTGAGTAATAAGCTTTAACACTATGGAAGTAAAACAATCAAAGATAGAAGATAAAGCTCATTGAAGTACACTAAGAATCTCAGGTTCAGAAAAGTTAAACTACTTCTGTATATATCAGCTCCTTCACAGCATTTACAAAAGTAGTCATTTTCTATAACATTTTCCAACCTGTAGGTTGAATCTAACATCAGCATGTATACATTGGGAATTATGGAGTCAAAGTTGTCTCAGAAAATCGGTGAATCTAATTGACATGGAATTTGACGCATATTAGGGTTTTTAGTCATGAGACACGCACTTGAAACATGTAAAAACACAGTCAGTCCATTTATAAAGGAATTCAGAGCATCTTGAAGATGATTTCTGAGTAATATAGATGAACATCACTGCAAATAAGATATATAAGAAGTACTGATAGAGTAGGAAAACACTAAACACCCCTTCTGAATCTCAAGTTGGTCAAATAAAATCTCTCTGCATTAGCTGAAAAAAGTCTTTTTACAATATGCACCCTTTTTGCAAAAAATTCTTCAACCCTTCATGAATTCGACCTCATGCTTGATATATAGCATTTACAATATTGGATTCCATGATCCACCACTAGGGGAATTCGAATTTCCTTTTTTGACACCTATTCTACCCATAAAACAGACTTTTGATTACAAAATGACAAGTAAACCTAAAACAGAGTCCTATTACAAATAGGACTAAAAATCTTTAAAATCTATTCAAAACAACCTTATCTAGATTAAATTACATCATTTGCCAAGTGTATTCAACACATGGTCGAATTTGGACTATAGGCTTTAACTCTTCATAACCATATTTCTGTCCTCCATCAAAACAGGAAACAGTCTCCTATTTTCGAGGCATAGGGTCCTTTGAACTCTTGAGACATTCTGGCCATCATAAATTCATAATTTCGAGGTCCTTTTGTTGTTATAAAATGAAATAAAACCTTCCAAAATCCTCCCTAAGCTCCAGCTGTCCAAAACCATCTCAAACTCTCCAAAATTCATATGAAAAAGTGCAAAAAGACACCTTCAGCAGTTGCAAGTTATTCCTGTTTTTCCCTGAAAATTAGGTCATGGTAGCAAGCCTTCATCTTTCAACCTATAAACATACAAAATCACAAACCACAGAGTTAGCCATCTATCTATAACTTATATCATTAACCCTTGAGAGAGCCTTCTCAGGCTGAGGAGGCTAAGCCTCAGCTAAAATATTGGTTTAGAATAGTTACACTAAGGTAGTATGATCAGCAGCCTATCAGGGTCCTATTTTGGTGATAACACTCCTCCTGGTTTATCAAGGAAAAAATAAATATTTCGAAAGCTTAATGCAATAAGATTTTTTATTCTAGACAATGTGCTTTTTTGGAGAGATCATAGTGGGATTTTATTAAATTGTTTGTTAAAAGAATAAACTGAAAAAATACTAGAAGAATGTCATGTAGGTGATTGTGGAGGACATCTTTACTGGAAGACTACTGCAGACAAGATCCTGAGAGCTGGTTTTTACTGGCCTACCTTGTTTGCTGATGTAAAAGATATGTGACCTCCTATCATAAGTGCCAAATCTTTGAGGGTAAGACAAATTTGTTACCCTTGCCCTTAAAACCCATCTCTTCTGAAATGCCATTTCAACAATGGGGTCTTGAATTCATTGGAGAAATTCACCCCCCATCATCAGCCCAACATAAGTGGATTTTGACAGCCACTGACTATTTTACCAATTGGATTGAAGCCATACCCTCAAGGCAAGCACAGATACTGTCATTATCTCTTTCCTAGAAAGTAACATTCTTTCAATATTTGGATGTCCCCAAAAGATAATTACTGACAATGCAGCAGCATTCAAATCCAATAAAATGATTGAATTTTGCCACAAATACCATATTACCCTAGGCCATTCTACTGCATATTACCCTCAAGGTAATGGTCTAACTGAATCCTAAAACAAAAGCCTTGTAAACATCATCAAAAAGTTACTTGATGATAATAAAAAGACTTGGAATAAGAATTTAGTCAATGCCTTATGGGCAGATAGACTTACTACCAAAAAATCCATTGGAACCTTCCCTTACCAACTTGTCTATGGAATGGATGTTGTTTTTCCATCCTCCCTAGGTGTACCAGTGATGAAGATTATCCAAGAATTACAAGTTGAAACAAATTACATTCAAAGAAGGATTAATCAAACTATTCACTTGCAACAAACAAGGGAAGAAGTTTATATCAAGTCTCAAGTCATCCAGGATAAGATCAAGAAAATTTTTGATAAAAGAAGTAAAGAAGATGATTTTTACATTGGAGATAAAGTGTTAAAATGGGATTCAAGAAGGAAAGATAAAGGAAAACATGGAAAATTCTATTTTCTATGGAAAGGGCCCTATGTCATTTATGGTTACAGAGGTAATAATTCTTTCTACCTAAAAGAAACAGATGGATCAGGGATGTCAAAAGGAGCAGTAAATGGAAGAATGATGAAGCACTACTACTCTCCTGAGTTAACAAATAGTTAGTTTCATTTATTTTGAAGATGTTTAGATTTGATTGGATGTTTTCCTAACAAATTTTAAGCCCTAAGAGAAAGCCCTAACCTTTGAGAGGTAAAAAAACATAAGTATGAATAATTACATATATCAGAAGACATTTACAGGGTCATCACAGTCAAAATTCAGAGGCTATTAGTCTCAAAGTTCTTAACATTTCACCAGGAAATTCCATCCCCAAGTGGAGCCACTGTTAGGGTCCTATAATAATAGGGTTCATAATTTTTTAATTGACTTTGATATTCTTGTAAATATGTACATACCTTGCTTTCTACAAGTTGTTTTCCCATATTTTGATAAATGAAAAATAATAAAAAATGAAAAGAGGGTAAAAAGTCCTAAAAGAAAGATCAAAGGACTTATAAAAAGATAGATCCCAAAAGAAAAAAAGAGATGAAAATAAGACCTGAAAGTGAGCAAGTCAAAATGCCACTACTATTTACCTTTACTGCAAGAATAATGATTATGTGCAGATTGTCAATAAATGCCATAATCCATGATTGGTTAAAAAGTTTAAACTTAAATTTTCATGCTTTGAATTTCATGTTTTATATAGAGAATAAAGATATGTCAAACAGTACAAACATGAAAAATCAGTAGAATAGTTAGAGAATAATGAGGAGCTAAACAGTTTAATCTGAGCCCTCAGATGAAATAAGGTTAGACTTAGATAGTTTTTATGCTTTTGGAAGAAAATTGATTTAGGGTTGCAAGCCTAAATGCACCCATGAAAATGAAGAAAAAATGTTAGAAATAAAGATGGGTAGGTAGAAAATAGTTGTGCAAGCATGTAATAAAGTATCATCGAGAAAAATCACTAATTTCCCCTTCCCTACAAAATATTTAGTATTCTAAACTATCAGTCAAAAAGGCTCAGAGCATTTCTCTGACTTCTGTTGGGACCGAACCCAAGGCTCGATGACTGATTGGTTAAAAATATTGAATTCCTACACAAAACCCACATTCATCAGCGTTTATCCTTCATTTCATAAATCCTAATCCATTTTCCTAAGTAAAAAACCCATTTTTACTTAGTAAAATTAAAACCGTAAATAACTATTCCATTCCCTTTCAAAAAATCATTCATAAACCCTCAAAAATACATTTATCCCAAGTTAAAGTGTGAATTAATACAACAAAGACAAACTATGTTATTTGCACTTTATTTAGAGTTAAACATGTGTTTTTCATATCTTCTACACTTCACCCTTTTATTTCATATTAACTACTAACTATATATATTAATTCCCTAAAAGATACAGCCACCCGTATAATATTAAATCCGTTTTATCTTAAATAAACCCACAAAAACCCTTTATTTTACTTTAAACCAATGCTTTAAATACTCCATATGCGCAATATTAAAACCCTGCCCTATCCCATTGGTTTAAACCTATCTATAATATAAATATCTCGCCCCCTATAGTTTTAAAACAACTGTCAAAAGTTGAAAAACTATATAATATTAAAACTTGCGCCCATACGAATGATTTAAACATTGTCTAATGTTTAAATTAAACACATAAATCGTATCCCACTGCATGTCATTTAAACCTAAGGTTATAAACTTATTAAAACGATCATTACTAAAGTTTAAAACCCATCCCCACCACTTATATTAGACCCCGGTCCCACTCTCCACCCAATGCAACTTCCACAGGAGATCTCGATCGTTCGTAATCGAACCCCAAGATCCGACGGTTGAAACCCAATATCGCAAATAAACTTGCGCGTATTTCCCCATTTCATTTTTGCGCAAAATGGGCAGTATTTGGATTTCCTCTCTCCTCGACATGCTCGATTCTCATTGGATCGCGTGGGTTTTCTCCAAAACTAATTACCACTGAAATGGCGTGCAATAACCACTCTGGTTTTAGACCCTTTGAAGCCCGAAACCACCCTTCCCGCCTGACTTTACCTTCATTAATTGCTGGCGATGTTTGCCCTAATATGCACAATAAACATTGAAAATGAATTTTATTTCCTCTCCTTCTGCGCATAAACTCTGTATAAAGCCCGTTGGCTATAAAACAAGCAGTTTATATCGTTTTCAAGCCAAGAACCTACAAATTTCAACCTACATCCATTGAAGATTGCTGAGGAATTCTGAATTGCTCCAGAGATCAGCAAGGAACTATTCAACCTGTTCAAAGACCTCAAAAACCACTTCGAAACCCTGTACCTACAAAAAACAGGTTTTTCTTCCAAATTAAACCTATTTCAATTTGAAAAAACCTTTTAAAAAAGACAAATTTCATTCATAGCCTGAAAATCATCCCTAGGAAAACATCAAAAAGACCAAAAAACAGGCCAAAACCTGTCAAATTTTCTGTAAAAACCCTGTTTTATTGATGTGTGCTATTTTAAATGGAAATTGTGAGTTTTTATAAACTGTTTAAATTCCAAAATAAGCCAGAATTTCTCTAAAGGTATCCTAAAGCCTCTATGCCCAATCTTTAAAAGATTTTTAGCCCAATTGATCAGTGAAAAAGCCCAAGAAGCCCTTGTTTCTTGTGTTTAAACCAGTAAAAGCCTATAAATCTTATTGAGAATCAAAAATTGACAAGAAAAACCCAAGAGAAGCCCATATTTTGACTATCTTCATCCAAGAAACCTCTGCTAAAATAAAAATACCTCTACAAATTTTCTAAACTTGCAGAAGTAACCAGAATGACTAAAAATCAGAGTTCTAGCAAACCTGAACGTTCCAAAGTGCCAAAATAAACTCCAGCCATGACTTCTAAGACTTCTATTGTTGTAAATCCTTTACAACCCCCTGTCATAGACATTGAACACTTTCCATTAGCTGATACTGATTACAAGATAGCAGACCCAATTGTTGAGTTTAATCTGCTAGATATTCATAACTGGAGTTATGAGAAGTCCTTAGATAATCAAGAAGAAGTCCATATTTGGGAATCCCACTTAACCAAATATGTTGTTACATTAACTCATCCATGCCAAGAAGTCATTAGGTTATGTCAACAGTATTATGCGCCTGAGAAGAGAGCCATAATAAATGCCAATAAAGAAGTACTTTTCACCATTACTATTGAATCCATCAACTAAATGCTACAACTTCAACATGATCCTCAAGCAGTCCCTTTGTCTATAGAGACCCTCACCAAGTTATATATTGGACTTGATTTTCCCAAGAGATTCATGATTTTCCATACATTTATGCCTTTGCATGTAGAAATTTCTCAAATAAATCCCCCATATTCCACTTCTAGATTCCCAAAATGTTCAAGACATGTGATTTCCATTCTTTCCTTCATCCTAGGGTACTTTACTGATGAACACACAAATGAATCCATCTTGGGTTTCTTATACACTTTTACCCCAGGACAACCCCCATCTATAATCTTTGATTATGTTGGTTACATTGCAGATAATATCCATTATCAATTGATCAATTTTCCAATTGAAGGAGTTTTCAGATACACATCCTTCATCTTCCACATGTTTTTATATTTTAAATCAAATAATTTTCCAGTTACTCTTCAAAAGCTTGACATAGAGGCAAATCCTCTTTCTGTCATTTTCTGGACTACTTTGCTTAGGAAAGAATGTACAGATTTCACTTATGCAGAATTTTCAGAATTTTTCCTACATCAAGTGATCAAAATGTTAACAAAAATAGATCAACCAAGGATAAATGAAGAAATGAAGAAGATATTACAGTTTTCATAACAAAATAAAGTTGGTGATTGGTACTTATATGAAAAACATACTAAGATTAGAGTTTTTGGGTCAAATTTCTTACCTTACAAGTTACCCAAACATGTTTCAATGAGGATCTTTTCCTTGGAATATATCAGGCAAATCGTAAACTCTGATTCTATAAATTTCATGTCAGCAGAGAATAAAACTTAGTTCAAATTAAAGAATTAGATAGGGCCATTCATCTGCAATCATAGGGATGCAAAGAAAGAAGCAGCTAAGAATCTATTGGAATTCATATTTGAAGAAAGCTTTCCTTGGAATTATGATCCACAAGGGATCCTAAGTAAACTAAGGGTTAAATGCAAATTAACCCCCTTCATTCATGAAACAAAGCTAGAGATAGAAAAATATGCAAATCAGACTAAGTGGACAGAGAATACCTTAATAGATGCAGTAAATAAAAGTGATACTAGTCACACTTTAGAGACTGGTGATCAAATAGAGAAATCCTTTAAGAGAGTAAGGGAAGAAGGTACCTATGTTTCTGAAACTACTACTAAAACAAGGTTCAAAATCAGATACAATAAAAGGCTCAAAACAAATTCAGTAGAAAAAATATAAAGTAAACTTTGATGTGGAAGAAACAGATCTTATAGATACCAACACAGATGTTGCCACTGTCATCATCAATGAGTCAGTTACTAAGAATCAGAATGAAGAACAAGTTAACAATGGAAAAGCACAGTTAATAGAAAATAAATAGAGCATGGAAGCTTCATCCTCACAGGCAGCTGAGGAGAAAGATCTGGACATCAAACAAAAGTATAAACAGATTAAGTTAAAAAATGAAGAGATCAAAAACAATATTTATTCTCAATATCTCAAGCAAACACCAAGTGTGAAAAAAAGACTTATGTCTTCATTTGATTATTCAGATAAAAAGCTAATTATGTCAGTATTGCAGCCTACAGTCAAATCCCCAAAGACAGTGGAAGATTATAAGAAGGTTGATTTGGAAGTCCAAACTGAAAAAATACATGCTCTGGATCAGATTGAATTCCACAGACAGACTTCAGAAATGTTATACTCTACTGTTGCAACTAAAGCCATGAGTGTTAAAAAACTCCAGAACACCATCTCTAACATGAAAGATCAGATGAAAATGGACAAATCATCTTTGTATGCTAAAGATCTCAGAATAAAATCCTTGGAAGAACTAGTTTTGCAAGTGGGATATGACCCTACTAATGTCAAAGTAGCAGAGTTATTATTCAAGAAAAAGAATGAGGATATTGCAGATTTGAGGAAACAACTTAAACTTTCTCAAAGTGAACATCCTCAAACCAAGGAAATAATAGAAGGACAGAAAGAAAAATATGACATGATGAATTTGATTTTTCAGTTGATAGCCCAAATCAAGGAAATGGAGATTCAAATAGACAAGCTTGTCCAGGAAAAAGAAACACCAAAGACACAGGAAGCACCTACAGTCATCCCTATGGCTACTACAGTTTTTCCATCAACTATAGTTGTAGAGTTGGCACCTAAAGTCCCACTGGCTACTGCAATGCCAGTAACTTCATCCACAACCTCAGCTACAGAATCATCTACAACAGCAGTTCATCCTATAGATGAGGCCAGCAAATTGGTAAAGGCCATGGAAGAAATGTCCCTTAAGACAAGTGAAATAAGGAGATTAAAACAGATGGTAGAAAATCTTGAGAATTCAAATAAATTGGCTCAAATTAATGCGAAAACTCATGAGCCAAAGGCCATCAGACTAAATGAAGAATTGAAGAAATTGCAAAAGGAATTGACCTTTAAGGAACAGATTTCTTATGTGAAAAATCATTTTTGGAACAAAATCATAGAAGCCATCAATGATGTATGGCCCTCCATCCAAGTGATTTTTGAACAAAGAGACTTATTAAAATCAACATTAGAAGGGATCCAAAAGACTAAAGGGGAATTGGATAACACACTAGAACAAGCTCTAGAATTGATAAAGTTTCTCAACAGCAAGAACAGTCAAGAATTCGAAGAACTTGAAATTACTAATAGAACTAAAACCATCCTTTAGATAAAGAAGGTTATAACCAAAAAGAACCTGATGAAGCAGTTAGAAGAAAAGTGTGAGAACATGAACATTTCCATAACCAGATTTATGGTTAAATTTGAGAACTTGAGGCAAAGTATTTTTCCTAATATTTTGGTTATCAATGACAAATTTATGCCTCGGGAGGATTATAACAAAAATATCAGAGAATATGCCAAGGAACAAGTTGAAAAATCAGGAAGTGGACAAGGCATTTCAAGAGGCAAAGTCATACTTATAAGTTTTGAGGACTTTTTATATTTACAACATGAAATTAAACATTTGTTTGTCATCAAACCAACTTTCTCCAGGTACACAAAAGAAGATGAAAATTTCAGAAAGTTAAAGAAATTACAAACTCCAATTGATGAAGTTTGGCAGACATTAACAGATTTACTGTAAAAAGGTAAAAAGGCAGAAAGGTAACAATGGAAACAGTTTTCTGAAATTTGCAGTCAAACAGATTTTTACAGCAGTAAATTTTTTTTACAGAGTTAAAGAGTATCAGAGGTTAAAGAGAATCATTGAAAGAGTATCAGTTAAAGCAGATCTGATTTCTAAACATACTTGAAATATCTAAAGCCACCTAGAAAGACAACAAGGCAACCAACTGCCTCTTATCCTCAATCAGTTTCTATTTCTTTTGGATAGATAGGATAGCTTGTTGATTTGTTAAGCAGCTATCTCTATTATTGTTGTAAAGATATTTTATTTCCCTTAGATAATTCATAGAAGCATTCTAGCATATTTTGTAAACAATTATGTATAAATACTTCATCTTTAGAAGTATTATTGTGGAATAAATTGCTGAAGATTTCTATAGTCATTTTTGTGGAATTGAAGGCTTTTTGTGTTCAAATTTTGAGTGGGAGATTGGATCAAATCAACTAGCATCATATTTCAGGATTCATGTGATGAGATATTTGGAGTGAAGTATTTTCTAAATTTTTCATTGTTATCTTTCTTTGTTACATACAATCCATTATATGTTCTAAATTTGAGTGAATGAATAGGAGGATTACTTCAGGATTTGTTAAAAGCACCTTGTCTTAACTATTTGTCATTTATGTGTTTTCATATGATTTCCAATGTAGGGAAACCTTAATTGCTCCCTCTCTCATTTGACCTTTGCCTACTGCTTCCATTTTCTGGATCAAAGAACCCTTCATTGCTCTTTATCCCGATCATACCATCTCACAAAACAACTTTCCAAGATCTCCAAGGGTTATCTATCTTGTCCTAAAAACATTTGACTTTTTGACCTTGATCCCAGCTCTATATGCTTGACTTTTGACTCCTTAGCCCAATGGAAAAATAGATTCCCCACTATCCATCTCTTCCGATGGTTTTTCCCACCAAACCAATCAAAACCAAAACCAAATTTCACAATCATAACTATCCTAATATTTTATAAAACAAAACAAAGTTAAATTTTATAGAGAGCCCTCTCTGAACCCTAGGAAGGCTAGATCCTAGAGTTTAAAATTTGGTCTGTGGTTACCTCTAGTTTTCTCAACTAAAAACCAAAAATCTCACAACTAGAGAATTACTGGAGTGATAACAGGACAAATTGCAGGTTGATAAGTGTCCTTGTACTATTTGTGGTATGGATTGAAGAGCCAATGAGAGGCTACCATGTGGCCAACTCTAAGGCTACCACGTGGCCCTAAAACTGCACATTAAAATTTTGTGAGGGTCCGTAGGGATCGACCCCCAGACCTCCCACTGGGCACGCATAACCATTTACCATCCACACTGCACAAGTTACTTAACCGTAAGAGGATGCGGGTTTTATTTATTGTTTGTTGAAAATGTATATGGGAGTTGGGAACAGCCAGCGTTTCCCATAAACATGTCACATGGCAACGTTAATAACAAACTCCAACCACCACGCGGTCAGCGCTAACGATAGCACCACGGTTCCAACATTTCAACCGCCGATCCTACCTTGAGTTACGCTAACCATTATGATAATCTGCGTTTTGGGGGTGCGCATGTGGCCACCACCCAACTGCAACATTAAATGTGAAGTTTAAACGGTGGAACATTTAGGAGGCACGCTTAAATTGGCATCCAAGTAAATTTTAACTCTAGTTAACTGGATTTCTCCACTTTTAGTGGAGTTTTCCTAGGATATACTGGACAAAAGAGTAGGAGACTCAATTTTTTCCCATTCTTAGTGAATCAAGAGTCATTTTTGACTAATTGGAGCATTTTGAAGCCATTGGTGCAGAGAAAACAGCCATTAGAGCACTATAACTACATGTAATAGAAAAAATTTGAGCATAATGAAATATGGACAAGCCATTGGGGTGAACTACTTCATTATGCCTACTGTGTAAATTTCATGTGGTGACTTATTTCTCTATTTTATATTGTTGTTCATTGTTATTTATGCTTATCTTATGCTTCTAATTCACTAAAATTAATCTACAAATCATGGAACAACTCCTCAATCCTTATGCAAACTAATGAACCAATTATACACATGTTTTTAAAACTGAAAGACACTTAGCACAACAAAAATAATACAGTAATTTCAGATCATATTGGTATCAAAGCTAGAGTTTATTATCTGGTGTTGTTTAGAGCAAAGAATTGTTTAACTGTTTGCAAGTTTTAGATGCGTACAAGGCTCAAGCTCAAAAGTAGAGAAGGAAAATTGGTGGAAGCATAAGGGTCTCAAAAGGAGACAAATCAAAGGAAAGCAAGATTACCATAATCTCCACCACCTAGTTCACCTTCTAAAGAAGCAGAAGCTTCATTAAGCATGCCTCATGAGGAAGGAGAATGTTAGGTCCCTACATTACTAGTATAGTCCCTTATTGTTGTTAGTGTAACCCCCTTATTGTTATTATTGTACCTCTTTAACCCCCATATTGTTATTATTATGCCCTTAAATTATTATTGTTAGGTCGGCTAGGATTATTGTTGGATATGTGTTATATTCTTTCCATGACTAGTCACGTGTGGGGGGGTCATAGGGGGGGCGATAGCCCCCCCTTGTATGTTGCGCTGGGTGCAATGTTGGGGAGGTCATAGGGGGAGCGGTAGCCCCCCTGTCGGGGTCCAGGGCAGTGCCCCAGAAAAAAAATTTGGTCCTTATTTTCTAGTGGGCAGATCCGCCCATGGTTTTGGGGTACGATGGTTTTCGACCCCTGGTATTTTGTAGATCCAATCAAGGGAACTACGGTTATGTTCTAATCCAGGGTTAATGGATTGGGGTTTATGTATGCTTTGGCATGTATATATATGTGTTGTAACACTAAAAGGAATATAATGAAAAATCAAGTTGGTCGTCCCAATTTGAGATCCAAGGGAAAATCTTTGTGTTTATCTATTCTATGTTTTATGCTCTCGCTATTTTTTATTTTCTATTTTAAGATTTGTTAGTAGATAATTTCTGTACAGGGTTAAAAGCTACATTTGGTATCAGAGCAGTTTCGGCTTCAAGGGGACGCCTTTGCTGCTGAGGGGTTTTTTTTGCTCGAGCCTAAGGTAGACCCTGTTCAGTGGGAGATCTTCGAGATCGATTCTTGCGATGAAAGAAGATGGTGAGAGGCGGGAAGATAGAGATCGAGAAATTTAATGGTCAAAGTTTTGAGTTGTGGAAGCTCAAGATGGAGGATCTGCTAGTGGATAAAGATCAGTGGATCACGGTAGATTCGGGTACTAAACCAATGGCAATGTTATATGAAGACTCGAATAAAATGGATCGAAAGGAAAAGAGCACAATACGGTTGTGTGTCTCATATTCAGTATTTTTGAATGTATCTAGGGAAGCTGCGGTGAATACCTTGTGGGACAAGCTAGGGACTTTGTACCAATCTAAATCTCTGGTGAATAAATTCTTCCTGCAGGAAAATTTGTATAACCTAAGGATGAAGGATGGAGACTCGGTGACAGAGCATCTGAACGCCTTCAATACTGTGGTGAGTTAGCTTTCATCTGTTGATATTAAAATCTTAGATGAAGATAAGTGCATCATTTTTTTGTGTTCTCTACCAGATTCGTGGGACAGTCTATTTATTGCAATAGGTAGCAATACAACTACCTTGAATTTTGATGACATTGTCTCAGCCTTGCTGTCGGAGAAAATGAGACGGAGAAATATGGAGGGTCAGAATGGATATGCCTTATTTGTATGAGGAAGGTCCCAGAACAGAAACAAGAATAAGGTTTCGAGTGGGAGATCTAAATCTAGAGGGAGGTCTAAATCTCCTGGAAAGTTTGTAAAGGTGTGCTGCAAATGCGGAAAGGAAGGGCACTACAAAAGGACTATAGATCTAAAGCTCCTAAGAAAGGAAAGGGATCTGATGATGCTCCTTCTGCAGAGGAAAAAACCACCTCTGATGAAGGTGGGGATGTGTATTTGGCTTCTTCTTCAAATACACATGTAGATCATGAGTCATGGTTGATTGACTCGGGTGCATCCTTTCACTTCACTCCGCATAGGGAGTGGTTCTACGAGTATGATAAATATGATGGTGGTGATGTCTTCTTAGGTGATGATAGGAAGGTCAGAATCATCGGACATGGAAAATTCAAGATGAAGCTGCAAGGTGGAAGGATTAGAACACTTCCTGGTGTTCTGCACATTCCTGCATTGGCTAGAAATCTTATTCATGTAAGTAATATGGATGATGCAGGTGTAAAAATAGTATTCATGAAAGATACCTGTAAGATGGTTTGGGGAGAACTAGTATTAATGTGGGGAGTTTGGATTGGAAATTTGTACAAGCTTCAGGGTAGCACCATTATTGTTGGGTGCAACAGTTCTATGGTTCCTGAAAGTGGAGCGGAAAGCCTAGCGGTCTCTGGAGAAAAGACCATGCTATGGAATCAAAGGCTTGGACATATTGGAGAGAAGGGCCTTCGGATACTGCATGGAAATGGTATGGTAGAATGTATGTCTAATATCTCTCTGGATTTCGATTTCTGTGAACATTGTGTATATGGGAAGCGAAATCGGGTGAGTTTTCCTTCTGATGCTAAGAGGGCGAACAAGATATTAGAGCTTCTGCATAGTGATGTGTTTGGACCTGTGTCGGTTCCATCACTGGGTAATTCTGTGTACTATGTTTCATTCATAGATGACTTCTCAAGGAATACATGGATATATTTCTTGAGGAAGAAATATTAAGTCTTTGACAGATTTAAAGAATTTAAGGCTCTGGTGGAAAACCAGACAGAGAAGAAGATAAAGGTGTTGAGGACAGATAATGGTGGAGAGTTCTACAAGAAGGAATTTGAAGAGTTCTGTAAGAAGTGTGGTATAGAATGGCAGAAGACTACTCCATACACACCTTAGCAAAATGGAGTTTCAAAAAGAATGAACAGAAAGTTGATGGAAAAGGTAATAAGCATGCTCAGTGGTACCGGGTTAGGATAAGAATTATGGGCAGAGGCAGTGGAGACTGCATGTTACTTGGTTAACAGATCACCTTCATCAACGTTGAAGGATAAGACTCCACATGAGGTATGGACTAGTAAGAAACCCTCTCTTTCACATCTGAGGGTATTTGGATGTGATGCATATGTACATGTTCCAAAGGAGAAAAGGACCAAGTTGGATAATAAATATGAAAGGTGCATCTTTATTGGGTATAAGGATGGTTTAAAGGGTTACAAGCTTTGGAACCCAGAAACAAGGAAGGTTGTCTACAATCGAGATGTGGTGTTTAGAGAGGTGAAATATGTTGTTACACATGAATTCCTACCAAAATAACCTGAGAAGATAGAGTTTGAGCTAAATGAGGATGAATCGGACTCTATAACAGAAGAAGACTCGAAGAGGAAAATTACAAACTCCGTATTTGTGAGAAGATCGGCTTGAAGAAGACAACCGAAATGTATAGTCCATTTTCTTTATGTTTTAAAGTTTGCTTCTTCTATAACTAATGATTATCAGAACTATCGGGAGGAAGTACTTAGAGGATGGAAAACTCTGGAAGGAGGCCATGGTTGATGAAATGGCATCCTTGCATAAAAATGAGGCATACGATCTGGTGGAGTTTCTAGCTGGAAGGAAGCCCATCGGGAGCAAATGGGTGTTTAAGAAGAATATGAATGTAGAAGGAAAGGTGGATAAATACAAAGCTTGGTTGGTAGCAAAAGGTTATTCCCAGGTGCCGGGAAGTGATTTTGGTGATATTTTTCCCCCTGTTGCCAAAGTTACTTCTATTAGATTAATTTTATCTGTTGCTACTGCATTTGATTTTGAGGTATAACATATGGATGTGAAGAGAGCATCTCTTTACGGCGATCTGGAAGAGGAGATCTACATGAAACAACTTGAAGGCTTTATGGCGAAGGGGGAGAAAGAACTATTATGAAGGTTAAAGAAGTCTCTATATGGGTTAAAACAGTCACCAAGGATGTGGTATCAGAAATTTGATACCTACATATGGGGACTTGGCTTCACCATAAGCAAGGAGGATCGTTGTGTTTATTTTAAATTAATTAGTGATCGTGTTATTTATTTAGTCTTGTATGTGTATGATATGTTGTTGATTGGAAATGACAAAGAAATTATCCAAGATTTGAAGACCCAACTGTTATCCAAATTCGACATGAAGGATATTGGTGCTGCAAACTATATTTTGGGCATGGAAATTAAGAGATATATGCAAAGAGTAAGCTCTGGTTAAACCAAAGGAAGTATGTCAAGACTATATTGCAAAGGTTCAATATGCAGGATAGTAAACCGATGAATGTTCTAATTCTTGTAGGTACAAAGTTGACTGTTGAACAATGTCCCAAGACACAAGAAGAAGAGGAGGATATGTCCCATGTTCCATATGCAAGTGTAGTGGGTATCCTGATGTATGCAATGGTATGTACTAGACCAGACATTGCACATGCAGTGGGAGTATTGAGCAGGTTTATGTCAAACCCAGGGAAGGAGCAGTGAAGCGGGTTTTTAGATATTTACGTGGCACTAGTGATTATGGCTTGTGCTACCAGGGAATACCAGGATTGGAAAGAGTGTTGGACATTCATGGTTTTGTTGATGCAGACTAGGTTGGAGATCTGGACCAAAGAAGATCTACAAGTGGGTATGTGTTTAGCCTATTTGGAGGTGTTGTCAGTTGGATGAGTAAACAACAGTCTATAGTGGATCTTTCAACTACATAGGCTGAATACATAGTAGCCACTCATGCAAGAAAGGAAGAAGTTTGGTTGCAGAGATTGTGTTCAAGTATGGGGTTGGTGCAGCAAGCTATAAGGATAGATTGTGATAGCCAAAGTGCAATTTTATTGGCTAAGAACCCTGCTTATCATTCAAATACAAGCACATTGATTTTCAATATCACTTTGTGAGGGATATAGTTGAGGCTAAAAGGGTGTTGCTGGTAAATGTGGACACTTTGAAGAACATTGCAGATGCATTGACGAAGTCTGTAAGCACTCAAAAGTTCTCTTGGTGTAGAGAAAAAATGGGTGTTGCAGAATTGGGCTAATGACTAAGCTCTCTTGTGGCCCCTCGCGGAAAGAAAACAACAAGTGGGAGAATGTTGGGTATGTGTTATATTCTTTCCACGACTAGGCACGCGTGGGGGGGTCACAGGGGGGGTGATAGCCCCCCCTATACATTGCGCTGGACGCAATTTCGGGGGGGTCACAAGGGGGGCAGTAGCCCCCCCTTATCGAGGTCCAAGGTAGTGCCCCAAAAAAATGTTTTGGTCCTTATTTTTCGTTGGGCGGATCCGCCCATGGTTTTGTGCATGGGTTTGCACATGGTTTTGGGGTACGATGGTTTTCAGCCTCTGGTATTTTGTAGATCCGGTCAAGGGAACTACAGCTATGTTCTAATCCAGGGTTAATGGATTGGGGTTTATGTATGCTTCAGCATGTATATATATGTGTTGTAACACTAAAAGGAATATAATGAAAAATCAAGCTGGTCGTCCCGATTTGGGATCCAAGGGAAAATCTCTGTGTTTATTTGTTTTATGTTTTATGCTCTCGCTATTGTTTATTTTTTGTTTTCATATTCGTTAGTGGATAATTTCTATACAGGGTTAAAACCTACAATTACATTGTGGCCCCATGGACTCCTATATATAGAAAGGAGGTTTTTTAATTTGTATCATCCAATAATTTCTCATTCATGTAATGTATTGGAGGTTTCCCCCTCGAAGTGTCTTATTTCTAAGGCGTTGATATCCCTTTTCTTCTATTTTTGGAGCTGGTTTCACAACATTTAGTATCAGAGCTTTGGATTCTAGGGTTTCGCTACTCCAAACAAGTCATCGTGGAATTTTCGCTATAACTTTTTTTATACGAAGATTCAAAAGCTAAAATATTTAGAGTGCGAAGCCAAAATCCTGAGGAACATCAACACAAAATTTTAGAGCTTGGTTCGCAATATTTTTGGAGATATGATCTGTGCAAGTTAGGGCTTTTTGTAGGCTCCTGAATTTCACTTAAAAATGGAAACGCGGAATTTTCTCTATAACTTTTTTTTCTACGAAGGTTCAGAAGTTGAAATATTCATAGCACACAACCAAAATCCTGAGGAACATCGTCGCAAAATTTCAGAACTTGGTTCGCAATATTTTTGGAGATATCATCTATGGAAGTTAGGTCGTTTGCAGGCTCTTGAATTTCATCTCAAAGAGGTGATCGTAGGAAAATCCTCATAACTCTCTCTTTGAGCATCGGATTGGAATTCTATAAAAATTGACTGGAATTACACAGACTGTAGTTTTCGGTCTATAAATTTCATAGCCAAAGGAAAAAATAGTGACATGTGGCATGTTGTACAAGTTCGCTCTGCTAAACCAGTCCATAATTAGGTCATTGTGGGAGATTGGACATAACTTTGCCTTGAATAATCTAAATCAAGTCAGACCTGTGGAATTTGAAAGAAGCTTCAGAGGAATACTGCAGGGCTGAATTTCAGATATTGAAGATCTGCAAGTATAGAGATAAGTCAATTTCAATATCGAGCTCCTCAAAAGCAAGTAAAAGGTGTGTATTTTTTTCCGAATTTCATAAGTATTGTTTGAAGAATCAAGTTGAATTGATTCCAATGGCATATTGTAGAATAGATATCAGTATTGGATTCTCAAATGGCCCCTAAAAATAATTCAACACCCATTAAGCCTTTAGAATGTTCTACTATGACTCATGAAGACGAAGAATGGCAACATGACATATCAAAACTACAAGAGCAAGTGCAACAAATTTCGCTCTCACAAAGAGCAACAAAAAATGACGTGGAAGTTTTGAAGAATGGAATAGAAGCTAAGATGGATGGCATGGAATTTGGCATGGAATCTAAGATGGATGACATGGAAGCTAATATGGAAAACATGAATAATGATCTAAAATTAGACATGGAAGGTTTGACAAAGTTGATACAAGAAATGTTTCCTAATGGTGAAAAGATAGTAGAGGAAACTCATGATGAGAACAAAAGAAATGTTAATCGTGATTTCATAAACTCTAATGTTGGAGGGAAGAACCACCATATTCCAAAAATGGATATGAGGAAGTTTGATGGAAAGGATCCTGTAACATGGATACTACAGATGGAGCAATATTTTGATCTCAATAATGTGCAAAACACACAAAAGGTACGCATTGCAACTTTACATTTAGAACAAAATATATTTGTATGGTATCGATGGCTTTGCTCCCGTAAAAAAATTGTCACTTGGTCAATTTTTACGGAGGAAATGATAGCACATTATGAGGATACAAAGAGCAACACCTTCTTTAGCCAATTGATAAATCTCAAACAAAAGTGTTCAGTGGGGGAGCACATTGAGGACTTCCAAAAATTGAATATAAGGGTAACTGATATTTCAGAGGAACACAGGATTGATCTCTTCATAGATACTTTAAAGGATAACATCCAACATGAAGTTCGCATTTTGGAACCTGATTCATTGGAGAAGGCATTCAGGTTGGCAAGAAAAATTGAATGTAAAATTATGGCGACAAGGAAGCCTACCACTCACTTCTACAAAGATGGAAGTGTTGCTACTCCTAGATTTCCACAACCTACAAGGTTGACACCACAACAATTGGAAGAAAAAAGAGCAAAAGGGCTTTGCTACAGTTGTGATAGAAAATACACTAAAGGTCATAAGTGTGCTGAGAAGAAATTATTTTACATAGATTATGAAGAGGAAGAAGAAAATGAACAAGAATCTTCAAAAGAAGAGGATATACACCAGGAACCAGCCCTAGAAGAGGAAGAAATGAGTCCGACCATATCGTGTAATGCATTGGCAGGAATTACTACTCCTCAAACTCTCAAGATAGAAGGACATATCAAGAAGAAAAAGGTAATAGTGTTGATTGATTCAGGTAGCACCCATAATTTTATTCATTGTAAGGTAGCCAAGGAATTAAATTGTTTCCTATACCCAGCACCAGAATGTCAAGTGATGGTTGCAAATGGAGGAACTATAAATTTCTCTAGAAAATGCCACAATATCAAGCTAACCATGGGGGAATATGTATTGACTAGTCCAATGCTTTCCATTCCTATGGGAGGTGCTGATGTTGTACTAGGAGTACAATGGTTACAATCTTTGGGGACGGTAGCTTTTAATTTTCAAAAACTTTTCTTGAAATTTTTTTCAGAAGGAAAGGAAGTTGAATTACGGGGTATTGCGGGGAAGCCAGGAAGGATAATAAGCTCTAATGTCATGACAAAGCTTCTAAAGAAAGAACAGCGAGGCGTAATTGCACAATTATGCTCACTAGAAGTTCGAACATCAAAATCATCTATTTCTGCAGATCTCCAACAAGTCTTGGACAATCATTCCAAGGTGTTTGAAACTCCCAAAGGACTCCCACCTATTCGTGATCATGATCATGCTATTCATTTGATTCCAGGAAGTGTTCCTCCAAACATCATGCCTTATAGATATCCTTACTTCCAAAAGAGCGAAATTGAACGTATGATTGCAGAAATGTTAGAGGCGGGTGTAATTCAACCTAGTCAAAATTCTTTCTCTGCTCCTGTAGTATTGGTACACAAGAAGGATGGATCATGGCGAATGTGTTCGGATTATAGGGAGCTCAATAAGCTCACCATTAAAGACAAATTTCCCATTCCTGTGATTGATGAATTATTGGATGAATTACATGGAGCAATTTATTTTTCCAAGTTGGATCTTCGTTCAGGATATCATCAAATTAGAATGAAGACTGAAGATATTCCAAAAAAGCATTTCGAACTCATGAGGGTCATTATGAATTTTTGGTCATGCCTTTTGGCCTTACCAATGCACCTTCTACATTTCAAGGGTTGATGAATTCCATTTTCAAACCCTTCCTTAGAAAATTTGTGCTAGTATTTGTTGATGATATACTAATCTACAGCAGGTCTTGGAAGGATCATGTTGAACATGTTGACAAGGTGCTCAAACTATTGCAGGAGAAACAATTATATGCAAAAACATCCAAATGTTTCTTTGGAGTACAAGAGGTGGAATCTCTGGGTCATATTGTATCTCACGAGGGTGTTAAAGTAGACCCTAACAAAATTAAAGCCATTAAGGAATGGAAAGTCCCCACAACCATAAAGCAGTTGCGAGGATTTCTCGGGTTAACAGGGTATTATCCCAAGTTTGTTAAGAATTATGGGAGAATAGCAGCACCTCTAACAACATTATTGAAGAAAGATGCATTTTCATGGACTCCTGAAGCAACTAAGGCCTTTAAACATCTTAAAGAGGCAATGTGCCTAGCACCGGTCTTAGCTACGCCAGACTTCACAAAAACATTTATTGTGGAATGTGATGCCTCAGGAAATGGAATTGGTGTGGTTTTAATGTAGGAAGGAAGACCCATTTCTTTCGAAATTCGTCCAATCAAAGGAAAGTATTTACATAAACCTATTTATGAGAAGGAAATGTTAGCAATACTGCATGCACTAAAGAAATGGTGAACTTACCTAATGGGAAGACACTTCAAGGTAAAAACTGATCATGATAGTCTTAAACATTTTTTGGAACAAAGACTATCTTCAGAAGAGCAGCAAAAATGGGTCACAAAGATGTTGGGTTATGACTTTGAAATAATCTACAAAAAAGGAAAGCTTAATGTTGTTGCAGATGCACTCTCAAGAAAGAAAGAAGAGGTGGAAGCATTTCTTTGTGCCATTTCTATTATCCAACCAGATTGGATAACCGAAGCAAGAGATGAATGGAAGAAGGACAAAGATGTATGGACACTCATTCAAAAGTTGCAGCAAGATCCTAGTACATCCGATACATTTAGTTGGAAAAATGATTCCTTATGGTACAAAGATCGCTTATATCTTTGTAAGAATTCCCAACTAAAACAAAAGATTCTTCTGGAATTGCACACTTCTCCTTTAGGAGGACACTCAGGATTTTTGAAAACTTACCACAGGGTGAAGAAAGAATTTTTTTGGGATGGCCTTAAATCTGATATTCAAAAGTTTGTGGCGGAATGTTTGGTTTTCCAGCAGAATAAAGTGGAGACAATTAAGACCCCGAGACTTCTACAACCTTTATCCATTCCAAGTCAACGTTGGGAGGAGATTTTAATGGATTTTATCACAGGTTTACCTAAGTCTGAAGGAAAGAGTGTCATCATGGTGGTAGTTGATAGACTTACCAAGTATGCACACTTGTGTGCATTATCTCATCCATTTAAAGCAAGTACAGTTGTTACTACATTTATGGACACAATTCAAAAGCTACACGGAAACCCAAGGGTTATTGTGAGTGACAGAGATCCCATTTTTACTGGAAATTTTTGGACGAAGTTATTTTCTTGTTTGGGTACTCAATTAGCTCATAGCTCATCTTATCATCCTCAATCCGATGATCAAACTTAGATAGTAAATAAATGTTTGGAAGGATATCTTCGTTGTTTTGTATGTGATAAACAAACAAAATGGGTCAAGTGGTTACCTCTTGTTGAATGGTGGTATAACACTTCCTTCCATACTGCAGTAAAAATGACCCCATTTATGGCACTTTATGGATATCATCCACCATCCATCACATCATCTTTAAGAGAAAATTCGAAGGTTCAAGTAGTGGAATATCACACCGAGCATCAACAAGAAGTTCTCCAACTCTTAAAGGATAACCTGAATTTGGCACAAAATCGAATGAAAAAACAGGCAAATCAACATCGCAGCGAGATAAGTTTTGATGTAGGAGACTGGGTATTTTTACAGCTACAACCATACAAACAAATGTCCCTTAAGCAAGCTAAGAAGGATAATAAATTATCGCCAAAGTAATATGGTCCTTACAAGGTGTTGCAAAATATTGGTACTATGGCATACAAATTGGAGCTTTCTGCTTCTTCACGAGTGCATCTACTTTTCCATGTTTCGTGCTTAAAGAAGGTTATAGGTGAAAATATTCCAGTTCAAACAATATTGCCAGAACTTGATGAGGAAGGAAAAATCATATTACAACCTGAAGCGGTCACAGAAGCAAGAACTTGACAGCTAAGGAATTGATCAATTTCAGAGTATATCATCAAGTGGAGGAACTTACCCACTAAAGATTCTACATGGGAGGATGAGAATTTTATACAGAAGCACCCAGAGCTACTCAAGCGTCGAGGACAACACTTTTTTGAAGGAGAGGGGCAAGTTAGGTCCCTATATTACTAGTATAGTCCCTTATTGTTGTTAGCATAACCCCCTTATTGTTATTATTGTACCCCTATAACCCCCATATTGTTATTATTGTGCCCTTAAATTATTATTTTTAGGTCGGCTAGGATTACATTATGGCCCCATGGACTGCTATATATAGAAAGGAGGTTTTTTAATTTGTATCATCCAAGAATTTTTCATTCATGTAATGTATTGGAGGTTGCCCCCTCGAAGTGGCTTATTTCTAAGGCGTTGATATCTCTTTTCTTCTATTTTTGGAGTTGGTTTCACAACAGATAAATTCATGAAGAATTTGACCCTAAGGAGGAAGAAAGAGTGTTCAGGAAAGCATTTCTTGACATGACTGAGATGGTTAGAATTATTTATCAGGAAAGAAATGGGAGACTGGAAGGAGAAGGATATAAACTTCACAAGGAAGGACAAGGATCTTCAGGAGGTCAACATGATGAAGACAAGTCAAAGAAGGGAAATGGAGGAAATGGAGGCAATGGAGAGCCATCATCTTCACCCTCATCTTCATCATCATCTTCCTATACTTCTTCAGTACATCAGCCACATAATTCCAAGAACACTGGTAAATATCCTTTATTAAAACATGATGTTAAGTTCAAATTGCCAATTTTTAATGGTGAAGTAAATGCAGACAAGCTAGATAATTGGATTAAATAATTGGAGGTCTATTTGAAAATACATAAAGTTCAAGATGATGATACAAAAATTCAATTAGCTTCTTTGAGAATGGAAGATGCAGCACTTGTTTGGTGGGAAGCCAAGACAAAGGATGAAATCAAGAAACATGGTAGGATTATTCTATCATGGTCAAATTTTATTGTTGCTATTAAACAACAGTTTTATCCATTATCTCATATGCAGAAATTCATCATGAGCTGGCAGAACTTTAGGTAGTTAAAGGGACAAAATGTTCAAGAATACACCCAAGAATTTAGGAGAAGAGCTCTCTAATTAGGGGTGGATTTTCACAGTCAAGACACTTTTCTAAAGTACATAGGAGGATTACATAAATTCCTAAAACATATTATTCTCATGTTTAACCCCACCAGTCTAGATGAAGTTTGTGTTCAGGCCATACATCCATAAGTTAGAGGGAAGAACATTTCTGAAGAGAGTAGAAAGAAACCTTTTAAGGGTAAAGCCAAGGTAAAGACCTAAAAAGGTTTAAAAAAAAAAATGCATCTATTAAGAAAGAGGGAGAAAAATTGACTTGTAAACATTGTTCAAAATAAGGCCATGATGAAACTCATTATTGGAAATTACATCCAGAATTGAGGCCAAAGAAACCCAATAACAAAGAGAAACAGAAAATTGCTGCTACAGCTCAACATGATTTAGGATCTGATTCGGGTGATGAAACTAAAATTATAGTCATGGGATTGAAGAACATGAAGGGAAAAGAAATTGAAACTAAACCCAGTACTAGTACATCAAACTGTCACATAAACACTCCAAATGAAGAAGAAATAATAGAATTGTTTCATGTGAGGGTCAAATCCAAGCATACCAAGATTGACACATTGTTTAATAGTGGGTCACAAGAAAACTTCATCTCTAAAGATTTGGTCAAGAGACTTAACCTTGAGACCATACCACATCCAAAACCATATCCATTGGGTTGGATTTGTAAGGATGAAAATCTACAGGTTTCAAAGAAATGTATATTCAGGTTTCCAATCACTGCAAGCTTTTTTGACACAATTGAATTAGATGTGGTTCTGCTTGACATAACTAGAATTGTATTAGGGATTCCTTACTTGTATGATAGGAAAGAGATCTTCTATCACCATGAAAACAAGTATCATTTATTCAAAGATGGCAAGGAGTTCATTGTTAGAGCACATCGCAAGAAGACAAACAATGCTTTGGTAAATGCTGGACAGGCAAAGAGGCTGGTAAATTCAAGTAAGAATTTTTTTCTTATTATGATTTAGCCTAAAGCTGATATTAATCATGAATCTTTTGAGCGATGTGATCCTTATTTTAAATAAGATTTATATGATGTGGTTAATGGGAATCATGAGGCTTTTTCATGCTCTGCCTCCTCCTCGCACTTTGCATGAGCTAGGGCTGTTGGGTGCTCCAGCGCGCCCCTGAGGCTGTTGTGCCCCTTCGCTTGGACTGTTGCGCGTTCTCTCTGCTCATGGCGTCTAGCGGGGTCCCTGACCCCCCCCCCCCCCCCCCATTCCGCCCCCGGAGGTTCAAGCATTCAGATCCATGATTGTTGCTAGCCCAAAGCGCCCTCCCTCTGTGATTCAACAGAAGTTCGTAAAGAAAATGGATTCAATTCCATCAGTTGCCCTTCCAGAAGAAGAAACCTGTAAAGCAGCCTTGAACCTGGCTGAGAGAGGTCTCATAGGCCAGGTCACGGGCCTCTGGCCTTCTCCGAAGTCGATGGACGAATGGACACAAAGGAACTGGACACCATTGATCAAAGAGGGAGTCAAAAGCTATTTCATTGGCAAAGGTTTCTTTGTTTTTGTCTTTGAAAACCCAGAAGACAGAAGTTTAATATTCAAAAATGGACCATACTTCATGGGTCCACAGGAACTTTATTTAAACAAATGGTCTCCATATTTCAATCCAACTCAGGATTTCCCCTCTACAGTTTCGGTTTGGGTAAGGCTCCCCCATTTTCCCCTCCATTGCTGGAATCAAAATTCCTTCCAGATCATAGGTAATGCATTGGAAAAATACATAGACCAAGCTACTAGAAAAGATTAGTACTCATGCACTCGCATCTGCGTAGAAGTGGATCTAGAAGAGGGGTTTCCGGAAGCAATCAAGCTTACTGTCGCTGGTTGGAAGCATGTCCATGAATTGGACTACGAACAGCTTCCTTTCAAATGCAGACATTGTCATGGCCACGGACACTTTGCAAAGCACTGCAAGAAAAAGGCCGAGGAGAAAGTAGACAAACAAAATGGGGAATAATGGACTTTAGTCCAGAAAAACGCAAATCCAAAAAAAGGCGCAGGTAAAGGCAATATGACTAGAGTTCCTAGCAGTTCCAAAACCAATCAAGAAATGGAAGCAATCCCAAATGGAACAGAAAGCACTTAGATCAATCCAACAAACCCAATCCAGGAAAATATGGAACAGGTAGAAATCCCACCTTCAAGAAAAGAGGGAGGGGAAGCAATACAGATCGAAGCCACCCAAGGCAGTCCCTCCAATCCATCATATGCAGAAGTCACAAAGAAAAAACTAGTGGAAATCTCAGGCTCTTCGGAAGACAAAACCTATGAGCGCCCTTCAAAAAGAGTAGGAAGGAAATCCCGCAAAGAAATGAGGGAGGAGGAGGCCAAAAGACTCAAAATACAAGGAAGCCAGTCCACAATAGAAATGTCTATTGGGAAAAATACTA
Source organism: Pinus albicaulis (assembly GCA_034641835.2). NCBI lineage: Eukaryota > Viridiplantae > Streptophyta > Pinopsida > Pinales > Pinaceae > Pinus > Pinus albicaulis. The sequence goes on from CM076575.1 coordinate 1,296,084,000, forward strand.
GACCAAGGCCTTCTAAGGGAGGCCCCAATCCCCCCTCAAGTAAATAATGAAACTCGTCTCTTGGAACTGTAGAGGACTGGGGAATCCCTCTAAAATCGATGCAATTAAGGACCTTTTGAAAACAGATCCCTCAGACATACTCATGCTCCAAGAGACTAAGATAGAAGGGCAAGCCCTTCTAGAGATCAGCAACTCAAAGTGGAATAAAAGATTAGGCAAAGCAGTCAGTTCAAGGGGCTCCTCTGGAGGGCTGGCAACTCTCTGGTTTGATGACTTATTCCAGCTGAATAAATATCATGAAACCCAGCACTGGATCTTCACGGAACTGACGCACCATGCAAGTAAGTTGACCATCTCTCTCTTCAATCTTTATGTACCTGTTACTTACTTTGAAAAATGAGAATGCTGGAATTCTCTCTCTGCTTTTTTAGAGCAGTCTTCCCCCAGCAACATCATCATAGCTGGGGATCTTAATATTGTTCTGAAATCAAAAGAGAAGAGGGGAGGTTCCTGCAACAGAGATCCCATGTTGGCCACTATGGAGGAGCTCTCTCAGCTTTGGGATCTCTTAGATTTCAATCCAGTCCGAGATATTTTTACTTGGTCCAATAACAGGGTTGGGTCGGAACACATTTCTTCCTGCCTGGATCGATTCCTGATGAAAATCTCCCTTATGATGAACAAAAAGATCATCATCACAAAAATTCTGCCCAAACTGACCTCAGATCACAAGCCAATACAGCTTCTCCTGGAAGATGAAGAAGATCTGGGCCGTATTCCTTTTCGATTCAACCCTCTTTGGATTGAGAGAGAAGGTTTCATAGAGACAGTGAAAGCAGCATGGGCCAAATCCTTCTCGGGATCCTCAAGTTATGTTTGGGAGCAAAAGTTGAAGGCCACAAAACAAGCTCTGAAGGAATGGATAAAGAAACTAGCCCCTACTCCAACCAACCAAAGAAAATAAGCAATGTAGATGCTGCAGTCCCTGCAAACAGAGATGGAAAGCAAAGATATCACAGCAGAGTTGTTGGAAAAAGAAATAAAAGCCCAGCGATCCACATATCAATCCTTCCGAAAGGAAGAAGAGTACTGGAGACTCAAATCTAGATGTCTGTGGCTAAAGGCAGGGGATCGGAACACCTCCTTATTCCACCGACAATATAGAGCTCGATTTTCTAGGAACCATGTAGCAGAAATCAAAACAATGGAGGGCCAAGTCTGCAAAGGTTTCAATTAGGTCAAAGCTGCTACAGAAATCCACTTCAGGAATATTTACAGTGAGGGAACTCAATGCAACGATGAGGAAGTTGTTGACTTCCTCTTTAACATCCCTTCCCTAATCAGCCCTGAAGATAATTCAGTCCTTTGTAGACCCACATCTGAGGAAGAAATCATCAACGTTATTTGGTCCATGGATGCAGATAAGGCCCCTGGGCCAGATGGATTCACAATCCATTTCTTTAAATCTTGCTGGCATATTATCAAATTTGATCTCCAAAAAATGATAAGAGGGTTTATGAAAAAATGTAAGATAGGTGGAGGAACCAACTCCACTTACCTAGCCTTAATTCCCAAGGACTCCAACCCTGAATCATTTGCAAGATTCAGGCCTATTTCGTTGTGTAATGCCTCTTATAAAATCCTGGCTAAACTGTTAGCAAATCGGATCAAGCCTCTGCTCAAAAGACTGATCTCCAGTTCTCAAGGTGGATTCGTGGAAGGTAGGCACATTCTGGACAACGTTATTCAAGTACAGGAGACAATACATTCAAGCAAACAACGGAAAGAGAAAGGTATGTTGATAAAATTAGATATGGCGAATGCATTCGACAGATTTAATCGCTCTTTCCTTTGCAATGTTCTTCTTTCCTTTGGCTTCTTGCCTCACTTTTTTCATCTAATAAAAACCTGCATTGACAATCCGTGGATTGCCCCTCTTGTCAATGGTCGCCCTACCAATTTTTTTCAAGTCTGGAGAGGCATCAGGCAGGGATGCCCACTCTCCCCCTTCCTGTACATTGTAATGGCAGATTCCCTCAGTCGAAAACTCTCAGCTAAAAGAATCGCTGGTAACATCCCGGGTCTCAAACCTTCCAATGGGGCAGACCCCCTGAACCACACACTCTTTGCTAACGATTCCCTTCTACTTGGAGGTGCATCCATCAGAATTTCCAAAGCTTTTGACGCCGTTCTTATAAGCTATTGTAGAGTTTCGGGAGCATTAGTTAATGAGAGCAAAAGTGAAGTCTTCAGCTGGAATATAGACCAACAAGAACTCACAAGTATTTCAAATCTCCTCGGGTTCAAAGGCCAAGCTCAATGGGATAGGTTCAAGTACCTAGGCCTCCCCATCACATCTGGGGTTAACAACAGATCACTATGGAGCGACATTATCAGTAAAATAAAATCTAAAATCTCTACTTGGGGAGGCTTCTGGTTAACAAAAGGAGGAAAATTCATCTTAATCAAGTCCTTGCTGTCTGCACTTCCAATCTATCAAGCATCATTTCTTCTAGCTCCTAGAAATGTGATGGATCAGATCTCAAAACTCCTCCGAGACTTCTTATGGCAAGGAGGGAAGGGCAATGAAATAAAAATGCATTTAGTAAACTTGGAATTGGTTAAAAAATCGATGGCAGAGGGCGGATTGCAAATTCGAGACCCCTCTCTTGTTAACATAGCGCTGGGAGGTAAGATTCTGTGGAAGATGATCCACGAGCCCACACATCCAGTTAGTGTCACTCTAAGGACAAAATATGTTCACAATAACTCGCTCAGAAATTTTCAATATGACAACACAGCAAGCTGCACGCAGGTGTGGAGATTATGCTAAAAAAGCAGCAATTTCTTCAATAATTTCGTTTACAGAATTCCTAGTAATGGAAAACGTACACACCTGTGGCTCGATCGCCCGCTCGATCGCATCATGGGGCGAGATCCCTTGGCTGATAACGTGGATATCACAGAACTCAGAGATTGGCTGAAAAGAGCAGGATTAAATAGCATTTATGATCTCGCAAAATGGGATCATCGTGGTGATTGGGCAGGCTAGGATTTTCTTGGTGTCCTTGCCCGATTATCTCCTCAGCAAAACTTGCTCGCTGATCTGCTGGAGGAGTCTGTCCCTGTCAATCGATCCATGAAAGACAGCTGGGGTTGGGGCCAGTCTGGAGCATACACAACAGCAACAGGATACAGAGTTTTACAGGCCACAAGGAACAGCAGCCAAACACCGGCCTTTTGGAAACATGTTTGGGAACCATTAGCCTTACCAAAAGTGAACTTCTTCTTCTGGACCCTGGTTCATAATAAACTTCTAACGGGAGATAATCTAGAGAAAAGGAACATAGAAGGGCCACACAGATGCGCGCTATGTAGCAGAAATCTCGAAACAGCCGAGCACTTATTCATGGACTGCAATTTTGCTAAAGAGGTTTGGGGACTTATACTTTAGGACTTCCAGATTCCTGTCCCTCCACAGAATTCTGTCTTAGATCTCTTCACCTCTTGGAGTCTTTTCTACCCTCATCGAATCCCTATCAAATCATTTTGGCGCAAATTCTGGATAGCACTCCCCAAATACGTTTGTTGGCAGCTCTAGTTGGCCCGCAATCAGTTGATTTTCAAATATCTGCAGCACTCCCCGCTACAAGTAGTAGCTAAAGCCAAATCCTTCCTCTTGGAAGTGGCCCAACAACGGTATTTTAAGGAAGATTCTCTGCTTCTTCCTGAGGAAAAGAGGTGGCTTGGCCCCCTTGAGACTTATCCACGTAAGTACCTCCTTACCCCTCAAACAGCTAAACTGGATTGGTGTATAAGAGATACTGACGACACATTCCAAAATTGGTGGCGGACTCAAAATTTAACCACAAATTTCTTTGATGGGGCGTCCAAAGGGAACCCCAGTGTTGTCGGTGTTGGTGGGGTCATCTACTCCCCGGACGGGTCTTCAAGAGATTGCTTCTACTGGGGATTAGGCCAGAAAACCAACAATCAAGCTGAGATTATTGGGCTACTCAAAGCATGCCTCATAGCAAGAGACAAAGGTGTCAAAGATCTACAAGTCTTCGGAGATTCAGAGATTTTAATAAAAAAATTAAACTCGGAGGAACTTTTCATAAATGCTAGCCTCAAAAAAATCTTGGGTAGATTGAAGAGAGTCCTATTAGACTTTTCCTCTTACAATTTTTATCATATCCTCAGAAATTCAAACAGTGAAGCAGATCAGATGGCGAACAAAGGCTGCACTCTCATGAAAGGGCTGCTAATTGTAAACGATGAAAGTTCCATTCAAATTCCTTGAGAATGTAGTAGATCAAAAGCAGTAGTAGATGGAAATATGCATTGTGATAGGGGTCGCCTTGGCAAAGACCCAGTTTTTCTCCAAATAAATAAAATCCATACTCGTTTCAGTTTAAAAAAAAAAAAAAATGGGCATCATGAGATTTTTCATGAGCAAATAGGATTTCCTCCAAAAAGGGAAATTCGACATGAGATTCAGTTGCAGTAGGATTGTCCTCTTCCAAAAATCGGTTTATATCGCATGTTGGTAATGGAGAACGCTGAAATAAAAAGGAAAATCAAAGAGATTTTGGATAAAGGAATGATAAGGCCAAGCACCTCGCCATGCGTTTCACCCATAGTCTTGATACCAAATAAAGATGGGACTTGGCGCATGTGTGTAGATTTTCAAGCTTTGAACAAGATTACGATAAAAAATCGCTACCCACTCCCAAGAATAGATAATTTTCTTGATCAGCTGAAAGAATCAGGGTTTTTTGATCAACTGAAAGAATCATGGTTTTTTCACTAAGTTAGATTTACGAAGTGGATGTCATCTAGTAAAAATTGCAGAAAGTGATATATGGAAAATTGCATTCAAAACCAAACAAGGACTCTTTGAGTGGCTATTTATGCCTTTTGGTTTATGTAATGCACCGACAAATTTCATGCGAGTTATGGATAATGTTTTGTGACCATTCCTTGATGACTTTGCTATTGTGTACTTATATGAGATTTTGATTTTCAGCAAAACAAGAGAAGATCATGTCTTGCATGTGAATAGAGTGCTTAATATTTTGAAGAAAGAGAAATTGTTTCTTATGATGTCAAAATGTGAGTTTGGAAAGACTTCTTTGGTATATTTGGGACATATTGTAGGAGGAGGATAATTGAGGATTAATCCTTCAAAAGTGGAGGCCATTGTGAATTGGCCCACACCCAAAACAGTAACCGAGGTAAGAATTTTCTTAGGTGCAGCTCAATATTGGAGGAAGTTTATTTCTGACCTTTCTTACTTCCATCGCAACTCCTATGCATGCAGTGACAAGTGTGAATAAATTCTTCCAATGGGGAGGCAAAAAATAGAAATATTTCGAAGATTTAAAAGACAATATCAATTCAACTCCAGTCCTTGCATTACCAAATTGAGACAGCCATTCAAGATACAAACCGATGCTAGTGATTATGCCATGGGCGCAGTACTTTTGCAGCATGGTAAGCCTATCACCTTTCATTCAGAAAATTTTAATGCCATTGCAACTAATTATCCTATATGTGTTGGTAAAAAGTGTCAAGAAGTGTAAACACCACTTGATGGGTAAGGAGACTATTGTACACACCGATCACCAACCATTACAGTACTTGCAGTCAAACAAAATTGCAGCAATCAAGACATTTCAAGTGGATGGCATTTATTCAACAATTTCACTTGGTTATAAGGTACTGAAAAGGTATATTCAATAAATTTGCAGATATGCTTTCAAGACCAATCATTAGTGTTTCTACTTTACTCAAAAATGATTTTGTTGTACATGAGAGTTACATATTACAATATGCACATGACATTGATTTCCAAGATGTTTATGCTAGTTTGAGTGAAGGGAATCAAGTTGAAGAAAAAGATTATCACATGCATAACAATTTGTTGTTTCATTTGGGCAAGTTATGTATTCCACAAGGAGAGAGGCTAAGTGTCATGAGAGAATCTCATTCTTCTCTTATTTCTGGACACTTTGGGGTAAGAAAAACAGTGGCACATCTAAAAAGGTATTGTTATTAGCCTCGCATGATAGATAGTGTGTCACATTTTATAAGAGGTTGTTCTGTGTGCAACAAGTAAGCCTAGTAATAGGAAGCTTGGATTGTACACACCACTACCGATACCATCAAGTCCATGGGAGAGTGTCTCCATGGACTTTGTTGGAGGTATACCTATGTCAAGAAAGCAACATTATTATCTTTTTGTAGTTGTGGATACATTCAGTAAAATGTGTATACTTATCCCATGTAAGAAAACCATTACTACTGAACTTTATTTTCAAAATGTTTGGGTTCATTTTGGATTTCCCACTTATATTGTTAGTGTCAGGGATTCCAGGTTCATTGGGAATTTTTGGTCAAATCTATGGAGAATGATGGACACAAAGTTGAAAAAGACTATCTCTTTTCATCCACAAACAGATGGACAAACCAAGGTGGTGAACATAATAGTTGTGCATCTATTGAGAGGATATTGCAGCAAACATCCTAAGTTGTGGGATGAACAACTGCATTACATTCAGCTAGCTTACAACTTGGAAAATCATTCTTCAACACAAACCTCACCTTTTGAAGTATTATTTAGGTGTTTTACAAAATCACCATTAGATTTCATCTTTGGGAAGGATGTTGCAATTGATGGCCATAGTGATATTGACAAGGCTCGAAAGTTCATTGAGAAAATTTAGATTATACATCAACAAGTTCAAGAAAAGCTTGAGAAAAGTCAAAGAAAATACAAAGAGAGGCATGACAAACATTGGGTTGATCACAAGTTTCAAGAGGGAGATGAGGAATTTTTTCACATTAGCAAAGAAAGGATGAAAGGGGAAGGTAAAAAGCTCAAACCCGTTCGCAATGGTCCTTTCAAGATCATAAAAATAATTTGTAATAATGCATTCCAACTTGATTTTCCTTCTTACATGAAAATATATTCAGTTGTTAATGTTGAAAACTTACGCTTGTTTGAGCCATATTTGACCGATGATCAAGGAAGTGATGTTCAACTACCTTCTATTGAATATTTCTCACCAGAATTTCTGGATGAGCTCAAAGAAGATACAATTCTTGACATGAGGACAAGAGCATCAAAGAGGGGAAGTGTTGAATAACTTCGATTTGGACTCAAAGGCACTAAACCAAGCAAGGCAAAATGTATGGAGGTTGGAAAGGTGAGGGAGTTGTACCCTCATCTACTAAATAGGTAATCAAGTCTTTTAGGGTCCAAAATCTTCCCAATGGGGAGGAATGATCAGGAGTTCATAATTTTTTCTCAAAATTCAAAGTTACAGGATTGGGTTGAAACTAGGATGGTTGCATAGATCTTCTCTTCCTAATTCTGGTGTCGTGAACGGTTCAAAAAATCGATGTTGTATGAGGAAGATATTTTATTCTGATCGAAATGCCAAACAGAGAAAATTGTGATATTTTGACCAGGTTTGACTGGGATGCGCAGTCAGAAAAGTGGATGTATAGTCAGCAAAAAAGATAATATTCCTTGGAATATTCCTTTCTTAGGACCAATCGTAGGTTGACAAGTTTCCTTGTACTATTTGTGGTATGGGTTGAAGATCCAATGAGAGGCTGCCACATGGCCAACCCTGAGGCCGCCACATGGCCCTGAAACTGCACATTAAAATTTTGTGAGGGTCCGCAAGGCTTGACCCCCAAACCTCTCGCTGGGCACGCATAACCATTTACCGTCCACACTACATGATTTACTTAACCATAAGAGGATGTGGGTTGTATTTATTGTTTGTTGAAAATGTATATGGGGGTTGGGAACCGTCGGCAGTCCCAACCCGCCAGCGGTTCCCGTAAATATGTCACATGGAAATGTTAATAACAAATTCCAACCACTGTGTGGTCAGCGCTAATGACAACATTTAACCATGGTTCCAACATTTCTATACCAGTTCCTACCTTGAGTTCTGATAACCATTATGATAATCCACAGTTTGGGGGTGCGCATGTGGCCACCACCCAACCGCAAAATTATATACGCATTTTAAATAGTGGAACAGTTAGGGGGCACACCTAAATTGGCAGCCAAGCCAATTTTAACTAGATTTCTCCACTTTTAGTGGAGTTTTCCTAGGATATACTGGGAAAAAGAGTAGGAGACTCAATTTTCGCCCATTTAAGTGAATGAAGAGCCATTTTTGACTAATTGGAGCATTCTGAAGCCATTGGTATAGAGAAAAAAACCATTATAGCACTGTAACTACATGTAATAGAAAAATTTTGAGCATACTGAAAGATGGACAAGCCATTGGGAGCTAGACTATCAGATGTAGCCCAGGAGAGGTGAACTTCTTCATCATGCCTACTGTGTAAATTTCATGTGGTGACTTATTTTTTTATTTTACACTGTTGTTCAGTGTTATTTATGCTTATTTTATGCTTCTAATTCACTAAAAATCATCTACAAATCATAGAACAACTCCTCAATCATTATGAAAACTAATGAACCAATTATGCACATGTTTTTAAAGTTGAAAGACACTTAGCACAGTAAAACTAACATAGTAATTTTAGATCAATTATATGGATATTAATAAATATTTTCCCAAAGACAATTATCCCACCCCTTACATCGACCAAATTGTTGATGATTGTGCCAGAAACTAAATATTTTCTTTTATGAATGGATTTTCTAGTTACAATCAAATAAACACATTTTTTGTCGATTAGCCCAAAATAGAATTTATCTGTCCATGGGGGACATTTTCATATTGTAAATTACTTTTTGGATTGAAAAACACTAGCGCAAATTTTCAACGAGCTATTTCTTATGCATTTCACGACATAAAACACATTATGCAACCCTACTTGGATGACTTACCTACTCATTATTTGCACAAACAAGATCATCCTACCCATTTACATGCCATTTTATGCGATGTAGGCATCAAAATATTCGTTTCAATCCACACAAATTTGTATTTTGTGTACAATCAAGACGATTACTTGGTTTCATTTTTTCTAAAGAAAGCATTTGTGTCAACCCTTTAAAGGTTGAGGCCATTGTAAATTTACCTCCTCCTTCTACTCTTCACCAACTCTAGATTTTTCAAGGGAAAGAAAACTTTCTACATCATTTTATCCCTAACTATGGGACTTAACTAAAGGTTTCACTCGGTTACTAAATTAGGATGTTCCTTTTATTTGGGATGATCTTGTCGATAAAGCTTTCGATGCACTTAAACACGCGTTGACCCATGCACCGTTTTTACATCCACCTGATTATCACTAAGATTAATTTTTGTATTTAACTGCGTCTTATTCCACCATTGGAATGGTTTTAGTTCAAGAGGATGATTCCAACAATGAAAATGTGATTTATGACTTAATTTGGAACCTTACACTGACAGAAATCAAGTATAGGCATGTGGATAAATTGGCCTTGGAAGCCATTCAAGTTGTCCAATTATTTCGTCACTACATATTGTTACAGAAAACAACCGTGATATTTGAATGCAACCGTATGATGTACATTTTGATGAAAAAATTACTCTGGGGAAAATACTCTAAGTGGATAGTTATCCATACTCTAAGTGGATAGTTATCCTACAAGAGTTCAATTTAGAATTTTAAAATCCAAATATAAGATATCGCTAGTCTTTGTTGAACTTGTGTGTGACTTTGCCTACACTGAATCTGAAACTGTGGCAGAAGACCTTCTTCTCGATGAATCTTTGTTTCTAATCAACACATTAGCTCCTTGGTATAGAGATATCATTATATATATTCAAACCAAAACCTTTCGTCCTGAACTTTCACACTCTGATCGATGTAGGATTTGATACCAGTCTCAACAATATAATATTGTTGGCGACACTCTTTACCGTCGTGGTGTTGATTTTGTCTTTTGACGTTGTTTAACTCCTGAAGAAGCTGAAATATTTTTAAATCAATTCCATTATGGAGCATGTGATGATAATATTTCTGGGTTTTCCACAGCCCAAAAGATATTGTGTGCTGGCTATTTCTGACCTTCACTCTTCAAAGATTGTATCATTGTGGTTAGAAAATGTCACAATTATCAGATTTTTTATCGAAATATGTGTGCACCTCCCACTCCTCTTCATCCAGTCATAGCTTTCGGTCCATTTGCAAAATGGGGTGTTTATTTTGTTACATGTAACCCTCACTCGGCCAGGGGCATGGGTATATTATTCTCGTTGTATATTATTTTTCCAAATGGACCAAGAATAATTCAATCATGTGAATTCTAGGTTTGGTGTCCCTCAAGCCATCATTATGGACCATGGTAGCCACTTTTGAAACATTACAATGACTGAACTTTCCACTCATCTTGGCCTACACCATGATAATTCCACACCGTATTACCCACAGGCCAAAAGCCAAGTTGAGGCTGTAAACAAAGTTTTAACCAATATGATTAAACGGATTGTAGGAAGTCATAAATCAAATTGGTACACCATGTTTTTTTCCACATTGTGGACATATTGTACCTCAACTTCCACCATTAAAACTAGCCATTAAAACTAGCCATTGACTTATTACTAGCTACCTCTAAAGAAGAAAAGTTCTTCTTATACTTAGCACAGTTAGGTGAGACTCAATGCACTGTTGCATTAGCTGTTGAAGCTCATAAAAATCATGTTAAGGAACAATATGATCAAAGCTTTAACCCTCATATCTATTCAAAGGGAGACCTAGTCTTATTATATAATAAAGCTCATGATAAGCTAGGCGTAAAGGGAGCTCTATTTTAATACAAAGAGTAAAGGGAGCTCTATTTGAATGGTTCATGAGGCACAATACTTGCTAAGGTTTTGCAAATGGGGTAGCAAGCTAAGTGGGCTTGATTGTGGGGAAAACTCCACAGTTAAGTGTGCTTGAACCAGAGGAGTTCTGGGATGGGTGACCTCCTGGGAAGTCCTGGTTACCAGGTGCAAGCCCCGAAAGTGATGATTGATGCTATGTGATTCATTTCAATAGTTTCAATCCCACTTTTTCACCCCTGTGAGCATCACCCGATGCAATGAGTGCTAAGTGGATTATTCAAAAATCATAAGAAATTAGTTAGTTACGACTACCTCTCATGGAAATGGTCATAGATGAATGACTTACTTCACGCAGTTGAATCCCAAAAATGATATCTAATATAATGCACTGCGGAAACCCCTCATACTTAAAATAAAAAGAGTAAAGGGAGCTCTATTTGAATGGTTCATGAGGTACAATACTTTCTAAGGTTTTTCAAATGGGGTAGAAAGCTAAGTGGGTTTGATTGTGGGAAAAAACTCCACAGTTAAGCGCACTTGAACCAGAGGAGTTCTGGGATGGGTGAGCTCCTGGGAAGTCTTAGTTACCAGGTGCAAGCCCCGGAAGTGATGATTGACACTATGTGATTCATTTCAATAGTTTCAATCCCACTTATTCACCCCTATGAGCATCAACCGATGCAATGAGTGTTAAGTGGAATATTCAAAAATCATGAGAAATTAGTCAGTTACGACTACCTCTCATGGAAATTTTCATAGATGAATGACTTACTTAATGCAGTTGAATCCCAAAAATGATATCTAAGCTAGGCATTGGTAAATTTGAACCAATGTGGCATGGCCCTTACATTGTTAAGCATGTGCTTGCAAAAGTGGCCTATGAATTAGTTGATTATGACGGTGTCTCTTTAGATAAGCCCAGAAATGGCCTTTATCTAAAGAGATAATATGCATGATTTATCTTGTGGACATCCTCATTCTACAATAGTTACATTTTTAGGAAAAGTGTGCCTTAGATTAGTTATTTTTCTTGGCGAGTTTCTACTACCTTTTCTGCTTATCTTGATTACTCTTGATATTTCATATGTCGAAATTCCCTCAGACTTACATTGGCTTTGCTGGCGGTGCCTGTTGTAGTACACAAAACCTATCTTCAGTTGCTTGGGTTATCTATTCACACACTGATGAGTTAGTTTCTATTCATGGGGTTTGCCTTTGTCAAACAAGGAATATATTGCAAAATATAGCACAGTCATTGAGCTATTATTTTATTCCATTTCATTTGTCATGCAGCGTTTTATTGTTAGGTTACTTTCACAAATCATTGTATTACATTTGAACGATGTTTATGCAATCAGAAATCCATTATTGTTAAGAATGTTTTTAAGGGTCTGTCTCTTGGAAACACAGTTTGATTACATTGAATATCAACACATTTCAAGAAATTTAAACACATTAGCTGATGCATTAGCTAATCAAGTTTTAAATAGACATTTTCAATGTTTAATATAAAACAAAACAATATTCAATCCATATTGAACAAGATACTCAAAGACCAAAAGTAGTACTCATCATTAGGTCAAAATAGTTGTTTATCATAGTGTGTCAAAAAATGTACATCATTTGTTATCATAGGTTGGAAAACACCTTATGATCTAAACGTAATGATACAAAAAATAAAAATTCCATCTAAAATTACCATCAGTTGTCCATGATGATGACCATGATAGCATAGTATATCATGCGCCACTCTACGCAGGTATCACCTAAATGGACCAGAAACCCCAATTACATGCCTCTGATATCTGAGAGGTAAATCATTTATCCTGGTCTTTGGGATATCTATGGTCAACCTCTCCAGATTGTGTTCCAGTTATGTGAGGGCCTCGACTGCATTAGTCTGTGGTGGAGTTGCTACTATAGGTTGTGCTTCTTGTCTATCAAAACAATGAAGCACTACTAGTCATACTGGGCCAACATCTGGATTTAAATGTTTTTAATTATCAGTATTGGACGATGAAAAATAAAATAAAAATTATAAAACATAAAAACTCAAATGAGACTTTTTACCTGACACATCCCATTGTGCTCCAAGTGGGGGTGTTGTGTCAGGGTCACCCCTGAAATCCACCCCTGCATAGGGGAAGTCCTCAATCATGAAGATATGGCTTCTCAACCATACGAAAAACTAAGGTGTATATCGGACAATAGGACCACCATCTCCACCATGGCAATCCATCAACGAAACCCATCGCAACATGTGAGGATCTCTCAGTCCCGTCAAATCCACTAATTGTTATTGTGGTACAAGGAGTGGGATTCTCTCTAAGGAAAAATATATAAGAATGGCCCCATAGCCAAAATTCTCTAGCTTACCATTCTTTGCTCACATTATTTGTCCCTTCATATTGACTAGTACTCCTTCGCACCTGTTGAATATTATTCCATCGAAACACTCAACATTTGTTTGCATCTACGCTTTGGTGGCCACATGAGGAGCTGCCCTTCCACATAATCTAGTGACTGTGAAATCAATGATTTTGATATCAAGTCGTTCGATGTTCTTTATATCAATTCGACCATCTTTCAATTGTGAATCCTGCATGCAATATTGCACCATATAGGAAGCAGGAGGTAATCCTCCTAGTCGTGTGCCATACAAGGAAATGTCTCCTCCCCTTTAGGGAAAACCGGTGAGGAAATCAATATCCTCTGCATCAATCATGAGCCTATTATCCTCAGTGATAAAACATTGTTCTTGGACATCTCATTCATTTACCAACTAGGTCATAAGCTCCACTTAGGCCTTCATTCCTTGTATAGACCAAAACTTTTATAGACCACAACTATTTAACACCCGAAGAATTGTTCGGCTATCAATGGCCTCTTTATCATGTGATTCATGCTCATGTTCTCTCCACTCAAGCATGGTTGCTTCAAATTGCCTGCAAACAATCATTTAAAAACAATAGGAAGATTTTGGGAGAAATTAGAGCAATTTTTGTTGAAAGAAAACAATTTTTTGAAAACTCCATGGTGCCTGTGTGGTTTTCCTTTGTAGATAGTGTGTTTTTCACATGATCTAGATATAAAAACCATGGTGGCATGGTAATTTGTTTTGTTAATAAATCATCGGGGTGCACGGGTTCGACCAGGAAAACCTGCGCACCCCCGAGGCCGGTTTCTAAAAACAATTTTTCTCCAAAAAATAATCTGGAAATATAAAATGAAAAAGAAAATAGATAGAATACAAGATAATGAAGGGATTAAATACCTGGAATGGACGGTTCGTGAAATGGTTTTTCGGTCCTCCTGATATCAACTTCAAAAGATCTATGGTAAAAAACTCCTTTTTACTTCTCTGGAAATCAAAAGGTAAAAATAACTTGTCCTTTCCACTTTTTATAGGTTTTTATGAATAATATAATATTATTTTATTTATTTTGACCTTTAGAAGTTCAAATTTTAAATATTTTTACCATGATTAAGAACATATTATTATAATTTTTGAGTTTTTTGTGCAGAGAATAGGGCGTGCTTTAAAAATGAATCATTTTGACGATAGAGTAAAATTTTATCACTTTTTTGAACTCTAAAAAAATACAAAAAAGTGAAACCATGGAGTCCTCTTTTAAGCCCTTTTCAAACTCTCTAAACATGAAAATATTTCGAGCACTTGACTATTCGAACTCGTTAAAATAAATGAACAGTCATCTACTCAGTATAATTCTACCCCCTTTCCAGACTGAACAATACTAATTACGAAAAAGGTATACGTTGACTAAGCATGGTCAATAGAGTTCTCTCCTAAATAATTTAATCCTTTTTCGGGTTTGAGAGACTAACTTACGAAAAAGAACACTATGGATTTTACTTATGTTTTTCTTCTGACTCCCTAAAACTGAAAAACATTGATTTAATCCTATGTTGGACTCCTTAAAATTAAATAGTGCAGGACTCATCTATTACAACGGGACTGAACCACTCCTTATTAGTGTTCATTAAAATTACTGAGATGGACTCATCCGAAGGATGAGCTTACACAACAATAAAATTTTATCCTCCTCAAGCTTGACAAAAATAAATAGGTACTTGCCAGTAATGGTGGGGGGGGAATTGAGAAAAATAATCAATATTTTATACTTGTTTTAAAAGCTTCATGTCACCTTTGAACATGAAACTTTGTCGCACTCATATCTGGGTTGGGTAATCCTTTTGTCTTACAGTTAATCAAACCTCATTAAAATTCTTCAACCGGTTTTGGGTATTATCTTTAAGTCAAATGTTTCCAAGTCATTTATAGTGTTGTTATGTGTTCAAGAGAAATTTCAACTTCAATTCATTATTCATTGCAGATATTTGTCTCCATTCACGTTGATCGTCCCTGAGTTAATCCTTGCAAAATATTTCTTCAAAACTTGGCATAATGGTTTCATGTCATAGGCCCTCCTGTGACATATCACTTCATATTGAATTCAGCTCATTATCTAGGAAGTTGATCTAGAAATCCTATCAATACCTTGAAATCTGCATGCCTTAATGGCAGGTTTCTCGCCTTCGACAACAGGTTTTCATCATTGGCCTTTGATTGAATGACTCTACGAGTGTTTGACTCCAAATAATTCATTCAGATTTCATATATTGTACTGAGGTTCTTTGAGAGCCATTGTCATTACTGGTGGTTTCTCTTACACTTTTTAGCAGTTTTCATCATTGACCTGTAATCAAGTGGTTTCTACCATGTTCGACTTCGAAACAATAAATCGCATGGATATATTCTTACTAGTTCGAGAAGAAAAAATCAAGACCCTGGATCTATTTTTAACCATCCAGGCTATGATATGTATTCATGTTTCAGTATGCTAACTCATAACATATGGTTGCGTCCATACTATGTCTATTATTGATGTAATTCTAGGTCACATATGTACCAGAACATATAGTTAGTTTTCCTCTGAGTATGGGAATTCCCACCTTAGTGATGATTATATATTTGCATTGAATGTTTCTTATAGATTTTCAACCGGTGTCTTTGATCCAGTCCTTGGGATGATAAAGCACTTCACTCTCTTGAAAAATTTTCTCATAATTCTCACTTTAGGGGGGAATCTGTTAAACATCATTTTGTCACCATGACATTTTGACCATCAATATGGATCTATCACATCCATACTCATGCTTCCTTAGAATTCAAAACACTTATATTCCTTAACCAAGTCTTGGGAACTGGGAAAAAGCTCTTAAATACACTTAAATATTTCCTGCGTGCTTTTCGTGATCACTTCCTGCGCATGCGTTGATATTCCTAACCTTACCTGCAGACATCTGCGCTTTTTTTTCCGATAAAACCTACACACCCCATTTAAAAGAAAATAAAAGCGAAATTACTTCTAGAATCATAGTTGGGCATATATTCTTCCAACTAAAAGCCTCCTGAGTTGCACCAGTTCGAGCTATATCCCTCCAATCATGGAACTTGTCCCCTTGGATGAAGGAACTCTAATCCCTTAATTAGAGGATCTCATCCCTCCTCAATTTCCTATAAATTGAGATGAAAATTTAGGGTTAGGGGTACACTGTACATATGGTACATAAGGATTCATAAGAGTTCACTGAAGATAAACCTATGTTGGTCATTCTAGAGAGGAAATCTAGTCAAACCAAGGAGCATGATTGTGAAGGCATACGGGAGAAATCTCTACGACATCAAGGCTCAGGTTGTAATATTTCTCTTTATATTCTTGATAATACATATGGATGCATTTTTCTCATTGTCTTGTTTTTAGATTCATTACAGCAATGAAAATTCTTAATCTCCTTGATCATTAAGTTAAACTAGTATTTGGATTATTATATATTACAGGTGCTTTTGATTATTTGCATGTTTTTTATTACAATTTCTTCTCAACATTGAAGGACTTCTTCAGGACAAAAGGAAAGTTCTACATTAAACATCTTGTTGAAAGGTAGGATCATTGTCCTCTATTTATAAGTTTTGATTATCTGAATGCTAATAGTTTAGGGAAAGAGATATTCAGATGATTGTTTGTTTCTAGTTATATGTTGAGATACTAGGGAGATCGCTCTTGTCTGCAAGAGGGATTTATCCAGAAAACAGTGCGGGAAGAAAATCAACCTAAAGGAGCTTAGAAGAATAGTAAAAATGTCTTGGAGGCATACAAGGTTCAAGGGTCTATGTCATGGCCATGGTACTTGTCATTTGAAAGTCTATAAGAATAATTTCTTGTGGATTTTCCTTTCCAAGGAAGAGGTTTTGGCCTTAGCTCGGAGAGCCTAAATTTGTGTCTCTTGTGTTTTTGGTAATTGAATTGATGAAAGACATAATAAGCTAAGAAGATAATACATAATTAAAGGAAGTAAGCTCACAAGTAATTATCAAGAAGAGAATTTGAATTAATCCTAGCCCTACCTAATTCTCAACACTCACCATCATCCTCCTTAGCTTTTACCTCTTCTGAGTTTCATTATATCGATGTTGTCCTATACAAACTCTGCTCTCGGCTTGTGGTTCTATGGAGGGGAGTTATTGCCTGGGGCTTGGGATATCTTTCTCTATCCTTTATGGAGGGCCAAATCCGTGGAAGGAAATACTTTCTATCCCAAGCCAAAGAAAATTCTTTTGCAAATCTTGTTGTCGGTAAGAAATTTCTATCGAAGGGGCCCTTAGAGCTATCGTAGCCTCCTTGGAATATCCCAAATGAAATCAATGTCTTTAAATTTCATATCATTTCTTTTCCCTCTAAAAAACAAGATTTAAAGAGACTTGATGAAGTAAATGAACCAAACATTATCTTCCTTCAGGAAACTCTTGGTAATATCATTCAGATTTCCTTGTGCCACTTGAATCCCTACTGAAGGGATAATATTTATCAGTTATGGATGCCTATGGCCATTCATGGGGGCTTGTGTTGCGTTGGAAATCATGTCATATTCAATTTTTCAATAACTATAGCATGGATTTAGTTGTGGGGATTGAGGTCTCTTCTCTAGTTTTGGGTCAAACTCTTACAATAATTAACATTTATGGACCATCCCAAAGTCGACCATCCCATAATCAAAATATTTTTTCTGGATTCACTCAAGAATTCCCTTATTCAATAAAAATATGCCATCATTGGTGGTGACTTAAATTTCTCTTTTGGTCCTTCAAAATCTTGGGGCCTTTGGGCCAGGCTAGACCCTCAAGCAATTTTTTTCCAAAGTATGCTTGTCATGTTGTATGTTGGTGGATGTGGAATGTTTTAAATTTCGCTTACTTAGATAAATCTACCTTCTAGGGATGATTATATTGTTAATAGAATTAATATATTCCTCCTCGTTGGATTATTATGGACTCTCTCCCCATGGTTAAACAATGGATTGGTGAGGGAGGCATTTGGGACCATTCCACCATCTTATTGAACATAAAAGGGGCCCTTAAGAAAATTGTCAGCCCTTTGTAGATGAATTTGGCATGGTTAAAAGACAAGGATTTTGTATCTCTTGTTAAGACTCATTGGAACCCTTTCTCTCCCCTTTTGGATGTATTAGTTGTTTCCAATTTTTAAGCTAATCTTAAAGTGATCAAACAAATGAAAAATAAATTGGGAAAAAAGGAAGGAATTGTTGGATGTCCATGAGCTCGAGGTGGTATAAAGGCAGCTTTTGTCAATGTCATCCTCTAAAGGGGACGGTTTCTCTTCCAAGGAGTCTAGTAAGAAAAAAGAAATATTTCCCTTCTTGCTACTAGGGAAGATTAGTGTCATCAAAAAAGAAAATTCATATGGCTAAAAAGTGGTAATGAAAACAAGAAATTTTTTCAAGATTATATTAGAGGTCAAAATCAGCAAACACTATTTGAAATTTATAGCATGAAAATGTTATTGAGATCTCCTTTTTTGAAGTACTAGAAAACCTAGGTAAAATACATTATGAATATATTTTCAGAACTCCTTCGGAAACATCAATTGATCAATTCATTCAAATTGCATATTATTTTCCTAAAATGGTTGACGAAGAGGAAAGTAGGGATTTAATGGAGGAGGTCTCATTGGAGGACCTCTAAGTGTTGTCACATAGTTTCCAAAGGGATATAATTCCTGGGCCAGATGGTTGGGGTGTTGAATTTTTTTTGGAGCTATTTGATATCCTATGTTCTAATCTCTTAGGTGTTATTGAAGAAATCAAGAGGGAGGGTCGAATCTACTCAGCTTTCAATTCCACTTTCATTGCTCTTATTCCTAAATTTATCCATCCTCTCTCCTTCTCGGACTTTCATCATATTTCCCTATGTAATTCCATTTACAAGACTATTGCATCCAAACTCAAGCCCATCCTTTCTAGATTCATTTCCTTGGAGTGGTTTGTTTTCTAAGTGGGGAGGAAAATTCATGAAGCGATCTGTGTGTCCCATGAAGGTTTATATAGCATAAAAACTCAAAATATGAAGGGGGCAATAATAAAAATTGATCTATCCAAGGCCTATGATAGAGTAAACTAGATCTATATCAAGATCCTCTTTACCCATTTTGGTTTTAGTCTTGATTTCATTAACTGGGTCATGAGTTGTATTCAATCAATATCTAAGTATTAATAAATGGTTCCATTCTCCTTTTTTCTATGCACATAAAGGGTTGTATCGGGGATACCCTATTTATCCTCTTCTCCATTTTCTAGTGGTTGATGGCTTGAGCCATATTCTATCTCATGCCAAGAGATAAGGGGTATTCCATGGTTCTCTCATTTCCAAGAATCTGGTTTTCACCCACCTTCTCTTTGTGGATGATATTCTCATTTTTAGCAATGGTGAAGTCAAGGTGTTATCGGTGCTATATGAGATATTATCTCTTTGGGAGAGCCTAGGAAATGTATATTAATTCCCATAAATATACCATAAATCACCATATTCTTTCAGATGTTGATATATTCCATATTTCTCATCTTCTTCCTTACAATTCTAAGTTTCTAGAGAAGGGTTTGAAATATTTTGGTTTTCAGCTGAAACCAAATTATTACAACAAAGGGGATTGGTCTCAGCTCATTACAAAGGTGGATAAACATTTCAAATGTTGGTGTCACAATTTTATTTCCGGAGCTAGTCCTATAGTTCTCATAAAATTGATTTTTGATTCCATTATGGTATATTGGGCTTCCTTGGCATGGATTCCCAAACATGTCTTGGAAAAAATTAGAAGATTTTGTTATTTTTTCCTTTGGGTTGGGAAAAGTGAGAAGGGGTTGTTTCCATGGGTCAAATGGGATACCATTTCCAAACCAAAATTCATGGGGGCTTGGGGCTTAAATAAATTATTCCATTTCTCTAAAGCTTTGGTTGACAAATGTGGTTGGTGCTTTATTTCTACACAAATTGTTTGGGCGTCAGTGTTTCTTCAAAATTACATTACTCCTAGTTTGCTAGAAGACTGGTTGAGAAGGTCAGACAAACTGAGATAAAATATTTCTATCATGTAGCAGGTTGTTATCAACTCTTTCAATATTAATAGAAATGGTCTAGCATGGTGGGTTGGTAAAGGTGACAGGGTTGGGCTTGGCCTTGATCCATGGCTTAGTAGTGGTATATGTCACTAGTTTCCCCTTTGTTTAGCTAATATTCTCAAAGACTATGATTTCAACAAACTATCTCACATTTTTAATCCTAATATTACAACGATCTAGGGTCATGATTAGCTACTTTCTAAGGATCTTGGTTTAAAGGGAGAGAATTGGGCCTCATGACTGGAATACATTCGAGCTCTTTCAGATTGTAACAGCCCTATAGTCAAAATTCCATGTAAAATTTAATAAAGGTAAAATAATACCTTGGTCATCGGACACATATTCCAAGTTGAATGTTTGGAAAAACATCCTAGTGTGGTTGTTCATATGGTTTATTATGGATATGGAAATTGGAAAAGGAAATGGCTAAGACTTTGGAAAGGAAAAGTGGAATTTATTGGAATTTATTTATGAAAATAATGGAAAAAATGAGAAAAGGGAGGTGAAAGGTCATAGGTTGCATGTGAAGAGAAAAATTAAGGAAAATAATGGAAAATTGAAGAAATTAGAGGCCTCAGTAATAAAAAAGATTCTAAGGATCAGTTCAGTTTGGAGCTCTCATTCGATTTTCGCTCTCTCATACTCTTGGACACTTAAAGTTTTCTTGGAGCACTCTTGGAGGAGTGTGGTGCACTTGGGATTTGGAGCAAGAAGGCAAAGGAAAAGCAAGAAAGTGAAAGAGGAAATTAGGATCAGCAATTACAATGGGATTTTCTTGGAGGTACCGAGTTGCATATATGATTTTCTCACTAGTTTTGGCATGCATGGAATATGCATGTGGTTATTTGTTTATGATTTTTCATTGGCCTCAAGGATTTCCTGGATTGATAGCAGTATTTCCTAGCCTTGTCATTTCCTGGACATCCATGGTGTTGTGGGTTTCTCTTTTTTTTTCTATTTGGTTTTCATGTGCCTTTGGATGTGGGTTGAGTTATTAGTTCCTGAAAGCCTTGGTTGGACAAACACTCTAGAATCCCTATAGCATCTTGGGTTGAGTTACTAGTCTGAGAAGCCTTGGTTTGATATTTATGGAAGCCCTTGGTGGTTTAAGTTACTATTCCTGGAAGCCCTGGTTGGAAAAATGCTCTGGAATCCTCACAGTAGTTTTGGGTTGAATTACTAGTCCTGGAAGCCCTGGCTGGAACAAACGCTTTGGAGCCCTGGAAAACTTGGGTAGATACTAACCTGGTGATGGTTAGTGATGTATGATGGTGAGGTAGAATCACTAGTTTAGGGTTGAGGTGGTTTGGCCTTTGGAAGCCCTTGTTTGGTTTTGATTGATGTTTTTATGATATCTGACATTCATGCTTTGAATATTGCATGGGGATGGTTGGCTGAAAGAAAATTTTGGTTCAGCCTAGTCTATGGTTGGGTGGTTCGTGGAAGTCCCATACCTAGTTAGCCTATGAAATCATCAATAAGATATATTTATGCTTGGTATTTTATGGGTAAATATACTTGTTTATATTTTTTTATATGGTTGTCATATCCTTGATATTTTTTTTTCTTATATGATGGTTATGGTTGAGTTTTATAACAGTCATAATATATGGATTTCATCATATTTTGGATAAACATTGAATGTAAAAGGAATGTATGGTTTAATAGATGGTAATACAATTATTGTGATGAGGCATCAGTGCTTATTATTGATTCTTAGATAAGTGTGATACCTATATTCTCATATATGTTGTTTAAACCTTTAGAATGCATGTTTGTGACATGTTGACGAAATGTTTGTCATTGTTAGTAAGGGTCTAGTCAAGTCCTTGTTCAAGAATTTACATTCATATCATTGTTCCAATGATATTTTTCATTTATGAAAGTTTCATGGATTTCTAGGCAGTGGCCTGAGTCCTAGCCCTAAAAAAGTGGCACATAATCTGGAGTCACTGGCACAGAACTACCTGGAAAAGTCCCTAGTCGCATGAATACCTTGTTGTGGGAGCAACTAGAGGGTCCCAATCGCATGCATGCCCATGTAAAGGGAGTGATTGAGGCATTAATGCAGTAAAATGTCAGTTTTTCTCAGGGGTTGGTCACCTGGATGGGTTGGATGGCTCCTAGGGGTTCTCTTGCAAGTGTAGAAGGTCAGGTTATTTGTGTTCTATCGATTCCACTTCCTTAACTGTTACATAGGAGTTCGAACCATATCATAGTAACTCTTCATGACATGTTTACCCTGGTTTTTCGGTTACTTTGGTAGATGTGTGAGGAGGGTGTTGCATAGATGGTCACATTAGGTTGACTAGCAGGGAAAATTTTAAGGATGAAAAATTATTTTAAAGTTTAAAAACTTTGGTGAATCTCACTAGTACATAATATGCAAATTGTAAAAATTTTGGAAATCATTTTGTAAAAGTATTCAAATTTATAATAATTTTATATAGTTTCTGGTGAGCCCTGGTATTGCACCAAAAAGTGCTGCAACTCTCAAGGGCTGACCTACTTTACTTTATCAACCCGAGGTTCGTACAAACTTGGAGCTGACAATGCTATATACACAGCATATGCAATCTGTTCATGTCATCCTTTTCTACTTTACGAAAGGGTGCTATTTTTTAAACTATAATAAGAACTGGAAAGTAAATTGTTTAAAGGGAATGAAAAAAATGAAACTAAACTAAATTTTTGAAAAGAAATGACAAGAATGGAACTAATTTAATTTGCAGAAAAGAAATGACATAAAGGAAACTAATTTAACTTGCTGAAAATGAATGGCAGAAAGGAAACTAATTCTAAACCACAATTAACTTGGCTAAACGGATAAATGCACTCTATTTATCCTATAATATATCTACCATGCTTCTACCCATGCAAATAAGCTATCCATGATTTAATCCTAATTAAAAAAGTGTTGATTTTGCATCTTGGAGGAAAGAAAAGGGCTAAAGAGGCTAATGGAGGGCTTAACACATGAAAAAGGGCTAGGAGTGCAAAGCGAGAGTTTAACCTTGTAAAACCTTATTATAGCGCAGAAATGGCTTTGGAGCGGAATGAATTGAAAAGTGTGATGGTGGAGATGTGATAACAAGATCGCAATCGGCAAGAAATGAGCGGTAAGTATTAACGAAAAGGGAAATAATTGTGGTTTGTGATTGTGATGTGTGACGTGGCGAGAGGACCAGCGGTGGAGTGCGATAACAATATCACAATCGGCAAGAAAAGAGTGGTAAGTATTAACGAAACAAGGAAGAGGTGTGAATTTTGATTGCGATGGTCGACGTGGCAATGGGACCAGCAGCAGAATGCGATCGCAATATCACAGTCAACGTTTGGAAACAGTAAGTCTTAAAGGAAACGGGAAAATGATGCGATATGTGATGACAAGCGATGCTAAGTCCAAAGGGAAAAAAATTCAGTTTATAATTTTTTCAACTATTTTAATAAAAGAGCGGCGAAGGGAAGTAGAAAGGGATATCTCATTCGGGGTTGGAATGCGAGAGCGTTAACAAATATCACAAGTGATTTGCAATTTTTGATGAAGCGAGGTACGGGGAGCAGGGGTTTCGAGGAGAAAGGGGTGGAGATCTAATTCTAATGCTTTTCAAGCGTTTTGGGAATGAAAAGGTAAGGCAACCATGAGTGATAATTTGTGAAGGAAAGAGGTAAACGGTGCGAAGTATGAAAAGGTTGAGATATGCGATATGCGATATCGCAATATCGTAATTTGTGAAAGAGCGGTAAGCCTTAAAAAGAACTGAATGAAAACTGTGATCAGCGATGAGCGAAGTACGGTAGCGGGGAGTTCGAGGAGGAAAGACGAAGGCCAACTTCGATGGTTTTTCCAATGTTTTTGTGTAAAATGAGTAGGTGACCATAACCAATAGAAATGAAGGAATAAGACGGTTGAAGGTTCAAAGTGTTGTTAGGGGAAAAAGGTGGGTGCAGCAGTTAAAATAAGCGAAAAACAGGATGGAATGGAGGCGTAAAAGTAAGGTTTAGAGGTGTAAAATAGAGATGGAAATAGTGAACAGAAATCAATGTTTTTAGTCTGTGGGAATTCTTACCCTCCTCGAGCTCTATCGACATAGATGATAATGGAGTTCTAGATCCATAGCTTTTAGATTTTTATCCTCTATTCTGCTACTCACAAGAAAATGAAAAACTACAACAAAAAACTGAAAGCAAAGACTAAGTAGCAATGAAACTATCAGAAGCAGATCTAACTGAATGACAGAAAGAAAACTAGCTTAATGGAAGAAAGGAAATATAGTAACATTAGAGAAGCTTAGGCACATGGATTGGGTCCTAACCCATGAGCCTAGCTCTCTGAAACTTAAATCAGTCGAATGAAATCAATCTTCTCATTTCATAAAATAATAACCTCATACATCTCTGAAATTTTGATTACTGAGTAAAACAATAAAAATCTCAAGATTAACTTGCAACAAAGTATAACTAGAATCGACTAATTAAATAACTCTTCCTACCTCTAGCTCTACTCTATTTATTGCACAGGGAAGCTACCAACAGCTCCCTAGAAAATGGTGATTGAGTCTGTTATCCCCCCTATAAATTTTTGACAAGCAAACAGGGGGCTAAAATGTTTCTGAGCCTTCAAGGAATGCATTTCCTCTGAAAACACATCATCCTTGAAGTCTCTTTGTGCCTTCTGTTAGTACCAGTCTATTCATTACCTACAGTCATTATTCAGAAGCTGTTATCTCCACAAAGTGATGTCCCTGCCTTCAAAGAAGTTTTCTGCAGCATGTTCAGCATCAAAACATCCTCCAAGTAGATCCATCATAAAGTGCCTGAAAAGAGCTTTCCAACGGTATGCTACACTCTCAAAACTGACTTCTGGATTGAATTTTATGCCTAAGTGAAGTAAAGGCCCTTATATCCCCATATATCCCCTATTTCCCATGTTTCCCTTTTAACTTTATAGTTTCAATATTCCCTTTTAAAACCCTTTTCTCCCTTTCCGATTATAAAATCTCATTGTAAATCATTTTAAAATATGTGATTTATATAACCACTTCCCCGACCATACCCCTTCGAACCTTGTAATAAAAAAATGTTAACATTTATTATAAAGTCCCGCCCCTTAACCACTTCCCCTTTCATAACCCGTGAAACCTTATTATAAATTTTTATTTTAATAATTATCCCCACCGCTTAGCAATCGCAATCGCAAACTATTCCAATCGCATGTTTCATTGTGAGCGTTCCGATCACTCCAATTGCAAGTGTTTGCGACGGGATTAATCGCATTGCAATACACTGCGATTTCGTTTGATCGCGCCATCCCCTCCGATCACATCCCCCTCAGAACGCGCCTTCCGCCCGATCGCATAATCGCAGGTCCATTCCTCCGATCCCCGATCACTCCATTCCTCCGATCGCCGATCGTTCCATTTCTTCAATCGCCTCCGATTGCTCTGATCCTCCGATTGATCGCATCGCAAGTTCTTTTCTCCGCGTTTCGATTCCATTCCGCTCCTCTCCTCCGATTGACCCGATCGCATCCCCCTCTGATCGCGCCTTCCGCCCGATTGCATAATCGCAAGCCCTTTCCTCCGATCTTCGATCGCTCCAATCCCCGATTGAATCGATCCTCTGATCCGCTTTCCCCGATCAAAATCTCCGTCGTTCATTTCCCCCGTTGATCCAATGGCTATCGCACTCCTCACCCAATCGCAATCGGAACTTCCAGTCACTGCCTCGAACCACCCTGTGCGATTGCAATTCCCTGATTACATCCTCCACCGTTGATCCTCCCACCGGATCGGACAGTCCAGCGCTAATCGCCCTTCACCACGCCGGGACCACCGTACCATACTTCCGCCTATTCACATAACATAAAGCCTTTCCCTTTATAAATTGGAAATTCGTATTATTTTCAGTTTTACAAAGGGTTTCCCCAATCGCATCGGAAATTTCGTGTTTACCACTACGCCCTACTCTCGACTCCGATTCCCGATTGCGATTACTGTTTCACATGTATATATCTCCACCCCACTCCGATTGCAATTTATGTGGTTCCCGCCTCCTCTTCATTCCTTTCGATTCACGATTTTTCCCTTCACTAAAGGCAAGTTCCGTTCAAAAGCTGTTTTTATCAAAAAGTTGGTTTTACTCAACAGCAAATGGAAAGTCTGAGGTCTGAAAACTCAGAAGCAGGGTCACAGAGAAGCCATTACAGCCACCCAGTGAAGTAGCAGAGCCGTATTTTGAAGGGATTGATACCCATAATTGAAGATTAACTATTATAATCCCATGTTCAAAGAATCAAGGTACAGTTCGAACACCAGAGCACACAAAATAGAGTTGTATCTGTGTTTAATGTCATGCAGAGCATCGTTTCTCCAAAAGGACACCTCCTACAGAAGTCTCCATGCCTCCTCGAGCCCTTCAATATATTTCCCGGATAGAAGCTTCTTTAAGACTGTCAGACAACAGTTATGGAGGTATGAAAAGGTCGACAGTTCCTTCAATCCAAGTCACCCATTCCAGAATGGTAGAACAGAGGGCCTAACAGCTAGAGAGGTACTCCACGAAACACCAGAGGTCAAAATCGACCTGACAGAGATCTCCAAACCGTTCTACAGAGTACTTACAGCGATGCAGGTACTATTAAGCAGAGTGGGCTCGGGCTCTTCCACCACTCTGTCCTAATGACCACATTTAATTGGTATCGACTCCTGTTATTTCTCTTCTCCTATAAAATCCCCAGGAACATATTGTAATGGTTGTTGTTCGGCTACTGTCGTTGCTATTAGAGGGATTCATTCTGACTGTTAGCATAGTCTTGGGAGGGATTAGCTAAGTAGTTTTTATGTAGTAGGTTGGGAGGATAAGTTTGGATTGTAACAGCCATTGAGCTCAATGTATGTAATTGGTTTTGTATCAATTAATCAAAGCACATTTCATAGGATCCTGGTCTATTACTATTGGTGATGTTTTCCTAACTCTGTTTATTGCATTTTCATGTTGTTCATTGCTCTTCTGGCTTGCATCAGAAATCTGGCATAGGATTTGCCCTTGTTAGGCACCCTATGCTTTTGCTCTCCTTGCCTTAATGTTTTCTACTAAATGTGACTATCTAAGGGCTGATCTCAGTTAATTTAACCAATGTAGTAGTTCCTTATGCTGTTAGCTGATGTATGAGTTAAATGGAATCCGTCTTTAGTTGTTCTTGTTGGGTTTAAGTTGGAAGATTTGGGAACACTGGGGATCAGAGTTAACCTTATCCACTAAGATCCTTGTACAACCAGCTGGCCTTTACAAGATCTCTTGTTAAACTTATCTTTTTTTTCCCTTGGAGCATGCTAAATCTGACCTGGAGTTAAATGACCTCTGGTCCGATCTATAAGCAGCCCCTTTGTCCCTCCATCGAAAGATGCCTCTGAGTATGTCCAAGCAGGTCTGGAGTTAAATGACCTCTGATCTGATCTATAGACAAAAATTAGGATTTCTTTCCTTCTTTCACTTTCAATCCTTAATGTTCCATCCCACCATCTAATCTAGAGATCCTTTAGTATTAAATGACTTGCCCTCTGAAATCTTTGGCTAGTTGTTGCATGTAATTACCTTTCATGACTCCATCGCTCAATGGATGGCACTTTCTTGACCTATCCTCTTTGCTGAAAGCATCCTGCTATTTTGTTCCTTTCTCTCATTACTTTCTCAGTCCATGATCTCATGAACAACCCAGCAACCAACCAACCAAATCATTTTAAAACCCCCTCTATGCTTCATAACTAGCCTAACATCTCAATTTGAGCTTCAAAGATATATCATTCTTTGTTCTATGGAGAGATCCCTCTCTGGGTCCAAGAGGGCTAGATCCTAGGGCCCCAAAGCGGTTTTGATGTTGTCTCATCTTTTGGTCTTGCTAATCTGGCCAAAACATGGGAACCCCAACATAATGGCGACTCCACTGGGGACAATCTGAGTACCATCCATCTTACCACATCACAGGAACCTCAGAAACCTAGAAACTCTAGTCAGGTTGGTAGTGAAACACTAACACTTACATTCCACTTACCTCTTGTTGTGTTTTACCCCATTCTCTTAGACAGAGTCTGGAAAGGGCCAGGTAGCTTCCAAATCTCATCCTCTTTTCAAAGGTGACAAATCTGGTAAATTCCCTCCCAGTCAATCTCTAGTTATAGTTTGTTGTGTTTGGAGGATATCCTTGAAAAGGGACATCTCATAAGCACTGTGGTGGACAGTGTAACCTCTAGAAACATCCTAAACCCTCCACCTGGCGACTCCATAGCTCCTCAATGATTTAAAGACTCCACTGGTGATCAGTAGGCCTGCTGATTATCTTGGTTTCACCTAAGACTCCACTGGGAGACTAGCCACCATAACAACATCAACCACAATAGAAGAAACAAGTAGGTTTAAGTTGCTTGGGTGGAAAACAACATTCTGGCTTCCAGAACCATTCACACAAGAGCTTATCCTAACCCAAACCCACCTGAAATAGTTGACAACCCTGAGAGCATCCTCAAGAGATCTCTTACACCTAAACAATCAACTATTCCCAGCCACATCTATAGAGCTAACTCTGCACGAGAAGACCTTATAGCTCTATCACAATTTCATCTTGACCTAGACCTACCTGATAGGTTACCAAGAACTAGGTCACTCGGTGATCTCGATCAGCCAGGTCTTGAGCTTCCCGGCTCACCATCTCATAGTGGTAAACACCTTGGGAATAGACAGACCCCTCCCTCTACACCTTCTGATATACATTTCATACAAAACTTGGGGCTCAATCACCCTAAATCTGCTCATCAGTCTTTTTCTAGTCATAATATCCC
Source organism: Pinus albicaulis (assembly GCA_034641835.2). Taxonomy (NCBI): domain Eukaryota; kingdom Viridiplantae; phylum Streptophyta; class Pinopsida; order Pinales; family Pinaceae; genus Pinus; species Pinus albicaulis. Next base: position 1,296,113,125 of record CM076575.1, read on the forward strand.
TATCATCCACATACCAGCTGCTCAAGTTAACCCTTTACCTCATCAAAACATCATTATGGCAGCCTGGTATGCCTGACTAGTTTTACCTCAGCCTCTAGTGCCCTTATCCAATGATTATCAATCAAAGATCCTGCACTTCACTGCAAGAGAGTCGACCACAACCCAACACCATGTATATAATATGGAAGATTATTTTGACTACATGGAAATTGATGATGATACAGTCAAAATGAGAATCTTTTCCCAAAGCTTAGGAGGTGATGTGAAGAAATGGTTTAAAATCTTACCTCCGGGTAGCATTAATGACCTCCCTGCCTTATATCAGACTTTTATCAACAAATGGGAAGTTAAGGCTAACCCTCGCCAACTCCTAGCAGAATACATGAGCCTTAAAAGAAACGTAGGAGAGAGTGTCCATGATTACTCAACAAGATTTAACAGAATTTACAATGCTCTCCCTCCGCATATGAAACCTCCACAAGGTATGGCCCTAGAAAAATACCCTGAAGGTTTTGATGTTGATATGGCCTATTAGCTTAGGGATAAAGAGTATAACACATTGAAAGACATGCAGAAAGGAGCAGTGAATATAGAAGCCAACTTGATTGAGAAAAGGGCAAGATTGAGAGCTGAGAAGAGGGTAACATATAGAGATGACAATGTAGCTTCCACATCTGACCCCAATTATGACTGCCTATCTAAAAACGTGGAAGAGTTACAACATATGGTAAAAAAAATGGTTTTCACTGTCAATAACCAAAACCGAAACCAAAACCAGAACCAGAACTTTAGAAGAAACAACACCATTCCCAACAGACAAAGAGAGTCAGATCAACAAGTTATTCCCCCATTCCAAGAGAACTTCCTTGATGAAGATGAGGGAATCATAGAGGAGTCTGAGGGAAACACAATAAACATGTTTGAAACAGAAGATTCAATCCATAATTGTTACACAGAAGAAGATCAGCCCTCACCCTCATATTGGGACGAGGAAAGATTGGAATCTAAGGATTACAGACTTGGATTCGAAGATGCCATCATGCAGGTCAGACAATATGAACTCAGAAGTAAGAAGATCCAAGACAATTCCAAAGCTAAAACGTCTGAGGTCACCATTAAGAAAAGGGCTGAGAAGACTTCTAAAGTGATTGCTGAAAATAGCAAACCATCAGCTGAAAGTTCTGGGAAGAACAAAGAAAAGGACAACCAGAAAAATGATAAACAAAGTCAACCCACTGGAAACACTGACACTACAGTTATTGTTCTTGATAAAATAGTTTCTAACATGGTACATAGTGAGAATCAGCACACTGATTCTGCCACCAAGGTAGTTGTTAACAAAACAGAGTTGAACATCCCAAAGATCCAGTCCACTTTCAACTTGGAAAGTGAGATTGCAAAGATCAAGATCTCTGTTCCACTCTCTCAGCTGGCCACTCAGGATGTATATAAAGGCCAGATTTTGAAAGCTTTGAACCTAAGTGAAAGTAGTGACACTTTCAACCTGAATGATGATCAGCCTGCCCTTCTTTTTGGACCAAAGATAGAAGGGAAGTTTCAAGAAGGGGTAGTTCCCCCTTTCTATATCAGTCTCAATATTCATGACAAGATACTTCATAATGCAATGCATGATTTTGGAGCATCACACAACCTAATGCCTAAGGTAGTCATGGAAAGACTAGGCCTAGAGATAACCATACCCTACAAAGATTTATACTCATTTGACTCTAGCAAAGTAAAATGCCTGGGCCTGATCAAATATTTATGTGTGAGTTTGACCCAGATCCTAGCTAAATGTATGGTCATGGATGTTGTGGTGGCATATGTACCACCCAAGTATGGCATGTTATTATCAAGATCATGGGGAGCAGAGCTGTAGGGTACAATGTAGATGGATGGCTCATATGCCACAATTCCCATCTTTGGCCAACCTAGAAGACTATATAGGGAGGCACAGATGAAATTCCTAGTCAGTAGCCCCGAAAAACCAAAAAATTCACCTGTATACTCTGTACATACAGACCTCGACTCCTTCATATTTTTTAATGATGAATCCTTGGAAGGTTTAGAGTCCCAAAACAGAGATACAAACGAAGAGGCAAAGGCTATGGATTTCAACATAATGGTTGCCCTGTATTTAGAAGAAAACGACGATGAAATCTGTCGACAGTGCACTGAGAACTTAGCTTAGAATGGACAAGAAACAGAACGTAAACAGCCATCTAGCCAGCTCTATGAACCCCATACATTTCACGAAGAACAAAGCAACCCATAGCCTAGTACGGACCCTATAAAGCAACATAATGGCGACTCCATTGGGGAAAGAGAACAATCAGCCTTGATTTGGTAAACCACTGAGGTGGACAATAAAGTCTTAAATCATCCACCTGGCGACTCCATAGTTCCTGAATTATTAACAGACTCCACTGGTGATCAGCAGGCCACCGATTACCTGTGTGTTCACAAGACTCCACTGGGAGACCAGCCTTCATAACAACATCAGCCGTGCTAAAGATCCAGTCACTTCACTAATGGAAGACTTTGAAATAATTGCAGAGATACATCCAAGCCTCATAGCAGAGTTTCAGCACGGAGTAGCAAGTGTACTAGCAGAAATTGAATGGGAGGACCTTCCAAGGATTTTTCTTATCAGCTCGGAACTCGATACTCAACCTGTGCTTAAGAAAATGTTTCTAGATTTGGTGGTTGAGAGATATGAAGCTGAGATCGAACTTATAAACTCACAGGAAAAATCATATCATTTCAGAGACCCCAGAGCATTTTTGGAAATTCTCCCGCCCCCTAGAAGAGAATAAATTCCACTGCTCTTCAAGGTGCGAGAAGAAGACGATCCGGTTCACAAGAGCCTCGCCGAAGACGCAGTGGAAGAAGAAGAAATAGTTGAAGCCGCACAGGACGCAGACAACCTACCAATCACGGAAGGCCTAAGCAAAGAAGGTGTACGTCATATGTTTATCGATCATGTGGAAAAGTACATGGAGGCCCTGATTTGCTCGAATTCTCCAGCATTGATCCTTAGCACGGGCCAGATCCATCAGGAGTGGACACTACTGATGGTGACCTCAGTTTTGAAAGACCACATGCAGAGCAACCTGTGGTCATCTCTGACAGGCAGTCAATGCTCATATCCTTTCTTATTACTACTTGACTGGCTGCACTGGCATTATTGTATCACCTAGAACATCAGAGATTTCTAGGTTAGGGTAGAGTAAGTAGGAAGTCTGAAATAAAGCTCAGCTTGTGAGCATGTAGTTAGATGTTTTAATTTCTACAAAGTCTAGCAAGTCAGACAGTCTAATCCTGGCTTGACTGTTTTTCAATTTATGTCTTAGAATATAGAGAAGAAATCTGCTAGACAGTTTAATCCTAGTAGATAGTAGTGTAGGTAGAGAAACTATGAGGCCAATAGTCTAATCTGGTCTCATGGAGTAATAAGGGTAGAAGTATAATAGGTTTATTTTCCTGTTCGAAAAATTGATGATGTAAAGGGTCTTCAAGTCCAAATGCACCCTAGAAGAAAATGGTAGGACTATAATGTGGGTAGGTAGTTGTTTGGGAGAAATTTTACTACTGATATGATGTCTTCATAATTTGTGGCAGCTGATCAAAGAAAAAATGAATGAGTCAAGCATCAGGCATCTGGCCTACACCAAAGATTTATTTTCTGAATTCTTGACTCCTTCAAGAAGAAGTCATCCCCATGTGGAGCCACTGTTAGCCCCCCTATAAATTTTTGACAAGCAAACAGGGGGCTAAAATGTTTCTAAGCCTTCAAGGAATGCATTTCCTCTGAAAAAACATCATCCTTGAAGTCTCCTTGTGCCTTCTGTTAGTACCAGTCTAGTCATTACCTACAGTCACTATTCAGAAGTTGTTATCTCTGCAAAGTGATTTCCCTGCCTTCAGAGAAGTTTTCTACAGCATGTTCAGCGTCAAAACACCCTCCAAGCAGATCCATCATAAAGTGCCTGAAAAGATCTTTCCAACGGTATGCTACACTCTCAAAACTGACTTCTGGATTGAATTCTATGCCTAAGTGAAGTAAAGACCCTTATATCCCCATATATCCCCTATTTCCCATGTTTCCCTTTTAACTTTATAGTTTCATTATTCCCTTTTAAAACCCCTTTTCTCCCTTTCTGATTATAAAATCGCATTGTAAATAATTTTAAAATATGCGATTTATATAACCACTTCCCCGACCATACCCCTTCGAACCTTGTAATAAACAAATGTTAACATTTATTATAAAGTCCCGCCCCTTAACCACTTCCCCTTTCATAACCTGTGAAACCTTATTATAAAGTTTTATTTTAATAATTATCCCCACGGCTTAGCAATCGCAATCGCAAATTTTTCCAATCACATGTTTCATTGTGAGCATTTTGATCACTCCAATCGCAAGTGTTTGCGACGCGATTAATCGCATCGCAATACACTGTGTTTGCGTTTGATCACGCCATCCCCACCGATCGCATCCCCCTCCGATCGCGCCTTTCGCCCGATCACGTAATCGCAGGTCCATTCCTCTGATCCCCAATCACTCCATTCCTCCGATCGCTGATCATTCCATTTCTTCGATCGCCTCCGATTGCTCCGATCCTCTGATTGATCGCATCGCAAGTTCTTTTCTCCATGTTGCGATTCCATTCTGCTCCTCTCCTCCGATTGACCCGATCGCATCCCCCTCCGATCGCGCCTTCCGCCCGATCGCATAATCGCAAGCCCTTGCCTCTGATCTCCGATCGCTCCGATCCCTGATTGAATCGATCCTCTGATCCGCTTTCCTCGATCAAAATCTCCGACGTTCGTTTCTCCCGTTGATCCAACGGCTATCGCACTCTCCACCCAATTGCAATCGGAACTTCCAGTCACTACCTCTAACCGCCCTGTGCAATTGTGATTCCCCGATTACATCCTCCACCGTTGATCCTCCCGCCGGATGGGACAGTCCAGCGCTAATCGCCCTTCACCACGCCGGGTCCACCGTACCATACTTCCGCCTATTCACATAACATAAAGCCTTTCCCTTTGTAAATTGGAAATTCGTATTATTTTCAGTTTTACAAAGGGTTTCCCCAATCGCATCAAAAGTTTCGTGTTTACCACTCCTCCCTACTCTCGACTCCGATTCCCGATTGCGATTACTATTTCACATGTATATCTCTCCGCCCCGCTCCGATTGCGATTTATGTGGTTCCCGCCTCCTCTCCATTCCTTTCGATTCACGATTTTTCCCTTCACTAAAGGCAAGTTCCGTTCAAAAGCTATTTTTATCAAAAATTTGGTTTTACTCAACAGCAAATGGAAATTATGAGGTCTGAAAACTCAGAAGTAGGGTCACAGAGAAGCCATTACAGCCACCCAGTGAAGCAGCAGAGCCAGATTTTGAAGGGATTGATACCCATAATTGAAGATTAACTATTATAATCCCATGTTCAAAGAATCAAGGTACAGTTCGAAGACCAGAGCACATGAAACAGAGTTGTATCTGTGTTTAATGTCATGCAGAGCTTCGTTTCTCCGAAAGGACACCTCCTACAGAAGTCTCCATGCCTCCTCGAGCCCTTCAATATATTTCCTAGACAGAAGCTTCTTTAAGACTGTCAGACAGCAGCTATGGAGGTATGGAAAGGTCGGCAGTTCCTTCAATCCAAGTCACCCATTCCAGAATGGCAGAAAAAAGGGCCTAACAGCCAGAGAGGTACTTCACGAAAAACCAGAGGTCAAAATTGACCTGACATAGATCTCCAAACCGGTCTACAGAGTACTTACAGAGATGCAGATGCTATTAAGCAGAGTGGGCTCGGGCTCTTCCACCACTCTGTCTTAATGACCACATTTAATTGGTATCGACTCCTGTTATTTCTATTCTCCTATAAAATCCCCAGGAACATATTGTAATGGTTTTTGTTCGGCTGCTGTCGTTGCTATTAGAGGGATTCATTTTGACTGTTAGCACAGTCTTGGGAGGGATTAGCTGAGTAGTCATTATGTATTAGGCTGGGAGGAGAAGTTTGGATTGTAACAGCCATTAAGCTCAATGTATGTGATTGGTTTTTTATCAATTAATCAAAGCACATTTCATAGGATCCTGGTCTATTACTATTGGTGATGTTTTCCTAACTCTGTTTATTGCATTTTCATGCTGTTCATTTCTCTTCTGGCTTGCATCAGAAATCTGGCATAGGATTTTCCCTTGTTAGGCACCCTATGCTTCTGCTCTCCTCACCTTAATGTTTTCTGCTAAATGTGACTATCTAAAGGCTGATCTCAGTTAATTTAACCAGTGTAGTAGTTCATTATTCTGCTAGCTGATGTATGAGTTAAATGGAATCCGTCTTTAGTTGTTCTTGTTGGATTTAAGTTGGAATATTTGGGAACACTGGGGATCAGAGTTAGCCCTGTCCACTAGGATCCTTGTGCAACCAGCTTTCCTTTACAAGATCTCTTGTTAAACTTATCTCTATTTTCCCTTGGAGCATGCTAAAGCTGACCTGGAGTTAAATGACCTCTGGTCCGATCTAAAAGCTGCCCCTTTTTCCCTCCATCGAAAGCTACCTCTGAGTATGTCCAAACAGGTCTGGAGTTAAATGACCTCTGATCTGATCTATAGACAGAAATTAGGATTGCTTTCCTTCTTTCACTTTCAATCCTTAATGTTCCATCCCACCATCTAATCTAGAGATCCTTTAGTATTAGATGACTTTCCCTCTGAAATATTTGGCTAGTTGTTGCATGTAATTACCTTTCATGACTCCATAGCCCAATGGATGGCACTTTCTTGACCTATCCTCTTTGCTGAAAGCATCCTACTGTTTTGTTCCTTTCTCCCATTACTTTCTCAGTCTATGATCTCATGACTAACCCAGCAACCAACCAACCAAATCATTTTAAAACCTCCTCTGTGCTTCATAACTAGCCTAACATCTCAATTTGATATTCAAAGATATATCATTCTTTTTTCTATGGAGAGATCCCTCTTCGGGTCCAGGAGGGCTAGATCCTAGGGCCCCAAAGCAGTTCTGATGTTGTCTCATCTTTTGGTCTTGCCAATCTGGCCAAAACATGGGAACCCCAACAGAGTCCACTTGACTCCAAGTAAACAAAGATTGAGTGCTTAGCTGCCTCTGGAGTTCAAATTGTTGGAGAGAATCCTTGGGGATCTTTTGGTTGCCTTTGGAATTTTAATTTCTGGAGAGAATATTTGGGATCCTTTAGCTTCCTTTGAGAGTAAAGGAGGGTGGAAAATCCTCCAATAATTTCTCCTTGTTGTCTCCTTCAAGTCTTTATGACTAAATCCTTATAAAAATGCTTAATAAATCATGAGTTTTTGCACTCGCTGTCATATTAGGCACTCAGAGTATGTTAGCCTTAAACATCACCTATAATAGCATCATAAAACCAAATAATAATAAAAAGGCAAGAAAAAGAGATCTAAGAAGGAAAAAAGGTGACCATTAACCCCTCCAAATATGTCTAATGATGGAGCTTATCATCACCCCCCTACTGAATGGTTGGTCATCCTCTGAGAAACTAATCCTCCTCATGCATTTCCTTCAAGGCTTTGATAGAACCCCTGATTTTCTGAGGAAGAAGTGTGGGATTTTCCCTAAGGGGATAAAAACCATTATCCTTTTCTGCATTCTCCCATTCTCAACTTGTGCATCTATGTCCTTTTCATTATTCAGCCCCAACAGCAAAGGTGGCCTGAGCTTTAGTCCCAACCATTAGATTTTTTTGGCCTGCATGGCCCTCTAGTATAATGGTTCCCTTTCCAATGCACCCCTCATAAGACAAGCCTCTTATATGTTTTGTTCTTCACTATTTTATGTTCTCTGAGTAAGCAGCCCTCTGAATGAGCAGCTCTCTGAGTGAGCTGCTGATCTTTCCTTGTTGTTTCTTCCTATTGGAGATGTTGTGTGGGGATGCTCTAGATGCCATGGGTGGCACTCTTGTCTTTTCTGGGGTCTGATTTATCGGCTCCTTTTTTTTCTTTGTAGTCCGTGAACAATCTTTGTTTTTGAAGGAACTTCCTCATGTTTGTAGCAGTTTGTGGCTTGCTTTCTTTTGCTACATTGTGCTCAGGAATGGAGGAATATGGTGTATGGAGGTGATGGAGGAAGTTATGAAAATGAATGGAGTGAATGATGGGATGGATGGTAAAATAGAAGAGGGAAAAAAATATGAATGCTTCCCTATGTTTCCAAAAACCATTAATAACCTAGAAAACAACAAACACAGAAAACACAGAAAAGAAGATGTATTTTTTTTTCTTTTCCTTCTTTTTTCTTTTTTTGAAAGAAAGTGGGCTACCTCCATGGAGGTTTTCAACCCACAAACTTGCCTTGGGCACCTCAAAGAGGTTTTCACCCATGGATATTTATTCTCTTTTATTGCTTCTCTTTTTTTGAGTAAGTTAGCTGCCTCCATCGAGGTTTTCAGCCCACAAGCTTACCGTGGGTGCCTCAGAGAGGTTTTTGTTGAGAATGCAGCAAGATGATGGAGCTTAGTGAAATGAAGTCGCCTTCACTAAGTGGGCCCGCAGGCAAATTCTGGCGCAAAGTCTATTTTTAGACTATGTCTATTTTTAGACATACGGAGCATAATTTGAGAATTCTACTTGGAGATTCTTGGAGTATGCGACATGTCGGTAAAAATAGATGAGACCCTAATTTTTAGGACCCAGGCTATTTTTAGACTGATCTCCTAAAAATATGGAAGTCAAATATTATTTACACTTAATAATATTTTGACTATAAACAGCAGTTTACTCTCTTGGCGCACTTCAGTTTGAGTCATGGAGGTGACTCATGCAACTGACACAAGGAATCACGTTGTTCCTAGGGTTTGATGGCATCTTGCATGGTTTACTTCAGTTAGACTTCAGTGGCAGAAGTTTTGGAGGAGTTAACGGGACAAGTAGTGGAGTTATGTTCTGTTTGTTTTAGTTGAACTAGTTGAGATTAGTTAAACTAACTAATCAATTAGATATGAGTGGAGTAAATTAAATAATATTTAATTTACTAAATATTAACTCATTAGTCAACTCAAGAACACTTCAGTTCACTACAGTGCATGATCAGTTCAGTGAAGACCAGTGGAAGAGATAGATGAAAGGGTAGAGTTAGCTATCAGTTGTAACTATACTGTTGCTATTTGCAACACATAGATAGGTGGAGTAAGCTATGAGTATTGCAAAGTTTAGGCTGGTGGTTTATCTATGTAAGGAGGCCATCACCTAGCATTAAAATACGCAATCAAGGTTGGCTATCAAGTGGCTAAGGATTGGAGCAAGTGATTTGCTAGATCTAGCTTGATAGTGTGTAGCATGGGAGGTAGTGCATGAGAGCTTGTGAAGAGGTTTTGTACTATGATTGTTACATGATTTCTCCATTATAATATACACAATAGCTGGGGGGTTTTCAGCTATAGGCTTTCCCCATACATACTGAGTTAATGTGTGATTGATTTGATGTGTGATTGCTTCTATATTATTTCCGCATGTGACAATTAATCGTAGAAGAATGTTATGTGTTATGTATGCAATTCGAAATTGATATATGACCGGGTTAATATTCAGTGAATAAGTGATTTATTCAGCTAATTTCTACATGGTATCGGAGCTGTGTTAAAATATTTTCTACATGGTATCGGAGCGAAGTTAATTGTCGAAGTCTATTACGGTGATTGCAAACTTATTTCCTCGGACAGAGTCTGCATGCGGGCCAGGTAGCCTCCGGAATATTCATCCTTCTTTGTAAGGTGAAAGATCTGGTGAATGCGCTTTGCAGTCAATCTCTGATTTGGAAATAATTTGTTTTCAAGTGTAGATCGGAAGCGATAGAGCTTGGAGTTTGGAATTCGAATTTTGCAGAAGGTTGGTTTTCTTTGTGCCGGTGTTGAAGATGTCTTCTTTCAACGGTTTGCGACTCGAATATGCTCTTGAAGGCAGTTCGAATTATGTTGCATGGAAGGATCGCATGGAAGCAGTGTTAGAAGATAATGGTCTGAAGGAGTTCGTGGATGCGGATGTCCCAAAGCCCACTGATGCGGCTTTGGTCGATGCATGGCAAAAGAAGATCGCGAAATGTCGAAGGATCCTGTTGGAGGGCGTCAAGGATCATATTGTATCCAGCCTGCATGGAAAGGCTACTCCATATTTAATGTGGAAAGCTTTGACGGATCTATTCCAGAGTAAGAGCGACCAAAGGAAGCTGGCGCTCAAAGATAAGCTCGGGAACATCAAGATGGAGAAGGGCGACAGTATCGCCAAATACCTCACGAAGTTCACTCAGTGCAGAGATGAGCTGGGAAGTGTGGGGGTGGTTGTCAAAGTTTCACTGATTGCATGCTTAGTTTCAAGTATGCTGGGATCGGTGTGGTTCTTGGACAGCGGTGCGTCATTTCATATGACGGGAGATCGAGAGTTGTTCTCAGATCTGGAGGACAAGGATTTGGGTATGCACATCGAGATGGGCGATGACGGTAGATACAGTGCGACTGGTATCGGTACCGTATCCTTTCAGAGGGAGTCTAGTAAACCCTTTGTCTTAAAGGATGTCATGCATGTACCTGGATTGAAGAAGAACCTGATTTCAGTAGCGATGTTGGAGGATAAGGGGTATGATGTGGTCTTCGGCGAAGGAAAAGCCTTCCTGCGCAGTAAGACTACTGGAGAGACCCGGAAGATAGGGGTTCGAACTCAGAACCTTTATCAGTTGCAGGTAGATGACTGCGCAGCTATGGCATGCAAGGCTGGAGATGTGGTGAGCCGGGATGATGAGGGCGAACTATGGCACAGGAGATTGGGCCATCTTCATCATGGAGCTTTGAAGATTCTGCAGCAGATTTCTACTGGACTTCCTAAGGGCACCCTTGCGCAGTCAGATCAGTGCAAGGGGTGTACTTTAGGGAAGTATGTGAAAGCCACCTTTCACGAGAAGGATAGTCGCGCCACGACGATCCTTGAGGGAGTTCACACAGACGTGTGTGGTCCTTTCTCAGTTGCTTCGACAGCAAAGCACAGGTATTATGTGATCTTTGTTGATGATTTCTCTCGAAAGTGCTGGATCTTCTTCATGTCGAAGAAGAGCGATACATTCGCGAAGTTCTGTGAGTTTAAAGCACTGGTCGAGAAGGAGTCGGGAAAGAAGGTGATTGCTCTAAGGAGTGATAACGGTGGTGAATTCATCTCGGCTGAATTCAAGGAGTTCTGCAGCGCAGAAGGGATTCGGAGAGAGCTCATCGCACCCCATAACCCACAGCAGAACGGGGTGGCTGAGCGGAAGAACAGAACGATCGTGGGTGCTGCACGGGCGATGTTGCATGTTCAGGGCCTACCCCTTCACTTGTGGGCTGAGGCATGCAATACAGCAGTGTATGTGCAGAACCGTTGTCCTCACAAGGTTCTTGGCATGAGTACACCGAAGGAGGCTTATTCTGGCAAGAGGCCTGATATTTCCCATTTGCGGATTTTTGGTTCTCCTATCTACATGCATGTGACGAAGGATGCGAGAAGGAAGCTGGATCCAACTGCTGAGGTTGGAATATTTGTGGGGTACACTGATACACCTCACAACTACCAGGTGTATTTGTCAGACAGTCGCAAGACTGTTGTGCGACGGGATATAAAATTTCAGGAGGAGAAAGCCATGCGGTGTTCGCTTGAGAGGGAGCTACACTTGCATGCAGATGAGGAGCTGTTAGTTCCTAAGGAGGAGCTTCCGGATGTGGATCAGCCACAAGAGGAGGTTCGGGAGGTGGAAGAAACCACCCAGGCAGCGCCAACCATCAGAGGGCGCATGCGCACTACAGAAGCTGAGCGACTGGCTCGGGATGCAGAGAAGGTTGTAGGACCACCTACAGCACAGCGCAGACAGAGACAGTCACCGGATCGGTACACTGGATACATGGCTCTTGTGAGTCAATTTGTTGTGACGGAGCCATCCTCTTTTGAGGAAGCTGTGGAGGAACCCGCATGGGTTGATGCCATGATCGAAGAATATGATTCGATCATCAGGAACAGTGCATGGGAGATTGTCCCAAGACCGGTTGGGAAATCAGTTGTAGGTTCGCGATGGATCTACACGGTGAAGCAGGCGGCTGACGGGAGTGTGGAGAAGTACAAGGCGAGATTTGTCGCCCGTGGCTTCTCACAGATCGAGGGGATTGACTATGAGGAGACTTTTGCACCTGTCGCAAGGTACTCTTCCATACGGACGATCCTTGCTCTCTCAGCGCAGATGGGGTGGCACATTCATCGGATGGATGTGAAGACTGCGTTCCTCAATGGAGTTATTGAGGAGGAGGTGTACATAGAGCAGCCTGAAGGTTTTGAGATCTTCAGCAGTGAGTCGCATGTGTGCCGACTCAAGAGAGCACTGTACGGGCTGAAGCAAGCACCTCGTGCTTGGTACACTCGGATAGACAGCTACTTCACCGGGCTTAGATTCTCCAAGAGTGAGGCGGATCCAAACCTGTACCAGATTGTGGTGGAGGGGAAGCTGTTGATCATCGTACTGTATGTAGATGATCTGATTTTGGCTGGCGATGAGCAGTTGATACTTTCATGCAAGGAGGATCTTGCACGAGAGTTTGAGATGAAGGACTTGGGCATCCTTCATTATTTCCTGGGATTGGAGATTTGGCAGCGCAGCGGAGGACTGTTTGTTTCTCGGGGCAAGTATGCCCGGGAGATTCTGGAGAGGTTCAACATGCAAGGCTGCAAGCCTGTTGACACTCCTCTTCCTGGTGGTTGGAGGAAGGAGGATGCTACTTCAGCGGAGGTAGTGGATGCCACTGTCTATCGACAGTTGGTGGGGTCGCTTATGTATCTGGTCAATACACGACCAGATATATGCTATGCAGTTAACCAGCTTTCGCAAGCTATGGTTAAGCCTACCAAGCTCTTTTGGAAGGCGGGCAAGCATGTATTGCGCTATATCAGAGGCACATCGGGATATGGTCTATGGTACAGACGGGAGGATGGAGTGAAGCACTACGGTTTCAACGATGCGATTAAGGCGGGAGTCCAACGAATGGGAAGAGCACTTACGGAGGTTTTGACATTGGGTCGACAGCAGTTTCCTGGTACAGCAGGAAGCAAAGATCCGTGGAACTCAGTTCAGCAGAGGCCGAGTACATGGCAGCAAGCTTGGCTGCATGTGAGGCTATTTGGATGAGGAAGATCCTTGCAGGTTTGTTCAGGTTGCATTTGGAGCCTACAGTGATCTACTGTGATAACCAGAGCTGCATCAAGCTCTTGGCTAATCCAGTTTTTCATGATAGGTCCAAACATATCGACATCAGGTACCATCACATCAGAGATTGTGTTCAGCGGAGGATCATGATGCTTTCATATGTTCCCACGGAGGATCGGGATGCCGACATCCTGACGAAGGCGCTCACCAGGAGCAAGTTCGAATTCCACAGAGGCAGGATAGGGATTGCAGATAATCCATATCTTGCTGAGAGGGAGTGTTGAGAATGCAGCAAGATGATGGAGCTTAGTGAAATGAAGTGGCCTTCACTAAGTGGGCCCGCAGGCAAATTCTGGCGCAAAGTCTATTTTTAGACTATGTCTATTTTTAGACATACGGAGCATAATTTGGGAATTCTACTTGGAGATTCTTGATGGATGCGACATGTCAGTAAAAATAGATGAGACCCTATTTTTTAGGACCCAGACTATTTTTAGACTGATCTCCTAAAAATATGGAAGTCAAATATTATTTACCCTTAATAATATTTTGACTATAAACAGCAGTTTACTCTCTTGGCGCACTTGAGTTTGAGTCATGGAGGTGGCTCATGCAACTGACACAAGGAATCACGTGGTTCCTAGGGTTTGATGGCATCTTGCATGGTTGGCTTCAGTTAGACTTCAGTGGCAGAAGTTTTGGAGGAGTTAACGGGACAGATAGTGGAGTTGTGTTATGTTTGTTTTAGTTGAACTAGTTGGGATTAGTTAACTAACTAATCAACTAGATATGAGTGGAGTAAATTAAATAATATTTAATTTACTAAATATTAACTCATTAGTCAACTCAAGAACACTTCAGTTCACTACAGTGCATGATCAGTTCAGTGAAGACCAGTGAAAGAGATAGATGAAAGGGTAGAGTTAGCTATCGGTTGTAACTATACTGTTGCTATTTGCAACACATAGATAGGTGGAGTAAGCTATGAGTATTGCAAAGTTTAGGCTGGTGGTTTATCTATATAAAGAGGCCATCCCATAGCTTTGAAATACGCAATCAAGGTTGGCTATCAAGTGGCTAAGGATTGGAGCAAGTGATTTGCTAGATCTAGCTTGATAGTGTGTAGCATGGAAGGTAGTGCATGAGAGCTTGTGAAGAGTTTTTGTACTATGATTGTTACATGATTTCTCCATTATAATATACACAATAGCTGCGGGGTTTTCAGCTATAGGCTTTCCCCATACATACTGAGTTAATGTGTGATTGATTTGGTGTGCGATTGCTTCTATATTATTTCCGCATGTGACAATTAATTGTAGAAGAATGTTATGTGTTATGTATGCAATTCGAAATTGATATATGACCGGGTTAATATTCAGTGAATAAGTGATTTATTCAGCAAATTTCAACAGTTTTCACCCATGGATATTTATTAATTTTCTTCTTTTTTTTCTTTCAGGAGGTGTGGGAAACTATGGAGTTTCCCATCACATACACCTCTCTGCTTCTTTAATTTATGAACTATGACTTTGACAAAGGCTTCTTGTAAATTTCAAGTATGTGACAATTGACAAGCAAGGGGATTCCTTCCTCATCTATGGTTTTGAAATGAAATGTTCCATTATAAAAACATTTTTCTACTGTGTAAGGTCCCAACCATATTTTCATCAGCTTGCCTTTGAAGTATTTAAACCTTGAATCATACAACATCACCCAATCTCCTTCTTGGAAGGTCTTTTCTTTGATGTTCTTGTCATTCTATACCTTCCTTTACAACTGAACTACCTCCGTGTGAAGAAGTGCTTGCATTCTAAACTCATCCAATCCATTTATTTGCAGCAACATCTCTTTTTGGGCATTTGATATATCTATATTTAATTCAGCTTTCATTCTTAAAGTATTGAACTCAAACTCAACTGAAAGTATAGCCTTCTTACCATAGACTAGTTCATAGGGAGTGAATCCATTTGTTGCCTTCCAAGTAGTGTTGTAGGCCCAAGTAGCTTCCACCAATCTGTCTGCCCAATATTTTCTACTGCTACTCACAACCTTGGTGAGGATGCTCTCTAAATATCTGTTAGTTACTTCTATTTGGCCATTCACCTGAGGGTGATAGGAAGTAGAAGTTCTATGATTAATCTTGTGCTTCCTTAAAATATTCTCAATGAGGTGAGAGGTGAATTGTGCTCCCTGATCAGTGACTATTTCTCTGGGGTAACCAAACTTGTAAAACATATTCTCCCTTAGAAATTTTACTACTTTCTCCTCATTTTCTACCTTCACTTCTTTTGTTTGAGCCCATTTTTTTAGGTAACTAGTGCAGACTATGATATACTTATTTTGTACAGATGGTGGATTGATAGGTCCAACAAATTCCATGCCCCACTTGTCAAATGGATCAAAAGCCAACTGAGGATGAAATTTCATCTCATCCCTTTGCGTGGGTTTCCCCATCCTTTGGCACTAGTCACACCTTCTATTGTATCTTATGGAATCTTGGTGAAGGGTAGGCCAATAGTATCATGCCTGCAAAAATTTGTAAGAAGTTCTCTTTGAATAAAAGTGGCCTCCACATGGGTTTTCATGACATGCATGGATGATATAAAAAACTTCTTCCTCCCTCACACATCTCCTTAGGATTTGATCAGGGCCTAGCTTGGAGAGGTTTCCCCCAATCCATGTGAAAGGGGTGCTTTTTCTGATGATTATGCTCATCTACCTGAATAAAATATTAGGAGGGAGTCTCCCAGCAACCAAGTAGTTGGCTATATCAACAAACCATGGTGAGAATGCTGATATAGCAAAGAGATGCTCATCTGGAAACTGGTCATCCACCATTCCTTCTTCACCTACAAGGAGAGCTAACCTGGAAAAAAAAAATTGCAACAACACTCACCTTTCCAAGTTTATCAACAATAGTCAAATCAAATTGCTGAAGAAGTAACAACCATCTATTTATTCTAGCATTAACACCTGGTTTGTTCATTAAATACTTGATGGTTGCATGGTTAGTGTGAACAAAGGTTTGATATCCAGTTACATAATGCCTAAATTTTTTCAAGGCATGGACAATGGCTAACATCTCATTCTCAGTAACAGTATAATTCAACTCGGCCTTGGACAAGTTATTTCTGATGAAATAAATAGCATAAGGGATTTTGTCTTCTAATTGTCCTAATGCTTCCCCTACAGCTTTGTCGGATGCATCAGTGTGGATGTGGAAAGGCGGAGTACAATTTGGACCTCAGAGGATGGGGGCAGTAGTCAACTTTCCCTTAATGATCTCGAAAGCCTCTTGACAAGGACGAGACCAAATAAACTCATAATATTTTTCCAATAACACAAATAATGGTGAAGCCATCTTGCTGAAATCTTTGATGAACCTTCTATAGTAACAAGCTAAGCCTAAGAAACTCCTGACATCTTTTTTCTTTTGAGGAGCAGGTACCCTTTTGATGATAGTGATTTTGTTTGGGTCTACCTATATTCCTGCTTGGGATATGTAGTGTCCTAACACAACCCCTGCTTTCTTCAATAATTCACAATTTTATGGGCTCAAGGAAAGATGCATATCAATGCATCTTCTTAGTACTTTACCCAAATTGGAGAGAGCTTCCTGGAAGTCATCTCCATATGGTGTGAAATCATCCATGTAGATTTTGACAGAGTCATGGACTAACTCAGAAAATATGCTCAGTAAATCTCTTTGGAAGGTATCTGGGGCATTACATAACCCAAAGGGTAAGAATCTATAAGCAAAGATACCCCAAGGGCAGGCAAAAATAGTCTTATCCTGGTCTTCAAGGTTGATTTGAATCTGATTGTACCCACTGAACCCATCTAAGAAGGAAAAGAACTTCTTCCCCGTAAGTCCATACAGGACTTGATCTATAAAGGGCAAAGGGAAATGGTCTTTCTTGGTGGCTTTGTGATCAAGAGTTCATAAATTTTTCTCAAAATTTAAAGTTATAGGATTGGGTTTAAACTAGGATGGTTACGTAGATCTCTTCTTCCTGATTCTAGTGTCGCAAACGGTTCGAAAAATCGATGTCGTATGAGGAAGATATTGCATTCTGATTGAAATGGAAAACAGGTAAATTTGTGAAATTTTGACCAAGTTTGATTGGGTTGTAGAGTCATAAAAAAAAATATTCCCCAAAATATTATTTTTATTGGACCAATTAGTTCTTGACAAGTGTCATTGTTTTATTGGATAATTGTGTTTGGAGGACCCAATGAGAAGGCGCCACGTGGCAAGCCCCGAGGCCGCCACTTGGCCCTGAAATTCCTTGTAAATTTTTATTGAGGTCGCAGGGCTCGACCCCCTGACCTCCTTCCGGGCATGCACACGGCTTACCAATTGTACTACACATTTCTTCTTAACCAACTATGGTCGCGAGTTTGATTTAACGTTTGTCGAATATGTGTTTGGGAGTTGGGAACTGCCAGCAGTCCAAACCTGCCAACAGTCCCTGGAAGATGTTACATGGCATGGTTAATGCCCATCCAGCCGCCATGGTCAGAGCTCTAACCTGACGGCAACCAAACTACATTCCGCCATTAATTTCAGTCATGAGCAGAGGTTCTGCTAACCGTCAAACCCACTAACGATTAGGGGTGCGCATGTGGCCACCACCCTAACCATAAAATTTAATGCACAGCTTAATAGTTGGATCAGATAGGGGTGCACCAAATTTTTCGTTCAGCCCTAATTTAACACCAATTAAATGGGTTTCTCCACATTTAGTAGAGTACTCCTACGAGATATTGGGCAAAAGTGTAGGAGGCTCAATTTTCGACCATTCTGAGTTAATGAAGAGTCATTTTTTACTAATTGGAGCATTCTGAAGCCATTGGTGTAGAGAAAACAGCCATTAGAGCATTGTAAATACATGTAATAGAAAAAAATTTAGCATATTCAAAGATGGACAAGACATTGGGAGCTGGACTAACAGATGTAGCCCAAGAGGGGTGAACTGCTTCATCATGCCTACTATGTAAACTTCATGTGGTGACTTATTTATCTGTTTTACATTGTTATTCAGTGTTATTTATGCTTATTTTATGCTTCTAATTCACTAAATTTCATCTATAATTCATGGAAAAAATCCTTAACCCTTATGCAAACTAATGAACCAATTATGCACATGTTTTTAAAACTAAAAGACCCTTAGCAGAGAAAAACTAATACATTCATTTGATCAAATGGTATCAGAGCTATATTTTTTTCTCTAGTGTTATTTGGTGCAAATAATTGTTTAATTGTTTGCAAGTTTTAGATTCTTACAAGGCTCAAGCTCAAAAGAAGAGAAGTAAAACTGGTGGAAGCACGAGGGTCTCAAAGGGAGCCAAAGCTCCATTAAGCATGCCTCATGAGGAAGGATAAATTCATGAAGAAGTTGACCCTAAGGAAGAAAAAAATGTGTTTAGGAAAGCATTTCTTGACATGACTGAGATGGTTATAATTCTTTATCAAAAAAGGAATGAGAGATTGGAAGGAGAAGGATCAAAACTCCAAAAGGACAAGGATATTTAGGAGGTCAACATGATGAAGACTAGTGAAAGAAGGGAAATGGATGAAATGGAGGCAATGAAGGACCACCATATTCACCCGCATCATCATCATCATCTTCTACCTCTTTTTCAGTACATCATCCACACAAGTACAAGAGCACTGGTAAATCTCCTTTGGTAAAACTTGATGTTAAGTTCGAATTTCCAATGTTTAATGGTGAATTAAATGCAGACAAGCTAGCTAATTGTATTCGACAATTGGAGGTCTATTTAAGAATACATAACCTTCAAGATGATGATACAAAAATTCAATTAGTTTCTTTAAGAATGGAAGATGCAGCACTTGTTTGATGGGAAGCCAAGACATAGGAGGAAATCAAGAAACATGCTAAGATTATTCTATCATGGTCATATTTTATTGTTGCTATTGAATGAAAGTTTTATCCATTAGATCATATGAAAAAATCCATCATGAACTGGCAGAACTTTAGGTAGTTAAAGGGACAAAATGTGAAAGAATACACCCAGGAATTTAGGAGAAGAGCTCTTTTATTAGTGGTGTATTTGCAGACCCAAGACACTTTGCTAAGTACATAGGAGGCTTACATAGCTACCTAAGACACACTATTCTCATGTTTAACCCCACCAGTCTAGATGAAGTTTATTTTCAGGCCACACATCTAGAAGCTAGAGGGAAGAGCATTCCTGAAGAGGGTAGGAAGAAACCTTTTAAGGGTAAACCCAAGGAAAATACCCCAAAAGGTAAAAACAAAAAGAATGCATATGTTAAGAAACAGGGAGAAAAAGTGACTTTTAAACATTGTTCAAAGGAAGGCCATTATGAAACTCATTGTTGGAAATTACATCTAGAATTGAGGCCAAAGAAACCCAATAACAAAGGGAAACAGAAAATTGCTCCTACAGCTCAACATGACTTAGGGTCTGATTCAGGTGATGAGACTAAAATTACAGCCATGGTATTGAAGAACATGAAGGGAAAATAAATTTAAACTAAACCCAGTACCAGTACATCAAACTATCACATAAACACTCCAAATGAAGAAGAAAAAATAGAATTGTTTCATGTGAGGGTCATATCCAAGCATACCAATATTGACACACTATTTGACAATGGGTCACAAGAAAAATTAATCTTTGAATACTTGGTCAAAAAAATTAACCTTGAGACCATACCACATCCAAAACAATATCCATTGGGTTGGATTTGTAAGGATGCAAATCTACAGGTCACAAGGAAATGTATATTTAGGTTTGCAATCACTGCAAGCTTTGTTGACATAGTTGAATTAGATGTGGTTCTGCTTGACATAATTGGTATTGTATTAGGGATTCCTTACTTGTATGACATCAAATTGATATTCTATCGCCATGAGAAAAAGTATCATTTATTCAAATATGGCAAGGAGTTCACTGTTAGAGCACACCGCAAGAAGATAAACATTGCTTTGGTAAATGCTAGACAAGTAAAGAGGTTGGTAAATTCAAGTAAGAATTTTTTTCTTCTTATGATTAAGCCCAAAGCTGATAAATCTTTTGATGGATTTGATCCTAAGCTGAAATTAGAATTATATGATGTGGTTAATGGGCATCATAATATGTTTCAAGAGCCAACAGGATTTCCTCCAAAAAGGGAAATTCAACATGATTTTCAGTTGCAGCGGGATTGTCCTCTTCCAAACATCGGTATGTATCGCATGTCGATAATGGAGAATGATGAAATAAAGAGGAAAATCAAAGAGATGTTGGATAAAGGTATCATAAGGCCAATCACCTCACCATGCGGTTCACCCATAGTCTTGATACCAAAGAAAGATAGGACTTGGCGCATGTGTGTAGACTTTTGAGCTTTGAAAAAAATTACAGTAAAAAATAGTTACCCACTCCCAAGAATAGATGATTTTCTTAATCAGTTGAAAGAAGAAAATTTTTTCACTAAGTTATATTTACAAAGTGGATATCAACAAGTAAGAATTATAGAAAGTGATATATGGAAAATTGCATTCAAAACCAAACAAGGACTCTTTGAGTGGCTAGTTATGCGTTTTGGTTTATGTTGAATGCACGGGAAAATTTTATGCGGGTTATGGATAATGTTTTGTGACCATTCCTTGATGACTTTGTTATTGTGTACTTAGATGACATTTTTATTTTCAGCAAAATAAGAGAAGATCATATCTTGCATGTAAATAGAGTGCTTGATATTTTGAAGAACAAGAAATTGTTTCTTAAGATGTCAAAATGTGAGTTTGGAAAGACTTATTTGGTCTATTTGGGACATATTGTAGGAGGAGGAGAATTGAGGATTGATCCTTATAAAGTGGAGGCCATTTTGAATTGGCCCACACCCAAAACAGATACCGAGGTAAGAATTTTCTTAGGTGCAGCTCAATATTGGAGGAAATTTATTGCTGACTTTTCTTCCATCGTAGCTCCTATGCATGCAGTGAAAAGTGTGAGGAAAGGCTTCCAATGGGGAGGCAAACAGCAGCAATATTTCGAAGCTTTAAAATAAAAGATCAGTTCAGCTCCAGTCCTTGCACTACCAAATTTGATACAGCCACTTGAGATACAAACTGATGCTAGTGACTATGCCATGGGCATAGTCCTTTTGCAGCATGGTAAGCCTATCACCTTTCATTTAGAAACTTCTAATGGTGTTGTGACTAATTCTCCTACATATGAAAAAGAACTATATGTGTTGGTACAAAGTGTCAAGAAGTGGAAACACTAATTGATGGGTAAAGAGAATATTTTACACACTGATCACCAACCATTACAGTACTTGCAATCGCAAACAAAATTGCAGCAATCAATACATTTCAGGTGGATGGGATTCTTCAACAATTTCACTTGGTTATAAGGTACAAAAAAAGGTATATTCAATAAAGTTGTAGATATTATTTCAAGACCCATCATTAGTGCTTCTACTTTACTCAAAAATGATTATGTTGTACATGAGAGTAACATAGAACAATATGCACTTGACATTGATTTCAAAGATGTGTATGCTAGTTTGAGTGGAGGGCACCAAGTTGAAGAAAGAGATTATCACATGCAAAACAATTTTCTGTTTCATTTGGGAAAGTTATGTGTTCCACAAGGAGAGAGGCTAAGTGTCATGAGAGAAGCTCATTATTCTCTTATTAATGGACACTTTGGGGTAAGAAAAATAGTGGCACATCTACAGAGGTATCATTATTGGCCTCGCGTGATATATAGTGTGTCATGTTTTATAATAGGTTGTTCTATGTGTGCAACAAGTAATCCTAGTAACAAGAAGCTTGGATTGTACATGCCGCTACCGGTACCATAAATGCGCCATGGGAGAGTGTCTCCATGGACTTTGTTGGAGGTATACCTATGTCAAGAAAGCAACATGATTATCTTTTTGTAGTTGTGGATAGATTCAGTAAAATGTGTATACTTATGCCATGTAAGAAGACCATTACTGCTGAACATACTGCTGAACTTTATTTTCAAAATGTTTGGGTTCATTTTCGATTTCCCACTTCTATTGTTAGTGACAGGGATTCCAGGTTTATTGGGAATTTTTGGTCAAGTTTATGGATAATGATGGACACAAAATTGAAAAAGGGTGTTGCTTTCCATCCACAAACAGATGGAAAAACCGAAGTGGTGAATAGAAAAATTGTGCATCTATTGAGAGGATATTGCAGAAAACATCCTAACTTGTGGGATGAAAAATTGCATTACATTTAGCATGCTTACAACCGGGAAAAGCACTCTTCAACACAAACCTCACCTTTTGAAGCATGCTTTGGGTATTTCCCAAAATCACCATTAGACTTCATCTTTGGGAAGGATGTTGCAATTGATCGCCATAGTGATATTGATAAGGCTCAAAAGTTCATTGATCAAATTCATATGATACATCAACAAGTTCAAGAATAGCTTGAGAAAAGTCAAAACAAATACAAAGAGGGGCATGACAAACACTGGGTTGATCACAAGTTTCAAGAGGGAGAAGAGGTATGGTTGCACATTAGCAAAAAAAGGATTCAAGGGGAAGGTAAAAAACTCAAACCCATTCGCTATGGTCCTTTCAAGACCATAAAAAAAATTGGTAATAATGCATTCCAACTTGATTTTCCTTCTTACATGCAAATGTATTCAATTGTTAATGTTGAAAACTTACGCTTGTATGAGCTTCCTTTGATCGATGATCAAGGAAGTGATGTTAAACTACCTTATATTGAATATTTCTCGCCAAAAATTTTTGGATGAGCTCAAAGAAGATACAATTCTTGACAGGAGGACAAGAGCATCAAAGAGGGGAAGTGTTGACTACCTTCGAGTTGTGCTCAAAGGCACTAAACCAAGCTAGGAAAAATGGATGGAGATTGGAAAGGTGAGGGAGTTGTACCCTCATCTATTGAACAGATAATCAAGTCTTTTGGGGTCCAAAAGCTTCCCAATGGGGAGGAATGATCAGGAGTTCATAATTTTTTCTCAAAATTTAAAGTTACAGTATTGGGTTGAAACTAGGATGTTTGCGTATATCTCATCTTCCTAATTCTGGCACCATGAATAGTTTGAAAAAATGATGTCGTATGAGGAAGATATTGCATTCTGATCGAAATGGAAAACAAGTAAGTTTGTGACAGTTTGACCAAGTTTGATTGGGTTGTACAATCAGCAAAAATAATATTCCCCAGAATATTCTTTCTACCATACCAATCAGTTCTTGACAAGTTTCATTATTTTATTGGATAATTGTGTTTGGAGAAGCCAATGAGAAGGCACCAAATGGAAAGCCCTGAGGCCACCACGTGGCCCTAAAATTCCTTGTAAAATTTTATTGAGGTCGCAGCGCTCGACCCCCTTACCTCCCTTCGGGCACGCACACGGTTTACCAACTGCACTACACGTTTTTTCTTAACCAACTATGGTCGTGGGTTTGATTTAATGTTTGTCACATATGTGTTTGGGGGTTGGGAACCACCGGTGGTCCCAACCCGCCAGTAGTACCTGGAATATGTTACATGGCACCGTTAATTCCCATCCAACCACCATGGTCAGAGCTCTAACCCGATGGCATCCAAACTATAGTCTATCGTTAACTACAGTCACGAGCGGAGGTTCCACTAACTGTCAAGCCCACTAACGGTTGGGAGTGCACATTTGGCCACCACCCTAACCATAAAATTTAATGCACGGCTTAATAGGTAGAGTGGATAGGGGCACGTCAAATTTGGCAGACATCACTAATTTAACTCTAGTTAACTGGAGTTCTCCACATTTAGTAGAGTTTTACTAGGAGATATTGGGAAAAAGTGTAGTAGGCTCAATTTTCGACCATTCTAAGTGAATGAAGAGTCATTTTTTACTAATTGGAGCATTATGAATCCATTGGTGCAAATAAAACATCCATTAGAGCAATGTAACTACATGTAATAGCAAAATTTTGAGCATAATGAAATATGGACAAGCCATTGGGATTTGGACCAGCAGATGTAGGCCAGGAGGGGTGAACTACTTCATCATGCCTGCTATGTAAACTTCATGTGGTGACTTATTTCTCTGTTTTACACTATTTTTCAGTGTTATTTATGCTTATTTTATACTTCTAATTCACTAAAGTTCATCTATAATTCATGGAAAAACTCCTTAATCCTTATGAAAACTAATGAACCAATTATGCACATGTTTTTAAAACTGAAAGACCCTTAGCACAGCAAAACTAATACAGTCATTTCATATCACTTTGTTAATTTATTGATAGTCGACACAAATTCTCCACTTCCCATTATTCTTTGGGACTAGGACGGGAGGGGATACCCACTCACTGTGATATGAACCCTGCATCCAATAGTTTCTGCAACTCTTCTTTGACTATTTCCTTTGAAGTCAGATTCATCATTATTTGGGGTTGTCTCACATGCTTGCATCCTTATTTGATGTAATGATGTCTGCATACTGGAGGATTCACCCCTTTCATATCCTTGTAATCCCAAGCAAATGCTTCAATATTTTCTTTCAAAATCTGGCATAGTTGCTTCTCTTATTTATTCGAGAGCTTTGTGTTGATTTTCAAAGATCGGTAAGGGAAAAACTCAATAGCCTTGGTGGTTTTATAGGTTGACTCAACTGAGTGCACTTCCATCCAAGGTTTTCTTTCAAATTATTTGACTAAGGTTTCGAGAGGAATGTTAGTGGAGGATTGGTTTTGAATGACATGGTCGATGAGTTCATATTCATCAAGATGCCCCCCTATGAGAATAACATCTATGGTGTTACACATAGGGGTAGTTTTATATAACTCATATTCTTCATCCTCCAACCATATAGGGGGATCATGATCAATGGAAGGTTGGGCTGGAGGATATAACACTAGTTGTTCAGACAAAGGCCCATTTTTTATAGTCATGTTTCCGGGCCGACAACTAATATAAGCATCTGCAGTGGCTAAACAAGGTCTCCCTACGATTAGAGGATAACAATTAAACTTGGTTTTTGGTTGTAGGACAAGGACATATGTAGGATACTTCCAAGAGTCAATGGTAGCCATGACATCCTCAACAATTCCTTCCAGAGTTACTGTGGACTGATTTGCAAGTTGCAGAAATGTTGTGGTTTTCCTCAAATTCCCTTGGAGATTAAGTTTCAACATAGTTTCCTTGTTCATGATATTTATGGCAGCCACTATATCAATCGGAGCGTTGGGGACTATGACTACCAGGGTCCAGGTACTTTGGAAATATCACCTTCCCCAGCATCAGGTTAGACAGTTGTCCTACCACATTGATGGTGGGGGTATCGTTCTTCCTTCTCCCAGGTTTCTTGAAGCACTTATCTTTGATGAGCCTATTATAGATAGGGACATCCTTAATGGCCTAGAGAATTGGTATCTTTACACACAAATTTTCCAATTCTCCTAGGATTTCAGTCACCTCTGGGGTGTGCTGACTAGGTTGGATCAAGCGCTCAGGAAAAGGAGGTTGTTGGATTTGAGTGTTAATTTCTTCCTTTTCCTCCTCAACCTCTACCAGTGGATATGGAGGATGGTTGTCTAGTAGTACTCTTCTTGACCTGAGATTAACCTCATGTATCTCCACATCATAAACTAGATAAGATTTTTCTCCACTTGGAGCCTGTTGTGTCGGTATGTTGTTTGGGTTCAGATTAGGTTGTGCAGGTATTTGGGGTAGCCTAGGTGGAGATGCATGAGTAAGTTTAGGTTGAGGTTTGGGTGGAGGCATTAGAGCATGTGGTTGATTTTTTTGAGGCCTCCACCTTTGGGATGGGTTGTTCCACTAAGGTTGTTGTGGAACATACTGCTGGAATGGTTGGTTTACTAGCTGAGGATGATATGAAGGGTTATAAGGCCAAATAGGAGGTGTAGACCAGGATGGAGGAGTGGTGGTGTACAAAGGTTTCATGGGTGCACTCTGATTGTTGTGATAGTAAGAGTAAGGTTCACCTTGCATCCCTTGTTGATATGGCTGAGGGCCTTGAGGCCTTCTCTGGTTGATGAAACAGAATTTCTCTGGCATTGCTTCCCCACCTTGATACAAAGCCTTAAGTCCAGGTAAGGAGGGACACTTTTTTAATGCATGATTCTCCTCATAGACTAATAAAACCTCTATGACATGCAGTGGACATTCATTTCTTGGGTGCTTCCTAGTACATCTAGAACAAAATATGGCCAGGGATCTCTCTGCTTCCTCTTTCTTCCTTTTGACCTGAATTGTGTCCATTTGCAAAGAAAAGGTGTGCAGCATATCACTCTTGAAGTCCTCTAGCATGTTTCCAATCTCATGTTTTATGAAGGTGGAAGAGGAAGGGGTATTGGATGTAATTTGGCTAGCTCTTCCCTTCTTCCTAAATGCCCTAGAATGGTTTTGGAAGACATTTTTTATTCTTTCATAGGGTTGTTGGTAGATATCTCCTTTTTTTAACATATTCAAGGTTTCTATCATCTCTTCATTGATCCCTCGAAGAAGTACAAGTTTAAGTGAGTCGGGATCAGGAGTACAGTTTTCTAATGATGCGATGTGGTTTCTAATGTTTTCAATTGTTTTAATAAAAGAGCAGCGAAGGTAAATAGAAAGGGATATCGCATTTGGGCTTGGAATGAGAGAGCACTAACAAAGATCACAAATGATTTGTGATTTGCAATGGAGTGAGGTACGGCGAGTGGGAGTTTTGAGGAGAAAGTGGCAGAGGTCTAATTCTAATTCTTTTCAAGTGTTTTGGGAATGAAAAGGTAAGACAACTATGAATGATAATTTTTGAAGGAAAGAGGGAAACAGTGCGACATACGAAAAGGTTGAGATATGTGATATCACAATATTGCACTTGGAAAAATATCGGTAAGCCTTAAAAAGAACTGAATGAAAACTGTGATCAACAATGAGCGAAGTAAGTTAGCAGGGAGTTCGTGGAGGAAAGGTAGAGGCCAATTTAGATGGTTTTTCCAGCGTTTTTGTGTTAAAACAAGTAGGCAACCGTAACCAATAGAAATGAAGGAATAAGGTGACTGAAGGTTCTAAGTGTAGTTAGGGGGAAAAGGTGGGTGCAGCAGTTAAAATAAGTGTAAAAAGGAGGAAATTGAGGCGTAAAAGCAAGGTTTAGAGGTGTAATGCAAAGATGGAAATAGTGAACATAAATCAATGTTTTTTTTCTATGGGAAGGCTTATCCTCCTCGAGCTCTATCGATAGAGATGAGAATGGAAGTCTAGATCCACAAATTTTAGAGTTTTATCCTCTATTCTGCTACTCACAAGCAAATGAAAAACTACAACAACAAATTGAAAGAAAAGACTAAGCAGCAATGAAACTATCAAATACAGATCTAACTGAATGACAGAAAGAAAACTAGTTTAATGGCAGAAAGGAAAGATAGTAATAGCAGAGAGGCTGAGGCACATGGATTGGGCCCTAACCCACGAGCCTAGCTCTCCGAAACTTAAATCACTTGAATGAAATAAGTCTTCTCATTTCATAAAATAATAACCTCATACATCTGTGAAAGTTTGATTAATGAGTAAAATAATAAAAATCTCAATAGCTCGCAACAAAGTTTCAACTACAATCGATTAACTGGCTAACTCTTCCTAGCTCTAGATATGCTCTATTTATTCCACAGGGAAGCTACCAACAGCTCCCTATAAAATGGTGATTGAGTCCACTTGACTCCAAGTAAACAAATATTGAGTGCTTGCTGCCTCTGGAATTCAAATTGCTAGAGAGAATCCTTGGGGATATTTTCGCTACCTTTGGAATACGAATTCCTGGAGAGAATATTTGGGATCCTTTGGCTGATTTTGGGAGTTAAGGGGGGTAGAAAATCCTCTAATAATTTCTCCTTGTTGTATCCTCCAAGTCTTTATGTTAAAATCCTTATAAAAACGCTTAATAAATCATGATTTTTTGCACTCAACCTCATATTAGGCACTCAGAGTATATTAGCCTTAATCACCACCTATACTAGCATCATAAAACCAAATAATAATAAAAATGCAAGAAAAAGAGATCTAAGAAGGAAAAAAGGTGACCATTAATCCCTCCAAATATGTCTAATGATGGAGCTCATCAGTTTCTATATAAATTTTTGGAAATTTTGAAGGTAAAATAATTTTATAGTATAAAATTTGGGTGAATAATTTTTAGAAAAAATGGAAATTAAAAAATCTTTTTTTGGAAAAAGCACGGAAAATTAGCCCACTTGTGAATATTAGCCCCTAAAATTTTCCATATTTATCGGTAGACCTGATGAGCTCATATGGTTTATCTCCCCTTCTGGATCCTACTTTCCAAATTTGGTTTCATCTTTCTCATGGTGAATCGAGGTGGAAGTGGAGAAAAAATTGTGGTGGGAGGCGATATGGAAAGAAAAATTCCCCTCAAAAGAGAAATTATTCATGTGGTGTCTCATGATAAAGAAGGTCCCCACCTAGGAATTTATCCATAGAATATCCATGTGTGGACCTGATTAGTGTCCTTTATGTCAAAAATATGGGGAAAGTGTTGCTCATTTTCTTATGGACAACCCTTTCTATCAACAGGTATGGAAGGCCTTTGGCTCTTATTTGTGTCATTCTACTCCATGGGAAGGTGAGAATATGGAGGTTGCCTAGCATTTGTGGTTTGAAAACCCTAGTTGTCGATCATTCAAAGATCTTCCCCTTGTTGTTTGTTCGGGATCTTGGTTGGGAAGGATCGGGATGGTCTTTTAGAACATGATTTCGGTTCCTGAGCATATTGTTGATGAGGTTTTGGCTGTCTTAATCCATTATCTTCAGCAAAAATTTATTGTTGTCCCTAAAGTGATTACAATTGAAAGTATCGATACTTTTAAGTCGTGATATTTCTTAGATGGTGCTTCTATCAACAATGGTCATATTTGTGGAGGAGGATTAATATTATCCCTATCTCTAAATCATAGCTTCTATGTCAACATGGGTTTTGGTATTGAGACAAATCCAATATTGCAAAAACTTGCTCCTGTTTTCCAAATATAAGGGTTGCACTCAATTACACATCTTTGGGGACTCTATGTTATGTACTAACTAGATAAATAACATCATTTCTTGAAGTAATATGAGTCTTTTCCCCACTCTTGAGGAGATCAAGTGTATTATTGATAATTTCACATGTTTTTCATGTTCTCATTTATATAGGGAAAGGAATCATGTAGCTGACAATCTGTCAAAAGATGGTATCCTTCTGGAAAATAATCTTTGGGCTATAAAGGAATAGGTAAATGAACAGTCACATGAATGTTCTAATCGTTGTTACATGGATCATAATTTGGTTCTAGATGTCCCCTAATATTGGCTCACAGGGACCCATATACTCTCTTTTCACAACACTGTTTTTTTATTATTATTTAGCTTTTGTTGTCACCAGAATGGTTTTCTATTTCCAGTTACTCATGGATAGTCCTTTATTTTATTGTACAAAATGGGACAGTATTGGCTCTGTTTTTTATTTTTATCTGGAACTACTAGCACTCAATGGTGTTAAAACTTCAGGATTAGGTAGGCTCAATTTTCATTGTTACTTAACAACGTATATGTTTTTTTTCTCTCATGGATTGTATGGTTTTTATGCCTATATTTTCTAATATATGCCTGTAGCATAAGCCAGTGAAAGTTTTACTTTTGTTATCTAGTTACGATGGAAGACATAATGTTCAATATTTTTTGGATAGACATGTCCTTAGGAGATCTCTTTATGTTGAAAATGGAACCAAGAAACATTCTAATTTAATTATCCCTTGAATTAAATTAGAATAAAATTGTAATTCCACATCACATGACAACGTGTATGAGTTAACTAAGTTATTTTGACTTAGTTGGTTCAGTAAATTCGAGTTGAGAATCTAACTTGAGTCATGTAGAGTGGCTCCTACAAAATAGGAGCTCTAGATGAGTTTATTTTGAGTTCTAATTAATTAACTTATTTTATCTGAGTTAAAGTCAGTTTAACTAGTTCCAACTGTTGGAGGAACTAGTGAGAGGTCAAAGTGTGGAACTTGAACTTGAACCACATGTATTAATAAATCATATAATGGATAAATAAGCCATAAATAAATCATGCGTTTCAAATTAGAGACAGACCCAGTTGAGATTGGAGTTCAAGGGAAATGTACTATCAGTTGTATAATCATCTGAATTGTACAGGTGGTGCATGCAGTTAGAGGAATGCCTTTGATGAATTGTGTATTTGTGGATGGGAATTTTCGTAATTAATAGGGGCTAATTAACCAAAGAAATGGTGCAAGGAAATATGGATCCTGGTATGCATAAAATTGGTTAGGTATTGGCCTAGGCTTCTCTAGGAAGCACTGAGGTAGATAGAGATAGTGCAGAGGTTTCTATGGGTTGATAAAATCATTGTAATATTCTCATATTTTCTAACTAATGCAATACATATATAGAGGGATTTTTAGCTATGGATTTCCCCAAGAAATCATTGTGTGATGTGTGATTGAAATTCTTTCTCTTGTATGCTTTGTGATTTCGCGATCGTAAATGATTTTTGCAATTGGTGTAGTAGATTCAAGTCTATTGTTTTAGCATATTAAAATTAGAAATTTGAATCTATGTGGATTTTCTACATGGTATCGGAGATAAAATCAATATATAAAATGAGAATATGAGTTTGTACTTGCAAGAGGAACAAGTTTTGTAGATATCTTCTTAAGAGCTAGCAGCAGGGTTAGTATGGTGTTCTATGGTTTGAGGCTCGAGTATTCCCTTGATGGTAGCTCGAATTACATTTAATGCAAAGACCAGATGGAAGAATTCTTGGAGGACAATGGATTAAAGGATTTCATTGATAAGAACATCCCAAAACTAGCTTTAGTTGATGCACATGATCTAGCAGAATGGAAGAAGTGTGTAGCAAAGGCCAGAAGGATTCTACTAGAAGGAGTTCGAGGTCATATTGTCTCGAACCTCCATGGAAAGGAAACTCCATATGCAATGTGGAATGCCTTAACATATTTGTTTCAAAATAAAAGTGGCCACAGGAAGTTGGCACTAAAGGAAAAGCTCAGGAAAATCAATATGGATAAGGGTGAGACAATACCAAAGTACTTGACCAAGTTCACCCAATATTGGGATGATCTTGAAAGTGTTAGAGTTGCAATTTCAAAAGATGATCTAGTGAGCCTAGGACTTCTAGGCATTCCAAAGAGCTGGCATGGCTACCAGGATTTAGTAAATGGGAGGGAGAAGCTACCAAAGTGGGAGTGTTTTTGGTCTGATTTGGTGAAAGAAGAGATTCAGCGAAACACCAAATATGGATCCTCATCCAAGCATGATGATGACAAGAATTGTACCTTAAATGGAAAGGAAAACTAAAAGGAAATGGAATTCATCCCATTCAAAATCATATTATGTTTTGGCAGGAAATAAGAAGGACTTTTCAAATATTAAATTTTTTTCACTATCACGAGCTGGGACATTATGCCAAAAAGTGTCTACACAAGAAGGTCGGCAAGAAGCCCTCAGAAGGAGCGACAAGTGAAGCACTTTCTTCACACTTCGATTTGGATTTTACCCTCATCGCATGCATTGTGTCAGTGGTGATGGGGAATGTGTGGTACTTGGATAGTGGAGCATCATTCCATATAACCAACAACAAAGAGTTATTTAGAGACCTAAAGGAGAAGGACCTCCAGATGCACATCGATATGGGAGACAATGGAAGGTATAGCGCGACCGGAATCGGTACTGTTGCTTTTCAGAAGGAGTGTGGTTCTCCTCTCACATTAAAATATGTCATGTATGTTCCTGGTTTGAATAAGAAATTATTTTCAGTTGCTATGTTGGAATACCATGGCTATGATTTTATTTTTAGAAAAGGAAAGGTGTTCCTTCATCACATATCCACTGGACAAGTGAAGAATAAATAGGTTCAGGTAAAGAACCTCTATAAATTGGATGTAGAATTTTTTGTTGCCTTGAGCATGAAAGCAGAGAAGGTTCACAGTTGAGACATTGGTGAGATATGGAATAGAAGATTAGGCCATCTAGACCATGGAGCTTTGAAGATCATGCAAAAAATTTCTATAGGACTTCCCAAGGGTGCACTTGAGTAGCGTGATACATGCAAGGTATGTATATTGGGGAAATACACCAAATCCACCTTTCATGATAGGGACAGTGGAGCACAAGCGATCCTTGAAAGAGTTCACTAGAATGAGTGTGGATCATTATCAACGACCTCCACGTCTAAGAACATGTATTATGTGATTTTTGTAGATGATTTTTCACACAAGTGTTGGATATTCTCCATTCATAAGAAAGACCAGAAGTTCTCAAAAATTTGTGAGTTTAAAGAAATTATTGAGAAATACACAGGCATAAAAGTGAAGGCTCTCAAGAGAGAAATTGGTGGATAATATGTGTCGAATGAATCCAAGAAATTCTATGCATAAAAAGTGATTTGATGGGAATTCATAGCACCCCATAACCTACAACATAATGGGGTTGTAGAAAGGTAGAGCATAAGCATTATGGGAGTTTTACGGGAAATATTATATAAGCTGGGCTTACTGTTTCATCTATGGGTTAAATCATGCAACACATTTGTATATGTGAGGGAAGGGAGTCCTCATTAGATTCTTATGATGAGTACACCAAAGGAATATTTTTTAGGTAAGAAACTAGATGTGGCACACTTTAGAATATTTGGTTCATCAGTTTAATGTCATGTTTCCTAAGATGCATGGAAAAATTTAGAACCAAAAGTTGAGTTGGGAATATTTTTAGGGTACACGGATACACCTCACAACTATTGGATGTACCTTCCATCTCACAGGATAATAGTTGTTCATAGATATGTGAAATTCGATGAAGGGAATACCATGTGAATTTCCCTTGAGAGGTAGCTTCAGTTGCATGAAAATGAGGATATTTTAGCTCCAAAAGAAGAACCTCAAGATGTGGAATAGCCACAAGTAGATTAGCAAAGAGTGGAAGAACCCACTCATGCAGAGACATCCAGATTTGGAAGGAAGTGCACGATATTGGTTGGTAGGTTGATGCAATATTCTAGAGACAATGTAGGAGCACCCATATCACAGTGCAGGAAGAGAATTTTCCCAAATTGGTACCCTGGCTACATGGCTCTTATGAGCGAGAGTGTAGAGACTAAGCCATCCTCATTTGAGATGTTAGGAAACCAGCTCACAAAATAGAAGAAAATAGATATCAACGACTTAGAAATCAGCCACTTCAAGGGGGAAAACTCCTTTACATTACATAAATGAACAATTCTTGGATGATACAAATGAAAAAACCTCCTTTCTATATATAGGAGTCCATGGGTCACAATATAATCCTAGTCGACCTAAAAATAATAATGTAAGTGCATAATAATAACAATATGGGGACTACAGGGATACAACAATAACAATAAGGAGGCTACACTAACAACAATAAGGGACTACACTAGTAATATATCGACCTAACATGCCCCTCTCCTTCAAAAAGGTATTGTCCTCAACGCTTGAGTATTTCTGGATGCTTTTGTATAAAATTATCATCCTCCCATGTGGAATATTTAGAGGTTAAGTTCTTCCACTTGATGAGATACTCTGAAATTAATCGATTTCGTAGTTGTCGAGTTATTGTTTCTGTGACTGCTGCTTCAAGTGCCAATATGATTTTTCCTTCCTCATAAAATTCTAGAAATATTGTTTGAACTGGAATTTTGTCACCTATAACCTTCTTTAATCATGAAACATGGAAAACTGGGTGCACTCGGGAAGAAGCAGGAAACTCTAATTTGTATTCCATAGTACCAATCTTTTGCAACACCTTATAAGGACTATAGTACTTTAGCGATAATTTATTATCCTTCTTAGCTTGCTTGAGGGACATGTGTTTGTATGGTTGTAGCTGTAAAAATACCCAGTCGCCTACCTCAAAACTTCTCTCACTGCAATGTTGATCTGCCTGTTGTTTCATTCGATTTTGTGCCAAATTTAGGTTATCCTTTAAGACTTGGAGAACTTGTTGTTGATGCTCGATGTGATATTCCACTGCTTGAACCTTAAAATTTTCTCTTAAATATGATGTGATGGATGGTGGATGATATCCATAAAGTTCCGTAAATGGGGTCATTTTTGTTGCAGTGTGGAAGGATGTGTTATACCACCATTCATCCAGAGGTAACCACTTGACCCATTGTGTTTGTTTATCAAATAAAAATTAATGAAGATATCCTTCCAAAAATTTGTTTACTATCTCATTTTTCCCATCGGACTGACGATGATAAGATTAGCTATGAGCTAGTTGAGTACCCAAACAAGAAAATAATTCCGTCCAAAAAAATCCATTGAAAATGGGATCTTTGTCGCTTATAATAATATTTGGATTTCCATGTAGATTTTTAATTGTTTCCATAAATGTAGTAGCAACTATAATCGCTTTAAATGGATGAGATAATGCACAAACGTGTGCATCCTTGGTAAGTCTATCAATGACGCCATGATAACACTCTTTCCTCCGGACTTAGTTAAACATGTGATAAAATCCATTGAAACCTCCTCCCAACATTGACTTGGAATGGATAAAGGTTATAGAAAACTTGGGGTCTTAATTGTCTCAACTTTATTTTTCTATAAAACCAAACATTTCGCCACAAACTTTTGGATATCATATTTAAGGCCATCCCAAAAAATTATTTCTTCACCCTATGGTAAGTTTTTAAAAATCATGAGTGTCCTCCTAAGGAAGAAGTGTGCAATTCCAAAAGAATCTTTTGTTTTAGTTGGGAATTCATACAAATATATAAGCGGTCTTTGAACCATAAGGTATCATTTTTCCAACAAATTGTATCATATGTATTGGGATATTGCTACAAATTTTGAATGAGTGTCCACAATTCTTCATCATTCTTCCATTCCTCCTTTCCTTTGGTTATCCAATTAGGTTGGATAATACAAATGACACAAAGTAATGCTTCCACATCCTCATCCTTTCTTGAGAGTGCCTTTGTAACAAAATTTAACTTCCCTTTTTTGTAGATGATTTAAAATTCATAACCCAACATCTTTGTGACCCATTTTTTTTTCTCTTCTAAAGTTAGTCTTTGTTCCAAAAAGTATTTAAGACTATCATGATCGATTTTTACCTTGAAGTGTCTTCCCATTAGGTAAGGTCGCCATTTCTTTAATGCATGTAGTATTGCCAACATTTCCTTCTCATAAACATCTTTCTATAAATACTTTCCTTTGATTGGATGGATTTCAAAAGAAATGGACCTTAATTATTGCATTAAAACAACACCAATTCCATTTTCAGAGGCATCACATTTTACAATAAAGGTTTTTGTGAAGTTTGGTGTAGCTAAGACTGGTGCTTGGCACATTTCCTCTTTAAGATATTCAAAGGCCTTAGTTGCTTCAAGAGTCCATGAAAATGCATCTTCCTTCAATAATGTTGTTAGAAGTGTTGATTTTCTCCCATAATTTTAAACAAACTTGCGATAATACCCTGTTAACCTGAGAAATCCTTGCAACTGCTTTATGGTTGTGGGTAATTTCCATTCCTTAATGGCTTTAATTTTGTTAGGTTCTACCTTAACACCATTCTGAGATACAATGTGACCCAAATATTCCAGCTCTTGTACTCCAAAGAAACATTTGGAGGATTTTTCATATAATTGTTTCTCCTCCAATAGTTTGAGCACCTTGTCAACATGTTGAACGTGATCCTTCCAAGACCTACTATAGATTAGTAAATCATCAAAAAATACTAACACAAATTTTCTAAGGAAGGGTTTGAAAATGGAACTCATCAAGCCTTGAAATGTAGAAGGTGCATTGGTAAGGCAAAAATTCATGACCAAAATTTCATAATGACCATCATGAGGTTGAAATGTTGCTTTTGGAATTTCTTCAGTCTTCATTCTAATTTGATGATATCCTGAATGAAGATCCAACTTGGTGAAATAAATTCCTCCATGTAATTCATTAAATAATTCATCAATCATAGGAATGGGAAATTTATATGTAATAGTGAGCTTATTGAGATCCCTATCATTCAGACACATGTGCCATGATCCATCCTTCTTGTGCGCCAATACTACTGGAGCAAAGAAAGAACTTTGACTAGGTTGAATTATACCATCCTCTAGCATTTCTGCAATCATACGTTCAATTTCTCTCTTTTTGAGATAAGGATATCTGTTATAGGTCAATTTGGGCACCATTCCCAATGACCTGGTTAAATGGGCATAATCTCTAGGACCAATGAATAGGTTCTACCATTCCCTATCATTTCAGTTGCTACATGCCCTAAGACAAAGAACAAGACAAATCATTCAAGACTTTCATCTGCAAAGGTTTCCAATATTTGGAGTTTATAATATATCATATGAGAGCTCATCAACGCTGCCTCTAAAGGGACTAAGTGTGTTGCATATGCATGTATCCCCATGCAAGGTTGATCTACAAAGCACTTCCCGACATTCATAGGTGCATTGATCACATTGGGAGCGAAATTATCATTGTTCCGAAATCTCCACTTGGCCTATGCCTTCTAGAAGAGTTCAAACGTGTCAAAATTCGAATCCATGTATCCATTTGAAATCTACAATATTGGAAACATGTCTTGCCTATTATTTGAAAGTCATTGATTGTAAAACTACCTTCATCTCCTCTACAAATTGAGCACAAATCTTAGTGTTTGATAAGGAAGAATTGGAGTAGAGAAATGTTGGTGGAGTTTCAATTGAGGAGTTGATTTGAGTGACATATTGTTGGAGATACCTTCATTGTGATGAGGTTGGGATGTTGTTGGAGATGGTGACACTAAATCAATCACTGATTTGTAACCTCCCCTTCTATCATTAATAAATATTACTGCATATTTTTCCCTATATGCATCTGTATAAGCTTTGATTTTCCATATCATGATTTCTTATTTGATGTATATGGTTTATGCTTTATTGATTTAGCTAAATAACTTGAATAGACATCTGTATTATTGCTATCTCTTTTTGTTTAGTGTTCATTCTTGCAGGAAATATTTGTCACAGCTGGCTGGAATTTGAAGCTACAGCAAAAGCGACAGAAGGAGACTTTGGAATCGCTTGGACTCCAAGTAACATTCTTGTTTCATTATGTGTGTCTGTTTATAGTTAGGAAATATAGTTGTAAATTCTTTGAATTGTTCGTATATATAAGCACCTATCTAAAGAAGTATGATTTATCCGTAAGTCATAATTCTCCATAACAAATTGGTGACTCCACCGGGGAATTTACCCTTCATCCTAGGTGTATTTTCCTCTGATTTTCTCTGTTTATTCACCCAGTAGCTTTTACTCAGAAATATTAGGCTTTTTAAAATTCAAATCTGCATTATAAGTGTGCTAGAAAGCTGTGTTTTTCTTTTTACACTATGCCCAATCCACTATTGGATAGGACACAGTGCTTTGCATAGCATTGTCTCCCTTTCAGGCCTGCATTGTAGAGCACTGTCTCTCTTTAGAGAATATGTTGCCTCCTGAAACCATCAAAATTCCTTTGATTTTTTCATTGCAATTTGTTTTAGTTTGTTCTCTGTTTTCTTCTGAAAATCTTGAGCCTCATATTGACCAGTGAACTTATCTACCACTTCCTCCTTTGAAAGAAAATTTGCTCAATTCTTATTTAAAGCATTTTTCTTTATCATTAACGAATTAATTTCAAAGTATTTTCATTGTCGCATTAGATCCATTTTCTTTTGAAAAGGAAATTGTCGTAAGCTCTTCGTTTCCTGATAGGAGAAATTGTTGTTAAATTCCTCATTTTTCCTTCAAAAGAGAAATTGTTGTTTATATTCCTCATTTCTCAAAAGTAAAAGGCATTTGTTTTTGTTGATTTAGTGCACTTAGTTTCTTTTCTGCATTCATAACATTAAAGGAACTGAAAAGAAAAACCTGCATTTGCATGTGTGGATTGTGTGTTTTGAAAAAGGAACAATTAGTAAATCTACATTTAGTTTGTGCTCTTTGATTTGTTTGCTCTCAAATTGATTGCTTTTTCCCTCTAGTAGTTAGGATTTTCATTGAAAAACTAAACGTGAAAGATTTCATATCATTCTTAGTTTGCATTTTAGGAATTTTCAATACATCATCCCGGTGAACCTTTGAAAGGAAAATTGATAAACAAGATCAACTTAAAATTTATCTCAATTTACCTAACAAAGCATTGGAACCATAACAATAACATTTATAAGTTCTAGGCTAGAGATGTGTTCCAGCATTGTAAAACATAGCAGTTGTCGTTAATTTGTCTGTGATACATTTTGAGTGTGATACCTCACTCCACGTATGTAAGTATATCGTAGCTCTTCCATGTACTTTCAGGTATATCGAGCGATGTTACAGTACGAAAAGTATAAAGGGGTGCTCTCACTTTGCAATTTCGCATCAGACAGCGCTAATAAGGACTTGGGCCTCCACGTACCTTTGGGTATATTTTTGAGGACAACTTTTAGGTGTTATCCATCCATAGTGAACCGAGTCGGCCACCTTGTAAATTTTGATACACCAAACACAGCATTAGGGGAGATTGCCTTCCCATACTTCTTGGTTCGCCAGGAGGTATTCTGCAGTTCGCAGTTTCTTGGTAACCCTTTTTCCTAGCATTACCCCTTTATTTTGTTTACTTTTTTTTGGTTAAAATAAATCATTAATCATGGAAGAAAAAAATCCTTTCCCCCGTTGTTCGCGTAGATTAGCATTAAAACCACCTTTACCACCAAAAGTTACTTCTGGTAGGCAAAGGCGATCACGCTCTTGCGAATCAAGTATAATTCGTACCTCTGGTGAACATCATCTTCCCATAAACCAGAGTTAGCTCAAGTTGTTTCTACACATCCTGGTTTGTCTACTGTTTTTGAGACAGAGTACTCACAGCTACTCGTGGTCACGATTCATCCAATATGTGAGACCATACCTCCCAAACCCAACATTGTTCAATTGGAAGTTGATCTGGATCCCATTATGCTTTAGGGGGAAACTGTTATTGGTCAAACTGGACATCATCCCCAGGACCAATGAAATAGGATCTATCATCCCCTTATATTTCAGTTGCTATATTCCCTAAGTGGAGAAAATCTTGATCCCGAAGTCGAACAACCGGAAGTTGTTCTTCTATTGGTCACACCACAATCTATTGTAGCCATTGAGTCTCCCATATCACGCAGTCAACCACCTGAAACATACTTTGGTCCAGACGGTGAAATTCTTCCACCTGGTTTGATTTTGATTGAAGAAATATCACAAGATGAGACGCCTTTAACTCCAACTCATTTTCGGTAGGAGCTTTACCTGTACAAGTATTTTCCTCAATCACCCTCCTCTGCTTTTGTTGATCATGTTTTACTTCGAGTTCGCATAGATTCTATAGGGTATACATTGGGTCATTTTACCATGGGTTAAATAACATCCCAAACTGAACCATCTATTTCAGTTGCGACAACATCTACTATTTCTTCATCTTCGATGTTTTGTCCATTGAATTCACCCACATCATCATTTGGAATCATATCTGGTTCCTCCTTTATGTTTACTAAATGGCTTGATCCTTTATTCACATTTTCAATACTATATCAAGTTTATCCCATCAGTTATTCTCTTTGGTGGCTAGTGATACCACTAGAATTTCCCTCAAAAATTCCAAAATTCAATGGAAACCCTGGAGAAGACCCGTCAATGCATGTTATAACTTATCATTTGTGGTGTTAATCAAACTCCTTAAATGATGACTCAGTTAGACTACGTCTTTTCCATCCCACACTCACTAGTCCAACTCCACAATGAGGATGGTTATTTTTTTGTGTCAACCTCGTTAAAAAATGAAACAGATTTATGAGGATGGTTCTTTTTACTATGTCAACCTCATTAAAAAATGAAACAGGTTATGAGGATAGTTATTTTTTCTTGTGTCAACCTCGTTAAAAAATGAAACAATTGCCTTTGAGGAAAGTTCTTTTACTATTTCAACCTTGTTAAAAAAATGAAACAAGTCATGAGCATAGTTCTTTTTCTTGTGTCAAGCTCATTAAAAAATGAAACAAATCCTCCCCTATAATGAACCTTCATTCCATCCAGCTATCAGTAACTAGTATTCTACTTAGGTGAATGAAATGAAGCTTGGGGGGAATCTTTTCTTGCAGGGGGCGTTCGACATGTGCTTTTGCAGGGGGCATTCAAAACATTCTTACCAATTGCATGCAATCAACCGTTGAAGTTCGGGGGAAAATCAGGTTCAGAGCTTCAAAATGAAAATGGTAACTATGGAATGGTAAAAATGAATAGTAAAACTACTTTTAATAGTCATTTAATTATTTGCAAATTATATTTATTTCTATGACTATAGTCTTATTATGTTTTTATGATGAAACGGGTATTTTTAATCCATTTGATGTTGTTCTGAATAGGCTTTACAACTGATGAATGGATTAGTCGTGCAGATTTATTTCAAGAATGATTTGATCATAAAGCATACTTTTTCTCCTTGTTTTTAGAGCTTTGTTAAAAAGAAAAAAGGATTTGAATCGCACTTTTGTCTCTTTTTCGAGCTTTGATAACAGCGAAAAAGGAACCCCTGGAGTCTTCTTTCAACTCTTTTCAGACTTCGGTAATGTGACAACATTTCCGAGCACTTGTCTTTTCGAGCTCGTAAAAGTAAATGAATTGATATCTACTTAGTATAATTTTAACACTTTTTCCAGACTGAGATAGATTATTTACGAAAAAGGAATACCTTGGTCAAACATGACTAAAGAAGTTCTCTCAGATATTATTTTACACTTTTTCAGATCTGAGCGACAACTTTACGAAAAAATACTTTTGGATTTTTCTTTCGTCCTCTTTTTCAAACTCTCTAAATATGAAAAAAGACCGGGCTATCACTATCGTTAAGCTTGTTAAAACATAAAATAGCGACAAGCTTATCGATCATGGCAAGAATTGAGTTTCACTCATCACTAGACTCGTTAAATTATTAAATAGTGATACATTATTCGCCCGAAGGGTTGAATTATAGATCAAGAAAATGTTATCCTCCTCAATCTTGTTAAAAAATAAAGAGGTACTGGTCGACAAATTACCAAGGAAAATTTGGGAAAGTGAGCAGAATTATTTAAGGTAGCAGGTCACTCTTGAACATGACACATTCACTCCATCACCGTGACTATTTGGGTTGGGTAATCTTCTTGACGGTTCATTCATACCTATGGTTAATCATACCTTCACTTCGGTTTTGGGTCAATGCTACCAACTCATCTCAGTGTCGATGATATGTTCAAGAGAAGTCATCCAGTGAATACTCATCCTTCTACAATACTCATAAACCTTCATTCTCATGATCGTCATCCCTGAAAACTGCTATACCAAATCATACCTTTGTCTCTGAAATCAGTAACTCTCGTTTCGCAATAAGGTGGTTTCCTGTTGACGACAAATAATTATCTAGGAAGTTCACTTAGAAACACATGATTCCAGTACCATGAGGCTTGTTACAACATCGACAAGATCCTCGCTTCCAGACATTTGACCGAAAGATTTTGTTTGGAGTTCGACATCAAATCATCTATTCATGCCTTGCGAAATGTACTGCAATACCTTGAGGGCCATTGACATTAATGGTGGTTCTCTCGCCTTTGTTAATAGCACACATCATTGGCTGGTAATCAAATGATGTCTTTCCATGTTTGACTACAAATAATATATTCACATGGATAGACTTATACCCGAATTATTGAGTGAACGAGATAAGAAGACCCCGGATCTAGTTTCAGCCATCCAGGTTGCGATTTCAGGATTTTTGTACACATCATTTGTACGGTGACCTTACATACAGAACGTCATCTGAACATGGGCCTGTATCTGTAGGCATGTTGGGCAACATTCCAATGTAGATGACTTTCTTAATTATGTACATGTTATTATATTGTTTATGTGTTGAACATGGGAATGCCTACCCTCAGCAATTATGATCACGAACATATACCATCATGTAATGTACTGTAATATTGATGCAGGTCGCCACTCTGCTTCATCTCCAGCCCATCATAGAGTAAATCATCTCAACCAAAATATTTTTATTATTATTCTGACTTCATGCTTTAAGGGGAAATTGTTATAGGTCAATTTGGGCACCATTCCCAATGACTTGGTTAACTGGGCATCATCTCCAGGACCAATGAATAGGGTCTATCATCCCCTATAATTTCAGTTGCTACATGCCCTAAGACAAAGAACAAGAAAAATAATTCAAGACTTTCATATGCAAAGGTTTCCAAGATTTTAATTTTATAATATATCATATGAGATCTCATCAATGCTGCCTCTAAAGGGACTAAGTGCATTGCATATGTAGGTAGCCCCATGCAAGGCTTCTCTGCAAAGCACTTCCCGACATTCATAGGTGCGTTGATCACATTGGGAAAAAAATTCTCATTATTCCGTAATCTCCACTTGGCCAGTGCCTTCTAGAAGATTTCACATGTGTCAAACCTTGAATCCATGTCCATTTGACATCTACAAGATTGGAAACATGTCTTTCCTATTATTGGAAAGTCATTGATTGTAAAACTACCTTCAGCTCCTCTATAAATTGAGCACAGATCTTAGTGTTTGATAAGGAAGAATTTGAGTAGAGAAATGTTGGTGGAATTTCAATTGAGGAGTTGATTTAAGTGACATATTGCTGGAGATATCTGCATTGTGATGAGGCTGGGATGCTACTAGAGATGGTGACACTAAATCAATCATTGAGTTGTAACCTCCCCTTCTATCATTAATAAATATTACTACTTATTTTTCCCTATATACATCTATATAAGCTTTGATTTTCCATATCATGATTTCTTATTTGATGTATATGGTTTATGCTTTATTTATTTAGCTAAATAAATTGAATAGACATCTGTATTATTTCCATCTCTTGTTGTTTAGTGTCCATTCTTGCAGGAAATATTTTGCACAGTCGGCTGGAATTTGAAGCTACAACAAAAGCGACATAAGGAGACTTTGGAAGCATTTGGACTCCAAGTAAGCTTCTTGTTTCATTCTGTGTCTGTTTACAGTTAGGAAAGATAGTTGTAAAGTCTTTGACCTGTTGTTCTAGATAAGCACTTGTCTAGGGAAGAATAATTTATCTGTAACTCACAATTCTGCATAGAAATATCTGTAAGGCATAATGTTTGGAGGAACACTTCCTGGAATCAAATGAATAGCATGATCATGAACATGAATAGGTGGGAGGCCTTTGGGAGTTTCAAACACCTTGGAATGATTTTTCAAGACTTTTTGGAGATCTGGGAAATATATTATTTTGATGTTGGAACTTCTAGTGAGAAAAATTGTGCAATTATGCCTCGTTTTTCCTTTTTCAGAAGCTTTTTCATGACATTAGAGCTTATTATATTTCCCGGATTCCCTATGATACCCCATAATTCAACTTTGTTTCCTTCTGGAAAAAAAAAAAAAAATCAAGAAAAGTTCTTGAAAATTAAAAGCTATCGTCCCCAAATATTGTAACCATTGTACTCCTAGTACAACATCAGCACCACCCATTGGAATGGAAAGCATTGGAATATTCAATACATATTCCCCCATGGTTAGCTTAATATTATGGCACTTTCCAGAGTAATTTATATTTCCTCCATTTTCAACCATCACTTGACACTCTGGTGCTGGGTATAGGAAGCAATTCAATTCCTTGCATACCTACAATGAATAAAAATATGGGTACTACTTGAATCAATCAACACTATTACATTTTTCTTCTTGATATGTCCTTGTATCTTGAGAGTTTGAGGAGTGGTAATTCCCACCAATGCATTACAGGATATGGTCGGATTCATTTATTCTTTACCTAGGGTTGGTTCATGGTGTATATCCTCTTCTTTTGAAGTTTCTTATTCATTTTCTTCCTCCTATTCACAGTCTATGTAAAATAATTTATTCTTAGCACACGTATGACCTT
Organism: Pinus albicaulis; assembly: GCA_034641835.2. Taxonomy (NCBI): domain Eukaryota; kingdom Viridiplantae; phylum Streptophyta; class Pinopsida; order Pinales; family Pinaceae; genus Pinus; species Pinus albicaulis. The sequence goes on from CM076575.1 coordinate 1,296,157,348, forward strand.
TAGTGTATTTTCTATCACAACTGTAGCAAATCCCTTTTGATATTTTCTCTTCCAATTTTTGTGGTGTCAACCTTGTAGGTTGTGGAATTCTGGGAGTAGCAACACTTCCATATTTATAGTTGTGAGTGGTAGGCTTCCTTGTCACCATAATTTTTCTTTCATTTTTTCTTTCCAACCTAAATGCCTTCTCCAATGAATCAGATTCCCAAAGGTGAAACTCATGTTGGATGTTAGCCTTTAGTCCCTATGAATGCATCAATCCTATGTTCTTATGGAATATTAGTTACCCTTATATAAAAATTTTGGAATTCCTCAATGTGCTCCATCATTGAACCCTTTTGTTTGAGATTTATCAATTGGATAAATAATGTGTTGCTCTTTGTATCGTCATAATGTGTTATCATTTCCTTCGTAAAAATTGACTAAGTGACATTTTTTTTATGAGATAAAAGCCATCGATACCAAATGTATTTTTTTCTAAATATAAAGTTGCAATATGTACCTTTTGTGTGTTTTTCACATTATGGAGATCAAAATATTACTCCATCTATAGTACCCATGTTACGGGATCCTTTCCATCAAACTTCCTCATATCAATCTTTGGAATATGGTGAGTCTTCAATCCAAAATTAGCGTTTATCAAATAATTATTAACGTTTATTTTGTTCTCATCATGAGTTTCCTCTACTACCTTTTCGCCATTAGGAAGCTTTTCTCGTAGAAACTTTTCCAAACCTTCCATGTATTTCTTCAAATATTCTATGTTGCCTTCTATACCATCAATATTAGTTTCTATGTCATCCATCTTAGCTTCCACACCATACATATTAGCTTCCACTCCATTCTTCAAACCATCCATCTGACCTTCCATTCCTTTCTTCAAACCATCCATCTTAGCTTCCATTTCTTTTTTGGTTACTTTTTGCGAGAGAAAAAATTGTTGCACTTGATCTCATAATTTTGATATATCACATTGCACTTCTTCCTCTTCATGCATCATATTATAGCTTTATGAGGGCTTAATGGGTATGTAATTCTTTTTGGGAGGCATTATAGTACCCAATACTAATATCTATGCTCCAATATGCCCTTGGAATTACTTCAAACTGATTATTAAAACAAAAGTTATGCAATTTTTAGAAAAAGATACACACCTTTTTCTTGCGTTTAAGAAGCTCGAAATTGAAACTGATGTATCTCTATAATTATGGCTTGGTTCAATAGAGCACACTTGTACAGAGTGCCATGTGTCATTGTTTCATCTTTCGGCTATGAAATTGATACACATTAAACTATATTTTGTTCTCTTTCATCCACTTTTTACAGAATTTGAATCTGATGAAATTTGAGAGTCTGAAAAAACACTAACTTCCTCAAATCATATCTCTGAAAATACAGCGAACCAAGATCTGAAATTTTTACATAAATTTCTTGAGGAGTTCGACACAAATGGTTTTTGTTTTCAACATCTGACACTTCGTAGAAACAAATTTATAGCAAAAATTCCATGATGACCTGTTTGCATCAGCAAAACCCTAGAAGCCAAAGCTCTGATACCAAATGTTAGGAAACCAACTCACAAAATAGAATAAAAGAGAGATCAACGACTTATAAATTAGCCTTTGCGAGGGGGGAAATTCCTTTACATTACATAAATAAAAAATTCGTGGATGATACAAATGATAAAACCTCCTTTATATATATAAGATTCCATGGGTCACAATATAATCCTAGCCAACCTAACAATAATAATCTAAGGGCACAACAATAACAATAGTGGGCTTTTATGTGGCACAATAATAACAATATGGGGACTACAGGGGTACAAAAATAACAATAAGGGGGCTACACTAACAACAATAAGGGACTACACTAGTAATATAGGTACCTAACACGAGGAAGTTGTGCAGCATCCAGTATAGGTTGATGCCATGGTAGAGGAGTATGATTCCATTATCAGGAACAGTGCATAAGAAGTTGACCCAAGACCGGAGGACAAAGTAGTTGTAGGATCCAGGTGGATCTACAAGGTGAAGCAAGCAACAGATGGGAGTGTCAAGAAACACAAGGCCAGATTTGTGGCCAAAGGGTTCTCTTAGGTGGAGGGAATAGATTACGAGGATACATTTGCTCCTATAGCAAGGTACTCTTCAATCAGATCTATTCTAGCACTTTTAGCACAGATGAGATGGAAAATACATCAGATGGATGTAAAGACAATGTTCCACAATGGAGTGATTGAGGAGGAGGTGTACATAAATCACCCAGAAGTATTTGATACCTTCAACATAGATTCACATCTGTGCAGACTCAAGAGAGTGTTGTATGGACTAAATAAGAACCCCGTGCTCGGTACACCAATATTGACAGCTATTTCACTGGGTTGGGCTTCACCAAAAGTGAAGGAGATGCAAACCTTTACCATATTGTGTTTGAAGGTAAATTATTGATTATAGTATTATATTTCGATGATTTAATTCTAACAGGTAATGAGAAGTTGATAAAATCTCACAAATAATATTTTGCAAGAGAATTAAAGATGAAATACATGGGCCTCTAACATTATTTCCTTGGTTTGGAAATTTGGAAAATACATGGGGAATTGTTTGTCTCTCAAGGAAAGTATGCCAACGAGATACTGAAGAAGTTTCACATGGAGATCAGCAAACCCATGGAGACTCCTCTAGCAGGGAATTGGAGTAAGGAATATGCTACGTCAATTGAAGTGGTAGAAGCTACCATTTACAGGAAGCTTGTGGGTTCAGTTATGTACTTGGCGAACACATGACTGGACATGTGTTATATGATTAACCAACTTATTCATGCAATGGTTAAGCCAACCAAGCTCTATTGGAAGGCAACCAAACATGTGTTGAGGTACCTCAGAGGAACCACTCAGTTTGGTATTTGGTACAGGTGAAAAAAGGGAGTGAAGATTCAAGGCTTCACAGATGCAAATTGGTTATGGATTCCATCTGAAAGGAAGATAAAATCAGGAAAAATATTTAGTCTTGGTCAGTAGTAGTTTCCTAGTACAGCAGGAAGCAGAGATCAGTTGCACTCAGTTTAGAAAAAGAAGATTACATGTCTGCAAGTCAAGCATATTGTGATGCTATCTGGATGAGGAATATCCTTATTAGGTTGTTTGGTCAACATGTGGATCTTACGGACCACGGTGATTTATTGTGACAACCAGATTTGCATCAAACTCTTAGTTAATCCATTATTTTCATGATAGTTCCAAGCATATCGACATCTGGTACCACCATCTCAGAGATTGTGTGCAGAGGCGGATCATGATGCTAGAGTACATCCCTACAAAGGAACATTATGTGTACATATTGACAAAGGCACTATCAAGAGGAAAGGTTGATTTCCATAGAGGCGGGATCTGGGTATCAGATAATCCCTTTCTTTCTGTGAGGGAGTGTTGAAAATGGCACCAAGAAAGGTTCTAATTTAATTTTTCCTTGAATTAAATTAGAATAAAATTGCAATTCCAAATCACAAGAAAACTTGTACGAGTTAAATAATTTATTATGATTTAGTTAGTTCATTTAATTCAAGTTGAGGGTCTAACATAAGTCATATAGAGTGTCTCCTATAAAATAGGAGCCGCAGTTAAGTTTATTTTGAGTTGTAATTAATTAACTCAATCTGAGTTAAATCAGTTTAACTAGTTCTAACTTATGGAGGAACTATTGAGAGGTCAAAGAGTGGAACTAGGACTTGAACCACATCTAGTGATCAATCAGATAAGGGATGATTCATTCATAAATAACTCATGCATGCTAATTCTGAGAAATACCCAGTTGATATTGGAGTTCAAGGGAAATGTACGATCAGTTGTTTAATCATCCAAATTTTACAGGTGGTGCATGTAGTCATAGGACAACCCTATATGTATTATGAAATTCGTATTGGGGATTTCTCTAATTAATAGGGTTTAATTACCCAAGGAAATTTCACGAGGAAATAGGGATCCTATAGGGTATAAAATTGGTTAAGTATTGGCCAAGGCTTATCTAGGAAGCTGTGAGACAAATAGAGATAGTGCAGAGGTCTCTCTAGTTGGAGAAAATCATTGTGATATTCTCATATTTTCTAAATTATTCATATATAGATAGTGTGGGTTTTAGCTGAGGCTTTCCCCAGGAAATCATAGTGTAATGTGTGATTTAAATTCTTTCTCTTTTATTTTTTTGTGATTTCGCGATTGTAATTGGTTTTTTCTATTAGTAGAGTAGATTCAAGTGTAGAAATTATAATAGATGCATGTATATTACCGGACTCCCCTGATCTAAAAAATTAATCTTATGTTAAATACAGAATCCTTCCACTTAATTCTTTGCGGAAATTAATCGCCAATAACAAAACACATATGAAGCAAATCAATCGCACATAAAAAGAACTTTTTACCGGGAAATATTAAAGCTAAAAACCACAACTATCATATATTATGTATATCAATGGAACATGTAACAATCTCATACAAATCTAAATACATCAAGCTCTCAGTACAATCAACAATTGTCACACACTGTCATGCAGAAATTTGCATATCTATGCACCAATTTTTTGCCTCCTGACAGCCTGCCTCCACTACGCAATCCCTGCTGAAGAAGATCCCTGATGAATTCGATATTTCTTTGCCTTGACTACGCAATCCTCAATAGAATCTCCAATGTGTGTTAGATGCATTGAATGCATCAATATAGTCACAACAGATAGTCTATCTCACCCTTTCACCTATCTCTCCACTAGGTCTCCACTCGAACTGACATGCAAGTAGTTAACTGTTGTATTTGTTCAGTTTCAAGTGAGTCTTTAGTTGTGAATTAATTAAATAATTAATTCATTGAACTCTCACTATTGTATATTCAGTTAGAACTAGATACAACTAGAACAACTGAGTTTAACTCACTTAGCTGATTTAAACTAAATAAGAACTCCCATAACTACTCTTCAAACTCTGTCACAACTTGCCACTATCAGTTATAACTGAGTCCCCCATGAATTAGTCACCAACCACCCTAGGAATTGTGTAATTCCTTTAGCCCACTGATTTTCCAAATCTGTTCACTGAAATAAAGTGCTCCAAGATAATAATTTGATATTTAGATTCTGATTGTTATTAAGGGCTAATAATAATCAACATGCATCTATTTTTGGATTAGCGATCTATAAATAGACTTCGCCCAATATTTTAAAAATATAAATTCATCCAAAGATAGAATTTTCTCAACCATCTAGAATCATCATCTTGCTAACTTTAGAATATGCTAACCATTCTAAAAATATACATACACCTAAAAATATCCTGCAGGCCCCACTTAGTGAAGGTGCTTAATTTTCACTAAGCTCGTCATCTTGTTGAATCTCAACACTCCCTCTCAACAAGATAAGGATTATACTTCACCCCAATCTTGTCTCTATGGTATTCAAATTTTCTCCTGGTGAGCGTCTTCGTCAAAATATCTGCATCATGATCTTCCGTAGGAATGTACTGAAGCAACATGATCTTCCGCTGCACACAATCTCTGATATGATGATACCGGATATCTATATGCTTAGATATATCATGAAACGTAGGATTAACTGAGATTTTAATGCAACTCTGATTATCCCAATGTATCACTATAGGATCTAAATGATAACCAAACAAACCGACTAGGATCTTCCTCATCCAGATAGCCTCACATGCAACTTGACTTGCTTCCATGTCTTCTACTTTCGCTGAACTGAGTGCCACGGATCTTTGTTTCCTATTGTACTAAGAAAATATTGTAGATCCGATACTAAAAACCCCTCCTGATGTGATCTTTCTGTCTGTTGATCTACCTTCCCAATCTGCATCAGTGAAGCCATGCAACTTCACCTCATCCGTCTGTCTATACCATAAGCCATACTCAGATGTGCCCCTGAGATATCTCATGACATGCTTGCTTGCCTTCCAAAAGAGCTTGGTAGGCTTAACCATCACTTGACTAAGTTGGTTCACCGCATAGCATATGTCTAGTCTTGTATTAACTAAATACATGAGCGAACCCACCAACAATCGATAGACAGTAGCATCCACTACCTCTATCGATGTAGCATCCTCTTTCCTCCATTTTCCTGGAAGAGGAGTATCCATGGGCTTGCAGTCTTGCATGTGAAACTTACCAAGTATCTTCCAAGCATACTTTCCTTGAGACACAAATATTTCACCTTCTCGCTACCATATTTCCAATCCAAGGAAATATTGAAGGAGGCTCAAATCCTTCATCTCAAACTCCTTTGCAAGATCCTCCTTGCATGAGTGTATCAACTACTCATCACCCGTTAGTATTAAATCATCAACATAAAGAACAATGATTAAAATATTACCCTCCACCACAATTTGGTATATGTTTGCATCCGCCTCACTCTTGGTGAAGCCAAGTCCAGTGAAATAGTTTTCGATCCATGTGTACCAAGCACAAGGTGCTTGCTTCAGCCCATACAGCACTCTTTTGAGTCTGCACACATGCGACTCGCTGCTGAAGATCTCAAATCCTTCAACCTGCTCAATGTACACTTATTCCTCAATGATCCCATTAAGGAATGAAGTCTTCACATCCATTTGATAAATGTGCCAAACCATCTGCACTGAGAAAGAAATAATGGTCCTTGTGGAAGAATACCATGCGACGGGTTCAAAGGTTTCTTCATAATCAATCCCCTCGATCTCTGAGAAGCCCCGAGCAACAAATATTGCCTTATACTTCTCAACACTCCCATCAACAACTTGCTTTACCTTGTAGATCCATCTTGAACCTACTACTGATTTACCAACCGGCCTTGGAACAATATCCCAAGCATTTTTTCTGACAACGGAGTCATATTCCTCCACCATGGCATCTACCCATGTGGGCTCCTACGCTGCTTGCTCAAAGGAAGATGACTCTGTCACGATACACTTTCTCATGAGAGCCATGTATCCAGTGAATCGGTCAGGTGACTGTCTCTGTCTGCGCTATGAAGTAGGGACTCCTACATTTTGTGCCACATCACGCTTCAGCCTCTCAACTTTTGTGGTATGCCTTCTGCCTGTTTTGATTTTTGGCTCTACGTGAGTGGACTCCTCCACTCCATGATCCACCTCCTGTGGCTGATCCACATCTAGAGGCTCATCTTTGGGAACCAGAAGTCCCTCCTCTGCATGCAAGTGTAGCTCCCTCTCAAAAGACAAATTAATGGCTTTCTCTTCATTGAATTTTATATCCCGTCGCACCACATTCATCCGACTGTTTGGAAAATACACATGATAATTATGGGGTGTTTCTGTGTACCCCACAAATATCCCAACTTCTGCAGTCGGCTCCAGCTTCTTCCTGGCGTCCTTGGTCACATGAATTTAAATAGATGAGCCAAAAATATTTAAATGATAAATATCCGGCTTCTTACCAGTAAAAGCTTCTTCATGTGTACTCATGCTAAGTACTCTATGAGGACAATGGTTTAGCACATAAACCACAGTGTTGCATGCTTCCGCCCACAAGTGCATCGGTAGGCCCTGGTCATGCAGCATAGCTCATGCAGCACCCACGAACATTTTGTTATTCCTCTCTGTGACCCCATTCTTCTGTGGGTTATGAGGCGCTATGAGTTCTCTTCAAATTCCTTCTTTGCTATAGAATTCTTTTAATTCGTTCGAGATATATTCACCACCATTATCACTCCGAAGAGCCTTCACTTGCTTCCCCGACTCCTTCTCCACCAATGCTTTAAACTCACATAAATTTGATAATGTTTGATATTTCTTCTGCATGAAGTAGATCCAGCATCTACGAGAATATTCATCAACAAAAATAACATAATACATGTGTTTTGTTATTGAAGCAACCGAGAAATATCCACACACATCTGTGTAAATTCTCTCCAGGATCACCAAAGCACAGTTCTCCTTGTCATGAAATGTGGTATTAACAAACTTACCCATAGTACATCCCTTGCATTAATCCGACTGTGCAATAGTACCCTTGGGAAGTCCAGTATAAATTTGCTGCAAAATATTCAAGGCACCATGGTGAAGATGGCCCAATCTCCTGTGCCATAATTCGCCCTCATCCTGGCTCACCACTTCTTCTGCTTTTCCCATCATTGTGGTGCAGCCATCTACCTCTATTTTGTAGAGATTCTTGACTCGAATCCCTATCCTCTTGGTTTTACCCATTTTTTGTGTCGCAGGAAAGCTTCTCCCTCGCTAAAAACAACGTCATAACCTCTCTCCTCCAACATTGCGACCGAGGCCAAGTTCTTCTTCAGACCTGGAACATGCATAACATCTTTCAAAATAAATGGTTTACCTAACTCCCTCTCAAATTTAATGGTTTAAATTCCAGACGCACTATATCTACCATCGTCGCCCATCTCTATATGCATTTAGAGATCTTTCTCCTCCAAGTCACTAAACAACTCCTTGTCTCCTGTCATGTGGAAGGAAGCACCACTATCAAGATACCACATCGATCCCATTGTGCTTGAAACCAAGCATGTGATCAAATAGAAATCAAGTTCAAATTTTGAGGCAAGAACCTCACCAGTTGCAGCTCCAACAGCCTTCTTGTTCTTCTTTTTCTGTGGGCAGTTAGTGGCGAGATGCCCATGTTCGTGACAGTGAAGACACTTCACCTTGGACAAATCCATCTTCTTTCCATTAGCCTCAAATTTTGGATGGGATTTATTCCCCTTCCCTTTCCTTACTTTGGCAACCAAAGCACAATTCTCTTCATCATCATTCTTTGATGAAGAGCCATCCCTGGTACTTCGCCTTATCTCCTCCTACACTAGATCCGACCAAATTTGCTCCCAATCTAGCAGTTTCCTATCCATTGATAGAGTCTTGATAACTATGCCAACTCTTTGGTAGCCCAAGGAGAGCCAAGCTCACCAAGTCATCATCCACAACTGTGATTCCCACACTCCCCAGCTCATCCCTACATTGGAAAAACTTTGTGAGATATTTTGGAATATTGTCGCCCTTCTCCAATTTGATTTTTCTGAGCTTATCTTTCATCGCCCATTTCCTATGGTCATTGTTGCTTTGGAAAAGATCTGTCAAAGCCTTCCACATTGCAAATGGAGTGGCTTTCCCATGAATTCTTGACACAATATGGTCTTTCAGACCTTCCAACATAATTCTTCTTGTCTTTGCTACTTTATTTTTCCAGGCATCAAGTAATGCAACATCTGTCGAAATGGGCTTAGGAACATCGCTATCGGTGAACTCCTTCAGACCATTATCTTCAAGCACCACCTCCATCCTGTCCTTCTAGGATATGCAGTTGGAGCTTCCTTCAAGTTCATACTCCAACTGCAAACAATTGAAAGCCATTTCAATGTATACTCAACTGTCACACCAAGAAATTCTTGCAACAAATTTGAATTTTCCACCAACACAAAACTCAGCACCGCTTCAATATTGCAATCTCCAGTGATCAACACTGCTCTGATGCCATGTAGAAATTATACAAGATGCATGTATATTATTAGACACCCCTGATCTAACAAATTAATCTTATGTTAAATACAGAATCCTTCCACTTAATTCTTTGCGGAAATTAAATCGCCAATTGTAAAACACATATGAAGCAAATCAATCGCACATAACAAGAATGTTTTACTGGGAAAGCTTAAATCTAAAAACCCCAACTATCATATATTATGTATATCAATGGAAGATGTAACAATCTCGTACAAATCTTAGTACATCAATCTCTCAGTACAATCAACAATCGCCACACACTATCATGCAGAAATTTGCATATCTATGCACCAATTTCTTGCCTCCTGACAGCCTGCCTCCACAGCGTAATCCCTGCTAAAGAAGATCCCTGAATGAATTTGATATTGCCTTGCCTTGACTGCGCAATCCTCATTTGCATCTTCATTGTGTGTTAGATGCATTGAATGCATCACTATAGTCACAACAGATAGTCTATCTCACCCTTTCACCTATCTCTCCACTAGGTCTCCACTCGAACTGACATGCAAGTAGTTAACTGTTGTATTTGTTCAATTGCAAGTGAGTCTCTAGTTGTGAATTAACTAAATAATTAATTCACTGAACTCTCACAAGTGTATCTTTAGTTAGAACTAGATACAACTATCACGACTGAGTTTAAATCACTTAACTGAGTTAAACTAAATAACTACTCTTCCAACTCTGTCACAATTTTCCATTATCAGTTATAACTGAGTCCTCCATGCATGAGTCACCAACCACCCTAAAAATTGTGTAATTCCTTCAGCCCACTGATTTTCCAAATCTTTTGACTGAAATAAAGTGCTCCAAGAAAACAATTTGATATTTAGAGTCTGATTATTATTAAGGGCTAATAATAATCGACGTGCATCTATTTTTAAATTAGTGATCTATGAATAGACTTTTCCCAATCTTATAAAAATAGAAATTCATCCAAATATAGAATTTTCTCAACCATCTAGAATCAGCATCCTGCTAACTTTAGAATATGCTCACCATTCTAAAAATAAACATACAACTAAAAATTTCCTGCGGGCCCCACTTAGTGAAGGTGCTTAATTTTCAGTAAGCTCATCATCTTGTTGAATCTCAACATCTAGTCTATTTTTTTATCATATTACAATTATTAGTTTGAATCTACATGGATTTTCTACACTTCACCATAAATTGACACACACATCAACATCTACAGCACAGGGTATAATTTCTAACGAGCATACAACATCTTAGAAATTAACACAACCCACCTGTGACACTACCATATACAGGTAATGATAACACACATAGATATTCAGATCAACAACATATCCCAAACACATCAGCAACTCTACAATATCCATATGAAGTTACAGCTTCATACACATAGGGATAAAATGTCCAGCCTTAGATCGCACTTAAACCAAAGTGTCGCTTTGACATAAAGGCATACAACCATGACACATTCATATTATTATTGTAAATTGGCTCAACAATTGCAGCCCTCAACAAATCAAGTTAAAATTATAATACATAGAAATAAACATGTACAGAGGATTTACAGAAATTGTTCCTTAATCAAATCCAGGCATACATTAAAATGGCCAATTTTACAGTGTGGGCATGTGCATCCCAGACCTCTCATCCTTTGCCTCTTCTCCTAGCATTGAAAATTCTCCTTCCTTCTCCTTCTCTTTGCCTATGTTGCACACCCTACTCTTCTCAAACACTCTTCCTCTCTAAAAAGAAAGCTACATGGGATAACCAAGAGTCACAAGTGATGATTAGTTTCCCCTTATCACAAAAGAAGTAAATTGAAGCTACATTTACATTAGGAAATATTTCCTTTAATAATAAAACTCATTTCCAAATGTAAATATTTACAAAAAATCTAAAATTTCACCCAACATCATCATGTGACCACCCTATCACATTTGCAATATCCAGTTGATTATTCATTGAACTTTGTGCTCCATCTATGCACCTACATCATGTATCGTATATTTTAATAATTGGTCACCCCAAAATCCTTAATCAACTATAAGGTGAAATCTTCTTAACCTTTTCCTCCATTGCCTCATGAAAAAAAAAAAAAAAAACATTGCCACAAGAAAAAAAGATGACCATTTTTGCTTCCTCACCTTTCTTATATATAATACATCCATCATAAAGAATTTGATCCATACTATTCACTTATCATTTTTCAATTATTTTTTTATCTTGATTTGTCCTTTCCCATATATTATTTTTATTGTTTTCCCATTCTTATTAGATAAGTTTTTTTCTTTATGTCATTATTATTATTATTATGTCATTTATTTAATAATATGGGGCATTACATAGTCCTCCTCAAGGAGCTTCATACAGATATTGACTTTCATCATGTAACTTATAATTTATTATACTATTTATTTTTTCCCCATATATTATACACAACATCCTCTATTATAACTAGTAGAGTCACCCAAGTGACAATAATAGGTATTGAAAGTTGCATTACAACAACAAATAAGTGTGAGAACCCTCAAGGCCTTCTTTCCTAACTTTCAAAATCAGGCTTAAAGCCTCTTCATATATCAAGACTCCAAGGCACCACAACACTCTTGGTCTATTAGGGCTCTAAGGCACTATACCAGCGTTGGTCCATCAAGACTATAAGGCGCTAGACTAAGGCATCTCAACCTATCGAATCTTTATAGAACTAGACCTCATCTTAGTCCATCAAGGCTCTAACTCACTAGATTAAGGTATTTTGGTCTATATGGGCTCTATGCCACCAAAATTCATGTTAGTTTATCAATTCTCTAAGGGACAAAACTGAGAAATCTTAGTCTATTATATTTGTATGGCACGATACCTTATCTCATTCCATTAGGGATCCAAGGCATCAAACTAAGGAATCTCATTATACCAGTATATAAGGCACCAAACATAATCTTATTATATTAGGGAGATAAGGCACCAAACTAAGGTATATAATTAAAAGTATATCTAAGGCATATAGCACAATACTGAGGGTTTGATCATATTTTACTAGTGTCATGACACCATCTCTGCTAGAGATATTGTAGATAATTTTTTAAGAAAAATGAATTTGGTGGAAGGTGCTCCATATGTATATGATGGTACAATGAATGTTCTTGCTCCATCCATTAAAAAATTCAAAATAGATATGATGGGATTTGAGCTTACATACATACCGCATTCAACAACCCATTTTGGTATGTTGTTGGAAAATTATAAAACCAAGTTCAACTTATGAGGAACAATTCATTTCAAATAAATTTCATTTGAATAAATCCAAATATCCCTCTACCACACATATGATTATATGTACTTTCCAAATTTTAAACTTCCTAGTTTATACTTGTAGAGGTACTTCATCATTTCTATGTTGGTGATCCATTAATTTTTTTTAAATTTAATTAAATAAAACTTGTGCCTTAAAAAGAATAACATGTGGTGTACAATGACTAATCTTCATTCATGCTATGGGAACTATGTTAAAACTTGATTTTTTTCCCAATATGGTATTTTCTCACTATGAGCCCATTCCAACCTAAACAACCCATGACTAATTTTACAGTCATATACTTAAAATCAATATCCTTTTTTTCATGAATTGTTTTACATTCACATACTTAAAATCAATATTTTTTGTGAAAATGAATATATATACAATGACTTTTTCCAAATGCCACAATTAAATTACATGTATATTCACATCTAATTATATAAATATTTTAGCTTATAACTTTTTTATCGATGTCATATATGGAAGAACAACATAACATAATATATACAACATCATTTTACATAGAAATAAGTATAGCTTTTAGCATCCTGAATACTGTAAATAATGTTAATTTCATACATATGACATGGTTATCTTCGACTAAATACTATATTGACTTAATATTCATTCTACATTATTGTGGCAATAGTAAAAAAGTATATAAGTATTTCTCAAGTAATGTACGTATTAAGTATAGATCAATTGGATTGTGTGGGGTTTAGTATTTATTAAGTCGCTAATTCAAATCTCATGGGAAGGAGTTGAGGGTGGGAACCGAATGTGCGGGATAAAAATAATCCCATTAAGTGTCTAGGCTCCACTAAGCCTCACAAAATTCTAGTGTAACATCCCATAGGTGTGAATATCATTCTTTCATCCATGATTTGGGTTTTCCTTGGCCTAGCATCGACCTATCTATAAAATTATTTCTCAAACAATGTAAAACATACATATGGGACAATAACATTTCATAGTGGAGTTTCGCATATTAAATAAATAGTCTTCTTGCATATTAAGAATCATTGTAATAATTGTCATCATAAAATTATTCATTGTTAAGGATTGTATTATAGCATCACTTTTCCTTTTATATATAAAAATTACCCTTTGTAACTGTCATTCTCAGAACTAGCAATGAAGCAACAAGGGTGAATGTGGTAAGTTGAGCACTCAACCACAACCCAAACTCAATTTGTAATATAATTGGTTTTTTTATTTCAATATAATCTTAGAAGGACATTAACTACCACTTTAACATCATACTACCACTTCCTTACAACACAAATGTTGTGAAACCAGCTCCAAAAATAGAAGAAAAGAGATATCAATGCCTTAGAAATAAGCCACTTCGAGGGGGAAACCTCCAATACATTACATGAATGAAAAATTCTTGGATGATTCAAATTTAAAAACCTCCTTTCTATATATAGGAGTCCATGGGGCCATAATGTAATCCTAGCCGACCTAACAATAATAATTTAAGGGCACAATAATAACAATATGGGGGCTACAGGGGTACAATAATAACAATAAGGGGGTTACACTAACAACAATAAGGGACTATACTACTAATATAGGGACCTAACATGCCCCTCTCCTTCAAAAAAGTGTTGTCTTCAATGCTTGAGTAGCTCTGGGTGCTTCTGTATAAAATTCTCATCCTCCCACGTAGAATCTTTAGTGGGTAAGTTCTTCCACTTGATGAGGCACTCTGAAATTGATCGATTTCGTAGCTGTTGAGTTCTTGTTTCTTTGACTGCTTCAGGTTCCAATATGATTTTTCCTTCCTCATCAATTTCTGGTAATATTGTTTAAACTGGAAGATTTTCACCTATAACCTTCTTTAAGCATGAAACATGGAAAACTAGATGCACTCATGAAGAAGTAGGAAGCTCCAATTTGTATGCCATAGCACCAATCTTTTGCAACACCTTGTAAGGACCATAGTACTTTGGAGATAATTTATTATCCTTCTTAGCTTGCTTGAGGGACATTTGTTTGTATGGTTGTAGCCGTAAAAATACCCAGTCTCCTACATCAAAACTTCTCTCGCTGCGATGTTGATCTGCCTGTTGTTTCATTCGATTTTGTGCGAGTTGGAGAACTTCTTGTTGATGCTCGATGTGATCTTCCACTTCTTGAACCTTTGAATTTTCTCTTAAATATGATGTGATGGATGGTGGATGATATCCATAAAGTGCCATAAATGGGGTCATTTTTGCTATAGTATGGAAGGAAGTGTTATACCACCATTCAGCGAGAGGTAACCACTTGACCCATTGTGTTTGTTTATCAGATACAAAACAACGAAGATATCCTTCCAAACATTTATTTACTATCTCAGTTTGACCATCAGATCGAGGATGATAAGATGAGCTATGAGCTAATTGAGTACCCAAACAAGAAAATAACTCCGTCCAAAAATTTCCAGTAAAAATGGGATCTTTGTTGCTCACAATAACCCTTGGGCTTCCATGTAGCTTTTGAATTCTGTCCATAAATGTAGTAGCAACTGTACTTGCTTTAAATGGATGAGATAATGCACAAAGTGTGCATACTTGGTAAGTCTATCAACTACCACCATGATGACATTCTTTCCTTCGGACTTAGGTAAACCTGTGATAAAATCCATTGAAATCTCCTCCCAACGTTGACTTGGAATGGATAAAGGTTGTAGAAGTCCCGGGGTCTTAATTGTTTCCACTTTATTCTGCTGGCAAACCAAACATTCCGCCACAAACTTTTGAATATCGGATTTAAGGCCATCCCAAAAAAATTCTTTCTTCACCCTGTGGTAAGTTTTTAAAAATCCTGAGTGTCCTCCTAAAGGAGAAGTGTGCAATTCCAGAAGAATCTTTTGTTTTAGTTGGGAATTCTTACAAAGATATAAGCGATCTTTGTACCATAAGGAATCATTTTTCCAACTAAATGTATCAGAAGTACTAGGATCTTGCTGCAACTTTTGAATGAGTATCCATACATCTTTGTCCTTCTTCCATTCATCTCTTGCTTCAGTTATCCAATCTGGTTGGATAATAGGAATGGCACAAAGCAATGCTTCCACCTCTTCATTCTTTCTTGAGAGTGCATCTGCAACAACATTCAGCTTTCCTTTTTTGTAGATTATTTCAAAGTCATAACCCAACATCTTTGTGACCCATTTTTGTTGTTCTTCTAACGATAGTCTTTGTTCCAAAAAGTGTTTAAGACTATCATGATCAGTTTTTACCTTGAAGTGTCTTCCCATTAGGTAAGTTCGCCATTTCTTTAGTGCATGCAGTATTGCTAACATTTCATTCTCATAAATAGGTTTATGTAAATACTTTCCTTTGATTGGACGACTTTAAAAAGAAATGGGTCTTCCTTCCTGCATTAAAACTGCACCAATTCCATTTCCTGAGGCATCACATTCCACAATAAAGGTTTTTGTGAAGTCTGGCGTAGCTAAGACCGGTGCTAGGCACATTTCCTCTTTAAGATATTCAAAGGCCTTAGTTGCTTCAGGAGTCCATGAAAATTCATCTTTCTTCAATAATGTTGTTAGAGGTGCTGCTATTCTCCCATAATTCTTAACAAACTTGTAATAATACCCTGTTAACCTGAGAAATCCTCGCAACTGCTTTATGGTTGTGGGGAATTTCCATTCCTTAATGGCTTTAATTTTTTTAGGGTCTACCTTAACACCCTCGTGAGATACAATATGACCCAGATATTCCACCTCTTGTACTCCAAACAAACATTTGGATGTTTTTGCATATAATTGTTTCTCCTGCAATAGTTTGAGCACCCTATCAACATGTTTAACATGATCCTTCCAAGGCCTGCTATAGATTAGTATATCGTCAAAAAATACTAGCACAAATGTTCTAAGGAAGGGTTTGAAAATGGAATTCATCAACCCTTGAAATGTAGAAGGTGCATTGGTAAGGCCAAAAGGCATGACCAAAAGTTCATAATGACCCTCATGATTTCGAAATGATTTTTTCGGAATATCTTCAGTCTTCATTCTAATTTGATGATATCCTGAACGAAGATCCAACTTGGTAAAATAAATTGCTCCATGTAATTCATCCAATAATTCATCAATCACGGGAATGGGAAATTTATCTTTAATGGTGAGCTTATTGAGCTCCCTATAATCCAGACATATGCACCATGATCCATCCTTCTTGTGTACCAATACTACAGGAGCAGAGAAAGAAATTTGACTAGGTTGAATTATACCTACCTCTAACATTTATGCAATCATATGTTCGATTTCGCTCTTTTGGACATAAGGATATCTATAAGGCCTGATGTTTGGAGGAACACTTCCTGGAATCAAATGAATAGCATGATCATGATCACGAATAGGTGGGAATCCTTTTGGATTTTCAAACACCTTGGAATGATTGTCCAAGACATTTTGGAGATCTGCAAAAATAGATGATTTTGATGTTGGAACTTCTAGTGAGCATAAACGTGAAATTACGCCTCGTTTTTCTTTATTTAGAAGATTTTTCATGACATTAGAGCTTATTATCTTTCCCAGCTTCCCTGCAATACCCCGTAATTCGACTTCCTTTCCTTCTGAAAAAAATTTCAAGAAAATTTCTTGAAAATTAAAACCTACCGTCCCCAAAGATTGTAACCATTGTACTCCTAGTACAACATCATCACCTCCCATAGGCATGGAAAGAATTGGACTATTCAATACATATTCCCCCATGGTTAACTTGATATTATGGAATTTTCCAGATCAATTTATAGTTCCTCCATTTGCAACCATCACTTGACATTCTGGTGCTGGGTATAGAAAACAATTCAATCCCTTGGCTACCTTACAATGAATAAAATTATGGGTACTACCTGAATCAATCAACACTATTACCTTTTTCTTCTTGATATTCCCTTCTATCTTGAGAGTTTGAGGAGTGGTAATTCCTGCCAATGCATTACACGATATGGTCGGACTCATTTCTTCCTCTTCTTGGGTTGATTCCTGGTGTATATCCTCTTCTTGTTCATTTTCTTCTTCCTCTTCACAATCTCTGTAAATAATTTCTTCTCAGCACACTTATGACCTTTAGTGTATTTTCTATCACAACTGTAGCAAAGCCCTTTTGCTCTTTTTTCTTCCAATTGTTGTGGTGTCAACCTTGTAGTTTGTGGAAATCTAGGCGTAGCAACACTTCCTTCTTTATAGAATTGAGTGGTAGGCTTCCTTGTCGCCATTATTTTACATTCAACTTTTCTTGCCAACCTGAATGCCTTCTCCAATGAATCCAGTTCCAAAATGTGAACTTCATGTTGGATGTTATCCTTTAAAGTGCCTATGAAAAGATCGATCCTGTGTTCCTCTGGAATATCAGTTACCCTTATATTCAATTTTTGGAAGTCCTCAATGTGCTGCCCCACTAAACCCTTTTGTTTGAGATTTATCAATTGGCTAAAGAAGGTTTTTCTCTTTGTATCCTCATAATGTGCTATCATTTCCTCCGTAAAAATTGACCAAGTGACAATTTTTTTACGAGAGCAAAGCCATCGATACCATACAAATTTTTTTTGTTCTAAATATAAAGTTGCAATGCATAACTTTTGTGTGTTTTGCACATTATGGAGATCAAAATATTGCTCCATCTGTAGTATCCATGTTACAGGATCCTTTCCATCAAACTTACTCATATCCATTTTTGGAATATGGTGGTTCTTCTCGCCAACATTAGAGTTTGTGAAATCATGACTAACATTTATTTTTCTCTCATCATGAGTTTCTTCTACTATCTTTTCACCATTAGGAAACATTTCTTGTATCAACTTTGTCAAACCTTCCATGTCTGCTTTTATATCATTCTTCATGTTTTCCATTTTTTTATCGATCTTAGCTTCCATGTCATCCATCTTAGATTCCATGCCATCTTCCATGCCATATATTTTAGATTCCACGCCTTTATTCAAATCATCCATCTTAGTTTCCACACCTTTCTTCAAAACTTCCATGTCATTTTTTATTGCTCTTTGTGAGAGCGAAATTTATTATACTTGCTCTTCTAATTTTGATATGTCATGTTGCAATTCTTCATCTTCATGAGTCATAGTAGAGCCTTCTAAAGGCTTAATGGGTGTTGAATTATTTTTAGGGGCCATTTTAGAAACCAATACTGATATATAATCTACAATATTTCCTTGGAATCAATTCAACTTGATTCTTCAAACAAGACATGCAATTTGGGAAAAAAAATACACACCTTTTACTTGCTTTTGCAGAGCTCTATATTGAAATTGAATTATGTCTATAATTTCATATCCTCAATATTTGAAATTTGGCCCTATAGTAGTCCTCTGAATATTCTTTCAAATGCCACAGGTCTGACTTGATTTGGATTCTTCAAGACAAAGTTATGTCCAATGTCCCACAATGACCTAATTATGGACTGGTTCAGTAGAGCGAACTTGTATGACTTGCCACGTGTCACTGTTTGCTCCTTTGGATCTTAAATTTATAGACAAGAAACTACAGTCTGACTTTACTTCCATTCACTTTTTACAGAATTCCAATTTGATGCTCAGAGAGAGAGTTATGAATATTTTCCCACGATCACCTCTTTGAGATGAAATTACCGAGACTGAAAAAGATATAACTTCCACAAATCATATCTCCGAAAATATTTTGAACCAAGCTCTGAAATTTTGCGACCATGTTCCTCCGGATCTCGGCTTCGCGCTTTAAAAATTTCAGCTTCTGAACCTTCGTAGAAAAAGGTTTATAGCTAAAATTCCTCTATGACCTTTTTAAGTGAAATTCAGGAGCCTACAAAAAGCCCTACCTTCCACAGATCATATCTCCAAAAATATTGCAAACAAAGCTCTAAAATTTTGCGACGATGTTCCTCGGGATTTCGGCTTCGCACCCTAAAAATTTCAGCTTCTGAACCTTCGTATAAAAAAATTTATAGCGAAAAATCCATGATGAACTATTTGGAGCAGCAAAACCCTAGAATCCAAAGCTCTGATACCAAATGTTGTGAAACTAGCTCCAAAAATAGAAGAAAAGAGATATCAACGCCTTAGAAATAAGCCACTTCGAGGGGGAAACCTCTAATACATTACATGAATGAACAATTCTTGGATGATTCAAATTACAAAACCTCATTTCTATATATAGGAGTCCATGGGGCCACAATGTAATCCTAGTGGGGCCACAATGTAATCCTAGCCGACCTAACAATAATAATTTAAGGGCACAATAATAACAATATGGGAGTTACAAGGGTACAATAAAAACAATAAGGGGGTTACACTAACAACAATAAGGGACTATACTAGTAATATAGGGACCTAACAACAACAAAAAACACACAATCCACTTGGAAGTACAGTATTCTCTCTAACTCTATGTAAAAAAATAATCAATGCAATTAATCTTGCTAGTAGTCCTAGAAATAATTTGACACAACATTATGCTCAAATCTATAGCTCATAATCATACTATTTCTTTCACAAGAAACATGGAATTCACCATGCATTACACATATCAGTATATAAATTAAAAGACTCAAGGAATAAAGCAACATTAGCCCCTCTTTTGTGAAAATTAAAAATGCGAGAGAAAAATAATTATGTGACAAATCATAGAAACATGCACACATAAATAACATCTGATTTACCCTATAAAACCTTTACTATAAAAAACAACTAATAGATCTATTATTCACTTGAACAAACCTATCCAAATGATCCTTCACTACTCACCTCCTATCACATTACAATTAAGTATCCTCAAGCATTTTAAATGGTTCATTACATGTAATCCATGAGCTCAATTCCATAGTTCACCACTTTCATATCAAAATTCCTATTTCCTTGCCACAATATACCCTTTATCTTTGCAATCTTCCAATTAATACCATGTTGCGAGCCTAAAAAAAGGCACACCCTTAGCAATAAAAGGTGTCCCCCTGAAGGAAAATTATTGCTCTAATACAAAATGTAAGAACTAAAAATGTAAGATAAAGGTTATTATAATAAATACACACATAAATGACATGCACATGTAAATAACATGTGATCTATCTTGGAAGACCCTTACAAGAAAACTAGCCAATAGATCTATTAGTCCCTTGACCAAACCTAGCCCAGCTAACTAAGTGACCCTACACTTCTCACCTCTTGGCACATTACAGTGGAGTATCCTAAAATATTTTAAAGGATTTAGTACATTTAATATATAGGCGCAATGCCACAAATTACCAATACCATGTTCTTGAAACCATCATTTTTGACCTAACATCTATGACTATTTTATTGAGTCAAGTTTAACTTAACATATTTTCCCTAAGAATAATCCAAAAAATGTTAATGGAACTTGTTCCATAGTTATCCAACATGATTCAACACTATTCATAATCTTCATCGTCAAGGATAATTCTCTAGAAAATACCAACATGGTATAAAATAACATTTTGAAAGGTGAAGAAGAATTATGTTCCCAAGGTTGAATTCCTATTTTTTTTGCCATCTTCGAGAAGAAATAAAATAAGTATAGGCTAGTCCAGGATGGAAAATCATATTCCATAAATGCACACAAGGACAAAGAAAAACTCTCTTTTATCATTGATCATCAAGCTATAATAATCATGGGTATCATGAAGAATTTTTTCTCGTTGTTTTTTTAGAGAAGTAAAGTAACGAGGAGAAGGAAACAAGTTGGAGATTAAGATATCCTTGGAAGGATGTAGTGACGATAAGCACAAATAACTACAATAATTGGTTGAAACCTACAAGGAAGTGTTTCAAGTACCTCAAGGACTACCATCCAAGGGAGAGGTTCAACACAAGACTCAATTGTTGTCGAATTTATCACTGCCTAACAATGGATTGTAAAGGAATTCCGTAATTGAAGTAGATGAAGAGAAATAAGTAGCTACAACACTTATTGAAATAAGGAGTCACTAGACCTAGTACATCGCCATGTGGTTCACCCATCATCATGGTTCCAAATAAGGTTGAAAGTTGGATATTGTGCATTGACTATCATGCCTTGAACAAAATCACCATAAAGTAAATATTCTCTTCTAAGGATTGATGACTTCTTCAATTAGATACAACAAGATAAATTATTTAGCGATATGGTCCCTAAATAAGGCTACCATCAAGTGAAAATCAAAGCTGAAGAAATGTGGAGGATAATGTTCAAACAATACAAGGTCAGTACTAGCAGTTAGTAATTCATGTAGGCTTATGTGATACACTTGCAAATTTCATGATATTGATGAATGATGTGCTACACATTTTCATTAACTAAATTGTAATATTATATCTAGATGACTAATAATTAGTGATACATGGAAAAATCACTTCTCACATGTGATTCAAGTACTAAATACCTTAAGGAAGAATTATTTGATCATCAATTTGTAGAAATCTGAATTTGGGAAGACATCATTGATATATCTTGGACACATGATTGAAGGAGGGCTAAGGGTAGATCTTGAATATATTGTACCCATCGCCCAATGGCATATTCCCAATAGTGTGATAGAGGTCATGAGGTTCATGGGAACAACAAAATATTTTGAGAAAGTTCATTGTAAACTTCTCAATAGTAGCAGCAACATTGCACACATTGACCACCAAAGGAAAGATATTTCATTAGAGTTGTTAGCGCTCCTTAGTTTCCTGAGGCTGAGAAAGGAAACCAAAGAGGTAACCACAGTCCAAAATTTTGACTTGGTAGCTATCCCTACCAAATCAGAGAGAGCTCTCTCTAAAATCAGCTGAAGGATGGCTGAGATGATCATGGTTTTAGGCTAGGTATTTTTCACATTAGGGTTTTGATTTAGGTTTTGTTGGATAAGAAGCACCAGGTTTAGGAATTAGGCCAAATGTTCCAAAAGATCAATTGTAGTTATAGAATAAGGAAATATAAATGTAACTAGTGACACAATTTGAGTTTTTCATTGTATTCTGGTGAGGAATAAATCATGTAGAAGGAGTAAAATTTTCATACATGAATTAATTCATTTACTTAGAAGATAAAAACATTTACATGAAAATCTCAGATAAAACAGAGCATATGAGGCAATGTATCATGTTTAAAATTTATGAGATTAACACAAGAAGGACATAGATGGTTGATTAAATAAATTTATCTTCAGATATATAATAAAAATGGAGGAAAACACTTTCACTAACCACATCACAAGAATCCCATAAAAATAGTTTCAACTTCCTGTAAATTTCTTCTGCAAATAGTTAAGCACACTAGTGCCAAAAGAGTGTCAACTTCAAAAATCCAACCCTCTCAATGACTTGATTCTGAGTACATATAGAAAATAAAAAATATTTCAACTCTAGGGGTTGAATCCTGATCCATAGAAACTAATTTATGAACCTAATGATACATTGCCTAATCCTAGGGAATTTAGAAACAACTTTCCCTATTTTAGCTAATTAATTGAGTTTTTCTCTCAAGGCATTAATTATAAGATTATTTACAAATATGACCATTAATAAGCCTATTAATTATCAAAAAACTCATGAGCCAGCTATTACATCGAATAAATTTTACCTTTTACCTCCACGTGTAATGAAAATCCTTCAAACCCAGAAACGTAGCAAATTTTCCTAGAAATGCAGCAACTTTAGCAGATCCGCAACAAGTTTTTTGGAAGATGATTTGGAGGCCTTCCTGGAGTATTTTTTTGATGAAAACGGTATGTTTGAAAATAAGAATATGTCTACTACACAATGGAATCATCAAGCACTACAAACACCGTCTCCAAACGCCTGAAAATTGAATTGAAGTCAAATTGTCCAAAAACCCAGCATGTGCCCTGAAAAAGTGGCAGAAAGGTGAAAAATAGGAATTTTTTGACCATTTTATGAAACTTTATGAATCTTCAAGTTTCCCCATGTACTTTTTTGACATCCTTATTCCATAATATATATCCACGTGCTTGAAATCGTGCATTTAGACCTCCCGAGAAAAACCACAAAAATTACTTGTTGTGTTTCTAGGTAGTCAAACTTGTGTGTTTTTTGTAAAAATAAAAGGGGTAAAAGATGGACTAATATATATTTAACCATAAAATATTTTACAGAACTGGGAGAGGTGTTTGTATATAATTTTTTTTTGAGTAAAAACCTCTCTCAGTCTTCTAGTAATTTGTGCCACAAAAGAATGACTAAAACAAGAAATTAAATTAGAGAATTTGATTTTCTGAAGAAAAAAAAATAGGCTTAAAAATTTGTTGCCTATCTCCCCAATCATAACACCTGTGAATAAAATGAAATATGATTTTTTCTTTGGCCTATGATTGACAAAAACCTCTTTCACTTTTCTAAAATTCATCTCCATCACTTCAGAAACTGATTTTGAAGTAAAATTGTCCATGTGTGTAGCAAAAGACCTCAAAACCCTAAAAATCATGCCAATCACCTCCTTCTTCTAACACCTGAAATTTCAACCCTATAATTGTGACATGATATCTTTTGAAATTGAGGGCAAATAACTTGTTGTATCATGATTATAACCCAACTCTTGCACTTTCCTACAAAACCCTAGACAGCATGCCTGCTCAAATGATCTTTTAATAAATTCTAATGCATTGACCTCTTGCATATGAGTTGGCTCATATCGATATATATATCCTCCCTTATACCTCCTCGTTTCACTAGTCTTCACCATGTTTTTGGTTTCACTTTTGATAGAAAACCCCAGTTTCAAACAAGAGAGGGCAAGGGACTTTGAGCTGCAAAACAAGTCTAAAAACGCAACAACTTGAGGGAAGGGAATGGAGGGGATGGGGGGTAGGAAAAAATATGAAAAAAAATTTGGAGGTAGGGATAGGTGTTAGGAACACAATGAAAGTTTAATTTCCCAAAATTAGTGATAAATGAGGTTGGGGGGGGGAAATACGTACCCATGCTAGAAGCGCAGCAACAAGCAAGGTTTGATATGGGAAATGATGAAATGAAGGAATTTTAGTGAGGGAAGGGTGGGGAATTTTTATTGAGGATATTGAAGGATTTTTTAACCCAAAATCAAGGAGGTTTCCTCTCAAAATAAGAAAAACACAATTGGAAGAGAAAATTCAACAAACCCTAGGTATAGATTTTGATCAAATTTCTAAAGAAAAAGGTTGCATAGAGGGTTGTACTTACTTGTTGAAATATCCTTTTAATCACTGAGATGATAATTGAACCATTTATTTCTCTCTTTGGCCTCCAAATCAAAAGTGAAACAACACCCTCTAGAAACGTAGCAAACTGATGAAAGAGTAGTGATGGTGAAATTCGAACTTCTCATGGATATGGAAACTCTTCAAAGAGGTAAAGAGGAACTCTTGAGCTCTTGGAAGGATATAATGAATTTTTGAAATGCTTTGATGTCCCTTTATAACTTTAAAACTCAATTTTGGCTCAATAGTGGGGTGACATAATGTAATTTTGACCAAACAAATTGATGATGTGATTTGTACTCTAGCATAATTTCTTCAATAGGAAGGTTAGAACTCCAATGTGACATAGATGTACCTATGATTCTCTTTAAAAAAAAATTATTCCCTAAGTGATAATTTTCATGACAACTTACTAGTTTTGGATGATGATGACATCACTCCAAATGTATATATGATGACACTCATGACACTCTCATGATCAACCTTATGACACCATGACTCTTATGTTCCAAATTATAAATAATGACTCTTAATAAAGAAAAATTACCTATGGTGACTAAATGACTCATGAAACTGATTATTAATTAACCTTGTTGACCATGACATGAGAGAAACATTACACTTAGACAATTACTTGACCATTTGACAACCAAGAGAGATGTCAAATTTTATTTGAAAATATAACAATTTGACCATAAGACTCTAACTATAGTGAGAAGATTAATTTTTGATCAATGTGACTATTGGGCACTAACATTGGCTCCAATGGAGATGGCAGCTCCTTTAGGAGGTTTCAAGAACACCATAGACCAGTTCGACTTGTTCATTGGGAAATGGAGTCACTGCAGCTACAATCCTCAAAATAATTCAAATCAAACTGAAAAATGAATTGTACATGGTCAACTGCAAACTCTACTAAAAAATGAAACTGAAAAATATGCTCACAATGTTGAGCTTATTCATCACACCTTACCTAATCCAACTGATCCATAAGCGATCTGATCAAGTGAAGTTGAAGATCCAGTGAAGCTATGAAAGAAAATGGCTATCTAATTTCTTGCTCCTCATACTTTCCTCCAAGGAAAAGTGTTGTGGTAATGAAAACCCCAACTGAAAACTAAACCCAATCTCTCTGTTGGCGAAGCAAACAAACATGATCTCCACTGACGATTTCAATAGATTTGGAAATGGATCTTCCAAAACATAAAGGACCTCTTCTTTTTGTTCAATATCTTCAAGCTATTTACTAGAAACTTCATAAATATTTGTAAATGGAAAACCATCAATATGTTCAAATCTTCATTCCTCTCATCCAAAATACAAGGTTATGGATTCTCATGGAAAAATTTAAATGTAGCAACCACTTCAAGTATATTCGATTCTTCATGTGCTTCCAGTTTTTTTGGTTCCTTTTGTGCTTCAACGAGAAGAATATCAATTTGATTGTCACAAGGATCAAGGAGAACAAATTGTTGGTCATTATTTCCTTGCAAAAGTAGATGATAATTGCAATAAGATGGTTCATTTCTTAAGTTTTTCGTACATGAAATTTCATAATTCTGACTTGGACCAATTTCTTCCTAATACAAAATCTCAGAAAATAAATCAGATAAAAAACAACTTGAATGATTATCCTCATAATTTTTACTGCATAAACACTAACAAGGCTGCAAATCTTTGTTAACTTCATGGGATATAATCTGACTATTAGGATGCAAATTTGTTTCATATTCAAGAAAAGAAGGAGTTGATTTGTGTTGTGAATGCTCCTGTGTATCAAGGTAGCTAATATTTGCTATTTTCAATTGGGAATAAAATTCATAAAGGGCTACTATGATCTCATAATCCATACACTCTTCATCACCAAAATCCTCTTCAGGGTATTGAATTAAATCTTCACGGGATTCAAAAAAATCTTTAAACAACAAGAATGAATGATGATATTTTCCATTAAACTCAAAGAATGTTGTGTGGAAATATTTAAGAGAGAATAAGCTACCTCGCTTCAACCCTTCATACCATGATCTTGCTTTCCCTTCCAGGGTATCCATAAACATTTTCATCAAGAAATTCTCATGAAAACTAATCCCGAGCATATTTATATGCCAATGAAATTTGATTAGATGCAGAATGGCCTCATCCTCGTTTCCATCTATGAATTTGGGCAAATAAGTTTGCCAATCTATGCAAAGAATTTGATTTGGAAAACCGAGCATGATTCATAGGAGAATACCTTCTAGCAATTGAATCCATCTTGAGAACAATAGATGAAGTAAGGAATCTGTTAGGCTATTTATTCTTCTGCCAGTGGAATCACTATTAAAACCCTGATTTCCGAATCATGATTTGAATCAGGTTGGAGCTGCCAGGTGAATGATTTCATCCTTCCTGTTTATGATCATTATCCACCATCAGCAATCAGATCTGATCCTTGTCGTTCACACCCGAGTAAAATGTGACCTTTCGCTCCCCAGAAACGGTGCCAAAAATGTTAGCACTCCTTAGTTTCCCAAGGCTGAGAAAGGAAACCAAAGAAGCAACCACAGACCAAAATTTTGACTTGGTAGCTAGCCCTACCAAATCAGAGAGGGCTCTCTATAAAATCAACTAAAGGATGGTTGAGATGATCAGGGTCTTAGGCTAGGTATTTTTCACAATAGGGTTTTGATTTAGGTTTTGTTGGATAAGAAGCACCAGGTTTAGGAACTAGGACAAATGTTCCAAAAGATCAACTGCAGTTATAGAATGAGGCAAGATAAATGTAACTAATGACACAATTTGAGTTTTCATTGTAGTGTGTTGAGGAATAAATCATGTAGAAGGAGTAAAATTAGCATACAGGAATGAATTCATTTACTTAGAAGATAAAATCATTTACATGAATATATCATATAAAACAGAGCATATGAGGCAATGTATCTTATTTAAAACTTATGAGATTAACACAAGAAGAACATAGATGGTTGCTTGAACAACTTGATCATTAGATTTATAATAAAAATGTTGGAAAACATTATCACTAACCACATCACAAAAATCCCATAAAATTATTTGTTGCCTATAAATTACTTCTACAAATAGTTAAGTACATTAGTGCCAAAAGAGTGTGAACTTCAAAAATCGAACCCTCTCAATTACTTGATTATGAGTACATATAGAAAAAAAACAAGATTCCACCTCTAGGGTTCAAATCCTGGTCCATGGCAACTAATTAATGAATCTTATGACTCATTGCCTAATTCTAGGGAAGTTAGAAACAACTTTCCCCTTTTTTAGCTAACTAATTGAGATTTTCTCTCAATGCATTAATCATAAGATTCTTTACAAAGATGACCAGTAATAAGCCTATAAATCATCAAAAAACTCATGATCCATTTGTTACATTGACCAAATTTCACCTTTGACCTCCACGTGTAATGAAAATCCTTCAAACCCCTAAACTCAACAATTTTTTTGAGAAACACAACAACTTTAGCATAAGTGCAGCAAATTGTTTGGAAGATTATTTGGAGGCCTTACCGGATGATTTTTTTGATGAAAAAGGTATGGTTGGAAATTTTAATATGTCTACTACACAATAGATTCATCAAGTACTGCAAACGCTAGCTCCAAACCCCGAAAAATTTGACTTGAAGTCAAATTGGCCAAAACCGCAACAAGTGCCCTAAAAAAGTGGCATTGTTTGACCATTTTCTAAAAATTTATGAATCTCTAAGTGTCACCATGTACTTTTCTGACATCCTTATTCCATAATTTGTCTCCACATGCTTTAAATCATGCATTTATACCTCCTGAGAAAAAGCACAACAGTTATTTTTTGTGTTTCTGGGTAAAAAAAAAATTGTGTTTTTTGTAAAAAAAGGGTCAAAGATTGAATAGTATCTCTTTAACTGTAAAAAATTTTACAAACTAGGAATAGTTTTTGTAGATAATGTTTTTGTAAAGAAAAACCTCTCGGTTTTTTTTAATTCATTCCCCTATTCTCGGAATACATGCCACAAAATAATGACTAAAACATGCAATTAAATTGGAGAATTTGATTTATTGAAACACAAGCTTCAAACTTTGCTGCATATCTCCAAAATCATAACACCTGTGCATAAATTGAAGGGCATGTTTTTTCTTTGGTCTATGATTGAAAAAAACCTCTTTCACTTTTGGAAAATTCTTCTCCATCACTTCATAAACAGATTTTGAACTAAAATTGTCTATGTGTCCACCAAAAGACCTCAAAACCCTAAAAATCATGCCAATCACCTCTTTTTCTGACACCTGAAATTTCACCCCTGCAATTGTGACATGATCTATTTTTAAATTGAGGGCAAATAAGCTTGTTAGATCATGATTATAACCCACCTCTTGCACTTTCCTACAAAACCCTATACAGCCTCCTTGCTCAAATGATATTCTAATAAATTATGATGCATTGACCTCTTGCATATGAGTTGCTTCATATCTAGATATATCTCCTCCCTTATAAATCCTCCTTTCACTGGTCTTCACCATGTTTTTGGTTTCACTTTTGATATAAAACCCTAGTTTCAAACAAGAGAGGGCAAGGGATTTTGAGTTGCAAAACAGGGTTGAAAATGCAGCAACTTGAGGGAAGGGAATGGAGGGGATGGGGGGTAGGAAAAAATCTGAAAAAATTATGGGATTTAGGGATACATATTAGGAACACAATGAAATCGTAATTTCCCAAAATGAGTGAGAAATTAGGGGGGGGGGGAGGGAAATCACAGACTTGTGCCAGAAACGCAACAGCAAGTTGGGTTTGATAAGGGAAATGGTGAAATGAAGGACTTTTAGTTAGGGGAAGGGTGGGGAATGTTTAGTGAGGATAGTGAATTATTTGTGAACCCAAAATCAAGGAGGTTTCATCTCAAATGATTTAAAACACCACTGAAAGAGAAAAAGCAGCAAGAAAACGCAGCAAACCCTAGGGATAGTTTTTGATCAATTTTCTGAAGAAAAACGCTGCATAGAGGCTTTGCAAGGTTGGAATTACTTGTTGAAAGAGAATTTGAAGCACTGATATGATAATTGAACCCTTTATTTCTCTCTTTAGCCTCCAAATCAAAAGTGCAACAACACCCTCCATAAACGTAGAAAATTGATGAAAGAGTAGTGATGGTGAAATCGAACTTCTAATGGATATGGAAGCTCTTCAAAGAGGTAAAGAGGAATTATTGAGGTCTTGGAAGGATGTAATGAAGTTTTTAAATGCTTTGATGTCCCTTTATAACTTGAAAACTCGATTTTGGCTTAAAAGTGGAGTGACATCATGTATGTTTGACCAAATCACTTGATGATGTGATGTACTGCAGCATCATTTCTTCAATAGGAAGGTTAGATCTCCAATGTGACGTAGATGTACCTATGATTTTGTTTAAAAAACTGTATTCCCTAAGTGCTAAGTCTCATTACATCTTACTAGTTTTGGATGATGATGACATCACTCCAATGTAAATATGATGACACTCATGACGCTCTCATGATCAACCTTATGAAACCATGACTCTTTTTTTCCAGATTATAAATAATGACACTTAAGAAAGGGAAAATGGAATATGGTGACTAAATGACTCATGAAACTGATTATGAATTGACCTTGATGACTATGACATGAGAGCATCATTACACTTAGACAATTACTTGACCATTTGAGAACCAAGAGAGATGTCAAATTTGATTTGAAAATTTAAAAATTTGACCATAAGACTCTAACTATAGTGAAAAGAGTAAATTTTGATCATTTTGACAACTGGGCACTAACATTGGCTCCAATGGGGATGGAAGCTCCTTTAGGAGGTGTCAATAACACCATAGAACAGGTTTCCTTGTTCATTAGGAAATGGAGACACTGTAGCTACAATCCTCAAATTGACTCAAATCAAACTGAAAACTTAACTATACATCATCAACTACAAACTCTACTGGAAACTCACACTGAAAAATATGCTCATAATGTTGAGCTTATTCATCGCACCTTACCTACTCTAACTGATCCATAAGTGATCTGATCAAGTGAAGTCGAAGATCCAATGCAGCCATGAAAGAAAATGGCTATCTGATTTCTTGCTCCTCCTACTTTCCTAAAAGATAAATTGTTGTGGTAACGACAACCCCAACTGAAAACTGAACCAAAAATTTGTGTCTACGAAGAAATAAAACCTAATATCCACTGATGATTTCAATATATTTGTAAATGGATCTTCCAGACTATAGAGGACCTCTTCTTGTTGTTCAATATCTTCAAGCTCTTTACTAGAAACTTCATAAATATTTGTAAATGAAAAACCATCAATCTGGTTGTTCAAATATTCATTCCTCTCATCCAAAAGACAAGGTTTTTGATTCTCATGGAAAAATTTAAATGTAGCAACCACTTCAAGTATATTCGATTCTTCGTGTGCTTCCTATTTTTTTTATCCTCATGTGTTTCAAGAGGAAGAATATCAATTTGGTTGTCACAAGGATCAAGGAAAAAAACTTCTTATTCATTATTTCCTTGCAAAAGTAGATGATCATTGCCATAATTTGGTTCACTTCTTAAGTTTTTTTTACATGCAATTTCATAATTCTGACTTGGACCAATTTCTCCTAATACAAAATATCATAAAATGAATGAGATAAAAAAAAAACTTGAATGATTATCCTCATACTTTTGACTGCATAAAGGCTAAAAAGGCTACAAATATTTGTTAACTTCATGGGATATAAATTGACGGTTAGGATGAAAATCTATTTCATCTTTAAGCAAAGAAGGAGTATATTTGTGTTTTGAATGATCCTTTGTATCAAGGAAACTAATATATGTTATTTTCTATTGGGAATAAAATTCATAAAGGGCTTCTATGATCGCATAATCCAGACACTTTTCATCACCAAAAGCCTCTTCAAGGAATTGAATGAAATCTTCATAGGATTCACAACAAACTTCGAACAACAAGAATGAATGATGAGATTTTCCATAAAACTCAAAGAATGTTGTGTGGAAATATTTAAGAGAGAATAAGCTACTTGGCTTCAACCCTTCATAACATGATCTTTCTTTCCCTTCCATGGTAGCCATAAAAATTTTCATCAACCAATCCTAATGAAAACCTAATCCCGGGATTATGTATATTCCAATGAAATTTTATTAGGTGGAGAATGGCCTCATCCTTGTTTCCATCTATGAATTTGGGCAGATAAGTTTTCCAATCTATGCAAGGCATTCGATTTGAAAAACTAGGAATGTGAGCACAATTCATAGGAGCATACATTCTAGCAATTGAATCCATATTGAGAACAATTGGTGAACTAAGACATCCTTTAGGCTACTAATTCTTCTGCCATTGGAATCACTAATAAAACCTTGATTTCTGGATCCTGCTTTGAATCAGGTTGGAGTCGCCAGGTGAATGATTTTAGCCTTCCTATGTCTGACCACTTTCCACCATCGGAAATCATATCTTATCCATGTCGTTCACACCTGGGGAAAATATGACCTTTCTCTCCCTGGAAATGGCCCCAAAAATGTTAGCGCTCCTTAGTTTCCCAAGCTAAGAAATCAAAACCAAAGAGGTAACCATAGACAAAAAATTTGACTTGGTAGCTAGCCCTAACAAATCAGAGAGGGCTCTCTCTAAAATCAACCAAAGGATGGCTGAGATGATCAGGGTTTTAGCCTAGGTATTTTTCACAGTAGGGTTTTGATTTAGGTTTTGTTGGATAAGAAGCACTAGGTTTAGGAACCAGGCCAAATGTTTCAAAATATCAACTGCAATTATAGAATGAGGCAATATAAATGTAACTAGTGAAAAAATTTGAGTTTTTCATTGTAGTGTGCTGAGGAAGAAATCATGTAGAAGCAGTATAATGAGATACATGAATGAATTCATCTACTTAGAAGATTAAAACATTTACATGAAAATCTCAGATAAAACATAGCATATGAGGCAATGTATCATGTTTAAAACATATGAGATTAACATAAGAAGAGCATAGATGGTTGATTGGACAAATTTATCCTCATATGTATAAGAAAAATGGAGGAAAAAAATGTCACTAACCACATCACAAGAATCCCATAAAAACAGTTGCAACTGCATGTAAATTACTTCTACAAATAGTTAAGTACACTAGTGCCAAAAGAGTGTGAACTCAAGAAATCCAACCCTCTCAATGACTTGATTCTAAGTACATATAAAAAAAACAAGATTCCACATCTAGGGATCAAATCCTAATCCATAGTAACTAATTAATGAACCTAATGACTCATTGCCTAATCCTAGGGAAGTTAGAAACAACTTTCCCCTTTTTTAGCTAACTAATTGAGCTTTTCTATCAAGGCATTAATCATAAGATTATTTACAAATATTACCATTATTAATCCTATTAATCATCAAACAACTCATAAGCCATCTGTTACATCAGCCAAATTTGACCTTTGACCTCTACATGTAATGAAAAGCCTTGAAACCCATAAATGCAACAAATTTTCTGAGAAACGCAGCAAGTTTTTTGGAAGATGATTTGGAGGCCCTCCCGAATGATTTTATTGATGAAAATGGTATGGTTGGAAATTTGAATATGTCTACTACACAATTGAGTCATAAATCACTACAAACACTGGCTCCAAACCTCTGAAAAATTGACTTGAAGTCAAACTATCCAAAAACGCAGCAAGTGCCCTCAAAAAGTGGCAGAAAGGTGAAAAATAGGCATTGTTTGACCATTTTATGAAAATTTATGAATCTCAAAGTCTCCCCGTGTACTTTTCTGACATCCTTATTCCATAACATATCTCCACATGCTTGAAATCATGCATTTCGACCTGCTGAGAAAAATCGCAGCAACTACTTGTTATGTTTTTGGGTAGTCAATTTTTTGCATTTTTTGTAAACAAAAGGGGTAAATGATGGACTAATATCTCTTTAACCATAAAAATTTTTACAAAACTGGGAGAGGATTTTGCATATAATTTTGTTTTTAATACAAACATCTCTCAGTTTTTGTCAATTCATTCCATTATTCTCGGAATTTGTGCCCCAAAAGAATCACTAAAACATGAAATTAAATTGGAGAATTTGATTTTCTGAAAATTAGGCTTCAAAATTTTCTTCATATCTCCCAAATAATAACACATGTGCATACACTGAAGGAGGTTTTTTTTTATTTGTTCTATTATTGACAAAAACCTCTTTCACTTTTGCAAAATTCATCTCCATCAATTCAAAACTGATTTTGAAGTAAAATTGTCCCTATGTGCACCAAAAGACCTCAAAACCCTAAAAACCAAGCCAATCACCTCCTTCTTCTAACACCTAAAATTTCAAACCTACAATTGTGACATGATATCTTTTGAAATTTAGGGCAAATAAACTTATTATATCATGATTATAACCCACCTCTTTCACTTTCCTAAAAAACCCTAGACAACCTGCCTTCTCAAATGATCTTCTAATAAATTTTGATGCATTAACCTATTGCATATGAGTTGGCTCATATCTAGAGATCTCTCCTCCATTATACCTCCTCATTTCACTTTTCTTCACCATTTTTTTTGTTTCACTTTTGATATAAAACCCTAGTTTCAAACAAGAGAGGGAAAGGGACTTTGAGCTACAAAACAAGGCTAAAAATGCAGCAACTTGAGGGAAGAGAATGGAGGGAATGGGGGGCAGGAAAAAATATGGAAAAAAATATATGGGAGGTATGGATAGGTTTTAGGAACAAAATTAAAGTGCAATTTCCAAAAATTAGTGAGAAATGAGGGGGGGGGAAGGGAAAACACAGACTTGTACCAGAAGCGCAACAACAAGCTCTATTTGATAGGGTAAATGGTGAAATGAAGGAATGTTTAGTGATGGTAAGGGTGGGGAATGTTTAGTGAGGATAGAAAATGATGTGTGAACCCAAAATCAAGGATTTTTCCTCTCAAAATAATCAAAACAACATTGGAAGAGAAAACGCAACAAACCTTAGGGATAGATTTTGATCAAATTTCTGAAGAAAAAGGTTACATAGTGGGTTTGCAAGGTTGGACTTACTTTTTGAAAGAGAATTTGAAGCACAGATATGATGATTGAACCATTTCTTTCTCTCTTTGGCCTAAAAATCAAAAGGGCAGCAACACCCTCCATAAACTTAGCAAACTGATGAAAGATCAGTGATGGTGAAATTCAAACTTTTGATGGATATGGCAGCTCTTCGAAGAGGTAAGGAGGAGATCTTAAGCTCTTGGAAGGATATAATGAAGTTTTGAAATTATTTGATGTCCTTTATAACTTGAAAGCTTTATTTTGGCTAAATAGTGGAGTGACATCATGTACTTTTGACCAAATGACTTGATGATGTGATTTGTACTGCAACATCATTTCTTCAATAGGAAGGTTATATCTCCAATGTGACATAGATGTACCTATTATTCTCTTTAAAACACTTTATTTCCTAAGTGCTAACTCTCATGACAACTTACTAGTTTTGGATGATGATGACATGACTCCAAATGTAAATATGATGGCACTCATGACACTCCCATGATCAACCTTATGACACCATGACTCTTCCTTTCCAGATTATAAATAACGAAACTTTTGGCTAAATAGTGGAGTGACATCATGTACTTTTGACCAAATGAATTGATGATGTGATTTGTACTACAACATCATTTCTTCAATAGGAAGGTTAGATCTCCAATGTGGCATAGATGTACCTATTATTCTCTTTAAAACACTTTATTTCCTAAGTGCTAACTCTCATGACAACTTACTAGTTTTGGATGATGATGACATGACTCCAAATGTAAATATGATGGCACTCGTGACACTCTCATGATCAACCTTATGACACCATGACTCTTCCTTTCCAGATTATAAATAACGAAACTTAATAAAGGAAAAATGACATATGGTGACTAAATGTATCATGCAACTTATTATGAATTGACCTTGATGACAATGAAATGAGAGTATCATTACACTTATACAATGACCTGACCATTTGAAAACCAAGAGAGATGTCAAATTTTATTAGAAAATATAACAATTTGACCATAAGACTCTGACTATAATGAAAAGAGTAAATTTTGATCACTATGACTATTGGGCACTAACATTGGCTCCAATGGTTATGGAAGCTCCTTTAGGAGGTGTCAAGAACACTGTATACCAAGTCGCCTTGTTCATTGGGCAATGGAGTCACTGCATCTACAATCCTTAAACTGACTCAAATCAAACTGAAAATCGAACTGTACATTGTCAACTGCAAACTCTACTGGAAACTAGCACTGAAAAAGATGCTCATAATGTTGAGTTTATTCATCACACCTTAACTACTCTAACTGATCCATAAGAAATATGATCAAGTGAAGGCGAAGATCCAGTGCAGCGATGAAATAAAATGGCTATCTGATTTCTTGCTCCTCCTACCTTCCTCAAAGGAAAAGTGTTGTGGTAATGACAACCCAAACTGAAAGCTAAACCCAATCTTTGTGTTGGAAAAGAAAAAAAAATGTGATCTCCACTGATGTTTTCAATAGATTTGCAAATGGATCTTCCAAAACATATAGGACCTCTTCTTGTTGTCCAATATCTTCAGGCTCTTTACTAGAAACTTCAGAAAGATTTATAAATGGAAAACCATCAATTTGGTTGTTCAAATCTTAATTCCTCTCATCCAAAAGAGAAGGTTTTGGATGCTCATGGAAAACTTTAAATGAAGCAACCACTTCAAGTATATTCAATTCCTCATGTGCTTCTAGTGTTTTTGGTTCCACGTGTGCTTCAATAGGAAGAATATCAATCTGGTTGTCACAAGGATCAAGGAAAAAAAATTCTTATTCGGTATTGCCTTGCAAAAGTAGATGATCATTGCCATACGATGGTTCACTTCTCAAGTTTTTTGTACATGCAATTTCAAAATTATGACTTGGACCAATTTCTTCTTGATACAAAATCTCAGAAAATGAATCAGATAAAAAAACAACTTGAATGATTATCCTCATACTTTTGACTGCATAAAGACTGACAAGGCTACAAATCTTTGTTAACTTCATGGGATATAATCTGATTGTAAGGATGCAAATCTATTTCATCTTCAAGAAAAGAAGGAGTTTATTTGTGTTGTGAATGATCCTTTGTATCAAGGCAGCTAAGGTCTATTATTTTCTGTTGGGAAGAAAATTCATAAAGGGCTTCTATGATCTCATAATCCAGACACTCTTCATCACCAAAAGCCTCTTCAAGGTATTGAATGAAATCTTCACACGATTCACAACAATTTTCGAACAACAAGAATGAATGATGATATTTTCCATAAAAATCAAATAATGTTGTGTGGAAATATTTAAGAGAGAATCATCTACCTGTATTCAACCCTTCATACCATGATCTTGATTTCCCTTCCAGGGTAGCCATAAACATTTTCATCAAACAATCTTCATGAAACCTAATCCCAAGCTTATGTATATGCCAATGAAATTTTATTAGATGTTGAATGGCCTCATCCTTGTTTCCATCTACGAAATTGGGCAGATAATTTTTCCAATCTATGAAGGCATTTGATTTGAAAAACTAGGAATGTGGGAATGATTCATAGGAGCATACCTTTAAGAAATTTAATACATCTTGATAACAACAGATGAACTAAGGCATCCTTTAGGCTATTGATTCCTCTGTCAGTGGAATCACCAATAAAACCATGATTTCTAGATCCTGCTTTGAATTAGGTTGGAGTCATCGAGTGAATGATTTCAGTCTTCCTATGTTTGATCACTATCCACCATCAACAATCATATATGATCCTTGTCGTTCATACCTGGGAAAAATGTGACCTTTTGCTCCCCAGCAACGCTGCAAAAAATTTTAGCACTCCTTCGTTTCCCAAGGCTGAGAAAGGAAACCAAAGAGGTAACCATAGACCAAACTTTTGACTTGGTATCTAGCCCTACAAAATTAGAGAGGGCTCTCTCTAAAATAAACCAAAGGATGGTTGATATGATTAGGGTTTTGGACTAGGTATTTTTCACAGTAGGGTTTTGATTTACGTTTTTTTGGATAAGAAGCACCAGGTTTAGGAACTAGGCCAAATATTCCAAAATATCAACTGAAATTATAGAATGAGGCAAGAAAAATGTAACTAGTGACACAATTTGAGTTTTTCATTGTAGTGTGGTGAGGAAGAAATCATGTAGAAGGATTAAAATGAGAATACATGAATGAATTCATTTACTTAGAAGATAAAAACATTTACATGAAAATCTCAGATAAAACAGAGCATATGAGGCAATGTGTCATGTTTAAAACTTATGAGATTAACACAAGAATAACATAGATGGTTGCTTAAACAAATTTATCATCAGATGTATAAGAAAAATGGAGGAAAACATTGTCACTAACCACATCACAAGAATCCCATAAAAATAGTTGCAACTTCCTGTAAATTTTTTGTGCAAATAGTTAAGTACACTAGTGCCAAAAGAGTGTGAACTTCAAAAATCCAACCCTCTCAATGACTTGATTCTGAGTACATATAGAAAAAAAATAAGATTCCACCTCTATGGATTGAATCTTGATCCATAGAAACTAATTAATTAACCTAATGACTCATTTCCTAATCCTAGGGAAGTTAGAAACAACTTTCCCCTTTTTTAGCTATCTAATTGAGATTTTCTCTCAAGGCATTAATCATAAGATTCTTTACAAACATGACCATTAATAAGCCTATTAATCATCAAACAATTC
The DNA here is from genome assembly GCA_034641835.2 of Pinus albicaulis. Classification (NCBI taxonomy): domain Eukaryota; kingdom Viridiplantae; phylum Streptophyta; class Pinopsida; order Pinales; family Pinaceae; genus Pinus; species Pinus albicaulis. The sequence goes on from CM076575.1 coordinate 1,296,196,018, forward strand.
ATGATCTAGCTGTTAGATTGAACAAATTTTACCTTTCACCTCCACGTGTAATGAAAAGCCTTCAAACCCAGAAACACAACATTTTTTCCCAGAAACACAACAACTTTAGCAGAAGCCCGGCAAGTTTTTTGGAAGATGATTTGGAGGCCTTCCCGGATTATGTTTTTGATGAAAAAGTTATGGTTTGAAATCTTAATATTTCTACTACACAATGGATTCATCAAGTACTACAAACACCGGCCCAAACCCCTGAAAATTTGACTTGAAGTCAAACTATCCAAAAACACAACAAGTGCCCTGAAAAGGTGGCAGAAAGGTGAAAAATAGGCATTGTTTGACCATTTTCTGAACATTTATGAATCTCCAAGTGTCCCCATGTACTTTTCTCACATCTTTATTTCATAAGCTATATCCACATGCTTTAAATCGTACATTTAGACCTCCTGAGAAAAAGCACATCAACTACTTGTTGCTTTTCTGGGTAGTCATTTTTTTGCATTTTTTGTAAAAAAGGGGTCAAATATGGACTAATTTCAATTTAACCATAAAATATTTTACAAAAATAGGAGAGGTATTTGTATATAAGGTTTTTTTTAATACAAACCTCTCTCATGTTTTTAAAATTCATTTCCATATTCTCGAAATTCATGCCACAAAAGAATGACTAAAACAGGCAATTAAATTGGGGAATTTGATTTTCTGAAAAATAGGCTTCAAAATTTTGCTGCATATCTCCCCAATCATAACACCTGTGCATAAACTGAAGGATTATATTTCTCTTTGGTCTATGATTGACAAAAAATTCTTTCACTTTTGTAAAATTCATCTCAATCACTTCAAAAACTGATTTTGAAGTAAAAGTGCCCCTCTGTGCAGTAAAAGACCTCAAAACCATAAAAATCACGCCAATCACCTCGTTATTCTGACACTTGAAATTTCACCCTTGAAATTGTGACATGATATCTTTTGAAATTGAGGGAAAATAAACTTTTTGTATCATTACTATAACCCACCTCTTGCACTTTTCTACAAAACCCTAGACAGACTGCCTGCTCAAATGATCTTCTAATAAATTTTGATGCATTGACCTCTTGCATATGATTTGGATCATATCGAGAGATATATCCTCCATTATAAATCCTCCTTTCACTGGTCTTCACCATGTTTTTTTTTTCACTTTTTAAAGAAAACCCTAGTTTCAAACAAGAGATGGTAAGGGACTTTGAGCTGCAAAACAGGGCTAAAAACGCGGAAATTTGAGGGAAGGGAATGAAGGGGATGGGGGGTAGGAAAAAATATGAAAAAATTATGGGAGGTAGGGATAGGTGTTAGGAACACAACTAAAGTGGAATTTTCCAAAATGAGTGAGAAATTGGGGGGGGGGGACACAGACTTGTGCCAGAAGCGCAGCAACAAGCTGGGTTTGATAAGGGAAATGGTGAAATGAAGGAATTGTAGTGAGGGGAATGGTGGGGAATGTTTAGTGAGGATAGTGAAGGATGTTCGAACCCAAAATCAAGGATTTTTCCTCTCAAAAAAATCAAAGCACTAATGGAAGAAAAAAAGCAGCAAGAAAACGCAACAAACCCTAGGGATAGAGTTTGATCAAATTTCTGAAGAAAAAGGTTGCATAGAGTGTTTTCAAGGTTGGAATTACTTGTTGAAAGATCCTTTGAAGCGCTGAGATGATAATTTAACCCTTTATTTATCTCTTTGGCCTCCAAATCAAAATCGCAACAACACCCTCCAGAAATGTTGCAAATTGATGAAAGAGCAGTGATGGTGAAATTCGAACTTCTAATGGATATGGCAGCTCTTCAAAGAGGTATAGAGGAACTCTTGAGCTCTTGGAAGGATATAATGAAGTTTTTAAATGCTTTTATTTCCCTTTATAACTTGAAAACTTTATTTTGGCTTGATAGTGGAGTGACATCATGTACTTTTGACCAAATACTTGATGATGTGATTTGTACTGCAGCATCATTTCTTCAATAGGAAGGTTAGATCTCCAATGTGACATAGATGTACGTATGATTCTCTTTAAAACATTTTATTCCCTAAGTGATAACTCTGATGACATATCGCTAGTTTTGGATGATGATGACATGACTCCAAATGTAAATATGATGACACTCATGACACTCTCATGATCAACCTTATGACACCATGACTCTTCCTTTCCATATTATAAATAACGACACTTAAAAAAGGAAAAATGACCTATGGTGACTAAATGACTTATGAATATGACTATGAATTGAACTTTATGACCATGAAATGAGAGTAGCATTACACTTATACAATGACTTGACAATTTGACTTCCAAGAGAGATGTCAAATTTTATTTGAAAATATAACAATTTGACCATAAGACTCTAACTATAGTTAAAAGAGTAAATTTTGATCACTGTAACTATTGAGCACTAACAAGAGTAACCCACAACAATAAGCACTTGAAGATTCAAAGAAGAATATCACGTATGTTCCCTTATTGGCCATGCTAAATTTGTTGTAACCTTTTGAGTTAGAAACAAATTCTTGTATATATGCATTAGGAGCGCAATAAGAAAAATTATGGATTACTATTCAAAGTTGTTTCATAATTTACCAAAATTCTAAATCATTTTCATATCTTAATATTAAATAATGATATTACAATACATTCGATAATTAAAATTAATTCATATATACAAAGATGAAATTCAAGCAATAATAAAATTGTTGCATGTGTAAAAAAAATATTATAAAAAAATAAACATAATATTAATTAAATATAATAAATAAATATATTTTGAAAATATTAAATTATTAATAAAAATAATATATATATATATATATATATATATATATATATATATATATATATATATATATATATATATATATATAATTTGTATATTAATATTACATTATATATATATATATATATATATATATATACATATACATATACATATACATATACATATACATATACATATACATATTAATATTAATTTTCAAATTATAATTTGTATATTAATATTACATTATATATATATAATGTAATATTAATAAACAAATTATTTAGCCCCTAGGGTTACATCATTTGGTTGATTCTATGTCGTTAAATCACCTTTGTTGTTGAGAGGTCACCGAAGGACGTTATTTTGACTAGGATTTTCCTATTAAGCAAGAGATTTGTAAATTTAAAATTATGTTCATTTAGAATTTGGTTGGTAAAATTTATAAAAAATATAAAACTTGCATCGTAATTAAACTATGATAATGCCTAAAAAATTTAGGGAAATTTGATTATTTTATGAAATAAAAATATTTAGGTTATATGATTGACTTAGTCCCAAAATATCTGGTTATATTGATTATCTTCTAGCTTACCACCTTTTTTTGTGTGTAAAGGTTTGACTTTATATTACGGTGCCAAAAATATGCAATGTGTTTTTCCTAGTGTTATGGGCCGCCCTATTGGGAAGCCGGCCTAATAACACATATTGAGCTTATTAAGGTTACACAAGTTTTTCTTGACTAGTCTTTCTGGCAAAAAATACTGAAAATTCAAGCTAGAGCTACAAAAATATTGATTACAAAAAGGAGGGCTTCCCTTTGATGGGCATGACTGAATTCGACAAAATTGAGAGGGAAATTCCATGATTTTTTTCTACATAATAGAAATATTAGTGAAACATTGGACCATTTTTATGATGGGAACTTGAGAGGATTTGAATAGCTTGGCTCACCCTCCTGTCGAGAGCGACCTTTCCAACTTTATACTCGGTTGAACTTTTTGACTGGGCGCTAGTAGTCTCGACGTGAAAAGGTGGGTGTCAATTCTAAATCACGGAGTTTGCAGTTGAGCCTTCCATCGATGCCCTTGAATCAAAAATTAAGCACTCTGAAGTAGTCCAAGCAGGGGGGGCCCAAATTTCCAGACCTTTGTGAGAGGGAATGTATCCAAGTCCCCCACTTCTGCCAATGTCATTGAGAATTTTCCCATTAGTGGAAGAAACTTATATGGGTCAAGAGTGGTCAAATTGCAAATCTTGGAGAAAATTCGATGGCCGATTTGGCTTTGTGGTAAGTAAGAAGAAGAATTCCCACTTATAGAGAACAATCTCCTACATCATTCACTCAGGAGCCCTGAGTCATGGCCACGCTGTCATACCCGGTATCCCTATAGCAAATTTCCTAAAATTCCCTATGAGCTAGTACATGCAAATAATTATGAATCCAAGAAGCCCACTGGAAAGTGAGATAAATATTGTAAGGCTAGGAGGCCACTGCTAAAAACCACAACCACCCTGTGAATTGATGCCTAGAAGGCCTGAGCATAATGCCCACTGCTATGAAGGTATTCCATCGTTGAGATAGGCAAATCAAGCTTGAAAATGGACCAATTGTCGACTGGGAGTAGAGAATGAACATAAACTGAATTTCTTCTTCTTGTGATCACCACCATACTCACTGTAGCTTTTGAAATTTGTTGAGTTCTGAAGGTTAACAGAGTTATACGATAGCATGTGTACGGATGTCAGCTTAACCATATTCCATCCTTGTCCTGCATGACAAGAGCCAATGATGAATCATTATGGATCTCTGATGATCCATTATGAACCATTATGAGCATATAATGAACCTCCGTCATGTTCCTGCGAGTGAAACGACCTTCAGAGTGTAAAACCATCCTCCCACATTTTCCCAAGTTAACCGATTTTTTGGGGTAAACATGTGATGAGAGGCTACTATGATCCTATTCGGCCTCGTAGGTCACCTTAAGGTAGTGGAACCAACTAAAAACAACCAAACTAATCATCCACACAACCAACATAACCTCCAAGAGCTACCCCACCTTTCCAAGTGACCAACCCCTGAGAAAACTCAACAAATCAACGACTTAGACCCCCATCTACTCCCTTGACAAGCCCTCCAAGCTACTTTGGGTCCCAGTCGCTTCCATGAGTCTACAGCCTTTTTCTTCCAATGTTATGCCAGTGAATATGGGATTTAAGTCTAAATTTCAGGGCTAGGACCCAGTCACTGCCCAGAACTTCATGGAATTGAAAAAAATGGAATGAAACACAGAGACAATGATACCAATGCAAATTATTGAATATAAACTTGACTAGACCTCTACTAGCCATGACAAACATTTCATCAAACATGTCACAAATATGCATTCTATAGGTTTAAACAACATATATGAGCATATGGTTCTCATACTTATCTTAGAATCACTAAGAATCACTGATGACTTATGTGATTAAATGCATTATCATCTATTAGGTCATATATTCATTTATCATTCATCTCCAATTCAAAACATGATGAGAGCCATATCTTTTCACTATCATAAAACATATTCATAACCAACATATAAAAAACATAAATATTGAGGATACAACAACCATAAATGTTACATATAATCCAGTACATTTTCACATAATATACCAAACCACCTCACCCTCATCAATAGAAATAGGCTTTACTACAATGCTCACTAGATCACCAGGCCATAAACAAGCATGGATGCCACCATATTTCTCCACCTACAACATGATTATTTTCATGTCTCCTAGTCTTTAGGCTTTACCACAATCCACATTCTGATCTAGGGATCACTAGGCCATAACCAATACACTACTCTCCATGATTTACTATATATCCTACCATTCATCGGTAAGGCTTCCTAGGCTTGATCAAGGGAAACTACCTCTAGGCTTTACCATGTATCCTTCCATTCACCAATCAAGGATTCCTAGGCCCACCAAGGAAAAGAATACCTGAATTTACCGAAACCCATAGTTTGGTTTAGGGGTTACTAGGCTAGTGGATTTTCGAAAATCCACGCTCTGGTTCAGGGATTACTAGGCCATGTGTTCTTTCATTCAGAGATCCACCTCACTCAATTTTGAATCCATCTAACTATCCATCTCAACCAAAACATGAGAACCCCATCACACCATGTCTATCCAAAATTGGAGAGGAAATGCTGAAGAACATTTTCACACCTGGAAAAACCCATTCCAATGACAGCAAGAGAACCAAGAACACATATGCATAACCATCCATGCCAAATATAGCAAGGAAATCACACATGCAAATCGATACTTGCAAGTAAACCCATTGTAGATACTTAATCCTACTCTTCCTTACTTTATATTTTCTTCCTCTTTTCCTTCTTTTCCTTTCTTGATCCAAATCTGAAATGCTCCAAGAAAAATCTAAGTGCATAAGAGTTTGAGAGAGAGGGAATAAAGAGATAGCTCCAAAAATCAACTAACAAAAGGTACCAACTGGTTATGAGAAGCCTTTTTATCAATTAGGCCTATATTTTCTTCATTTTCCATTATTTTCCTTCATTTTCCTCCTCATGTGAAACATGTGACCTTTCACCTTCCTTTTCTCCTAATTTCCATTATTTTCATAAATAAATTTCCGAAAATGTCATTTTTCCTTTCCAAATTCCTTTGTTGTTACCTTTTCCAATTTCCTTAGCCATAATAAACCAAATGAACACCCACACTAGGATATTTTTTCCCAAAATTCATCTTGGAATAAGTGTCCCATAACCGTGGTTATTATTTTTCCTTTATTAACTTTTATTACATGGAAATTTCACTAAGGTTGTTACAAAACCCTCCCCCTTAGGGGAACATCTTCCTCGGTTTTCAATGACACCTATAACCAACAAGACTGCTAAAAGAAAAACACACTGCCCATGGAGCTTTATAACTTATCTCGTTGTAGTTGTTAGTATGAATCTTTCGTCGTAAAAGACCACTTTAGCTACGCATAAAAAATAGCCCTAACATCGATTATGGCTGCCAAATATCTTTAAATCTGCAATTAAGTGATCCAAATAATGTTGCACAAATCTAGATCTAAGCATAAAAGACATTAAGCAGATAAAGTAGAATGTGGCTCCATGCATCCAATAGACAAGACATGAACGATGTATTTGAAAGAAATTTTTATATTATATTGAAAGGGGGCACCTGAGAGGAAAACAAGAAAGGTGTTTTCTGGTTCTCCTCAATGGGATGGGTTCTTTAAAGTCCTCAGCATTTCAGATCTAAAATTCCTCTCTCTTGTTGTTGTAGAAAACCTAGACAAACATAGAACTCAATGGGAGCTCATAAGGAAAAAATGGAGAATGTGACCTGGTATAGATCCAGAGTGATCTAATGCAATGGAGGTGACTAATGAATGGGGAAAACCCTTCTATTTATAACAAAATATTGGGGTGTTCTAGAACTCGGTGCATGAATAAAATATTATTAATCAAATTCTAGAATCACCCTTTAGGAATATTTTATTATATTTGTTGGAGGGAAAAGGTCTTGTGACTTGGGTCAATTCCTTTATTTATAAACAATAAATAAATAAATGATTTATTTATTATTTTAGGGAGATGGTGGAAATATAATTAAATAAATAATGATTTATTTAATTATTTAAAAATGATTTAGTCAAATTTAACTAGGAATATTATTTAAATAATGATTTAAATAACTTATTCCTAGGAAATGATTAAATAAATAATGATTTATTTAATTAATTTCCTTGTTTTGGGTTAAATATGACCAGGGAATATAGACAAATGTTATTTCATATGGTGAAAGCAATTTTACTTAGGGTAAAATTGGTCTTACATGGTGTACTTGGGTTCATCTAATGATAATAGGTTAGATGACCAAAAAAATGGTGTAACAGTAGTATTTACAATGATCCACCTGCTGAGAAGCAAACCAACATGACAGTATGACAACATGACAACCATAATGACATGACACCCGTACCACTTATTGGAGCATTATAATACAGCTCGTGGCAGTATTTACATCCATATACATATGTAAATATACCAAAACATCATACCAAGCACATACCCTAACATATACCAATAATATGCATTTTCTCAACCAGTGAATAAAGAAGGATACATAGCTCGCATCTGAACTGCCATATCCCATGTATCTTCATCCGACCTAAAGTGCTTCCACTACACTTTAACCTACTCGATTTTTCGGTTCCGGAGCATGAGCACCTTTCTCTGCAATATACACTGAGGTTTCAATTGGAATTATCCATTTGGCTCCACCTGCAATACATACTAGGAAATCACATTATCAACATGTTTAACATACTTCTTAAGCAACAACACATGGAAAACATCATGGACTTTCACTCTCAAAGGCAGTGCAAGTCTATAGGCTACTAGCCTAATCCTTTAAAGAATCTTTAAAGGTCCACAAAATCGAGGTGCCAGCAAGGCACATGACCCAATCCACAAGGATCTCTTCTTGGGCCTTATGCGCAAGTACACATGTTCCCAACCTGAAACGCCTTAAACAACCTATTCCGATCTGTATAAATTTTCTTCCTGTTTTGTGTTTCCTTTATATTCATCTTTATCACTTGCATTTCCTATTCCATTTACACCAACATGTCTGGTCCAATGAACACCTTGTTAACTGGATCACTCCAACTGATGGGAGTATTTCAAATTTCCCATACAATGCCTCAAATAGACTCATTCTCAAATATTCCTGATACCCATTGTTGTAAGAAAACTCAACCAATGGAAGGTACTCCTCCCATCTCCTCTATTGATGCATCACATACATCCTCAACTTGTCCTCCAATATCTTGTTGACCCTCTCAGTCTGTCCATTTATCTATGGATGATAAGTTTTCTTGAAGGCCAACTTTGTACCTAAATCTACAAACAACTCCTTCAAAAAATTGGAAGTGAAATTTTCATCCCTGTATGACACAATCTTCTTTGGAACACCATGTAATCTGACCACATCTCTGATGAACACCTGTGCAAAATCACTAATTGAATACGTAGTCTTCACTGGAATGAAGCGTGCTAACTTATTCAACCTATCCACCACAACCATGATGGAATCATGCTATCTAGATGTCCTCAACAAATCTGTAATGAAATCCATGGAAATGACCTCCCATTTCCACTCTGGAATCGAAATCAGTTGTAGAAATCCACCTTGATGTTTACACTCTTCCTTTACCTGCTGACAGTTGAAAAACCTAGCCACAAACTCTGCCACATACTTCTTCGAATTCTTCCAATAATAATAATAAATTAATGTCATTGGTGTCTTCAGGTTGCCTTGGTGACCTAAATACGGTTTCGCATGAAACTCCCTCAATATATTCTTCTTGAGTTCACTACTGTCTTGAACATATATCATGTCCCTAAATCTGATCAAGCCATCTGTTGAGAGATGATACTTCACATCTTGAGTACTTGTACCTATACCACTACTTGTAATTGTACTTGTACCACTACCTATACCACTACATGTACTTGTACATGTACTCTATTGTAACTTGTGCATGAGCCCTCTATACCTTTTGTCTTGTTGACCTGCATGTAAAATCCAATCATGTAAGTGTGTCCCATAGGAACTCATAGTTGCAATGTGATTTACCTGTATCCACATGCTAATATCATCTGCAACCCCATTCTCTTTTCCCTTGATGTACCTAATCTCGAATTAAAACTCACTGATTGTGGCCAACCATCTAGCTTGCCTGGAATTCAGATTTGGTTTGTCAAACAAGTATCTCGGCCCACTATGATCACTCATCAATACAAACCTCCTACCAAGAATATTGTTCCCCCACATCTTCAATGCATGAATGACCATTTCTAACTCAAGATCATGTGTCAGATAATTCTACTCGTTCTCATTCAATTTCCACAACTCATAACACACTGCCTATCCTTCCTTCATAATGACCCCAACAAGCCCTCTCTTGCAAGCATCTATACACACTACAAACTCTTTTTCTGGTTCTGCAATCTTTAACACTTGAGAATTTGTCAACAACTACTTCAATTGTTAAAAACTTGTTGCACATTCCTATGTCCATTCAAATTTATTACCTTTCCTCTGCAATGACGTAATAGGATATGCAATGTGAGAGAAGTTCTTGATGAACCTCCTATAGTATCATGCTAGCCCCATGAATGATCTTACCTGATCCAAATTTCTTGGAGTTTCCCACTCCATGATAGCTCTTGACTTCTCTAGATCCATTGTTATGCCTTCCTTGCAGACCACATGCCCCAAGTAATGTGCCTATGTCTAAAAGAAACTGCATTTACCGAGCTTAGAATACAACTTATTTTCTCTCAACAATCTCAATACGGTCATTAAATGCTCGGCATGTTCTTCATCATTCTTATAATATATCAAGATTCCATTAATGAATACAATAACAAACTTGTCTAGATAAAGACACAACACACGATTCATCAAACACATAAATGTTGTTGTAGCATTATTCAAACCAAATGGAACTAAAAAAAGCTCATATTTCCCATACCTGGTCCAAAAAAATTTCTTGTAAATTTCCTCTTCCTTGATGCATACCTGATGACATATATATCTCACATCAATCTTTGAGAACATTGTTGCTCCCTTCAACTAATCAAATAAGTAATTAATCATCGCCAACAGATACTTTTTCTTGATGGTCACTTTGTTCAACTGCCTGTAATCAATGTATAACCTGAGATTACCATCCTTATTCTTAACAAACAATATCGGTGCACCCCATGGTGATACACTTGGCCTAATGTATCCCTTGTCAAGCATTTCATTCAACTGCAACTTTAGCTCTACTAACTCTCGAGTACTCATCCTATAAAGTGCCTTTGATGTTTTTGCTTCCCCTGATACCAACTCAATAAAAAATTCCACTTCTCTATGAGGTGAAAACTCGAAAGTATTTGCTAGAAACACATCATGAATTTGTTGTAAAATCGGGTACCTATTCAATATATCTGCATACTCATACTCCTTACCTTTATCACTATAAATTTTCACTACAATTAATGCACGCCCTTTTCTATGATTATGCTTTTCCTACATAGATGTCACCATCATAACTGATGTTGCTTTCTTATTAGCTTGTAATATTATTTGCTCCCCATTTTCATCCAGGCACTCAATGGATTTGTCATAATCGTCCACTTTGATCCTATGAAGATATAACCAATCCATACCAAAAATCATGCTATATGAACCCAACCGAAATACATTCAAATATTTTGATGTGCATACCATTCAACTCAAATGCACAAGCTCTTACCCAGTGATGAACTTGCTTCTTGGTACATGTATCCAACTGCAGTAATCAACACTCTACATGCACTTATTTATTCAAACCACACTTATCCACCACGTCAGGTTTCACATAACTATAATTAGATCCAGGTTCAATCAAAATATGAACAAATTGATCACAAAAATTATTTTCCATCTCAATGATAGATGTCTAATGATTTGCATGCCTATTATCCAGTGTTGAATAGATACAAGGAATGTTCTTCCCAACATCCTCGACAATATGTGCCTCTTGTGCATTATAGATATGAGGCCTACCACCCTAATTTTGTAGACAATACCTTTTAAGATTCTCCTTACCATATATCCAACACTCCAACCGTCATGTACCATCACCTCTATTATGTTGTTGTAACCCATCTCCCTTTCTAGCTGCATTGAACTTTTTATTTGGTGCAAAATTATCTTATCTTTTGCATTTTTAGGCCTTATTCTTTTCGATTGCCATTTACCCTTAACTTTATATTTATCCTTTCCTTTCCACCCTTACTGAGATTCATTCTTACACTTTGACTGCTCATAACAGTGCTTTAGTTTCCCAATAACTTCTTCAAGTGACCGAGGATCATCATAATCAATCTAATCTCTAAATGCTAATGGAAATCCACTGACAAATATTTGAACTTTAGCCTTTTCATCTTTAAGATACGGTAAATACCTCAATAGCACCAGGAAATTGGTCATATATTCCTCATATGTCATCGATCCCATTTTAAGCTCATAGAATTCCTTGGCTTCGCTATCATAGTACCTTTCCAACAAGTACTTCTTTCTGAAGATCCTTTTGAATTCATGCCAACTCAACTCCTTTGTCTTGATGTATCTAACCCATTTTACATCTTCCCACCAGATTTCTGCTCTACCTTTCAAGTTGAAGATAGTTATTCTAACCTTCATATTATGTGTATACTCATGCAGTTTAAATAACTTATTCATGTCAAGTAACCAAGCCTCTCCATCCTCAGGCTTCTTAAACTCTCCATCAAAAGTAGGTGTTTTATCTTTCTTTAACTCATCCTTCAAGTATCCCCTATCACTCCTTCTATAAGGGTGATAAAAATGATGATCATAGTGCCTGTCAAAACCAAAACTAGACTAGTACATGTGTCCATCACCTCTCCTATCTGAAGTATCCAAAAAACTACCATATTTTATCATGTCATATCTATCTGACTTGTGACCACCATGAGACCTACTTCCATATGCCCCATTAGTCCTATTCTCGTTTCCATAGCAAATTTGGAGTGGTCCTTGTATTTTCAATTCTAAAAAACTATAAAGAATTACTGCATTGACTTCTTCTTGTTTTTCTTGTGCCTGCATGATTATATCATTATTTACTTTGCAACTCCTTATTTCTTCCTTCAAACTCCCCAATGTGTCTTCTAAGTCAGAAGAGTGCCCAACACCACCCTGCTCATCTTATTCATAGGGATAATCTTTGTAGTCTACCATCTTGCTAGTCATCTTGATCTCTTCCTGCAAGGCATACTAAGTCAGCTAAACCAAATCATAAACAAACCAACGTGCCTTAGTGTAACTTAGGGAGGATATCTCATTAGACCGACCAGATTAGGACAAATATGTGTATATAAACATAATGATATTAGCATTTAATCATTATCTCAACCATTATCCAATTTTCAATGCATTATCATACCCACCACGCATCATTATTGCATGCATAGCAAATACAACCATAACACTGACTAGACGCAATTCATGCATAATAATATATGTGTGGCCCGCATGCATACACATTACATACAAATATTCACATGCATATCCAATTCATAACCTACATACACCCATGACGATCACATCCAATCAATAACACCATCAACTTTCACATGGTGACACTACTACAACCATGACCAACACTAATGTTTGATCCATCTATTCAATGCTTGATATTTTCTTCCTCTTTTCCTTATTTTCCTTTCTTGATCCAAAGCTAAAATTCTCCAAGAAAACTTTGAGTGTCCAAGAGTGAGAGAGAGAGAGAATAAAGAGAGAGCTCCAAAACTAAACTGACAAAAGGTACCAACTGATCCTCGGAAGCCTTTTTATCAATTAGGCCTCAATTTTCTTCATTTTCCATTATTTTCCTTCATTTTCCTCCTCACGTGCAACCTGGGACCTTTCACCTTCCTTTCCCCCAATTTCGATTATTTTTGTAAATAAATTGCCAAAAAATCCATTTTTTCCTTTCCAAATTCCTTTGCCATTGCATTTTCCAATTTCCTTAGCCATAGTAAACCAAATGACACCCACACTAGGATGCTTTTTTTCCCAACATTCATCTTGGAATAAGTATCCCATAATTGTGGTTATTATTTTTCCTATATTAACTTTTATTACGTGGAATTTTCACCAAGGTTGTTACAGAAAACTCCCCCTTAGGGGAACATCTTCCTCTGTGTTCAATGACACCTATAACCAACAATATTGTTGAAAGAAAAACATACTACCCATGGAGCTTTATAACTTAGCTCATTGCAGTATTTACAATGATCCACCTGCTAAGAAGAAAACCAACATGACAGCATGACAACATGACAACCATAATGACATGAAACCCATATTGCTCGGTGCTTATTGGAGCTTTATAATACAGCTCATGGTAGTATTTACATATATATACATATGTACATATACCAAAACATCATACCCTGTATATACCCAAAAATATACCAAGCATATACATTCTCTCAACCAACGAATAAAGAAGGATACATATCTCGCATCTTATATGTTATCTCCCATGTATCTTCATCGAGCCCGAAGTGCTTCCACTACACTTTACCTACTTGATTGCTCAGGTCTGAAGCATGAGCACCTTTCTCTGCAATATACGCTGAGGCTTCGGTTGGAATTATCGATCTGTCTCCACCTGCAATACAGACTATTCAATCACATTATCAACATATTTAAGATACTTCTTAAGCAATGACACAAGGAAAACATCATGGAATTTCATTATGGAAGGCAATGCAAGTCAATTGGATACTAGCCCAATCCTTTCAAGAATATTGAAAGGTCCACAAAATCGAGGTGCCCGCTTGGCATGTGATCAAATCTGAAACGATCTCTTTTTGGGCTTGATGCGCAAGTACAAATGTTCCCCAACCTGAAACTCCTTAAACAACTTGTTCTGATCTGTATAAATTTTCTTCTTCACCTATGTTGCCTTTATATTCTTCTTGATCACCTACATTTCCTATTCCAATTTCCACCAACATGTCTAGTCCAATGAACACCCTGTTAACTAGATCACTCCAATTGATGGGAGTATTGCAAATCCACCCATACAATGCCTCAAATAGACTCATCCTCAAATATTCCTAATACCCATTTTTGTAAGCAAACTCGACCAACAGAAGGTACTCCTCCCATATCCTCTACCAATGCATCACATACATCCTCAACATGTCCTCCAATATCTTGTTGACCCTCTCAGTCTGTCCATTTATCTGTGGACGATAATTTGTCTTGAAGGCCAAATTTGTACCTAAATCTACAAACAACTCCTTCCAAAACTTGGAAGTGAACTTTGCATCCCTGTATGACACAATATTCTTTGGAACACCATATAATATAACCACATCTCTGATGAACACCTGTGCCACATCACTATTTGAATACTTAGTCTTCACTGGAATGAAGTGTGCTACCTTAGTCAACATATCCACCACAACCATGATGGAATCATGATGTCTAGATGTCCTCAGCAAATCTGTAATGAAATACATGGAAATGACCTCCCATTTCCACTCTGGAATCGCAATCAGTTGCAGCAAGAATAAATATAGTCATCTCGTTTCCTTTTCCATGGAAAGGTCATGAAAGGTCAACCCAGTAAGGTCCTGATCAACCTGATCAGCCCAGTCAGGTTCAACCCTTCTAATATGAATCCAACCTCGAGGAATTTTGACTCTCATCCTTAGATAAATAGAGAGGGGATAATATCCTTTCGGTCGTCATCATTCCAACATTAGATATTTTTTTGTATCCACTTGGATGTTTACACTCTTCCCTTACCTGTTGATAGTGAAAACACCTAGCCACAAACTATGCCACATCCTTCTATGGATTCGTCCAATAATAAACGTTTTTACTACCGGTAGTATCTTCTCGTTTCCTTGGTGACCTGAATACGGTTTCACATGAAACTCCCTTAATATAATATTCTTGAGTTCACTATTTTCTCGCACATATATCATGTCCCTAAATATAATCATGCCATCTGTTGAGAGATGATAGTTCACATCTTGATTACTTGTACCTGTAACACTACTTGTACATGTACTTGTACCACTACCTGTACCTGTAACTATACCACTACATGTACCTGTACCTGTACTTTATTGTAACATGTGCATGAGCCCTCTATACCTTTCATCCTACTAACCTACCTATAAAAATATGATCCTGTAAGTTTTTCCCATAGGAACTCATAGTTGCAACTTGATTTACTTGCATCTACCTACTAAGATCATCTGCAACCTCATTCTCTTTTCCTTTGATGTACCTGATCTCAAAGTAAAACTCACTTATCATGGACAACCATCTAGCTTTCCTGGCATTCATATTTGGCTGGTAAAACAAGTATCTCAACCCACTGTGATCACTCATCAATACAAACCTCCTTCCAAGAAGATAGTTCCTCCACATATTCAATGCCTGAATGACCATTGCTAACTCAAGATCATGTGTCAGATAATTATGCTCATGCTCATTCAATTTTGGCAACTCATAACACACTACCTATCGTTCCTGCATAAGGACTCCACCAAGCCCTCTCTTGCAAGCATCTATACACACTACAAACTCTTTTTCTGCGTCTGCAATATTTAACACGTGAGAATTTGCCAACAACTAGTTCAGATGTTCAAAATTGTTGTACGTTCCTCTATCCATTCAAATTTCTCACCTTTCCTCTACAGTGACATAATAGGATATGCAATGCAATAGAATTTCCTTATGAATCTCCTATAGTATCCTGCTAGCCCCATGAATGATCTTACCTCATCCACATTTCTAGGAGTTTCCCACCCCATGATAGCTCTTACCTTCTCTAGATCCTTTTCTATGCCTTCCTTATGCCTTCCTTGGAGACCACATGTCCCAAGTAATGTACCTATGTCTGAAATTAACTTCATTTACTGAGCTTAGAATAAAACTTATTTTCTCTCAGAAATCTCAATCATGCAGCTAAATGCTCAGCATGCTCTTCCTCATTCTTAAAATATGTCAATATTTCATCAATGAATACAATAAAAAACTTGTCCATATAAGGATGCAACACACTATTCATCAAACTATAATATTCCCAAATGGGGAATGCAGCAATACAAGACAGTTGTGCAGAGAAATTATGTTGATAATCTAAAACATAGCAGGAGGCCAATATGGAGACTCTTTATTTACATTTAGAACAGCAAAAGATATGCATAATATGGCCCATAATATTTACAACAGGAAATAGAAGTCTCCAATGGAAGAAAATCTTCAAAAAGAGGTGTTGCAATCACATGTATAGACTGAAAAAGGCTTGACAACGTTATTTTATTGAGCTGCAGCAGCTGATGATTAAACTTTAGATCTAGAGCATATAAGTGCATGAAATTTTAGATCTATAACATATCCATACACTATATAGGCTCCTATTTCAATTCCCCTTGGGGTTTCTAGCAAAACACCATGTACATGAAGTATATCTAAGATCGAAGTTGCGAATCTGCAGAAATATTCAATGATTCAGAAATGTACAGAAGTATGCAGATCAGATCTGATATGAAAATGACATAGATCCCCTCCAATGGATCTCCAAAGTGAAGGGCAGATCCCCAACACTTGAAACCCAGCTCCCCAAATGGTGTGCCAAAACACCCTGCAACGACACCTACAGGAAAAATGCATATATGGAAGTAAAACTGCGTTGTAGGGTTTAGAAAATGGTTTTCCATATGCCAAGATCATAAAATGAAGCTCAATATGTTCAATACTCTCCTGCCAATGGAATAGAATACTTCTCCACTAAAAAGGAGCACTGAAATGGTCTAGATCTGAGTAGATCTAACCTCCACTTGCTGCAGCTTTCAAATACAACCAAACCCTCAATAGGATCTGTGTTGTAATTGGAATAAGAAGCTTGGCCTCAAGCCAGATAGTGGACTATGCAATACAAGACTCTCCCAAGAGCTACTCAATGGGAAGAGGTGGGATTCCTATTGGAACGGGGTCTCCTAACAAGCTACGAAACTGGTCCATTTTGGTTAATTTTGATTATATTTAGTATAGCGCAGGGGTTTTGGGGCGATTCAAAGCCCCGAACGAATTGTAATGGGTCAAAGGGTAAACTAAGGGTTCGAAAACCATGGGTTGCGGACCATAGGAATGTTGAAGCTATATTGTTATAAATAGAGAGGCATTTCGGATTGTAGAAGATAGGATTTGATGAGCTATTCATGTGATATGTTGTGTAAGCTATCTGTTTGGGTTTTGGGGGGAACGGACTCCTGCTGGCTATGTGCGCAGAGATCCTCGTCCAGTTGTGTGCGGACCCTGCTGCTGTGTGCGCAAGTTGGGAAGGGAATTGTAAGGAAATGTTGATGAATGAATGAATACGAAGGATTATTGGATCTGAATCTATGAGTACTATTGAATGAATTGCTTGTAATTACTGTGTTATGTATTTTCTGTCCTCTCGTTGCAAAAGTATGTGTATTTAATGATTGGATCTAGATTTGTTTCACTCTGGTTATATAATGTTGTGTTGATATTATGAAAAGCACATAACTTTAGATCTAGTGCACGTGGATGCAAATAGATACATAGTTAACTCTGCGAAGAGGCAAGGGAGTCTGAACAAAATGCAGCCCTACTTTCCTTACCCTTCCTTTCTCAGGGTGTGGAAACCTAGTTCTAGCACCCACCCATACTACTTCGGATGAGACTGTGACCTGCGAAAGCAGGTCACTGCCAAAAGCGCCAGTAGTATAGGTGTTTGTTGGCAAACCTTGCACACCGAACCTGGGTCAAGACCCCTCAAGCCAACAAATGGTTCCGTTGCCGGGACACGAAGAAGTCTGAGAGAGGAATCGGGTAATGAAAAATGAATACTGGAAACCTGAAAGAAAAGAGATCGAGGACTGGTTCGAAAGGCAGATCCAGGAGTTTGCAATAAAAGAAAACCAAAGTGAAAAACTAACGGCAGAGAGGTGGAAAAATAGGTACATTCTTACTGAAAGCTACGAAATATTCTTTGTAACTTTTTCGATTGAACTTCAGGAATGGCTGTCTAGGCTTGTGGAATTCTAGAAGTGCTGGAAGGATGAGCGAGTCACTCGGTGGACCCCGGAGCTGCTTGAACAGTTGGAAAAAACTGATAATACTATTACCCGCATGGTAGATCACTGGGTGGATAGTGTGCTGGGAGGATTTGTGACAGAATTTGCCATTGATCAGTTTGTATCATACTCAGAGGCCAAGCAATGATTCTTCAAGGGATTCCGAGGCAAGTTTCTGAGGACGTTTTTGTTGCTGATCAAGAAGTTACTGTGCGAGAAGAGCATTATGTGTAGTCATACCGACTGAATGACCTCGAATCCAAACGGAAGCGCGACACGCAGTGGTAAATACTATCGGACCAACCTTGACGGAGGAAGAGCTGCCTACATTCCATTGCAGGAACCGACTACGTCGCCACCTAGGGCACGTAAAGGTAATAATTCGCCTATAAAGATGTCCCTAGATAGTGATATGGCTGCGCATTTAAAACTACCAACCTTCAAGGGGGTAGGAGATGAGGACATCAACCGATTTTGGTTCGTTGCAGACTCTGTCTGGACTGCACAGAATGTGGCGAGTGACACGATAAAGAGGATGCAATTGTCTTTAGCATTCAAAGAGAGAGCTCTGGACTAGTATATGTGATACGTTGCCCAGAATGGAACCACCTCCATCCAGGATATTAAGGATGCTCTGAAGCAACAATTCTGAAAGCTGAATATTATTCCCAGCTAGTAGTAGAATTAAAGGACTTCAAACAAGGTGTGTCTGAATCAATATGGGAGGCGGATTAGCGGTTAAAGAAGGAAATTATGGAAGGAGGGTTCGAGTATGATGATAGACAACATACGGAGTGGTTCATGCCATGTTGTTACCTCACCTGCATACGCGAATGAGTCATCAGACCTTTGAATCACAGGAGAAAGCTGTAGAAGTCGCTATGAAGTTAGAAGCTTCTCCCTGGGAGGATACCTCAGTAGGGGTACAACAAATCCAGGAACAACTTGGGGCTATGCACATGGAGGTACAAAACCTGCGAAAAGAGCAAGGAAAATACATCTGCGCAGATCTTTGGTGTATACATTGCCGGGCATCTGGCCATACAAAGGATCAGTGCCCTCTACTAACTGATTATATGCAAGTCGGAGGGCCTAGTCCGATACGTCCAGGGGAAACTAGAGAATCTGTCCTGTTACGACCAAGATCAAGTGGATCTGTGCTATGGTGTGATGATTGTCGGGTAGCAGGCCTACACGATACGAACCATTTCCCTCGCTTTGGTGCATATGTCCCAGAACTAAAACAACAATGGTGCCAATTCTGCCGATCAGTAGGACATGATGAGCAGAAATGCCAAACATATGACTTAATGATGGATCGCGGGAACCTATATCGGGTGAAATCAGACCCTGCATCGCCAAGACTGGCTGCACACTTTGGAGGATCACCGGCTCAAGGCAGAGGAATTTGGGGAGAAAGCGTAAGCCGAAGATGAGGTCAGCTAATATATTATAACTGTGGGGAAATAGGACACTTTTCCAGAGAATGCCCTAATCCCACTATGCCATCGTGTAAATATTGCAGACAGTTGGATAAAGAGGTAGAATATTGCCCAATTTTAATAGCCAAAATGTAGGAAACGTAGCCTACCCCTACGCAGAACGTACAGAGGGTTAAAAATGAGCTGTGAGAAGCGGATCTAAGTGTAAAGGTCATGACACGTAGTGGGTTGGATACCCAGGGAAACAAAGGAGGGCTTGACTCTCATAAAGAAGTATCTTGCAACGAACAGGCACCATCAAAAACCCATGCACAGCCTCCGGTTGAAGAAGGAATTGAGACCTTTTTGAAGGCATGTCTAAAGTTGCTAAGGAATCCATAGGCGGTAGGGAATCTCCTAGCGTTACTGAATACCTGCACAGCTTGGCTCACCTTGATCCCTGAGACCAAGGACGTACACAAATTGGATAGGAAACACACTGAGAGAGAGATGTGATTAACCACACAAATCGGAGACTATGAAATGGATCAGTTTATCTTAGATCTAGGATCGGATGCCATGTCTTACCAAAACAAACATGGCAATGAATGGGAGAAACTAAGTTGGAATGGTCTACTATCCAGCTTCGAATGGCGAATCAGCAAAAGATCATCCCTCTAGGTAGGTTACCAAAAGTCATGGTGGACATCGCAGGAGCAAAGGCCCTAGCTGATTTCGAAGTAATAGAAAGATTTGAAGATGCAAACCCCTACCCTACACTCCTTGGACTTGATTGGGAAATATACATGGGGGAGATCATCAATCTCAAGAAACGCAGCATGGTGTTCGAAAACGAAGGTATGCGTGTCATAGTACCCTTGGATCCCACAGAAGGTGTGCGGTATACCGAGCCAGCCTATGCAAAGGAAGAATTGGATCACATCTACAAGATAATTGCACAGGATGAATATCGGGCTAACCCCATGGATGAAGGAATGCTTTGTTGGGAAAAGGACAGTGAATGATTTTCTGACTCTGATGAGGAGCTGGAGAATTGGAAAAGCCGGTTGCATGAGGTGTCGGCGCTTCGCAGCCTTCAAACCATCCAAAATTTCCGCCATATTTCTACCACAGAAAGAACCTTTCCTTGCCAAGAAGACGCAGGTAATAATTAGCAGCCTACGAAGCCTAAGACTCCCCCGAAATGCAAGACAGAAGCACTACCACTAACCCTATAGGAAACACCTACGCAGGGACCGATATTCTTGATTCAGAGGAAGTATTGGAGTAGGGTGATGATGCGGATAGACATCCCAGTGGCCAGGTGGGCTCGAAGGACAGTTGACCTATGTGGATGCCTACTGATACAGGGGTACGATCGACCATTGTCCCAACAGAATTACCAAGGTACCACTAACCTCAGCACGCGTAAGATTACGAACCTAGCTACAATCATGTGTACCTGGGATAATCTTTGAACATCTCAAGCAATAAATAACATACGGATGTGTGACGCAGCCTTCTTACATAAGAACGTTCTGCCCGCGAACAACATAAAGACCTCGAAAAGACTCCTGATTTCCTTGCAGGATCACCTCGTGTCAACCTCTTTTCAAGATACGAAAATGAACCTCAAACGTCACCTATGCGCTGACATTTCAGGGACACGACCTTGGGCACGAAGCAGGACCGTTAGCACATCCTAAATTAATGAGAAAAGACACCTACAAACATGAAAAATGGGCGGCAGATCATCAATATCACCATTTATGATAAACACGGTCCGCAAGATCGAGGGTGCGCGCCACACGCGAACTACCTCGCCATTAAGAAGCTTCAGTGGGGCCGCGGATGGCTGGAAGAAGTTGGGTTGGGCTATTTATGCACCCTTCAAGAAGCATTGGTTATCCGCATTCTGGTTTTTTATACTCATTCATACTTTATGTAACTCTTGTCTCTTTGTTATGGACCCCAACTCGCCAAAAGAACTGTTAAGAGGACCTGGGGACGTTGATTGCAGTAATAGGAGTGTGCGCGGGCTTCTGCCCGAAAGGATTATCTGCGAACCAAGCTCAGCAGGAACGTTGCGATACCGGGACCTGTTGTGACGTCTCCGCCATTTCCAAACCGCCCCCTCTAGAATCAACGTATGTTTACTCCCCTGCACTTCCATAGTTCACACTTCTTAACCAATTACTGGGGACATTCAAGTAGACTTAGCGCAGCTATCTACTATAGAGTTACGAATACTATCTTCCATAGTGATGCAAGAAGTCCACCACCGTGACCGAGAAAGGCGACAGCAGTATGTCATGCCCCCGAAAGAACGAGCCTAGCGAATTTCCATGGTCACTAATGCAACATGCATCATTCAGGAATAGCTGGCGCAGGGAGCCCAATTGCTTGAAGCGGCTACATAGCTATGGACAACAGTACAGCACCACCCCAAGCTTCAGCATGCCCAATGGGAATTACAGCAGGCAGAAGATGTTCTAGATCAAGTCCGGGCCTCCACACCCCCACCCGTGCCCACACAGCGCCTCGCCGCCATATACAGGATTGAGGACCTTCGTCACTCCAAGAAGGTTGTATACAAAAATTTGAAGCCATGGTCTGCTATTGCACTCCAGCTTGCACATGATGCGCAGTCCGCCATCGCACACCTCCACCGGTTGTTAGAACGAGTTTTTGCAGATATCGATGGGCCTGCTTCTCTGACGATCATCAACATTGCGCAACACGCTGTGACCCAAATCAAGAAAGTGCTTCCACCACTCCTTCACACCATGGCTACCTTGCGCGCACAAATTCAAGGCGTGCCACCAAAGTGACTCGGGACGAGTCACAAGATTGTGTTGGGGGACTGTTGGAACGGGGTCTCCTAACAAGCTATGAAACTGGTCCATTTTGGTTAATTTTGATTATATTTAGTATAGCACAGGGGTTTTGGGGCGGGTCAAAGCCCCGAACAAATTGGAATGGGTCAAAGGGTAAACTAGGGGTTCGAAAACCATGGGTTGCGGACCATAGGAATGTTGAAGCTAGATTGTTATAAATAGAGAGGAATTTTGGATTGTAGGAGATAGGATTTGATGAGCTATTCATTTGATCTGTTGTGTAAGCTATCTATTTGGGTTTTTGGGGGAACGGACTCCTGTTGGCTGTATGCGTGGAGATCCTAGTCCAGCTGTGTCTGAACCCTGCTGCTGTGTGCGCAGGTTGGGAAGGGAATTGTAAGGAAAGGTTGATGAATGAATGAATACGGAGGATTATTGGATTTGAATCTGTGAGTACTATTGAATGAATTGCTAGTAATTACTGTGTTATGTATTTTATGTCCTCTTGCTGCGAAAGTCTGTGTATTTAATGATTGGATCTAGATTTGTTCCGCTCTGGTTATATAATGTTGTGTTGATACTATGAAAAGCACATAACTGTAGATATAGTGAACGTGGTTGCAAATATATACATATTTAACTCTGCAAAGAAGAAAGAGAGTCTGAATAGAATGCAGCCTTGCTTGCCTTACCCTTCTACATATTTAACTCTGCAAAGAAGAAAGAGAGTCTGAATAGAATGCAGCCTTGCTTGCCTTACCCTTCCTTTCTCAGGGTGCAGAAACCTGGTTCCAGCACCCACCCATACTACTTCGGGTGAGACTGTGACCTGCGAAAGCAGGTCGCTGCCGAAAGGGCCAGTAGTATAGGGGATTTTTGGAAAACCTTGCATACCGAACCTGGGTCAGGACCCCTCAAGCCAAAAATTCCAGATCAGTAACACCCAATACTAAACAGAATTTACAATCTAGGCTAAACAGGCAAATAAAGTTGTATGTCTAAACAGACAATACTTCATAAATTCAATATCATTCAACAACCTCTTCATGTTGCCATCCTCTTCCTTTTATAATTTGAGAGATTGTAAACCATAAACCACCTTCAATGAAATAACTCCTTTCACAAAGCCATCTCCATCTAAAACTGCGTTGTGCCTCATTGATAGCCACTCCTCCAAGACAACGTTGTAGATTTGGTCATGGTTGACCTAGTCAAAATATCTAGCCATTTTCACACCTAAGGGTGCTTGCTTACATAGCCAAGGTTTAGCCTTTTTCACATTGGCCTTGATCTATTTGTTGTTTAGGATTTTTATGAACCTCCTTTAAATTTTTATTCATGAAATAGAAAAGTAAAACAAAAATGAGTATTCCCATTAGCTCATGGCTAATTGGGAATATTATAGTCCTCCCCTCCCAAATGTTGATTTTCCTCAAGCAACTAATAAGGTGAGTGATGCAACTCTTCTCCTCCTCCATTGGTGACATCATCATATGATAAGCTTTTTCCATAAGCTAAGTGTTCACCAATCCAGCCCTCCATGAATTGTTCCTCCAAAGTTCTTATGAGATGTAAATAGTCCATCCCACAAGGAGAATAACTCAAATGAAACAAGCATGGCTTACCCAATGTCCTCCCTGAAACATGTAGCATAAGACACATGGATAACCTCCATCCCATAAAGCACATACATACCTCCCATCCTCCCTCCATACGTTCTCATAAAAAGTAAAAGTATATCATCAATGTATGCGAGCAAAACAATATGCATACAAACAAAAATTTGTGCATATGGAGGTGGGTCATAGTCCCACATGTGGAACCAGCGCAGTGAATCTCCTACCTGCATCAGATCTAGATGTGGTAAGTGGTTTTCCCACCACTTACTTTCTTCCCATGTTATCTCACTATGGCTGAAAGTGTGAGATATATTTGGTGCCTTAGGAAAGCACCCATCATGATGAAAAATCTCCCTTTGTCCACCAAGGGAGTGGCCAAGTTCATAAATTTTTGTGGCCCAATGTTGGCCATGAATTTTACAAGATATAATACTCCTCCTTGGAGTCATGGCCTGTATAAACATGATGAAAGAATGCATACAATCAGAAAATAAAACATGTTTTACATGAGCATGTTCTTCACACACAATCCTCCTCATACAAATGGAGTGGTGCATAGATATATCTCATATCTCAAAAGAAGGAAGAGATGGCTGAAATAACTCTTTCATAGAGTCATGTTGTTGTCCCAACTATAGGTTCTAACCCTATAAAGAAATTAACTGCAAATGAATCTTAAAAAAATAAAATAAACAATAGCGAGAGCATAAAACATAAAACAGATATACACAGAGATTTTCCCCTGGATCCCAAATCGGGATGACCAGCTTGATTTTTCATTATATTCCTTTTAGTGTTACAACACATATATATACATGTCGAAGCATACATAAAATCCAATCCATTAACCCTGGATTATAACATAACCATAGTTCCCTTGACCGGATCTAAAAAATACCAGGGGCCGAAAACCATCATGCCCCAAAACCATGTGCAAACCCATGCACAAAACCATGGGTGGGTCCGCCCACTGGAAAATAAGGACCAAAAAAATGTTCTGGGGCGCTGCCCCGGACCCCAACAGGGGGGTCTATTACCCCCCTATGCATGACTAGTTGTGGAAAGAATATAACACAAACCCAACATTCTCCCACTTGTTGTTTTCTTTCCGTAGGGGGCCACGGGAGAGCCGAGTCATTAGCCCAGCTTTGCAACACCCATTGTTTCTCTACACCAAGAGAAATTCTGAGTGCTCACAGACTTTTTCAATGCATCTGCAACATTCTTCAAAGTGTCCACCTTTACCAGCAACACCATTTTAGCTTAAACCATATATCTCACGAAGTGATATTGAACATCAATGTGCTTTGTCTTTGAATGATAAGAAGGGTTCTTAGCCAAGAAAATTGCACTTTGGCTATCACAGTCTATCCTTATAGCTTGTTGCACCAACCCCATACTTGAACACAATCTCTGCAACCAAACTGATTCCTTGCTTGCATGAGTGGTTGCCATGTATTCTGCCTTTGTAGTTGAAAGAGCCACTATAGACTGTCTTTTACTCATCCAATTGACTGCACCTCCAAATAGGCTAAACACATACCCACTTGCAGATCTTATTTGTTCCAGATCTCCAACCCAGTATACACCAACAAAACCATGAATGTCCAACACTCTTTCCAATCCTGGTCTTCCCTGGTAGCACAAGCCATAATCACTAGTGCCACGTAAATATCTTAAAACCCGCTTCACTGTTGTCCAATGCTCCTTCCCTGGGTTTGACATAAACCTTCTCAATACTCCCACTGCATGTGAAATTTCTAGTCTAGTACAGAACATTGCATACATGAGGCTACCCACTACACTTTCATATGGAACACTGGACATATCCTACTCTTCTTCTTGTGTCTTGGGAAAATGTTCAGCAGAAAACTTTGTACCTACAGGAATCGAAACATTCACCAATTTACTATCCTACATATTGAACCTCTTCAATATAGTCTCGACATACTTCCTCTAGTTTAACCAGAGCTTCCTCTTTTCCCGATCTCTCTTAATTTCCATGCCCAAAATATAGTTTGCAGCACCAAGATCCTTCATGTCGAATTTGGTGAACAGCTGGGTCTTCAAATATTATATAATTTATTTGTCATTTCCAATCAACAATATATCATCCACATACAAGACCAAATAAATAACACGGTCACCAATTAATTTAAAATAAACACAATGATCCTCCTTGCTTCTGGTGAAGCCAAGTCCCCATATATAGGTATCAAATTTCCGATACCACATCCTTGGTGACTGTTTTAACCCATACATAGACTTCTTTAGCCTGCATACCAGCTCTTTCTTCCCCTTCACCATAAAGCCTTCAAGTTGTTTCATGTAGATCTCCTCTTCCAGATCCCCATAAATAAATGTTGTCTTCACATCCATCTGTTCTACCTCAAAATCAAATGCGGCAGCAACAGATAAAATTAATGTAATAGAAGTAACTTTGGCAACAGGAGACAAAATATCACCAAAATCAATTCCCGACACCTGGGAATAACCTTTTGCTACCAACTGAGCTTTGTATTTCTCCACCTTGCCTTCTACATTCATCTTCTTCTTAAACACCCATTTTCTCCCTATGGGCTTCCTTCCAGCTGGCAACCCCACCAGATCCCATGCCTCATTTTTATGCAAGGATGCCATTTCATCAACCATGGCCTCCTTCTAGAGTTTTCCATCCTTTGAATCTACTGCCTCCCTGACGGTTCTGGGATCATCATCAGTTATATTTAAAGCAAAATTTGAACAGAAAGCAGATGGACTATACCTTTCTGGTTGTATTATTTCTCGAACTGATCTTCTAACAGCTGGAGTTTGTGGCTCTTCCTCTTCTGAGTCTTCTTCTTTTGTAGAGTCTGATTCAGCCTCCTTTAGCTCAAACTCTATCTTCCCAGGTTTCTTTGGTAGGACTTCATGTTTAACAATATCTTTCACCCCGCCTGTACAACTCATTTCCGTGTTCCAAATCTTGTAACCCTTTTAAACCATCCTTATACCCAATAAAAGATGCATCGTTCATATTTATTATCCAACTTGCTCATTTTCCTTTGAACGTCTACATCAACGAGAACATGTACATATGCATCACATCCAAATACCCTTAAATGTGAAAGAGAGGGTTTCTTACCAGTCCATACCTCATGTGGATTCTTATCCTCCAACACTGATGAAGGTGATCTGTTAACCAGATAGCATGCAATCTCCACTGCCTCTGCCCAGAATTATTGTCTTAACCCGGTACCACTTTGCATGCTTCTTGCCTTTTCCATTAGTGTTATGTTCATTCTTTCTGCAACTTCGTTTTGTTGTGGTGTGTATGGAGTAGTCTTTTGCCATGCTATACCACACTTCATACAGAACTCTTCAAATTCCTTCTTGCATAACTCCCCACCATTATCTGTCCTTAGCGCCTTTATCTTCTTCTCTGTCTGGTTTTCCACCAGAGCCTTAAATTCTTTAAATCTGTCAAAAGCTTCAGATTTCTTCCTCAAGAAATATATCCATGTATTCCTTGAGAAGTCATATATGAATGAAACATAGTACACAAACTTACCTGAAGGATGGAGCCACATGTCCAAACACATCACCGTGCACACAAGCTCTAATATCTTGTTTGCTCCCTCTTAACACTGGGAAGGAAAACTCACTTGATTCCCTTGGCTATTTCAATATACACAGTGTTCAAGGTAAATCGAATTCCAAGAGAGCCACATATACCTTCTACCATACCATTTCCATGCAGTATCTGAAGGCCCTTCTCTCCAATATGTCCAAGCCTTTGATGCCATAGCATGGTATTTTCTCCAGAGACCGCTAGGCTTTCCGCTCCACTTTCGGGAACCACAAAACTGTTGCACCCATCAATAATAGTGTTCCCATGAAGCTTGTACAGAGTTCCAATCCGAACTCCCTGCATTAATACCAGTGCTCCCTGCACCATCTTACAAGCATCTTTCTTGAACACTGCTTTTACACCTGCATCACCCATCTTGCTTACAGAAATCAGATTTCTGGCCAATGCAAGAATGTGCAGAACACCAGGAATTCTTCTAATCCTTCCACCTTGCAGCTTCAGCTTGACTTTTCCATGTCTGACGATTCTGGCCTTCCTATCATCACCTAAGAAAACATCACCGCCATCATATTTCTCATACTCGCAGAACCACTCCCTATGAGGAGTGAAGTGAAAGGATGCACCCGAGTCAATCAACCATGACTCATGATCTACATGTGTATTTGAAGAAGAAGCCAGATACACATCCCCACCTTCATCCGAGGTGGTTTTTGCCTCTGCAGAAGGAGCATCATCAAATCCATTTCCTTTCTTAGGAGCTTTAGATCTGCAGTCCCTTTTATAGTGCCCTTCCTTTCTGCATTTCCAGCACACCTTTACAAACTTTCTAGGAGATTTGTATCTCCCTCTAGATTTAGATCTCCCACTCAAAACCTTATTCTTGTTTCTGTTTTGTGACCTTCCTCGTACAGATAAGGCATCTCCATTATGACCCTCCATATTTCTCCATCTCATTTCCTCTGACAGCAAGGCTGAGACAATGTCATCAAAATTCAAGGTAGTTGTATTGCTACCTATTGCAATAACCAGACTGTCCCACGAATCTGGTAGAGAACACAACAAAATGATGCACTTATCTTCATCTAAGATTTTAATATCAACATATGACAGTTGACTTACCAGAGTATTGAAGGTGTTTAGATTCTCTGTCACCGAGTCTCCATCCTTCATCGTGAGGTTATACAGCTTTTTCCATAGGAAAAATTTATTCACCAGAGACTTAGATTGGTACAAAGTCCCTAACTTGTCCCACAAGGTCTTCGACGTAGCTTCCCCAGATACATTCAACAATACTGAATCTGAGACACACAATTGTATTGTTCTCTTTGCCTTTCGATCCAGTTTCTTCCAGTCTTCATCTGACATTTCCATTGGTTTAGTACTCGGATCTACCGCGATCCACTGGTCATTATCAACCAGCAGATCCTCCATCTTGAGCTTCCACAACTCAAAACTCTAAACATTAAATTTCTTGATCTCTATCTTCCTGTCGCTCGCCATATTCTTTCACCGCAAGAATCGATCTCGCAGATCTCCCACTGAACAAGGTCTACCTTAGGCCCGAGCAAAAAAACCCTCAGTAGCAAAGGCATCCCCTTGAAGCCAAAATTGCTCTGATACCAAATGTAGGTTTTAACACTGTACAAAAATTAACTGCAAACGAATCTTAAAAACAAAAAATAAACAATAGCAAGAGCATAAAATATAAAACAGATATACGCAGAGATTTTCCCCTGGATCCCAAATCGGGATGACCAGCTTGATTTTTCATTATATTCCTTTTAGTGTTACAACACATATATATATATGCCGAAGCATACATAAACCCCAATCCATTAACTCTGGATTAGAACATAACCATAGTTCCCTTGACCGGATCTACAAAATACCAGGGGCCAAAAACCATCATGCCCCAAAAACATGTGCAAACCCATGCACAAAACCATGGGCGGGTCCACCCACCGGAAAATAAGGACCAAAAAAAATTTCTGAGGCACTGCCCCGGACCCCAACAAGGGGAGCTACCGCCCCCCCGTACATTACGCCCAGCGCAACATACAGGGGGGGCTATCTCCCCCCCCCCCGGCGCATGACTAGTCGTGGAAATAATATAACACCAAATCCACATGGTTCATGCATTCTTGAAAATATTGATGCAGTTCTCCTTTCAATCCTTCCCAATCAAAGCTTCTCATGATGATGTTGTAGATCTTCATGGAATATGTGTGGCTAAAGCATAACTCTTTATAGGCCCTTTGTAGCAACTTCTCCTTGAGATTGGAGACTCTAGAAAAGAAGATCCTATCATGATGATAGATGAATCCTTCATGGAATAGATAGCCCTCTTCATGCAGCTGGTCATCAAGTATCATACAAGTGTGAAGATCCTTGGAATAATCCACCAACATTTGGGATTTCCAATATATATCTACACTCCCCAACAATCACAGCACTGATAATCTATCAACTGAAATATATGTCATGTGGTTAAACTCCTCCTTGACATCTCCCATGCCAAAGGTATAATTTTGAAGGCCATTCCTTCCATTCTTCTCCTCCCACAGCGCAAAATCAGAAATGAGAGTGGGTGATGATGATAAGGGAAGAAGATCTCCCTCCTCCTTGAGCCTACCCAAGCCTCCCAACGTTGTATCATTGTCTTCCAATGCTCCCATCCCTTCTGGATCTGAACTTGGAGCATCATGTTGTGAGAGATCTCCCACAAAATCTGAATCCAGTGGCCTCCTAGGTGGTTTGCCACTAGATAATAGTGTCCCATGCAGAATCTCATGAGCATGATAGATGGGACTGTAAGGTCGTTTCTTCCACTGCACCAATCCATCTCTATTATTTGTGTGGAAGTGGTATGTGAGGGATATGTATGCATGCCTTTGATCATTTGTGTTTCACCACTCTTCTTGTCCATCCATTCCATTTGCAAATCGTCCCAACCAGTGGTGACTTTCCCCAATGTAATCAATCATCGAACACCCAAAATCACATTGGTGTCAGGTATGTCAACCACAAAGAAATGATCAAACAAAGTATAAGCTCCCATGGTGACTAAAAGTGATGGGACATAATGCATTCATGCATTGCATTGTTCTATCTTCTGGGACCAAAACATAGAATCCCTCAAAAGTATCAGTGGGTATTTCCCTCCTTTGCACTAGATGGGCATCAACAAAATTTTGGGTAGCCCCACTTTCAATTAGTACAAAAACCCTTTGATTCAAGATGGAACCTTGAACTCTTAAGGTCAAGTACTTAGATACTCCTCTCAAAGATGCAAGAGCCCCTCCAATAGGAGAAAATTCTCCATCCCCATCTCCTGGTGGTGTTGACTCTCCTCCTGCAGTGTCAGCGTTGTGACCTCTTCTTGGTTCATCTTCTTCTTCCTCCTCAACATCTGAGAAGACCTCTATGTAATGTGCTTTTCCAATAGCACATCTATGTCCAGGTGCCCATGATTCTTGGCAAGTGAAGCATAGCTTCTTTTTTCTTAGATCTTTCCAGACTTCATCATCAAGAGGCTTCTTGTATG
The DNA here is from genome assembly GCA_034641835.2 of Pinus albicaulis. NCBI lineage: Eukaryota > Viridiplantae > Streptophyta > Pinopsida > Pinales > Pinaceae > Pinus > Pinus albicaulis. The sequence continues at coordinate 1,296,227,521 of CM076575.1, forward strand.
AGCTCTCCTTTGAAGGAGCATCTTTTTCTTCCTTTCCCTTTGAAGGAAAAGAGGGCTTACGCTAAAATCTTGCATTTTCTTTTGGAAAGGCATCTTGAAGGTCTCTAGCCCTTTCAATAACATCATGTAGGGTAATGGGCTTGGTAAATTTAACCAACCCATGAAGAAGTTCATCTAAACCATCAAGGAACATGTACACCCTTCTTCCTGCAGACAAATCAGGAACCATAACATATAATCTTAACAATTCAGAAATGTAAGACTCAGTATTACCTAATTGTTTCAACTTTGCAAGGCTCATGAATGGTTCCTCTAGATCTCTTCTATCAAATCTTACCACCAGCCTTCTAGTGAACTCTAAATAAGTAGTCACATTGGAATGACCCAATGTAGACAAGCCATGGAACCACCAATCATGTGCTTCACCTTCAAAGTGTAGCACTGCAATCTTGATAGCCTCCGTCTTTGGAACCTTGTTCAACTGAAAGTAGATGCCAAGTTTTTCTACCCATGCTTTGGCAGAACTCTTGGATGACCCATCAAATTTGGGTAGAAATAATCTGCCCATAGAGTGATGTCTATCATGATTCTGAATGAATCCACCACCTCTATGATGATGCCCTGGTCTTATTTTTTCCTTAAGGTGACAAAACCCCTAAAAAATCAAGTGATCTTTAAATCTATGATTTTGAGACTCATATTCTTCAAAATAGTCTTCAAGGGATTCTTTCTCTTGAAACCTTCATTTCCCACATCCAAAAAAGGTAGGCATGGTAGAGCGTTGGGAAAATTGTGTTTGATGCATTGGTTGATCATTCCAGTGATGAGAAATGCCAGAGATTTCTCCAAGATAAAATCCTGTAGGGGATTCTTTTATTCTATCCAATATCATCTCTTTGATATCTCTACCAAGATCTTGTGTGGCTCTCAAAAGGATGTTAGGAAAATCCTTTTCTTCTTCTTCACTTCCAGATACAGGGGCTTTACCCTTGTCTTCATTGTCATTGGTGTAATAAAAAAATTTCTTCTGTCTTCTCTTTAGATACCTCTTTTCTCTGTCAGTAAGAGGTTCTTCTTCTTCAGAAGACATTTTGGCTTCTTAGGCTGCACAGGATGTGCCAAGATGATGCTCTGTGACCACTGTAATATTCCCAAATGGGGAATGCAGCAATACAAGACAGTTGTACAGAGAAATAACGTTGATCATCTAAAACATAGCAAGAGGCCAATATGGAGACTCTTTATTTACATATAGAACAACAAAATATATGCATAAGATGGCCCATAAGATTTACAACAGGAAATAGAAGTCTCCAATGGAAGAAAATCCTCAAAAAGAGGTGTTGCAATCACATGTATAGACTGAAAAAGGCTTGACAACGTTATTTTATTGAGCTACAACAATTTATGATTACACTTTAGATATAGAGCATATAAGTGCATGAAATTTCAGATCTATAACAGATCCATACACTATAGAGGCTCCTCTTTCAATTCCCCTTGGGGTTTCTAGCAAAGCACCATGTCCATGAAGTAGATATAAGATCTAAGTTGTAGATCTGCATAAATATTCATTGATTCAGAAATGTACAAAAGTATGCAAATCGGATCTGATATGAACATGGCATAGATCCCCTCCAATGGATCTCCAAAGTGAAGGGCAGATCCCCAACACTTGAAACCTGTAGTATTCCTTTTTGGGGATTCTCAAGATTCTATGTCAGAGATGGAATATAAAGGCATTTACTGGTTATGTCACCTCTGAAAAGAGGGTGAGAACCAGAGGCTACCTGGCCAACTGTATACTCTGCCTATAGAACTTGGAATAATCCCATTCAGGAATCTCAACAAGGCCTTCAAAGAAAACGTTGTATAAGAAAATATGAGCAATAATAATGCAGATCAGAGATCGGATCCCCTCATTTATGTTGTATATGACTTACATATTCAATTTCATCAGAAACAAATAAGTTTAAGCACATTAAACAGATCTCCCGGAAACAAGACTAGCTAGAAATCAGCCAAAGAAAGAAGCTGCTACAATATGAAAACCCCAGCTACTAGATGTTGTGTACCTAGAGGGGATAATATAGGGTACAGAGGGAGGTACCCAAGGGAATAATATGATGTAATAATTTAATAATGATAAATAAATGGGCCATAGTTAATAAATAAAGTGGTTAACCCACATTATGTAAGGGACCACATGTAGCTAGGGAATAAAGTGATAAGCCCATTGTATTGGATGTATGGTATTGAGAGACCCATGGTAAATACCCATGGTATTGAATATATGAAACCTATATATAGGCTAGAGACTCTCCATTGAGAGATGTGGAGGATTATTGTATGGGCAAGCATATGGCTTGTGGAGTGATCTACTTCCTTAAGGAGTGAATGTATGGTGTTGCCCTACCTTAAGGGTTTTGATATTAATGAAGATCTGAAGTTTTATCTTCTATGGTGTTATTTCTTGGGCATATTTTCCATTTATATACATTTTCTTGTCAGATCTACTACAAGTGGTATCAGAACACTTTCTTGGGCAGAGTTTGCAGATTTGTTTTTTTTCATTTTTTTGCAGGAAATTTTTGGGCGGCGAGTTTGTATAGCAGATATGAAAAATTTGGAAAAAAAATTTCAGAAATAAATATCATATCTAGATTCCTTACGGAAAAATACTCAATTTCAAAAAAAAAAATCAGTCGAATCGGAGTTCGAATGAGGGTGATATCGCTGATTTAAATTCAGTTGTGTTGCAGAAATGTTTCTGACGACAATTTATGTACGGCGGATCTCCTAAAATTTTTAGTACATTCTGGTGCACAATCTCAGATATCCAATTACATATCTGAGCTCCCCTTGAAAAATCACCTGATTTCAAAAAAAAAATCGGTCAAATTGGAGTACGGATGAGGGAGTTATCACTGATTTAAAATCAGTCATTTTTTCAGAAATTTTGTGTCGGCGGGACAGTTGCAGCACAAATGTGTGTTTCCAGAGTGCCTAGATCGAGATTTCAGCCATACAGCTAGATGAAGAATGGCTATTCCATTTTCAAAAATAGGTTATATTAAGGATTCTGAGTTATATTGACCGAGTAATGTCCATTTTAAGTTTTTGCCAAAGTAAGTGATTTTCTTCAAAACCCTTACTTTATTTTATGGATTCTCGCAAGATGAAGTTTACAGGAAAAGATGATGGCCCTACTATTGAAGATTTTTTACAACATTTCAAGGCTCAATATGCAAGTTTTTGGATATGCTCCATAGGGTTTCATATGAAAGATGAGGCAAATAAATGGTGGACCTCACTTGACAGCTCAGTGAGGAAACTTCCCGAGAAAAAACTTGAAAAAGTCCTTTTGGACAAGTGGTCTCAAGCCGGAAAGCAGGACAGCAAGAGCCATAAGGACTTATTTTCTACTAATATTTCCATATTACGGGTTCATGGAAGCATTCAGAAAGAGAACATCATTGTGTCTATCATTCCTAGTTGCAAGCATAATTGTATTAATGTGAATTTGGCTAAAAAATTGCAAGTTCCAGCAAAGCATATTGAAAAGACACAGGTTGATAATGAAGATGTTCAAATTTATAAAGATTTGAAGATTTCTATGGATAAGTATATGTTGCATTCTGATTTTTATGCTTCAGATATGGCTGTTGTGGATGTTGTTTTGGGACATCCTTGGATGGAATCCGTTGGTACTGTCAATTTTAATGTGCAAAAGAAATTCATGAAGCTCTAGTATAAAAAGAAGAAAATTACATTGCACGATATTTGCATTAGGAACCATGCAGAGACCGAGGAGGAAGAAGAAAAAATATCTAATGACATAGACACATCAGATGATGAGCCTTTGATGGTAGACAGCGAAAAACAGACATCAAAGCAAGTACCAATAAAGGAACCAGACACCACTCCATCACCAATCATGGAGGAATTAATGAAAGATATTACATCATTTAAAGCTTCAAAATATCACCACCCGCATCACCCAACAAGACAACAACCAGCAAGGTGGCAACAAATTAGCAACAAGGACAACAACCCCTGGATGACACATAGAGAGGTGCAACAATCCACTAACAACACATCAACAAGGAAGAACCACCAGAACCCGCTTCCATCTCAAGCGAGCAAGGCATCGATTAGATCAAGTGTTCACCTTTCCCTTGGATGGCTAGATGCACATGAATGGTACCAGTGGAATACTCTTTTGAGTAGATCTTATTATTTGTGTTCTTCTCATGTTTCGGGGATGAAACATGTTTAAGGGGGGTGTAATGTAGTGTACCTAGAGGGGATAATATAGGGTACAAAGGAAGGTACCGAAGGGATTAATATGATGTAATAATATAAAGAATGATAAATAAATGGGCCATAGTTAATAAATAAAGTGGTTAACCCATTATGTAAGGGACCACATGTAGCGAGGGAATAAAGTGATAAGCCCATTGTATTGGATGTATGGCATTCAGAGATCCATGGTAACTACCCATGGTATTGCATATATGAAACCTATATAGAGGCTAGAGACTCTCCACTGAGAGATGTGAAGGATTATTGTATGGGCAAGCATATGGCTTGTGGAGTGATCTCCTTCCTTAAGGAGTGAATGTATGGTGTTGCCCTACCTTAAGGGTTTTGATATTAATGAAGATCTGAAGTTTATCTTCTATGGTGTTATTTCTTGGGCATATTTTCCATTTATATACATTTTCTTGTCAGATCTACTACACTAGAATTGCGCAGATTTGACTGGAACTCAGAGGAGGACAGCCAAATATCTGGTACTTCAATAATATAAAAGTAAATCAAATTTACATATGAGCTTATTTCCTTTACAACTGATTACAAAAAGAACTAGGGAAATATCCCTTCAGAAATTAGAGTTGTAATTAGAAATAAACTGCAGAAATACATAGACAGCGTTATTTTTCAGATGGTTCAGCTGTTGTGCATAACATTTCAGATCTCTGACATATTTATGGATGAAATATCAGATCTAATACAAATCTATAAGCTACAAGACTTTAAGAACAATATCCAATTGGAATTACATCAAAATATTGCATATTAAGCTGTAGATCTGAATTACAATACATTGTGCTGCAGAAAACCCAGAAAGTTTTGAAGATAAATTTTATTGCTGAAATAGATCAGATCTATAGAGACATGGATCAGAAACCCAATCCACGGATCACCAAGGGAAGGCAAGCTTAACACCAAGAGATCTTCCTCCAAACTGATAGCAAACTGAAATAAGAAGCCCTCTCACAAAATAACGCAGTATGGAGCAGAAATTGCGCAGAGGGTGAAGGAGACTGAATGCATGGACTAAAATTACAGATCTGAAACAAAATATAGATCAGATAACTCCTTGGAGGCTGAATAACACTCTCCAATAGAGAAATCCTCTCAAAAACAACTAGATCTAAGTAGATCTATAATTCCACTTGCTACAAAAGATAGCAGCTGCAAAACCCTCAATGGGCCAGCGCTGCTCATGAAAGATAGAGCTTGGTCTCAAGCCAGATAGTGGCCAACTTCAGCAAAGAACTCCTCCAATGATCCTCAAGGGAAGAGATAAAACTCCTAAATACGAATTCCAATCACAATCCTCCACTAAATAGCAGAGAATGGTATTTGTCTAAGCAGACAAATACTTCAGAAATATAATTCATCAACAACCTCTTCAAGTGTCTTCTCCTCCTTTTTGTAGCATGAGAAAGTCTTTGCAAACCCTAAACCACTTGGACGAGATGGTCCTTTTCACACTATAGGCTCCCTTCTAGAACTGCGCAGTCCATTTTGGAGATACAACGAACCTGGACAGCGCAGTTGATTTGGTCAAGGTGGACCCAATCTTGGCTCAAAACCTCTTTCACACCTGCAAGTGATTATTTACATAGCCCTGATTTGCCTTTTTTCACATGGGAATTGATTTATTTAGACATCTTAGGAGTTTTACATGTCCTCCTTTATTCATTTATTCATAAAACATAACTTAAATCAAAATTGAATGTCTCCTCTTAGCTAAGGCTAAGTAGGAACATTACAGCATCTCCCCAAATGGTGTGCCAAAACACCCTACAACAACACCTACAGGAAAAACGCAGATCTTGAAGTAAAACTGCATTTTAGGGTTTAGAACATGGTTGGCCACATGCCAAGATCAGAAAATGAAGCTCAAGATGTTCAATACTCTCTTTCCAATGGAATAGAATATTTCTCCATTGAAAAGGAGCATTGAAATGGTCTAGATCTGAGTAGATCTAGCCTCCACTTGCTGCAGCTTTCAAAGGCAACCAAACCCTCAATAGGATATGTGTTGTAGTTGGAAGAAGAAGCTTGGCCTCAAGCCAGATAATGGACTATGCAATACAAGACTCTCCCAAGAGCTACTCAATGGGAAGAGGTGGGATTCCCGATCAGGAACACCCAATGCTAAACAGCATTTGCAATCTAGGCTAAACAGCCAAAGAAAGTTGTATGTCTAAATAGACAATACTTCAAAAATTCAATATCATTCAACAACCTCTTCATGCTGCCATCCTCTTCCTTTTATAAGTTGATATCTTGTAAGCCCTAAACCACCTTCAATGAAATAGCACCTTTCACACAATCCATCTCCATCTAAAACTGTGTTATGCCTCATTGATGGCCACTCCTCCAAGACAGCGCTATAGATTTGGTCATGGTCGACCCTATAAAAATATCCAACCCTTTTCACACCTAAGGGTGCTTTCTTACATAGCCAAGATTTAGCCTTTTTCACATTTGGATTGATTAATTTACTGTTTAGGAGTTTTATAAACCTCATTTACATTTTATTCATGAAACAGAAAAGTAAAACAAAAATGAACATTCCCATTAGCTCATGGCTAATTGGGAATATTACACAAACACATAAAGATAGTTGAGCATTAGTCAAACCAAATGGAACTACAACAAACTCATAATTCCCATTTCTAGTCCAAAATTTTCTTGTAAATTTCCTTCCTTTATGTGTACCTCGATGACATCCATATCTCTCAAATCAATCTTCGAGAACATCGTTGCTCCTTTCCAACTAATCTAATAAGTCATCAATCATCGCAGGAAAACAACAGATACTTGTTCTCGATGCAACTCAATTGCTCAATCGAGATGAGATAAATGTATAACCTGAGAGTACCATCCTTATTCTTCACAAACAATATCGGTGCACCCCACGGTGATACACTTGGCCTAATGTATCACTTGTCAATAATTTCATTCAAATGCAAATTTAGCTCTACTAAATCTAGTGTACTCATGTTGTACGTTGCCTTTGATGTTTGTGCTTCCCATGGTACCATCTTAATGGAAAATTCCACTTCTCTATGAGGCGGAATCTCTAAGATCTCTACTACAAACAGATCATGAAGTTGTTGTGAAATCGGGTACCTATTCAATATCTCCTCATCCTCATACTCATTACCTATATCACTAGAAATTTCACTACAAATAATACATGCCCTTTTGTGCGATTGTGTTTTTCCTACATAGATGTCACCATCCCAACTGATGTTGCTTTCTTCTTACCTTGTAAGATTCTTTGCTCCCCATTTTCATCCAAGCACTCAATGGATTTTTCATGACAGTCCACTTTGGTCCTATGAAGATATAACCAATCCATACCCAAAATGTTGTTATACGAACCTAACAGAAATACATTCAAATATGTTGATGTAGGCATACCATTTAACTCACATGCAGAAGTTCTTACCCAATGATTAACTTGCTTCTTAGTAGATGTATCCAATTGCACCAACCAAGACTCTACATGCAGTTATTTATTCAAACCACACTTATCCACCAAGTCAGGGTTCACATAACTATAATTATAACCAGGGTCAATAAAAATATAAACAACTTTATCACAAAGCTTACCATCCATATCAATGATAGATGTCTGATGATCTACCTGCCTATTATCCAGTGCTGCATAGATACGAGGAATTCTCTTCCCAACATCCCCAACAGTATGTGCCTCCTATGAATTATAGATTTGAGGCCTACCACCTTGATTTTTCATAAAATCCCTTTGAATATGCTCCTTACCACATGTCCAACACTCCAACTGTCATGTACCATCACCTCTATTATGTTGTTGTGACCCATCTCCCTTTTTAGCTGCATTTAAATTTTTATGTGGTGCAAAATTCTCTTTCTCTTCGACATTTTGAGTCCTTGTTCTTTTCGATTTCCATTTGCCTTTACCTTTATCTTTATCCTTTCCTTTCCACCCTTGCTAAGATTCATTCTTATGCTTTGACTGCTCATAACAGTGCTTCATTTTCCTAATAACTTATTCAAGTGACCGAGGATCAACATACTCAATCTGATCTCTAAATTTTAATGGAAATCCACAGATAAATTTCTGAACTTTGGCCTTTTCATCTTTAATATACAGTACATACCTCAATAGCTCCAGGAACTTGGTCATGTTTCCTCATATGTCACTGATCCCATTTTAAGCTTGTATAATTCCTTGGCTTCGCTATAATAGTACCTTTCCGACAAGTACTTATTTCTGAAGATCCTTTCTAATTCATTCCAAATCAACTCCTATGTCCTGATGTCTCTAACCCATTTTACATCTTCCCACCAGATGCCTGCTCTACCTTTCATGTTGAAGATAGTTATTCTAACCTTCATATTATGTGTATACTCATGCAATTTAAAGAACTTATTCATGTCAAGTAACCAAGCCTCTGCATCCTCAGGCTTCTTCAAATATCCATCAAACGTAGGTGGTTTCTCTTTATTTAACTCATCCTTCAAGTATCCCTTATCACTCCTCCTGTAAGGGTGATAATGATGATGATCATAGTGCCTATCAAAACCAAAACTAGAATAGTACATGTGTCCATTAGCTCTCCTATCCGAAGTATCCAAAAATATACCATCTCTTATCGTGTAATCTATATATGACATGTGACCACCATGAGACCTACTTCCATATGCCCCATTATTCCTATCCTTCTGTCCATAGCTGATACGGAGTGGTTCTTGTCTCTGCAATTCTAACAAACTCTGAAGGATTATTGCATTGACTTCTACTTGTTTTTATTATTACTACAAGATTCTATCATTAGTATAGGGGTTTTTTTAAAAACCTTGCATACCGAACTCCGGGGTCAAGACCTCAAGCCAAAGAATTCGATCGCACACCTGTATCACTAAAATGTAATTTACCAATCTAGGCTAAACAGGCAAATAAAGTTGTATGTCTAAACAGACAATACTTCATAAATTCAATATCATTCAACAACCTCTTCATGTTGCCATCCTCTTCCTTTTATAATTTGAGAGATTGTAAACCATAAACCACCTTCAATGAAATAACTCCTTTCACAAAGCCATCTCCATCTAAAACTGCGTTGTGCCTCATTGATAGCCACTCCTCCAAGACAACGTTGTAGATTTGGTCATGGTTGACCTAGTCAAAATATCTAGCCATTTTCACACCTAAGGGTGCTTGCTTACATAGCCAAGGTTTAGCCTTTTTCACATTGGCCTTGATCTATTTGTTGTTTAGGATTTTTATGAACCTCCTTTAAATTTTTATTCATGAAATAGAAAAGTAAAACAAAAATGAGTATTCCCATTAGCTCATGGCTAATTGGGAATATTATAGTCCTCCCCTCCCAAATGTTGATTTTCCTCAAGCAACTAATAAGGTGAGTGATGCAACTCTTCTCCTCCTCCATTGGTGACATCATCATATGATAAGCTTTTTCCATAAGCTAAGTGTTCACCAATCCAGCCCTCCATGAATTGTTCCTCCAAAGTTCTTATGAGATGTAAATAGTCCATCCCACAAGGAGAATAACTCAAATGAAACAAGCATGGCTTACCCAATGTCCTCCCTGAAACATGTAGCATAAGACACATGGATAACCTCCATCCCATAAAGCACATACATACCTCCCATCCTCCCTCCATACGTTCTCATAAAAAGTAAAAGTATATCATCAATGTATGCGAGCAAAACAATATGCATACAAACAAAAATTTGTGCATATGGAGGTGGGTCATAGTCCCACATGTGGAACCAGCGCAGTGAATCTCCTACCTGCATCAGATCTAGATGTGGTAAGTGGTTTTCCCACCACTTACTTTCTTCCCATGTTATCTCACTATGGCTGAAAGTGTGAGATATATTTGGTGCCTTAGGAAAGCACCCATCATGATGAAAAATCTCCCTTTGTCCACCAAGGGAGTGGCCAAGTTCATAAATTTTTGTGGCCCAATGTTGGCCATGAATTTTACAAGATATAATACTCCTCCTTGGAGTCATGGCCTGTATAAACATGATGAAAGAATGCATACAATCAGAAAATAAAACATGTTTTACATGAGCATGTTCTTCACACACAATCCTCCTCATACAAATGGAGTGGTGCATAGATATATCTCATATCTCAAAAGAAGGAAGAGATGGCTGAAATAACTCTTTCATAGAGTCATGTTGTTGTCCCAACTATAGGTTCTAACCCTATAAAGAAATTAACTGCAAATGAATCTTAAAAAAATAAAATAAACAATAGCGAGAGCATAAAACATAAAACAGATATACACAGAGATTTTCCCCTGGATCCCAAATCGGGATGACCAGCTTGATTTTTCATTATATTCCTTTTAGTGTTACAACACATATATATACATGTCGAAGCATACATAAAATCCAATCCATTAACCCTGGATTATAACATAACCATAGTTCCCTTGACCGGATCTAAAAAATACCAGGGGCCGAAAACCATCATGCCCCAAAACCATGTGCAAACCCATGCACAAAACCATGGGTGGGTCCGCCCACCGGAAAATAAGGACCAAAAAAGTGTTCTGGGGCGTTGCCCCGGACCCCAACGGGGGGGTCTATTACCCCCCCGTGCATGACTAGTTGTGGAAAGAATATAACACAAACCCAACATTCTCCCACTTGTTGTTTTCTTTCCGTAGGGGGCCACGGGAGAGCCGAGTCATTAGCCCAGCTTTGCAACACCCATTGTTTCTCTACACCAAGAGAAATTCTGAGTGCTCACAGACTTTTTCAATGCATCTGCAACATTCTTCAAAGTGTCCACCTTTACCAGCAACACCATTTTAGCTTAAACCATATATCTCACGAAGTGATATTGAACATCAATGTGCTTTGTCTTTGAATGATAAGAAGGGTTCTTAGCCAAGAAAATTGCACTTTGGCTATCACAGTCTATCCTTATAGCTTGTTGCACCAACCCCATACTTGAACACAATCTCTGCAACCAAACTGATTCCTTGCTTGCATGAGTGGTTGCCATGTATTCTGCCTTTGTAGTTGAAAGAGCCACTATAGACTGTCTTTTACTCATCCAATTGACTGCACCTCCAAATAGGCTAAACACATACCCACTTGCAGATCTTATTTGTTCCAGATCTCCAACCCAGTATACACCAACAAAACCATGAATGTCCAACACTCTTTCCAATCCTGGTCTTCCCTGGTAGCACAAGCCATAATCACTAGTGCCACGTAAATATCTTAAAACCCGCTTCACTGTTGTCCAATGCTCCTTCCCTGGGTTTGACATAAACCTTCTCAATACTCCCACTGCATGTGAAATTTCTAGTCTAGTACAGAACATTGCATACATGAGGCTACCCACTACACTTTCATATGGAACACTGGACATATCCTACTCTTCTTCTTGTGTCTTGGGAAAATGTTCAGCAGAAAACTTTGTACCTACAGGAATCGAAACATTCACCAATTTACTATCCTACATATTGAACCTCTTCAATATAGTCTCGACATACTTCCTCTAGTTTAACCAGAGCTTCCTCTTTTCCCGATCTCTCTTAATTTCCATGCCCAAAATATAGTTTGCAGCACCAAGATCCTTCATGTCGAATTTGGTGAACAGCTGGGTCTTCAAATATTATATAATTTATTTGTCATTTCCAATCAACAATATATCATCCACATACAAGACCAAATAAATAACACGGTCACCAATTAATTTAAAATAAACACAATGATCCTCCTTGCTTCTGGTGAAGCCAAGTCCCCATATATAGGTATCAAATTTCCGATACCACATCCTTGGTGACTGTTTTAACCCATACATAGACTTCTTTAGCCTGCATACCAGCTCTTTCTTCCCCTTCACCATAAAGCCTTCAAGTTGTTTCATGTAGATCTCCTCTTCCAGATCCCCATAAATAAATGTTGTCTTCACATCCATCTGTTCTACCTCAAAATCAAATGCGGCAGCAACAGATAAAATTAATGTAATAGAAGTAACTTTGGCAACAGGAGACAAAATATCACCAAAATCAATTCCCGACACCTGGGAATAACCTTTTGCTACCAACTGAGCTTTGTATTTCTCCACCTTGCCTTCTACATTCATCTTCTTCTTAAACACCCATTTTCTCCCTATGGGCTTCCTTCCAGCTGGCAACCCCACCAGATCCCATGCCTCATTTTTATGCAAGGATGCCATTTCATCAACCATGGCCTCCTTCTAGAGTTTTCCATCCTTTGAATCTACTGCCTCCCTGACGGTTCTGGGATCATCATCAGTTATATTTAAAGCAAAATTTGAACAGAAAGCAGATGGACTATACCTTTCTGGTTGTATTATTTCTCGAACTGATCTTCTAACAGCTGGAGTTTGTGGCTCTTCCTCTTCTGAGTCTTCTTCTTTTGTAGAGTCTGATTCAGCCTCCTTTAGCTCAAACTCTATCTTCCCAGGTTTCTTTGGTAGGACTTCATGTTTAACAATATCTTTCACCTCAGTTGTACACAACCTTCCTTGTTTCCAGGTTCCAAATCTTGTAACCCTTTAAACCATCCTTATACCCAATAAAGATGCATCGTTCATATTTATTATCCAACTTGCTCATTTTCTCCTTTGGAACGTCTACATATGCATCACATCCAAATACCCTTAAATGTGAAAGAGAGGGTTTCTTGCCAGTCCATACCTCATGTGGAGTCTTATCCTCCAACACTGATGAAGGTGATCTGTTAACCAAGTAATATGCAGTTTCCACTACCTCTGCCCATAATTCTTGCCTAACCTGGTACAACTGAGCATGCTTCTTTCCTTTTCCATCAGTGTTCTATTCATTCTTTCTACAACTCCATTTTTTTGAGGTGTGTATGGAGTAGTCTTCTGCCGTGCTATACCACACTTCTTACAGAACTCTTCAAATTCCTTCTTGCAGAACTCCCCACCATTATCTTTCCTCATCACCTTTATCTTCTTCTCTGTCTGGTTTTCCACCAGAGCCTTAAATTATTTAAATCTTTCAAAGACTTCAGATTTTTTCCTCAAGAAATATATCCATGTATTCCTTGAGAAGTCATCTATGAATGAAACATAGTACACAAACTTACCCAGTGATGGAGCCGACACAAGTCCAAACACATCACTGTGCACAAGCTCTAATATCTTGTTTGCCCTCTTAGTACCAGAAGGAAAACTCACTTGATTCTGCTTCCAATATACACAATGTTCACAGAAATCGAATTCCAGAGAGCTATTATACATACCTTCTACCATACCATTTCCATGCAGTATCTGAAGGCCCTTCTCTCCAATATGTCCAAGCCTTTGATGCCATAGCATGGTATTTTCTCCAGAGACCGCTAGGCTTTTTGCTCCACTTTCCGGAACCATAGAACTGTTTCACCCATCAATAACAGTGCTACCTTGAAGCTTGTTCAGAGTTCCAATCCGAACTCCCCGCATTAATACCTGCTCCCCGCACCATCTTACAGCATCTTTCTTGAACACTTTTTACACCCGCATCACCCATCTGGGCTAGCGTAAATCAAATTTCTGGCCAATGCAAGAATGTGCAGAGCACCAGGAAGTGTTCTAATCCTTCCACCTTATAGCTTCCGCTTGAATTTTCCACGTCCGATGATTCTGGCCTTCCTATCATCACCTAAGAAAACATCACCGCCATCATATTTCTCATACTCACAGAACCAACCCTATGAGGAGTGAAGTGAAAGGATGCACCCAATTCAATCAACCATGACTCATGATCTACATGTGTATTTGAAGAAGAATCCAAATACACATCCCCACCTTCATCCGAGGTGGTTTTTGCCTCTGTAGAAGGAGCATCATCAGATCCCTTTCCTTTCTTAGGAGCTTTAGATCTGCAGTCCTTTTTATAGTGCCCTTCCTTTCTGCATTTCCAGTATACCTTTACAAACTTTACAGGAGATTTAGATCTCCCTCTAGATTTGGATCTCCCACTCGAAACCTTATTCTTGTTTCTATTTTTGGACCTTCCTCGTACAGATAAGTCATCTCCATTTTGGCCCTCCATATTTCTCCGTCTCATTTCCTCCAACAACAAGGCTGAGACAATGTCATCAAAATTCAAGGTAGTTGTATTGCTACCTATTGCAATAACCAGACTATCCCACGAATCTGGTAGAGAACACAACAAAATGATGCACTTATTTTCATCTGAGATTTTAATATCAACAGATCACAACTGAATTACCTTAGTATTGAAGGCATTCAGATGCTCTATCACCGAGTCTCCATCCTTCATCCTCAGGTTATACAAATTTTTCCACAGGAACAATTTATTCACCAGAGACTTAGACTGGTACAAAGTCCCTATCTTGTCCCACAAAATATTCGTTGTAGCTTCCCCAGATAGATTCAACAATACCGAATCTAAGACACACAACCATATTGTTCTCTTTGCTTTCCGATCCAACTTCTTCTAGTCTTCATCTGACATTTTTGTTGGTTTAGTACCCGGATCTACCACGATCCACTAAACTTTACCCACTAGAATATCCTCCATCTTGAGCTTCCACAACTCAAAACTCTGACCATTAAATTTCTCGATCTCTATCTTTCCACTGCTCACCACCTTATTTCACCGCAAGAATCGATCTCACAGATCTCCCACTGAACAGGGTCTACCACAGGCCCCAGCAAAAAACCTCTCAGCAGCAAAGGAGTCCCCTTAACGCTGAAACAACTCTGATACCAAATGTAGGTTTTAACCCTATACATAAATTATCTGCAAACGAATCTTAAAAATAGAAAATAAACAATAGCAAGAGCATAAAACATAAAATAGATAAACACAGATATTTTCCCCCGGATCCCAAATCGGGACGACCAGCTTGATTTTTCATTATATTCCTTTTAGTGTTACAACACATATATATACATGCCGGAGCATACATAAACCCCAATCCATTAACTCTCGATTAGAACATAACCGTAGTTCCCTTGACCGGATCTACAAAAATACCAGGGGCCGAAAACCATCGAACCCCAAAACCATGTGCAAAACCATGCACAAAACCATGGGCTGGTCCACCCACCGGAAAATAAGGACCAAAAAAAAAATTTCGAGGCACCGCCCGACTCCCAACAAGGAGGAGCTACCGCCCCCGCACAATGACCCTGGGGCCGCAACATACAGGGGGCTATCTCCCCCCCCCCCGCGCATGACTAGTCGTGGAAATAATATAACACCAAATCCACATGGTTCATACATTCTTGAAAATGCTGATTTAGTTCTCCTTCAAAGCCTTCCCAATCAAAGCTCCTCATGATGATGTTGTAGATCTTCATGGAATATATGTGGCTAAAGCATAACTTTATAGGCCCTTTGTAGCAACTTCTCCTTGAGATTGGAGACTCTAGAAAAGAAGATCCTATCATGATGATGGGGACAGAATCCTTCATGGAATAGATAGCCCTCTTCATGCAGCTCGGTCATCAAGTATCATACATGGTGAAGACCTTTGGAATAATCCACCAACATTTGGGATTTCCAATATATATCTACACTCCCCAACAATCACAAGATCGATAATCTAATTAACCGAAATATATGTCATGTGGTTAAACTCCCTCCTTGAAATCTCCCATGCCAAAGGTATATGTTGGAAGGCCATTCCTTCCATTCTTCTCCTCCCATATTGCAGAATCAGAAATGAGAGTGGGTGATGATGATAACGGAAGAAGATCTCCCTCCTCCTTGAGCCTACCCAAGCCTCCCAACGTTGTATCATTGTCTTCCAATGCTCCCATCCCTTCTAGATCTGAATTTGGAGCATGATTTTGTGAGATATCTCCCACAAAAACTGAATCAGGTGGCCTCCCAGGCGGTTTTCCAATATATAAAAGTGTCCCATGCAGCAATCTCATGAGCATGATAGATGGGACTGTAAGGTCCTTTCTTCCACTGCACAAATCCATCTTTGTTATTTGTGTGGAAGTGGTGTGTGAGGGATATGTATGCATGCCTTTTATCATTTGAGTTTCACCACTCTTATTTTCCACCCATTCCATTTGCAAAGCCTCCCAATCAGTGGTGACTTTCCCTAATTTAATCAACCATTGAACACCAAAAATCACATTGGTGTCTAGTATGTCAACCACAAAGAAGTGATCAACAAAATTATAAGTTCCCATGGTGATTGAAAGTGATAGGACATAATGCATGCATTGCATTGTTCTATCTCCTAGGACCAAAACAGAGAATCCCTCAAAATTATCAGTGGGTATTTCCCTCCTTTGCACTAGATGGGCATCAATGAAATTGTGGGTTGCTCCACTGTAAATCAGAACAGAGACCCTTTGATTCAAGATGGAACCTTGAACTCTTAAGGTCAAGTACTTAGGTACTCCTCTCAAAGATGCAAGAGACCCTCCAATAGGAGCAAATTCTCCATCCCCATCTCCTGATGGTGTTGGCTCCCCTCCTGCAGTGTCAGTGCTATGACCTCTTCTTGGTTCATCTTCTTCTTCCTCTTCAACATCTGAGAATACCTCTATGTAATGTGCTTTTCCAGCAGCACATCTATGTCCAGGTGCCCATGATTCTTGGAAAGTGAAGCATAGCTTCATTTTTGTTAGATCTCTCTGGACTTCATCATCAAGAGGCTTCTTGTATGAGCTCTCCTTGGAAGGAGCAACTTTTTCTTCCTTTCCCTTTGAAGGACAAGAGGGCTTATGCTGAAATATTTCCTTTGCTTTTGGTAAGGCATCTTGAAGGTCTCTAGCCCTTTCAATAACATCATGCAGGGTAGTGGGATTGGTAGATTTAACCAACCCATGAAGAGGTTCATCTAAACCATCAATGAACATGTACACCCTTCTTGTTGTAGACAAATCAGGAACCATAATAGATAATCTTAAAAACTCAAAAATGTAAGATTCTCTATTACTTGATTGTTTCAACTTTACAAGGCTCATGAATGGTGCCTCTAGATCTCTTCTATCAAATCTTCTCACCAGCCTTCTAGTAAACTCTGAATAAGTATTCACATTGGAATGAACCAATGTATACAAGCCATGGAACCACCAATCATATGCTTCACTTTCAAAGTGCAGTGCTGCAATCTTGATAGCTTCCATCTCTGGAACCCTTTTCAACTGAAAGTAGATGTCAAGTTTTTCTACCCATGCTTTGGCAGAACACTTGGATGAACTATCAAAGTTGGGTAAAAATAATCTTCCCATAGAGTGATTTCGATCATGATTCTGAGTGAATCCACCACTTCTATGATGATGCCCTGGTCTTCTTTTGTCCTTGAGGTGAAAAAAATCCTGAAAAATCAAGTGATCTTTGAATCTCTGATTTTGAGAATCATATTCTTCAAAATAGTCTTCAAGGGATTCTTGCTCTTGAAACCCTTCATTTCCCACAGCCGAAAAGGTAGGCATGGTATAGTGTTGGGAAACTTGTGGCTGATGCACAGGTTAATAATTCCAATGGTGAGACATGCCAGAGCTTTCTCCAAGATGAAATCCTTTAGGGGATTCTTTTATTCTATCCAATATCATATCTTTGATATCTCTAGCAAGATCTTGGATGGCTCTCAAAAGGATCTTCGGAAAACCCTTTTCTTCTTCTTCACTTCCAGATATAGGGGCTTTACCCTTGTCTTCATTGTCATTAGTGTAGTCAAATTTATTCTTCTATATTCTCTTTATATACCTCTTCTCTCTGTCAGTAAGAGGTTCTTCTTCTTCCCAAGACATATTGGCTTCTTAGAATGCACAGGCCGTGTCAAGATGATGCTTTGATACCACTGTAATATTCCCAAATGGGGAATGCAGCAATACAAGATAGTTATGCAGAGAAATAATGTTGATCATCTAAAACATAGCAGGAGGCCAATAAGGATACCTTCTAAATGTATTTACAACAGCAAATCAGATATAAAAGATGGCCCATAAGATGCATATCAAGAAATACAAGTCACCAATGGAAGAAAATCCTCAAAAAGAGGTGCTACAATCACATGTATAGATTGAAAAAGGCTTGACAATGTTATTTTATTGTGCTGCAGTAGCTGAAGATTACACTTTAGATATAGAGCATATAAGTGCATGAAATTTCAGATCTATAACAGATCCATACACTATAGAGGCTCTTCTATCAATCCCCCTTGGGGTTTTGAGCAAAACACCATGTACATGAAGTAGATCTAAGATCTAAGTTGTATATCTGCAGAAATATTTAGTGATTTAGAAATGTACATAAGTATGCAGATCAGATCTAATATGAACATGAAATAGATCCCCTCCAATGGATCTCCAAAGTGAAAGGCAGATCCCCAACACTTGAAACCCGTAGTATTCCTTTGGGGATTCTCAAGATTCTATGTCGAGATGGAATATAAAGGCATTTACTCGGTTATGTCACCTCTGAAAAGAGGGTGAGAAACTTATATTACCTCGCCAACCGTATACTCGCTCTATAGAACTTGGAATAATCCCATTCGAGAATTCCAACAAGGCCTTCAAAGAAAACGTTGTATAAGAAAATATGAGCAATAATAATGCATCGTAGATCTGGATCTCATTTATGTTGTATATGACTTACATATTCAAATTCATCGAAACAAATAAGTTAAGCACATTAAACGTATCTCCTGAACAAGACTGCTTAGAAATCGCCCAAAGAAAGAAGTCATATACTATGAACCCCAGCTACTAGATGTTGTGTACCTAGAGGGGATAATATAGGGTACAGAGGGTACCTAAGGGAATAATATGATGTAATAATTTAATAATGATAAATAAATGGGCCATAGTTAATAAATAAAGTGGCTAACCCACATTATTTAAGGGACCACATGTAACAAGGGAATAAAGTGATAAGCCCATTGTATTGGATGTATGGTATTGAGAGACCCATGGTAACTACCCATGGTATTGCATGTATGAAACCTATATAGAGGTTAGAGACTCTCTGTTGAGAGATGTGAATGATTATTGTATGGGCAAGCATATGGCTTGTGGAGTGATCTCCTTCCTTAAGGAGTGATTGTATGGTGTTGCCCTACCTTAAGGGTTTTGATATTAATGAAGATCTGAAGTTTTATCTTCTATGGTGTTATTTCTTATGCATATTTTTCATTTATATACATCTTCTTGTCAGATCTACTACAAGTGGTATCAGAGCACTTTCTTGGGCAGAGTTTGGAGATTTGTTTTTTCATTTTTTTGCAGGAAATTTTTGGGCGGCGAGTTTGTAGAGAAGATCTGGAAAATTTGGTGAAAATTTTTCAAAAATAAATATCAGATCTGGATTCCTTATGGAAAAATACCCAATTTCAAAAAAAAATCAGTCGAATCGGAGTTCGGATGAGGGTGATATCACTGATTTAAATTCAGTTGTGTTGCAGAAATGTTTATGACGGAAATTTGTGTATGGCGGATCTCCTGACACTTTTAGTAGATTCTGGTGCACAATCTCAGACAACAAATTACAGATCTGAGCTCCCCTTGAAAAATCACCCGATTTCAAAAAAAAAATCGGTCAAATTGGAGTCCGGATGAGGGAGTTATCACTAATTTAAAATCAGCCATTTTTTCAGAAATTTTGTGACGTCGGGGCAGTTGTAGCGTAAATCTCTGTTTCCAGAGACCTAGATCAGGATTTCAGCCATATGGTTAGATGCAGAATGGCTATTCCATTTTCAAAAACAGGTTATATTAAGGATTCTGACTTATATTGACCGAGTAATGTCCATTTTAAATTTTTGCCAAAGTAAGTGATTTTCTTCAAAACCCTTACTTTATTTTATGGATTCTCTCAATATGAAGTTTACAGGAAAAGATGATAGCCCTACTATTGAATATTTTGTACAACATCTCAAGGCTCAATATCGAAGTTTTTGGATATGCTCCATAGTGCTTCATATGAAAGATGAGGCAAATAAATGGTGGACATCACTTGACAGCTCAATGAGGAAACTTCCCGAGAAAAAACTTGAAAAAGTCCTTTTGGACAAGTGGTCTCAAGCTGAAAAGAAGGATAGCAAGAGCCATAAAGATTTATTTTCTACTAATATTTCCATATTACATGTTCATGGAAGTATTCAGAAAGAGAACATTGTTGTGTCTATCATTCCTAGTTGCAAGCATAATTGTATCAATGTGAATTTGGCTAAAAAATTGCAAGTTCCAGCAAAGCATATTGAAAACACACAGGTTGATAATGAAGAGGTTCAAATTTATAAATATTTGAAGATTTCTATGGATAAATATGTGTTGCATTCTGATTTTTATGCTTCAGATATGGTTTTTGTTGATGTTGTTTTGGGACATCCTTGGATGGAATCCGTTGGTACTGTCAATTTTAATGTGCAAAAGAAATTCATGAATCTCTGGTATAAAAAGAAGAAAATTACATTGCACGATATTTGCATTAGGAACCATGTAGAGACCGAGGAGGAAGAAGCAAAAAAATCTAACGACATAGACACATCAGATGATGAGCCTTTGATGGTAGACAACCAAACACAGACATCAAAGCAAGTACCAATAAAGGAACCAGACACCACTCCATCACCAATCATGGAGGAATTAATGAAAGATATTACATCAATTAAAGCTTCAACATATCACCACCCGCATCACCCATCAAGACAACAACCAGCAAGGTGGCAACAAATTAGCAACAAGGACAACAACCCCTGGACGACACATAGAGAGGTGCGACGATCCACTAACAACACATCAACAATGAAGAACCACCAGAACCCGCTTCCATCTCAAGCAAGCGAGGCACTGACTAGATCAAGTGTTCACCTTTCCCTTGGATGGCTAGATGCACATGAATGGTACCAGTGGAATACTCTTTTGAGTAGATCTTATTATTTGTGTTCTTCTCATGTTTCGGGGACGAAACATGTTTAACGGGGGTGTAATGTAGTGTACCTAGAGGGGATAATATAGGGTACAGAGGGAGGTACCCAAGGGAATAATATGATGTAATAATATAAGAATGATAAATAAATGGGCCATAGTTAATAAATAAAGTGGTTAACCCACATTATGTACGGGACCACATGTAGCTAGGGAATAAAGTGATAAGCCCATTGTATTGGATGTATGGTATTGAGAGACCCATGGTATTGCATATATGAAACCTATATAGAGGCTAGAGACTCTCCATTGAGCGATGTGGAGGATTATTGTATGGGCAAGCATATGGCTTGTGGAGTGATCTCCTTCCTTAAAGAGTGAATGTATGGTGTTGCCCTACCTTAAGGGTTTTGATATTAATGAAGATCTGAAGTTTTGTCTTCTATGGTGTTATTTCTTGGGCATATTTTCCATTTATATACATTTTCTTGTCAGATCTACTACACTAGAATTGCGCAGATTTGACTGGAACTCAGAGGAGGACAGCCAAATATCTGGTACTTCAGTAATTTAACATTAAATCAGATTTACATATGAGCTTATTTCCTTTACAACTGATTACAAAAAGAACTAGGGCAATATCCCTTCAGAAATTAGAGTTGCAACTAGAAATAAACTGCAGAAATACATAGACAGCGTTATTTTTCAGATGGTTCAGCTGTTGTGCATTACATTTCAGATATCTCACATATTTATGGATGAAATATCAGATCTAATACAGATCTATAAGCTACAAGACTTTAAGAACAAGATCCAATTGGAATTACATCAAAATATTTCATATTAAGCTGTAGATCCGAATTACAATACATTGTGCTACAGAAAACCCAGAAATTTCTGAAGATAAATTTTATTGCTGAAATAGATCAGATCTATAGAGACATGGATCAGAAACCCAATCCACGGATCACCAAGGGAAGGCAAGCTTAACACCAAGATATCTTCATCCAAACTGATAGCAAACTGAAATAAGAAGCCCTCTCACAAAATAACGCAGTATGGAGCAGAAATTGCGCAGAGGGTGAAGGAGACTGAATGCATGTACTAAAATTACAGATCTGAAACAAAATATAGATCAGATAACTCCTTAGAGGCTAAATAACACTCTCTAATAGATAAATCCTCTCAAAAACAACTAGATCTAAGTAGATCTAGAATTCCACTTGCTACAAAAGATAGCAGCTGCAAAACCCTCAATGGGCCAGTGCTGCTCATGAAAGATAGAGCTTGGTCTCAAACCAGATAGTGGCCAACTTCAGCAAATAACTCCTCCAATGATCCTTAAGGGAAGAGATGAAACTCCTAAATACGAATTCCAATCACAATCCTCCACTAAATAGCAGAGAATGGTATTTGTCTAAGCAGACAAATACTTCAGAAATATAATTCATCAACAACCTCTTCAAGTGTCTTCTCCTCCTTTTTATAGCATGAGAAAGTCTTTGCAAACCCTAAACCACTTGGATGAGATGGTCCTTTTCACAGTAGAGGCTCCCTTCTAGAACTGCGCAGTCCATTTTAGAGATACAACGAACCTGGATAACGCAATTGATTTGGTCAAGGTGGACCCAATCTTGGCTCAAAACCTCTTTCACACCTGCAAGTGATTATTTACATAGCCCTGATTTGCCTTTTTTCACATGGGAATTGATTTATTTAGACATCTTAGGAGTTTTACATGTCCTCCTTTATTCATTTATTCATAAAACATAAATTAAATCAAAATTGAATGTCTCCTCTTAGCTAAGGCTAAGTAGGAACATTACAGCATCTCCCCAAATGGTGTGCCAAAACACCCTACAACAACACCTACAAGAAAAATGCAGATCTAGAAGTAAAACTGCATTGTAGGGTTTAGAACATGGTTGGCCACATGCCAAGATCAGAAAATGAAGCTCAATATGTTCAATACTCTCTTGCCAATGGAATAGAATATTTCTCCATTGAAAAGGAGCATTGAAATGGTCTAGATCTGAGTAGATCTAGCCTCCACTTGCTGCAGCTTTCAAAGGCAACCAAACCCTCAATAGGATATGTGTTGTAGTTGGAAGAAGAATCTTGGCCTCAAGCCAGATAATGGACTATGCAATACAAGACTCTCCCAAGAGCTAATCAATGGGAAGAGGTGGGATTCCCGATCAGGAACACCCAATGCTAAACAGCATTTGCAATCTAGGCTAAACAGCCAAAGAAAGTTGTATGTCTAAATAGACAATACTTCAAAAATTCAATATCATTCAACAACATCTTCATGTTGCCATCCTCTTCCTTTTATAAGTTGATATCTTGTAAGCCCTAAACCACCTTCAATGAAATAGCTCCTTTCACACAATCCATCTCCATCTAAAACTGTGTTATGCCTCATTGATGGCCACTCCTCCAAGACAGCGCTATAGATTTGGTCATGGTCGACCCTATAAAAATATCCAACCCTTTTCACACCTAAGGGTGCTTTCTTACATAGCCAAGATTTAGCCTTTTTCACATTTGGCCTTGATTTATTTGTTGTCTAGGAGTTTTATGAACCTCCTTTACATTTTTGTTCATGAAATAGAAAATTAAAACAAAAATGAGTATTCCCATTAGCTCATGGCTAATTGGGAATATTACACAAACACATAAAGATAGTTGGAGCATTAGTCAAACCAAATGGAACTACAACAAACTCATAATTCCCATTTCTAGTCCGAAATTTTTTCTTGTAAATTTCCTCTTCCTTTATGTGTACCTGATGACATCCATATCTCAAATCAATCTTCGAGAACATTGTTGCTCCTTTCAAATAATCGAATAAGTCATCAATCATCGGCAACAGATACTTTTTCTTGATGGTCACCTTGTTCAACTACATGTAATCAATGTATAACCTGAGAGTACCATCCTTATTCTTCACAAACAATATCGGTGCACCCCACGGTGATACACTTGGCCTAATGTATCACTTGTCAATAATTTCATTCAAATGCAAATTTAGCTCTACTAAATCTAGTGTACTCATGTTGTGCGTTGCCTTTGATGTTTGTGCTTCCCATGGTACCATATTAATGGAAAATTCCACTTCTCTATGAGGCGGAATCTCTAAGATCTCTACTACAAACAGATCATGAAGTTGTTGTGAAATCGGCTACTTGTTCAATATCTCCTCATCCTCATACTCATTACCTATATCACTAGAAATTTCACTACAAATAATACACACCCTTTTGTTCGATTGTGTTTTTCCTACATAGATGTCACCATCCCAACTGATGTTGCTTTCTTCTTACCTTGTAAGATTCTTTGCTCCCCATTTTCATCTAAGCACTCAATGGATTTTTCATGACAGTCCACTTTGGTCCTATGAAGATATAACCAATCCATACCCAAAATCTTGTTATACGAACCTAACAGAAATACATTCAAATATGTTGATGTAGGCATACCATTTAACTCACATGCAGAAGTTCTTACCCAATGATTAACTTGCTTCTTAGTAGATGTATCCAATTGCACCAACCAAGACTCTACATGCAGTTATTTATTCAAACCACACTTATCCACCAAGTCGGGGTTCACATAACTATAATTATAACCAGGGTCAATAAAAATATAAACAACTTTATCACAAATCTTACCATCCATATCAATGATAGATGTCTGATGATCTGCCTGCCTATTATCCAATGCTGCATAGATACGAGGAATTCTCTTCCCAACATCCCCAACAGTATGTGCCTCCTATGAATTATAGATTTGAGGCCTACCACCTTGATTTTTCATACAATCCCTTTGAATATGCTCCTTACCACATGTCCAACACTCCAACTGTCATGTACCATCACCTCTATTATGTTGTTGTGACCCATCTCCCTTTTTAGCTGCATTTAACTTTTTATGTGGTGCAAAATTCTCTTTCTCTTCGACATTTTGAGTCCTTTTTCTTTTCGATTTCCATTTGCCTTTACCTTTATCTTTATCCTTTCCTTTCCACCCTTGCTAAGATTCATTCTTATGCTTTGACTGCTCATAACAATGCTTCATTTTCCTAATAACTTATTCAAGTGACCGAGGATCAACATACTCAATCTGATCTCTAAATTTTAATGGAAATCCACAGATAAATTTCTGAACTTTGGCCTTTTCATCTTTAATATACAGTACATACCTCAATAGCTCCAGGAACTTGGTCATGTTTCCTCATATATCACTGATCCCATTTTAAGCTTGTATAATTCCTTGGCTTTGCTATAATAGTACCTTTCCGACAAGTACTTATTTCTGAAGATCCTTTCTAATTCATTCCAAATCAACTCCTATGTCCTGATGTCTCTAACCCATTTTACATATTCCCACCAGATGCCTGCTCTACCTTTCAGGTTGAAGATAGTTATTCTAACCTTCATATTATGTGTATACTCATGCAATTTAAAGAACTTATTCATGTCAAGTAACCAAGCCTCTGCATCCTCAGGCTTCTTCAAATATCCATCAAACGTAGGTGTTTTCTCTTTATTTAACTCATCCTTCAAGTATCCCTTATCACTCCTCCTGTAAGGGTGATAATGATGATGATCATAGTGCCTATCAAAACCAAAACTAGAATAGTACATGTGTCCATTAGCTATCCTATCCGAAGTATCCAAAAATATACCATCTCTTATCGTGTAATCTATATATGGCATGTGACCACCATGAGACCTACTTCCATATGCCCCATTAGTCCTATCCTCGTGTCCATAGCTGATCCGGAGTGGTTCTTGTCTCTGCAATTCTAACAAACTATGAAGGATTACTGCATTGACTTCTACTTGTTTTTATTATGCCTACATGATTCTATCATTATCTTCTTTGCAACTCCTTATTTATTCCTTAAAACTCCTCAATGTGTTTGCTAAGTCAGAAGAGTTCCCAACACCATGTTTCTCATATTATTCATAGGGAGAATCTTTGTAGTCTACCATATTGCTAGTCATCTTGATCTCTTCCTGCAAGGCATACTAAGTCAACTAAACCAAATCATAAACAAACCAATGTACCTTAGTGTAACTTAGGGAGGATATCTCATCTGCAAGACCAACCAAATTAGCACAATACATGTATATAAACATAATCATATCAGCATTTAATCATTAACTCATCCATTATCCAGTTGTCGATGCATGACCATACCCACCACACATCATTACTACATGCATACCAACTACAATCATAACACCCACTAGATGCAATGCATGCATAATAACATATGTGTGGCACGCATGCATACACATTACATACAAATATTCACTTTCATATCCAATGCATAACCGACATACACCCATGACGATCACATCCAATCAATAACACCATTAACTTTCACATGGTGACACTATTGCAACCATGACCAACACCACAAACACATAGTCCACAAACATAAGGACACATATGAAACTAACATGAATGCATGACCAACACTCTGCCCATCTAGTCAATGGGGTGAACCATGCTTTGATACCACTATGTAACACCCACCTCCCACATTTACCCAAGTTAACCGTTCCGTTGGGGTAAACATGTGACGAGAGGCTACTATGATTTGAATCAACCTCCTAGGTCACCTTAAGGAAGTGGAACCGACAAAAAAGAAGAAAATTGATCATCCACACAACCAACAAAACCTCCAGGAGCTACCCTGCCATTCCAAGTGACCAACCCTTAACAAAACTCAGTAAATTAAGGACTTAGAGCCCCAATCGCTCCCTTGCCAAGCCCTTAAATAAATTGTGGGTCCCAGTCGCTCCCATGAGCCTGCATGAATGTGACTGCAGAATTTTTCTTCCAGTGATATGCCAGTGATTATGGCATTTAGAGCTAAATTACAAGGATAGGACCCAGTCACTTCCCATAACTTCATGGAATTTACAGAAACAGAATTAAACATAGAGACAATGATACCAATGCAGATTATTGAATACAAACCTTATTCGACCCCAACTAGCCATGACATACATTTTGTTAAACATGTCACAAATATGCATTATACAAGTTTAAACAACATATCTAAGCATAGGGGTCTCATACTTATCTAAGAATCACTGAGAAAAATTAATTCCTTATTACATTAACTACATTATCATCTATTGGGTCACATATTCATTGCTCATTCATATGAAAATAAAAACATAATGAGAACAATACATTTTCACTCCCATAAACACATTCATAAACAACATATAAACAACAGATATATTGAGGATACAACAACCATAAATGCTACATATAATCCAGTAAATTTACACATAATATACCAAGGATTAGAAACTCTTATTGATGAATGAAAAAGGCAACCCGGTATGGGACTACCATGTTCCACCCGACCATAGATTGGCTGAGCTAAATCTCTCTTCAGCCAATCACCCTCGTGACATATTCCAAGCATAAATGTGGGACTCAAACCAAAATAACCAACCAAGGATTCCATAGGCTAAACCACCTCACCCTAATTAATAGAAACAGGCTTTACCGCAATCCTCACTGGATCACTAGGCCATAAAAAAGCATGGATGCCATCGTATTTCTCCACCTACACCATGATTAATTTTCATGTCTCCTAGTCTCTAGGTTTTACCGCAATCCACAGTCTGATCCAGGGATCACTATGTCATAACTGATGCTTGCATAAAATATTTCATCAAGTGTACCAAAAGACCTTACTTAAGCCACGAGTGATTGATGGACCTAAAAACAGATATGGCCGTTTAATCCTTCATATATGCAACATAATTTTAGAATAAACTTGCAAAATAATAGATCTCTAGCAGCAAAATACTTTAAACAGCAGATATTTAACTAATGTAAAACCCCATAGCATAGACAAAGGGATATAAAATAATTAATTATATATTTTGATTTTGTTACACCTGGTGAAGGAGACTCATATGATGGCTATAGGTCCCCCTCAAATGGGATGGGTCCTTTGGTTGTCCTCTATGCTTCAGTATTCTAGATCTTTCTCTCTTTATGATGTATGAAACCCATAACATTTGTTGAACTAAGATGGGAGCTTGAATGCAAAAAGAAGATAATAATGATGATGATAGTGATCATCATGAGGAATGGATGGAAAGGCCTTCTATTTATAACAAAATATTGGGTTATTCTCAAAAATGGAAAAATAAAATAAAATAGTATTAACCATAATCTAGATCTAACCGCTTGGAATATTGTATTATATGTTTTGGAGGGAAAAGATATTTCAATTGTTAAATACCTTTATTTAGAAATAATAAACAAATGAATGATTTATTTATTATTTCAAGGAAGTGGTTAAGGAATAATAAACAAAGAATGATTTTTTTAATCATTCCTAAGTGATTTAGTCAAATTTGACAAGGAATATTAACTAAATAATGATTTAATTAATTATTTCTAGAGAAAAATCAAACAAATAGTGATCTATTTAACTATTTCTCATGATTGGGTCAAATGTGACAAGGAATAATAATTAAATAATGATTTAATTAGTTATTCCTAGAGGAAAATCAAATAAATAATTATTTATTTAATTATTCCTCATGGGGTTTCCTGTTTTAATTAGAAACAACTTAATAAAATACGGTTTATCAAGTTATTTCCTCTAATGAAAGCAATTTTACTATGGTAAAATTGGTCTTACATGGTATATTTCGATCCACTTAGTTAGATATGGCTAAGTGATCATTTTTTGGTGATAATAGATTGCCCCCCAACGTACAAGCATTAGGATCGAATAGTATGACCGAAATACATCGTAATAACACAATCACTAGACATCGAAGGGGAGTCGGAGAGAAAGAGACATAACTGAAGCAAAGCGAGGAAGGAATTGAGGGGGCGAGATCTA
The DNA here is from genome assembly GCA_034641835.2 of Pinus albicaulis. Lineage (NCBI taxonomy): Eukaryota > Viridiplantae > Streptophyta > Pinopsida > Pinales > Pinaceae > Pinus > Pinus albicaulis. The sequence goes on from CM076575.1 coordinate 1,296,256,603, forward strand.
CTAATTGATATGTCTCCTTTTTTTTTGGAGTACATGATCTCAATGAGGCAGGGGAGGTATAACCATACTTGCTGAGATAATTGTGTACAAAGAACAATGATGAGCCCAGCAATGTGGGATTAAGCTACAAAATGTATGATACGTGATACATGACATGTTGGCATCAATGGGCCAGAAATAATATAATGGATCCCATATACATAATGCGCCTGGGAAAATAAAGCACAGGACTGAAGATAATAACATCTGAGTACATGAGACGTAATTCCCTTCCATGACATGGGGGGGGGGGGGGGGGATGCAACCAAAGAAGCCCTGCTGAAAAGGAAATGGATCTGAAGATATGAATGGATCATTTGAATGAGACATGCATGTTGTGGGCATTACAAGTGGCTAGAAACGAACCCAGCAAATCTGTGAAACTGCATCTAAGGCTGGAGCATGATCTAAGGTCATTCATGCATGTGGGGGATACCTGAAGGGTCACCCCCTCATGAGGTCTGAAACATCTCAGACACACCTGGGAATCACTGGTACAATCTGTTGGATCACCAAACCATCAAGTTTACAATTCTCAATCATGCGATAATGAGTTTGGGTCGACCACGTGAGAAAAAACCAAGTCAAAGGGAAATAGTGATTACCTTTTCTTTATTTTAGGTACCGAACAATGAAGAAAGTTGGAACCAAGGTACACTACCCTCTAGACCGTTCTTCTGGAATGTATGTACTGAAGTCGACAGAATAGAGCCTACCATAGCTTAATAAATAAGTAATCCTCAACTAAAGTGCGAGGGATCATAGTAGAGAAACTGATGGACTGACACTGGGGATAATGAGGGAATGAGGGAAACTGAGATTCGGATTGACGACTTCCCTTGTCAAAGCATAAAATGCATGGTTGACCTGACAGCGACTGACTCGATTCTAGAGGGGATGATGATGGACAGTAGAGATGGAGGCCAAAAATGGGCAACACGGGATGAATGTGATGCAAATATGGATGGAATATTGTAACAGGAGATAATGGGACTTGGGACAAACTCCATGAATGTGAGGATGACACAACTTGTATGCTCTGAACAAGGGTGACTCGATGTTGCTGCCACACAGGATAGGCCTAGGGGGGCTGTTAAAACATGATTAAATAATGGTTACTCATGAAGAAAATAGACATATGAGGCGACAAGTGCCAAGGTAAAGTGGTGCTAAAGTACAAGTGGCTCATATGAAGAGATTCGATTTGAATTGGTGGCAAAGTGAAATTTCAAGGAAAAAATGGCTTCCGTGTGAAGTGTCAAATTACCAAAAATAGAGAAAGACCCATTATAGTACTATGTGATAGATTTCTAACAGTGTTGACAGTTTGTCAAAATGAGCTATTGTTTGGTCACAATGGGTGACGGAAAAACTAGGGTTTTTCCTATAAAGGGATGTTTTTCCTCCTATTTTAATTCATTGTCTAAGTGAGTTGTGGAGAATTTGGATAGGAGGAGGAAGACCAAAATCTTGTGAATATTGTAGCAGATAAACCAACCATCAGAATCAGTATCTGCGACTTTCAAGCAGGTGGCCTTACTTGTCTAAAAATGGCCTTAATGCTTCGTGGAAGAATGGTTCTTGGAGAAGAATCAAGGTAAGAAAAGAATATAGGAATGAACTACTAGAGAAGGTCTAGAATCATCCTCGCCCACCAAGTCAAACATGGAGACCAAGTGGTAAGTGTGGCATCACATAGAGTAGAAAATTTGAAGATATGGTATCAAGTATCTACAATATGTGATGTATATATCGCTAGCTAGAGAGGGCAGTAGGATAAACTAGCCAAGGAATGGAAGGATAATTTACCATACCTAGATCGTTGGGGTCTAGGCTGAGACCTTCGTTAATCATATGAGAAGGTGGCTAGGGGTTCCATCATACCCCCAAGCATGGGATACTACCCCCAAGCATATGTGATGGAGGGGAGTGATCTGATATGCTAAAGGTGGGAATGATGCTCCTAGCTAGAGGAGTTTGTGGAGTGCCATGATGTTCCAAGTACTTAAATAAGGGATTCAAGAATTTAGCCCCAATGGCACAATATCCTCCAGAGGATGATGAGGATATGTAGGGGCATAGGTTCCCCCCCCCCCCATGTAACATGCTATGGGCATGCCAAATGTATTTAGAATAGTGGACTCTAAACACATTTTGATAATGTGCTTTTCCATTTGTTTATGTGATGGTTGTCTTTCTATGGGAAGAATGGATAGATACAGTTAGAGAAAGGGAATAATAGATTACCAATCTCAGTTGGAACTACATTTATTAATCAAATGGATTGAATTTTTGGGTTCGCATACATGGTGTCATTATACCAAATAGTGGCTTCATAGATAATGAATTGGTGCTCACCTAGAAAACATAGAGGTTGGTAAAAAACAATGTCTAAGGGACTAGATTGTTGATATAAGATGAAGGAATGATTAAGTGGATCATCCCTAGAGTGATATGAGGCTCAAGAATTTCTTTTAAATGGGGAAGAATAATGGTACTAGAGTCGACACTACCATATACACTAGGAGGGTTGGGGAGAATTTCTTCTCCTGAAATCTAAAATATGGATGCCCCCTTACCCAAATATTAGGTGTCAATGTAATGGCCATAAGGTGTATGTGGTTTGAATGCATGGGTTCGAAGTAAGGGGTTATTGAACCAATCGACCTCACTATGGATGAAGTCTTTTTAATCCACAACATATTGGTCATGGGTCTACTACGAAAGGAAATACACATGATGGTGCATATTGTCCCAAGGATAATCAAGTGTGGTCATGGCTTCCATGATGTCTTCATTTGAATGGAAGATGGGAAAACTAGAGGAAGTGAGGTCACTTGATTTGGAGGGACTACCTGAAGCATTGTCATGAGAGATATGGCTCACATGCGCATCGACAACAGGAGGGGATGAATGACTAGTAGATGGAATATCTTCCGATGTTCAGACATGGGTATCCGTCGAAGAAGGTTCAACCAAATCACTATGGAGAACTCCAACAGAGTCTCCAGACAAGGATCCCATGGATGAAGACATGTAGAGAATGGTAGCAATGGAATATTTCATCTCGATATTAGTAGGAGGAATCACAATGTGTGGTTCATGTTTTGGTTCAACAATGGTGCCAGAATCCGTTGGTGAATAAGTGGTGGTTTCATTACGAGCAGCCTCTATTTCACGAAGTTCCTAACGGTTATCGCAAAAATCTTCGAGATGAGGAAAATGATGAGAGTAGTTGCCAAATTTGTCACAAAAATCACAAGGGTGACTCGTGTGTAACGATTTTTTTCTTGGCTGACTCAGGTAAGGTAACATGGACCTCCAAGATGTTAGAGTCAAGAAATGTATCGTCGACCATAGGTTTGAGATGAGGAAGCTCAAGACAGTTATTGGTGGCATACCCAACAACATCACACAAAGCACATGGTGGAGTAGTCTTTGGAGGCTTAGGTGGAGTTGGATTTTTTTTTGGATCCTTTTCCTTAGGTTCCTTCTTTTTTGATTTCCCCCCCTCTCTAGATGTTGTCACAACAGAAGTATGTTCCTATTTTTGTGGATTTGTAGCAAAGGAATGGGTCATCGCGACCGGTTGAACCGAGGTCAAAGCAGTATATGGTTTGAGTTGATAAGGTGGAGTGTTTTATGGGGGATCAATGTACCAGAGTGGGATCCCTAGGGTTAAATTTAGTAACCTCAACGTAGCCATGACAGGCACAAAAAATACTCCAGATGGGGGAGCTAAAAAAAGTATCTGACCTGAAGGATAATGGCCTGGCGGAATGGCTCTCAGATGGTTAATACTTGGGGGAACTATTCCTGGTTTTAAAATATGAGGAGAGACACCAGCAGAAGGAGAAGTTCCTTGAGGAGCTAGTCGTGATGGTTGGGTCAAGTGAACAATAACACGTTGTGAAGGTGTTGGCTAGTGGATAGTCGTACCATACCACTTGTGGCTAGCTCGTAATTCCTGCAACTTGCAAACACTGAACGAGTTGGGCTCTAAAGGGGTAGGTGTTGGACCATAATAAGCACCAAGCAATGTGGAATATTTGTATACTCCTTAAGAGACATTGGTGAGAGGAAAGACAGGTTGATTTTCGGTCATCAATGAGATGGTAGACCAGTTCGATGTATGAGAATTCATATCATAGTATGTCAATTGATCGATGGTGACAATATTTCCATTATGGGGAAAGCACATATTACGATGAACTGAAGATGCAACAGCTGAAATCATGTAGGTGTATCTATGACCCAAAAGAATATTGTAATCCAAGGGGACATTGATGACTTCTATGTCAATACAAACATCCTTTCCAGCAACTGTGATAGTAAAATTGCGATACATGCCAAGGGGTTGTGAAATATGATCATCCCAAGAACGTAAAGTGATGGTGGATGGGGACAGATCAAGTGACCTGAGTTGCTTCCAAACAATGGTGTACATCACACATGTGGATCTACCTTCGTCTATAATACACCACTAAACAATGGTGTTTCTAATGGTGACTGGTATTTTAAAAGTAACGGATGAGGGTAGAGGGGGATGTTCTGACTTGTCAACATCAAATATGATCAAGCGATCATCTGAAGGGTATACAATGCCCAGAGCAGATAGTATAGCTTTTTGTTGGGATGGGCACATCTAGAGAAATTCCAGCATTGACATGGTGATAGGAGATTGCGCCAAATCATCTACTATAATTTAAGTGTAGGCGGCTTTGGCTGAAGCAGCATTACAACGTAATGGACCCTTGGGGATATTTGGTATGACCTTTGCCTTAGGCTGAGGGATCTGTAAGGGAACATTTGATGTTGGAATAGACTCAATGGACACTTTTGTTTGGGACTCAGTTGCTGACGTAGTCAGTTACTTGTCATACTGGCGCGACCGAGTCTGAAGTTTGACATCAGTGGTATTGACCTTGTCAGAGTTCATCATGAGAATATTCTAATCAGTGTGGCCAGACTACTGAGGTGGGGGGGTGGCCTGACCTTGCGAAGATTTGACGGGAAGATATCCTTGTTGAGGGAAAGGATTAGTGAGCATATTCGGTTGAGATGGAGTAGTGTTCGGAGGAAGAGACCTTGTGGGTTGTTGTCCTTGAGAAATTTCTTAGGGATCCCACATTTAACACATCTACAGTAAAAGGGGACAATAATGTGTGTACACCACAACATGCACAAGGATTATTCATATGAATTGCCTTGTTCTACTTGGGTTGATCGCCCTGTTGTTGGGTTGTGGTATTTGGCTAGTTCCCCTTGGGTGCATTTAGATGAGTACCTTGGCTACCATGTGATTGTTAGTTCTAGTTTCCTTTACCCTTATTATTTTTCTTGAAATTGGGGGGATTATTCATGCTTTCTTGAGCATACACTTGACCTTGAGGAGGAGGTGGCTTTTGTGGCATAGGTTAAGAAGACGTGAGAGGTAGGGGCGCTGATTCTTGAAGGGATGGAGCATTGGGTGGTGCATAAGTATAAAAATGAGCTGGGGCAACATTCTGGTAAATAGGTTGAGCAACAGCTGGCCCTGGCATCGATCGATGCATTTGGGAAACTGCATAAGACGTGCTTTTACCAGGATACAAGTTTCCTAGAGGGGGATAAGTATTGGAGGTACGAGTCCCCCATGAGGGTGACCATAACTCATCTGAGAAGGATCATATGGCAATGTGTGTGAAAGGGATCCAACGATACCATCGGCGGCGTGAGATGCCCTCAGTGAAGTGGCACCACTGAGTCTAGGAAGGTATGGTAAAATGGGATAAACATAACCTGACTGGGTGTAAACCAAGTCATATTTTAAATAAATCTGGAGAGCTATCCTAGATATGAGGAAATTGAGATGCAAAATATTTACCTATGGGGGCTAAGAGTGTTCTAAGAAACCAATATATATAGACATGGACATTTAATGTAGGAGCTCTACACATGCTCCTCATTCTACACCATTCTTGTACATGGTCAGAAAGGCGGGTGGCAGAATTTTGATGGAATGTAGTCAAAAACTCAGTACCAGTATCATAATGAAGGGGTAACTTGAAATATGAAAAAAATTCTTTAGCAGGAGTCGCAAAAGCAGAATGTCAGCGGGTTGGTCAATGTACCACTTTTTAGCTTCTCCAATGAGCGTACGTTGGAATAACCAAAGACGAATGGAGTCATCAGTAATGGAGTTTGATGAACACCACATGTGGAAGGAGTGAACATGATTGGTGGGGTCCTCTCCACTATTTTCTTCAAACTTAGGGATGTCAGAAGGAATTTTGGTTGGCATAGCTTGCCAACCAGCATTATGAGAAATGGTATCATTGATTAACTCGTTAAAATCTGGGAGACTTAGACCAACCATAAAGAGGAGCAATGGAGTGGCAACGACCGTAGCTGTACCAGCTTCGCTAGTGGCAGTGCCTGAATTGGGACTGGGAATACCACCTTGGGGTCCTGGACTTGCATTGGTGCCAGACATGGTGGAAATATGAGGATGAGAGGATGTGTAATCAGAGGAAGAACTCGATGAATCAGAAGAATCTGAGTCATAAGAGGGACTCGATGGAGGACAGGGAGGATTATTTCTAACTCGACGAGCTAGAGAAATATGTCCTAATGGAAACTGAGGATGGAGACCTCATATTCTCTGCGAAAAATTCCTTGGGGCCACAATGATTTCAAGACACAAGTGACACTACAAACTAGAGAATCATATAAACAGAAGAGTAACAAACATCAAGCAAACACCTAGTGCAATGGTGCCAAGTGTAAACTAACTATACTATGAGCTACTCTAATGCAAGCAAGCACTTCCTATCAAAAGAAAAATTACCTCTAGCCTAAAGGTGATCTAAATCCTCAAACAAACCTAGATTCTATTGTTTTAGATGGCCTTTCATGTAGAAATGTAGGGTAGAGAACCACCTACCTCCCATATCCATTCCTATAAGAATTTTTCCAAATATTGGCCATTAAGGTTTCTTTTGTCCCACAGGGGTGTTCGAGTCTTGAGCATCTAGCTAAATCAGACAACGCATGGAATTCCCTACCACAAGTTGGGTAGCCCGAGGATAACTGCTCGCACGATGTCCTAGCCTAACCCCCTCTAAAACAGGTTTCTAATGCACTCCAACTTTGACCGCAGGATGGTGAAAGATTTTAAGCTCCCTATTAACTCAATTTTCTATGTCTCAATGTATGCGATCGATGGGTGTTATTGGAATCATATCCCATCAATCCTACAACTAACTACAAAGATTGTTTGGGCCTGATGTCCAAGTGGGCTTAATCTATGTGAGTCAGATCTATTAAGTGGTTGAGTCTTGAGCTTCTTGGTAAATCAGAAAATGCACAGAATTCCCTACCATGGGTTGGGTAGCCCCGAGGAGAACTTCTCGCATGATGTCCTAGCCTAACCCCCTCTGAAACAGGTTTCTGACACACTCTGACTTTGACCGCGAGATGGTGAAGGATTTTAAGCTCCCTATTAACTCAACTTTCTATGTCTCAATGTATGTGATCTATGGGTGTTATTGGAAGCATATCCCATCGATCCTACAACTAACTACAAAGATTGTTTGGCCCCGATGACCAAGTGGGATTAATCTATGTCAGTCAGATTTATAAAGTGGTGTGTTTAAGTCTTGGCTTGGCGGCTTGAACCAAGCTCTCGCTCACTTTAGGTGTGAGTGTGTGAAAATAAGTGTGTATTATGGATGAGTTAATTAAGCATTTTTATGATGATGCTAAAGTGTCGTTGAAATAAAATGTTGAAAACTATAAATGAAACTGAAATAATGACAGTAAAATAAACAGTAAATCAAGCATAAACTCCACCCAAACAAGGCTCTCAAACAATGGAAATAGGAGAGGCAAACAAGAAATGCAAAACACACTAAAAGGATCACAAGATCTAATTTTTATGGGACTAGGATCAAATGACTCTATACTGCTGAAAATGGTGGAGAAAACAGCAAGAAACCAGAGGGGAAAAAAAGTTGCAAAATATAGGGCAGAAGCTTTAGAACCTAGGGAAAACAATGGGACCCTAAGGGGGAACGACAAAAAAAACTTAAGAGGGAGATTTGGATGTAAAACAACCTATCTTAAAGGTCTACAAAAAGAATGAATCAGGCCCTGAGACAATGGTTGAAAGTACTAAAAATCTCAGACTACCTACTCAGTTGATCTGCTCCTAAAAAGGTGGAAGTGTATGGAAACCATAGGGGGGTTTTTTCTACTTCAAGGAGACAAAATGAGCATATACATGCTTAATATGGGCTGAAACAAAGGTAAAACAACCCTAAAAAATTCTCTCATCAAACCTTAAAAATTTCAAAAAAAAAATCCTAAAAAAGTTTTGAATTGCAGGTTTTGACTTGTTTCAGGAGGATAGCATGGCTTTTGGGCCAATAAGTGAAATCTGAAGGAGAAAAACAAAATTTTGGGGCTGAAAAGTGCGAGCTTCCCTCCTTGACTCTCGAGCGACAGGTTCCGTCAGATTTTTTGTCTCCTGTGCAGCCGGTACTTGTGACTTGTGGAAAAAACCAAAAAAGTCTCAGAATTTGGAATTTTAACTAAATAAGGGTATTAAATCTAAAAATAAGCATCAAGAGACTGAAAACCAGCAGAAGAAAAACCTTGATTATTGAATTTATTGATCACTTAAGAATCTGAATTATCCCAGTGGAGTTGCCATTTGTTACCCTAAAATCTTTTGACAAGTGTACCAAAAAGACCTTACTTAAGCCATGAGTGATTGATGGCCCTAACAACATATCCAATCGTCTAATCCTTAATATATGCAACAGAATGTTAGAAGAAACCTATAAAATAATATATCTCTAGCAGCAGAAGACATTAAACAGCAAATATTTAACTAATGTAAAACCCTATAGCATAGACAAAGCGATATAAAAGAATGAATGATATATTATGATTTTGTTACACCTGGTGAAGGAGACTCATATGATGGCTATAGGTCCCCCTCAAATGGGATGGGTCCTTTGTTTGTCCTCTACGCTTCAGTATTCTAGATCTTTCTCTCTATGATGTGTGAAATCCAAAACGTGTGTTGAACTCAGATGGGAGCTCGAATGCAAAAAGAAGATAATAATGATGATGATAGTGATCATCGTGAGGAATGGATGGAAAACCCTTCTATTTATAACAAAATATTGGGTTATTCTCAAAAATGGAAAATAATAAAATATTATTAAGTATAATCTAGATCTAACTAATTGGAATATTATATTATATGTTTTGGAGGGAAAAGATATTTAAATTGGTTAAATACTTTTATTTATAAATAATGAACAAAAAAATGATTTATTTATTATTTCAAGGAAATGGTTAAGGAATAATAAAAAAATAATGATTTGCTTAATCATTCCTAAGTGATTTAGTCAAATTTGACAAGGAATATTAACTAAATAATGATTTAATTAATTATTCCTAGATAAAATTCAAATAAACAATGATTTATTTGACTAATTCTCATGATTGGGTCAAATGTGACAAGGAATAATAATTAAATAATGATTTAATTAATTATTCCTAGAGGAAAATCAAATAAATAATGATTTATTTAATTATTCCTCATGGGGTTTCATGTTTTAATTAGAAACAACTTAATAAAATATGGTTTATCAAGTTATTTCCTCTAGTGAAAGAAATTTTACTATGGTAAAATTGGTCTTACACGGTGCATTTCAATCCACTTAGTTAGATATGGCTAAGTGATCATTTTTTGGTGATAACAATCGAGACACCACCCTTCAGGATTTACAGTATATCCCTCCATTCACCAGCAGGGATTCCTAGGCTTTATCAAGGGAAACCACCTCTAGGCTTTATCTTTTATCCCGCCATTCACCGGTCAAGGGTTCCTAGGCCCACCGAGGCACACAATACCTGGGTTTACCGCAATACGTAGTCTGGTTCAGGGGCTACTAGGCTAGTGGCTTTATTTTAATCCACAGTCTGGTTCAAGGATTACTAGGCCATGTGTTATTTCATTCAAAGATCCACCTCCCTTAGTTTCGAATCCATCCAGAAATCCAACTCAACCAAGACATGGGAACCTCATCACACCATGGCTATCCAGAAATGGCAAGGCAAGGTTGAAGAACATTATCACACTTGGAAAAACCCATGCCAATGACAGCAAGAGAACCAAGAACACACGTGAATAACCATGCATGCCAAATCTAGTAAGGAAATCACACGTGCAAATATATACCCACAAGTAACCCTAATGTAGTTGCTTGATCCTATTGTTTCTTTCTTGATCTTTGCTTCCTCTTTTCCTTCTTTGCCTCTCTTGATCCAAAGATAAATTGCTCCAATAAAAGTGTAAGTGTCCAAGAGTGTGAGAGAGAGAGAATAGAGAGAGAGATCCAAAACTAAACTGACAAAAGGTACCAACTTATCCTCAGAAGCCTTTTTATCAATTAGGCCTCAATTTTCTTCATTTTCCATTATTTTCCTTCAGTTTCCTCCTCACATGAAACATGCGACCTTTCACCTTCCTTTTCTCCTAATTTCCATTATTTTGATAAATAAATTTCCAAAAATGCCATTTTTCCTTTTCAAATTCCTTTGCCATTTCCTTTGCCAAATTCCTTAGCCATAATAAACCAAATGAGCATGCACACTAGGATGTTTTTTTCCCAACATTCATCTTAGAATAAGTATCCCATAATCGTGGTTATTATTTTTCCTTTATTAACTTTTATTACATGGAATTTTCACCAGGGTTGTTACACAGAGTACAATCTCCAACAATTTACCAATGTGAAAATCATATTGATTTGAGTGCCAGCATGCTGAGATCTTAATTTCTTGATCAGGTGTCTTGTGCCCTCCACTAGCCTTTTACACTTTCCAACTAACATCGGATCTATGCACTCGATGTGTGGGACTAACTTACCACCTTATTGTTGGAGAAGTTTCGATTTTTTAAAATTTAGGTTAATGAACACAATTCATTATTTCAAACACAGCAGTTGAAATGTCATGGGATGGGTTTTTCATTTATTGGTTATTATTACAGCTCAAACATGTGATTGAACACTTAACATGAATAAATATTTTCCCTAATTGTTTAAGAATTTTTGTATATGTTATTATTTAAATCATTCAAAATTTATTTTTCAAAACTTCATATTTCTAGGTAGCTTTATACCCATGGTTGTGGTTTAAGTATTCTCTTATGACATAATTGCATAGCTTTTTACTTGAAAGCTTTGTGTGGATGGTGAGATAAATCAAGACTTCATTGTCTTTCTAAATATTTTGTTAGTTATTGTGTATTTTTTTTTGCCTAGTTGCAAGTCTATGTTTTGTCAGACCTATAGATATCCTTCATACAAATTCTCACTTCTGGTTTTTTTTTTTTTTATGGCAGGGTGGGGTTCGTAAAATTTTGACGATAATAGCTATCTATTGTGATTTTTTCAAGTAATAGAATTTAGGTTGGTAAAATTTTGACCATAATGACTATCTAATGTGAATTTTTCAGGTAATATAATTTAACTTAGAAAAAACATAATATGTAATAAGGAAGCAGAATTTTTTAATATCAACTATGGAAACAAAATGAAAAAAATGAAAACAATATGAAATGGGTACCATTACTAATTACGTAAACATTGATGAAACAACATTTCATGCGTCGTTCAAAATTGAACATGTCCCAGCCCTTCCTCGGGATTCTTGCCCATCCCGGAAGGGCTAAAAAAACTTTACCCTTGAAAAAAATTTAAATATCAAAATCACTTTTGTCATTTGATATTAGGTTAGGATTTTCTTGACCCTTAGCTGCAATTTCATGACCAGTAGAGGCTCCTAGGCCATTCCAAACCCTAATTTTCCTTGCTGCACAAACAAAAATGTAATTAGCATTTTATCACAGAATACATAAAGCAATGTTTATGCAAGTGTGAATTAGTTAGAGAGTAGATAGAATATTGATTTATGGTTATGCAAGAGAAAGTAGTTCCTTTACTGCAATTAGGTTTGATAACTAGATAGATGATTGCAAGATAATGTAATTTCCTTTCTGCAAAGTAGGTTAGCTATTGCCTATTCGTGATTGGTTTCAATAACATTTGCAAGTGAAATTGATAGCATTCCTTTTTCAGTTAGGAGTAGTTATACATTGCATCTACATATCATTTTCACTATAATGTAGTAGAAGGAATGACTTTGAAGCACTATTTACCAAAATACCTAGTTGAGGGTGGCATGAGTGGATTCCATCTGATGTGCATATAGCATTGTGACCTCTAAGTTTGTACGAACCCCGGTTTGATAAATAAAGTTGAGTAGCTCTTGGGAGTTGCAGCACTCTTGGTGCAATATCAGGGATCACCAATATGTTGCTGATTGGAAATGGCAGGGAGTCATACAGGAAGTGAAAAATGTGTTTTCCTTTAAATTTGACATCAAGGACCTCAATGTTGCAAATTTATCTTGGGGGTGGAAATTAAAAGAGATATGGAAAACAAGAAACTCTAGTTAAGCTAGAGGAATTATGTAGAGACAATATTGTAGAGGTTTAATATGTAGGAATGTAAATAGGTAAAGGTACTTATTCTTGTAGGTGTAAAGTTATCTACAGATCGGTGTCCCAAGACACAGGAAGAGGAAGAGTACATGCCCCATGTTCCATATGCTAGTGTGGCTGGAAACTTAAAGTATGCAATGGTTTGTACTAGACCAAACATTGCACATGCAATGGGAGTATTGAGCAAGTATATGTCAAAACTAAGGAAGGAGCATTAAAAAACAATGCAAATGGTTTTTAGGTATTTGGGTGGCACAATTGGCTATGGATTGTGTTACCAAGGAAGACTAGGTGGATAGAGTGCTAGACATATTGGGGTGGAGATATGGATCACAGAAGATGTACAAATGGGTATGTGTTTAACCTATTTGGAGGAGCAATGAGTTGGATGAGAAAAAGACAATTTGTAGTGTAATTGTCAACTATAAAAGCAAAAATGATCGATTTTTTTTTGGGGGGGGGGGGGAGGGCATTATCACCCTCATTGTACATCGCACATTATGCAACACATAGGGGATACCCGTGCAAAGAATATAGCACATACCTAAATTCATTGAAATTTTTTAATATCGTAAAAACCTTTAAATTGAATAAATTTCAATATATTTGACTCGGTTATGTTCTGAATACATAACAGTATAACTTGTTATATTTGCATTTTATTAGTCATTTCCTCCATCCAGTATTATAAATGTTGTTGCATTTTATTATTTGTTGCCTCCGTTAAGGATTACAGTTTTTAATTAGTGGTAAATTACTTTTATTTCACATTAACTTAGAGCTATTTTATGAGATAACCACTTTTTTATTTAATTTTTTAATTAACTTTGTTTATATAAACAATTAAAATGTATTTTTGAATTTACAATTCCCATTAATCAAAATTTTCATTGACTCGTAATGTATGATGGGACTTAATTATCCTTGGTGTATATGATTTTATTTTTTTTTGTCAGTACTATTAAAAAAACAAAATTAAATATACAATAGATAAATAAAATTAAACATCCACATAGATAATAAAATAATTTCTCTGACACATATTTCATTCATATTGATTGTTCGAGCGATGTCATTTATGTTCGATTATGAACTACAATGGATGCTTTGCTCACATCACTACAATCGATGCTTTTCTCACACCACTACAATCAATGCTTTGTTTTCACACCAAATTTACACACCTGTTATTTGGTTTGCTATCTCCTCACTGCCTCAAATCTCTCACACAAATCCTCCTATGTTTCCTTGGGATATGGACAAAATTTCCATTCTCATCATCTAAAGCCATAAGCTCGCACCCCCTAGACCAAGTTCCCCATCGAAGCAACATCAAGCTAGGAAAATCACAAATATCTTCCTATGTTGCACATGAATAATACCCCTAAGCTCCAATTACAATTCCATATAGTGAAAGAGACATGTGCACACCTCTTCATCAACTTGTATAGGTACAGTCTAGAAATTGAGTCTTAATAGAATCCATGAAACTACTCACAATTGCTTTACCAAACTATCAGAATAAGCAACTACTCCATCACACATGTGCTTCAACATGTGCTTTAACTGGGCTTGATCAACAAAAGAACATACGCATAAGCATTTCAAAGGTTTTATTTATGTTTTCCTTTCTCTATTGGAAAATTTTATTTTTAAATTCCTTATTTAGATTAATGTTGAGACATTATTCTGCAATAACCATTAATTCCTTAGACATGAAAAACAATAAAAATAATAGAAATATTAATAATAATAAATAAAAAAAATTAAATGTTTAGGACAATTAATTAATTTCATTATGACTATAGTGGAAATGATCATTCATTAATTTTAATGTGTTCCTTTGGAATACAATTGTGCTACAAAGACCATGTGTTTTGGATACAACCTTACGATAAAGACAATGATGCCCAACATTGGTTGATTTATTTAAGTGTTTGAACAATGTTAAAGCTAAGATGTTGACTCATTATGTTGGAAATAATAGAAACATATTCAGGTCATGAGACTTAGATTAGGAGATTTTCATATTTATAAATGGTTATCAAAAGAAAAAAATGTAAAATATCTATGCTTATAATTATAATCCAAATCGTTTCATTGTTCTCTAATATGTTGCAGTTAGCATAGAACTGGATCAGATAAGTAACCTTGTGGACTTTATCTTTGTAATGAAAACCATGTTAATGAGAAAGAAATGATAATTGATGAAATGTGTACATTAACGGGTTTTTTTTATAAATAGATATAATTATTTATACGTTTTGTCCTTTTATGATATAAATTTGTAGATTTTGTTATATTGGCTTCACAATATTAATATGCCTTCTAATCCATATTTAATATACCCTTGTGTTGTTCTTTTCAAGTTTATATACATGAAATAAAAGGCTCACCTTAAGGATGGGACCGATGGACTTCTAGTCTTAGTTATGGCTAGTGTCCATGGTTTTCTATTAAACAACCTTGAGAAGATCTAGGCCCATTTAAGTGATTATATGGTCTTATGAATAATGTGGATTTTAGAGGTAAGGATAAGAGTCATGACTATAAAAAGGTATACTTATATGAAACTAGCATTCTTAGAATAACTAAGGATAAGTGTTGAAGAGTTCATTGAAGGACTCTTGAGTTGGTGGATAGTATAATGAAGAGCTTAAGTGGCCATGAAGTGAAGGTTTTTTTCCTTGGCCAATATAAAAGGAGGAATTGGCATCTTGGCTGTGTATCTATTTGGATTGTTGAGTAGTTGGAATTTCTCCTTGGATGGGAGAAGATGCCTGAAGACCTTAAAAGAGGAAAATTGTGTACAATGAACTCATAGGATTCCTATAACAGAGGCCTAACAAATGGTTATGGAGTAGAGGATCTTGGTTGCTTTTATGGTCGAGTGGATATATTTGTATAATCAGAACTCCCTTTCAAAGTCCTTAATAGGTCTTTGAATAACTTATGATCTCCCTCTACCAATAGGTCTTTCCAAAGAGAAATTTGAGGATTGACCCCTTTGGTTTTGGGCAAAATGAAATTTTGGGTTTGGAGTCTTGGTATTCATACCTGGTCATATGGTAAACAAGAGGGTTGTGACTAACAATTTGACCAAAAGAGGGCCTAAGCCCACAAAGGATGGAATATAGGATTTTGGGTTTTCTATTTTTGGGTGATACTCCAAGTAATGACCAATGTAAAGCCTTGACCCCTGATTAGATTTATCCTATGCTTTGGAAAAAAATTATTGATTAGATTTAATACTATCTAAATCTTCCTATCAAGCTATAAACTACTTTTAGGACTTTATATTCATGATTATTTGTATTACTAGTTTCTCCTCCCATCATTCCTAGTTCAATATTATGTTCTGCATCTTCCCTCTGTGACCTTACTAAAGTATGTCCATTGTTATCTTTAGCAATTCTTCAAAATTTCCTAACAATTTTTTGATTCTATGTATCTCACACAAAAAATAATGTTTTCAGTTTAGGACCCATAAATAGACCAATGTTGTAACCTACAGCTCTGCCACCACTTGTAACAAACCCCAAAAACCATACCAAAAAAATAAATAAAAATTAACAAGGATAATAGTGTTCAATGTAAACATTATTTTGTAAATTCCAAGTACATTATGAAATTTAGATGGTGACTCAATATTATTTCATAAAATAATTCCTTTGGCTAGGTTTTATCTTTTATATTCCATACACCTACCTTATCATATTTCCTATCAAGAAATCTTTAATGGTGAAGTATTAGGAAACAAGGCTTTGTTTTATAAGTATTTCTAACTTTGGTTTATTACTAATATTTATCATTATTTGATTCTCACAATGTAATTGTTTGATTAGGCTTCAAAGCCTAGGAATATTTTGCACATTTTATATGTATAACCTTTAATTCTCTTTTTATATGTTGATTTATTACATATTTAGTTAAATTAAAATCATGTTTGGGTTTTCTTAACTGAAAACCCTAACCCTACATCAATGTTGGTAGAAATTGTCGATGGGTTTTTGTCAAGCCCTACCAACATGGTTAAATAACAATTTTACAAGATTGGTTGTAAATTTTTATGTGTAAAAATGATATTATGATGAGTTTGTTTTTAAAATCCTTATGGTTTTTAATCCTACTAGGATTCTTATAGGAGTATAAAAATATTTCTATACATAAATCATTTATTTTATTTTTTTAAAATCCATCAACTTTAAATTCACTTTCACTAACCTTATCCTAAGGCCAGAAACTAATCATCATCTCCTTATCCCCCTTCAGAAGATCGAAAGGGTCGAAATGGAAATTCCAATACAGCTATCTTAGTTCCTATTCAGTAGATCAAAATCCAAAAATAATCTACCTAGCCTATTGACAGAACCTTTTCAGCAGATATTTCTGGAATCGAAACGGCAATATGCAACTGTCAAATAGCAAAAAAGTAAAATATACAGAACGCAGTCATATTGAGCCAACCTTCCTTGGCCCATCCAACCATCTGCAGGGGACAATGATAGTTAATAAAAAAGGACCGAACCCTGTGCTCCAATGTCATTTCCTTCAATAAGTTCATAATGCATTTCCCCGAATCTACCCTGCAACCCTTTTTTTGATAATTTGTTGGCTTGACATTTCTTCTCCCTGTAAATGTGTCTGAAAGAGATGGAAGTTAATTTCTCACGCAGTGTCTTTATCCTACCCATCCAAGACATTAGGAGTTCAGGATTCAAAGCAATGCCCTCATTTAGGTGGTCGATTAAGACTTGTGAATCCCTGAATATAGACAGTATATCAATACGCAAGTGTTGAAAAAACCAAAAAAGCCCCAAAAGTGCAATAGAATCAGCCCTCATGTTGTTTCCAATGCCTCCATACCAGTGAATCTTGTATTGGCAGGATGGGGAGATCAACAAATAAGCCCCACAGCCACATCTGCGATTCTAGGCAGCCCCGTCAAAGAACCCTGCTAGATATTTAATCTCATGAGGGTGGTATCTGATAGACAAATATTTTGGAGGTTTTTCTACAATCTTCAAATTTTCCCATTGGAGATAGACTTGATTTCCAATCCAGTCTGGCGTTCTAACATGTTCTTCGAAAATCCAACGGTTTCTACACAACCACAGATTCCAGTGAAATATGATAGGAATAACCTTATATTGCTTTCCCTTCTCAATCCACCAAATGAAATAGTCTTTAGGATTATCATATTCAGGTAAATCAAAATTAAATTTATTACATATGAGTTTTAGAGTCAACCTGGAAAAGGGGCAATCATAGAACAGATGTTTGTTATCTTCATTTGCACCTTCACATAGTCCACATCTTCCCGGTCTGTGTATACCTCTGCGTTGTAGTTCATTCCAAGTTAAATTTTTATCATGCCAAACCAGCCAAAAAAAGATGATTTGCTTCTTTTGTGCCCGCAATCCCCACAGGTCCTCAATCCATCTGGGAGTCTCTGATCTGGAATGTGTCACCATCATTTTGATATATAAATCCTTTACTATGATCTGTCCTTTTTGTACTTTTCCGCACCATCAAATTCTGTCCCCCTTAATGTTTCTGTATATGCCCAGACTCCATAATAAATCACAATATGCTATCCAATCAATCTCAAGCCACGCAAGAATTCCAATCCTGTTAGCGGAAAACTAGTAGGGGATCTCTTCATTCCAGTTTATAATTTGTCCCAAGAAAAAATATCCTTTCTTGTGGAGAAAACTTAAGAGCCGCACACTAATATGTGAATTGCTGGAAGGGCCACCAAGACCAATTTGACCGATGTGTATTTGATCCCTGCCACTAAATTGCTAGCATAGTTTCTCTTTAAATTGTGGCCATAAATTTCTTAAACTTTTCCATATGGGAGACCCTTTCTATACTGGAAGATCTGATTCAATGAATAGTTTTTCAATCGACTTAAACTTGAAATATTTCTATTCCATAATATCCTTCCATGGACCTGTGCAATTTAAGCTCCTCCACATCGACTTCATCATAAGTGCCTTGTTAAAATATTCCAGCTCAATGATCCCCCATCCGCCCAGCTCCTTAGGCTTTGCGATCATATCCCATTTGGCTAGGTGATAGGATCCTTTCCCCATACCACCCTTCCAAATAAAATATGCCATCAAGCTTCGAATTTTCATTATGATTGTCTGGGGAAGACACATTAGATGAGCCCAGTAGATTGTCATTTGTTGTAGAATTGCCTGAGTCAATACCAATCGACCCCCTCTGGTTAACCATTTGTTCGACCATTTATGAATCCTCTTTTGAAATTTATCTAAAATCCATTGCCAGTCCCCCACGAAGTATTTAGTGGGTCTAAGATGAAATCCAAAATAAGTGATTCTGTCTTCCAACTTAGTCACATTAAAATTGAACAGTCTTTGAATATGATCTGTAAATTCATGGGAGCCATTCGAGCGATAAAATCATGATTTACTTGAATTGGCTTCCATTCCATATGCAGCACAGAAATTGTTAAGAATCCCTGCCTTCGTCCCCCAGCTGTTCTGAATCATCATGCCGAAAAAAATAACATCATCCACAAATAAATTATGCGATGTATCACCTTTGTTGGTAATTCGGATTCCTTTAAATTCATCATTGAGGACCGCCTTTTTAATATTTAGGCTGAGGCCTTCCATCACAAGTATAAACATCAACGGTGATAATGCGCAACCTTTCATAAGTCCCCTACCAGGTCTAAAAAAATTCGATGCTGAACCATTAATAATAACAGCCATCGATGTAGAATTTATGTAGCCCATCACCCAATCAACCAGCCCGGGGACCATTCCAATCTAGTGAAGAATCAGGGTTAAATAGCTCCAGTCGACTCTATCATATGCTTTTCTCAAATCGACTTTCATGATCCCCGCCTTAAGCTTCCTTGTCACTATGGAGTGCATCAATTCATATGTGATGGCCACAGCGTCGTGTATGCTACGACCCAGTAAGAACCCAGACTGTTCAGGTGAGATGAATAAGGAAAGAATATCCTTCAATCGGTCAGCCAGCAATTTAGACCCAATTTTATATAATGTATTACATAGGTATATTGGCTTATAGTCTTCAAATCCTTTGGGGATATTTCTTTTTCGAAAATAAGGACGAGGAACATTGCGTTAATGCCACCTCTAAACTTACCTGTGTTTTTCACTTCTTCTATCATATCTGTTATGTTAGATAAAAATAATTCAGAAAAATGGATGAAGAAGTCTAGCGTCCATCCATCCGGACCCTGAGTCTTATCCGAAGGGAATGATTTGAGAACATCATATACCTCAGCAGTGGTGATCGGACGCATCAGTCTATCATTTTCCCTAATTCCAATCATGCGAGGAAATGCCTCCAGTGTCAAAAGTTGTTCAGTGATATGGTTACCTTCCCTGCACTTAAAAATTTCCCCAAAATATTTGACCGCGGCTTCCTGAATTCCCTCTGTGGAATTAAATGACTCTCCATTTACTTCCAGGTCCCATATAGCATTTTTTTTTCCCTTCCATTAGCAAAGTGATGGAAAATTTTATTATTGTTGTCACCTTCCTCAATCCAGGTGGCCCTGCTCTTCAGGCGCCACTCCAATTCGTGAACCACTAATATCTTCCTCCTTTCATTTTCCAGGCTCTTGAGTTGGTTCCAAATATTTGTGGGTTACACACCGGCCTCATAATCCTTAAGGATCAAAGAAATATCTTCATTTATTTGTTTAAGTTCCTTTAATAATCTGAGTTTTTCTGATTTATCCTAGATCTTTACTTTTTTTTTAAGGCTGCGCAGGAATCCAAGCATTCTATCCATCCCCTTTAATCCGATTCCGTCATACACCTTAGCCATGTGCCTATGAACCAAATCGTTAAAACCCTTATTGTCTAACCATGCCCTGTTAAATTTGAAGGGCCGTCCCTTCATATGATTCTCAAATTTCCAATCCACCATAATCGACCTATGATCTGATATAGTGTGGTCCAAAGCCCTCACGTGAATTGCCCCCATCAGAGGCAAGAGGGACACCTGAACCATGATTCTATCAATTCTTTTCCCTATTAGTTCCTCCCCTTCACGACCATTGAACCATGTCGGCCCTTCCCTTTCCAGTTTTAGGTCTATAAGATTTGAAGTTTTGAAGAGATCAAATAAAAAATCCTCGTTTGGGTCCTTCCTTCCCCGAGCACCCCAGGTCTCCACCTCCCAAATCGTACAATTGAAGTCCCCAGGTTAGATGTTGTTGTCCAATGCTAATAGGCCGCATGCAACCATCTTCCCCCAAAAAAAAAATTTGTCTTTATATGGAGCATAAAAATTCATCAAATTTATTCGGTTTCGGATACCTCTGATGTATCCAGTCAACAGAATACCGCCAATGAAGCTGAAAGCCGTCAACGTGAACTTACTTGGGTCTTAGTCTGAATATATTTTAATTTATTACTCAAGTATTTTTTTTAGTTTTCTTCTCCAAATATTATTTGAAGATATAACTTTTATCATTTAATAATGTGTTATTAATATGTTTTTGCAAAGGGTTTCAACATAGTGCAGGGTTTAAGATTTCCTTCCAGGTAATTATTTTATAATTTCTCTTTATTTATTATTTATTTCATATATGATCTCTATATATTTAACATATTTTTATTTCCTTGCATACATGCAAGTAACACATCCATGAGTCTATTGAATTTATGTCCTTCTATGTTTTGGAGTGAGCTCACCCTACAACTTATAGGACATTTGACTTCCTCTTCCAAATCAAATGTTCCTAAAACCATGGATTCTTAATTTGATTGAGCATGACTTCTGTGTTCAAGGGCATGAGGCCAAGGCCATTTATTTTTTTAAATATAATTATTCAATTTTTTTCTTCCAAAAACGACTTCCTGTCAAGAAGTTTGTATACCAAAGGCTTTGACCCTGTCATGTATTTTACAATGGGAAAATTTTATTCCAAACTTGGAAATTTTATAAATGTATATTTACAACTACTATGGACATTTCTGACCACACTAGTGTATTTAGCAACAATCGTCTATGTCAATGAACTCTTCTATGTTACTGTAATCAATGTGTATGTATTTCAAACATTTTTGTTTCTATCATAAGACATATTTATCTATGCGAAAGCATTTTTTTCATACTTTGGTACTTTTTTTTGTATATATTTTATGTTTAATTCTACTATCTATAGTTAGAGATATATCAAACCTTTGTGAGGTTTTTGTACCCTAAGGTCAATATTGTAGAATTTTATATAATTTTATCCTTTACTTGGTTACAGTCTATAAACGACCCTTCATACATATGAATTCCATAAAATTCATATGTGTATATTTATATATCTCATCATTTCCTTTTGTTTTAGTTTCCCTCGAGAACAATTTCTCCTCAGTTTGGAAGTTGATGGTCCTCACTTTAAAACACTATTAGAGTGTTATCGACTATTCACTAGATTTTTAACTATTTGGTTTATTAAAATAGCATAGTCCTCATAGCTATCATACAAATAAAGATATTTAAGAAGCTAATCAAATCAAAATTATCCAACAATATTTTAGTTGATCTTTCTATACATAATCACAATGTAAATCTTTAAAAAAAAAACATGCATACACTGTTTATATTTCATGGAATAAATATCTTCAAATTTTTTGAAGCTTTTTGTGTTAAAAAATTAGAATACAAATATATATGTATATTTACTACAAATAACTTAAGAACCAAAAATATTTTTATGAATTTTACTAATCTGTTATTTTCGAGTTATTATGCTACTGTAAAAAATTACAAATTCCAAACTTATACTATTTTAGTTTCTTAAATAATTACATAATAACAATTCAGAATACTGACTTGAAATATTGAGTCTGGAAATTATAACTGGAGCTTACTCCGGTTGTTTTCATTATCATCCTTCGTATTTTTTTGTTGGACTACCCAATGAATGGAGGGAAGTGGAAGAAATAAGAAAAATGATTGAAAATTTAAATTATGCACTTAATTATCCATTGGACTATTGAGATATTAGTTCATTTACCATCAAAAAATATAATACAAAGGGATTATTAGACATGGAATTTTCCATATTATTCCCCATAAGTGACGTTGATTAGTTACATCCATGTTTGTAACATTAAATTTCATGAATGTGGTTTGCATCTACTCAAATGATTTGATCAAATATTTTAAATTCATCCTCACTTTTTATATTTATTATTCGACATTATTATGCATCAATGTAGCCAAGAACCAATTCTCATTCTTTGTACAAAAGAGTATTCATGACAACGAATCAAGACTTGCGTCAAAAACTTAGGG
This sequence comes from Pinus albicaulis, assembly GCA_034641835.2. Classification (NCBI taxonomy): domain Eukaryota; kingdom Viridiplantae; phylum Streptophyta; class Pinopsida; order Pinales; family Pinaceae; genus Pinus; species Pinus albicaulis. The sequence goes on from CM076575.1 coordinate 1,296,279,518, forward strand.
ATTACCTAATAATAAGTTGGTTGAGCAACTAATCCATTTTAGTTCTTCTCTTAGAGGTACAAGTGCCTATTGGACAAAGTGTTATACTGAACTCACTGACATGATTACCCAATTGATTTATCCAACTCTAGTTTTTTAATTTAAGTGAAACTAACACCAAGTGGCTTGACTTACATAATCCCATGCCTAACAATGCATATTCTCATCCACAAAATGAACATGGCATAAAACTTGAAAATTTTACCTAGTATGTTGATATTTTTTCTATGTATATGTACCATAGATTCAATATCTTCTATGAATTAGTGCTCCAAAAATTTCTTGGGAATAAAGAGTTTTTGTACAGGTTTGTCTTAATTTTTTTTTTCTTTATTTTTTATGATTTTGACACATATTTGTGTTGTTGTGTTTTCTTGATATATATTCACTTTTGTATTTTTTTTTTATTCTCATTTATTCTTATTTTTTAAATTTGTGAAGGTATGAGTGGAAACATATAAATTCAGTGCACATCCATGGTTTCTATGTGCTCCAAAATGGAAACATTAGATTGGTCAAGCCTGTCCAATTTTCATGCCGCGAAATTATATTTTGATATATACATAACAACATGGATTCCATGTAATATCCATCAATGGAACATAATGGTTCCTCAAATCCTAAAGGATGATCTATTCCTTTTGGACACTTCACGTATTTTCTCTTACAATCCTCATGAATATTATGAACATTTGTTGAAAAGTGTTCAAAGACATATAAAATGTAGTGTAAGTTCTTATTTATGCAAAAATGGGGTCTATTCTTGCATGTCTCTACAATGCTCCATGGAAAGAGCGTGATGAATCAATAATGTTCATAGATGAGAAAGGATGAAAGAAATATAAGCCTACATGTAATGGTGATAGGATAAATGTTCACAATGTTGATCTTCTCATAATTTAATGAGCTAATGTTATTTGTCAAACAAATGTTTCTCAACATGAAATATTGAAATATATTACAAAGTATGCTTTAAAAGAAGAAAATAGGTAAGAAGGTTATCAAGATATGCTAACAAGAATAGCAAATGCAAGTGGCTTTGAAGATCATGCTTTGTGTGCATATCTCTAGAAAAAAACATGTCAACTTTGACATTGGAGCACAAGAAACTTGTAATATGTTGTGTAAGTTGCCTATTTTTATGTAGTTACAAATTTTTTCCCTTAAATGTTAGAAGAAAATTATTCAAGAAACTATGAAAGGATGTTCATCAAATTTAATGACAAAACAATTTTGTTTAAATATATAAAACTCATATAGATTTTATGGAACATTTGTCTATGATAGAAGCAACAAGATCTTGTACATTTGATGCATAATGTAAGAAAGAGCCATGGAAATGTATATATGTACATGCCATTGTTCAAGTTTGGCCTTATTTTTAATCTGTTCCCAATGAGGGTACAAAAGAATTTGACACTTTTTTCTAGATTGAGTTGATTTTGCATAAACCATTTCATAATGTTCTATTAGATATAGGACTTTTATGTGAAAGAATGATTGAATATTGGATGAATTTTAGATATCAACCATGGCACGTTGATCAAGCCCCTTTGTTATCTAAAAATGATGAAAAAGATGACAATTCTCTTATAAAAGAAGTCAATGTTGAATATGATTTTGAAGAATGGAAGTTTTTGTCTCAAATAATTCCTCCAAGTAGTGTCACTATTTATGACCTTCATAGTCTTGGTTGAAGGGAATTTACTGTGATTTTAAATGAAGGTAATTTACTATGATTTTAAATAGTAGAAAATAATGTTCCTATATGTTGTTGTAGAACAAACTATTGATTTATAAGAAATGAACAATTCAAAGGCACTATTGTTGAAAATTCAGTTGGGAACACATTTATGTCACCATCTTCCTTGTCAGGAAAACATCTCGATTTTGAGATAATTTTACAACATTCGTTGAATATGAGAATCATTATTCAAGGTGCAATTGACACTAGCAAGTATTATAATATACATTGTATTTTTCACGCTCTTTCTACTTCAATAGATAATGGTAATAACCCATTTATTTTGCTCACTTCAATTGACATTGCTAATTTTAATATACATGTAAAAACAATACACTTTTATTTGAAACTTCCAATTAAAGACTTAAAATCACTTCATGGCCAATCTCTAACGATATTTCAAGAATAAATTAGGCATATTCAATATATTTTTATTGATGAAATGAGATTTATAGGTCCAAGGTTATTTATAGATAGATTATCGCTTCCAAAAAGAATTTCTAGATAAAATATCTACTCCTTTTGGTGGTAGATTCATCATTCTTGTGGCTGACCTTGGTCAATTACCTCCCATTAAAGATAAACCTAGATGTAGATAAAATAACATGGAAAGTATTGTGGAAAATTTCAACATTTTTGTCACTTTGGATACAATATTCTTCCAACAAGGAAATGATTTGAAACAATCTTGTTTTTGAAAACTTGTAACTAATATTAGGAATTAATTACGCTTTCTTGATGATTGTGATATTCTTATCTCATGTGTTGATATGATATTTCCTCTTGTGGAAAATATTTTATTTCATTCAATTACTCATTTGTGCCCAAAAAATATTTTGGCCACCCTACATAATAGGCAAATTCTAAAAGCATTGAGTTCTCCAATTGAAATATATGCTGCAGAGATACAAAATGAACAAAAAATGTTTGCATTGATGATGATCACTTGGAAGATGAAGTCATATTATGCCAGGCTAGTAAGCGTGTTATGTTGATATGTAACTTTTGGGTGGAAAATAGCTTAGTTAATGGTGCACTTGGTTATATTCAAAATATTTTTTATGTCTGGCTCAAATCCCCTCAACTTCCAACGTTCATCATTGTTCTTTTTTATGAGTACATAGGTGTTTCATTTGAAAAAAAATCTCCAAATTTTTCTCCAATAACACCTATCATTAGAGGAAATAATTAAAAAATAACTCTAAATATTGTAGGAGTCCTTATTATACACAAATCACAAGGGTTGACTTTAAAATGAGATACTATTGATATTAGTAACAAAGAAAGGCAAGGATTGACTTTCATAGCCATATCAAGGGTCAAATACATAGATGGTTATGCATTTCACCTATTTTCTCTTTTGATCATTATGTTAAGATGGAAAATAGTGCATGCATTACACTTAGGAAGAAAGAAGAGGAATAATTGAAATCCATATTGTTGTAACATTTGATATTTTTTTCGAAACCCTAATCTATATTACTAGATGGTTTTTGACATGAACTATTTGAATTTTTTTGTGTATTTCTTTTTATGCAATTCTTATATCAGTACATTATTAATGTTTACATTTGTACATTATTAATGTTTACATTTGTAGTTCATCCTGATGATGAACTACAGTTGGTAGTTCGAAACGCATCAGTTCCTAAATTTCTTATGTGATTTCCCAGAAGATTTATGATTAAAAATGTTACTAATACATTTATGCATTAATATATTAATTGCTATTATTATAATTTTAATACTTATTTTAATAATTGCTATTAGAATTGCCTTAATAAATTAATTAATAAGTAATATATCAATATATTTATAATTTTATTAATTCAACAATATATTAATTATGATGGATTTAAGGTTCCCGTGGAACGTGTCATTAGATTGCGGGATTTCTAAAGAATTCTCCATTAACCAATATTATTTATCATTGCATTAATAAAAATTAGTTTATTTACAATCATCTTTTATATTAATTATAACCATGTTCATAGTGTGTTTCAAGGTGCAATGCATACACTTCATGATTCATGATTCGTGAGGGGTCTACATAAAGGTCCTTAGGATAAGTATAGAACATCAACTGCAAATTTCATGTTTCTTTGTTGTTAATGTCCTTAAAAAAAGTTTAAATCAAATTGATTTACTATAAATATCCTTAGAAAAAGTATAAATCAACATATACATCATTTTAATGTAGTTGATTTGCTATCAATTCCCTTGGAACAAGTACAAATCATAATCTGCAAAGTTCAAACATTTATTCTATCATAGTTACAAGGAAATATATTCAAGTGTGATACATTATGAGAGAATTTTTTTGTGTTGCATGAAAAAAAAACCTTTGGCTCATCCAAAAAATGTCTCAGTGGTTTCATATGACATCGTATGGAATCTTCCTTTCTTATGGTATATAAAGCCTATTCAAAGTACCTATTGTTGTAATAAAGGGAAAATTTTGTTAGGATTTTTCGAGGAAATTGGCAAAACCTTCCTTTTCACAATGTTTTGAAGATAAAATAACTTTTAAATGTGATAAACATAACTTGTTAATGCAAATTTTTGAGAAAAACATTACATTTCAATCTATATAACTTTATTACATTTCACTTTGATGAACATAACCTAATGTAGCACTGTGATGAAGGTAGCTTCATGTCACAAGGTGTTGAAAAAAATCCATTCTCACAATATGATGAACATAACTCAACATCACAAAGTGAAAAACATATCATTTCCTTGCATTTTAACATAACCCTTCACTAACATCTCTATTTCATGTGATCCAACATATCTCAACAATACAATTTGGAAAACATTACCCACAATCACAATGTGCCAAATATAACGTGACATTGTTAATGTGTCATATATTACCCAATGTCATATGTGATGAAAAATTTACAACATCAAAATGTAATGAATATTACCCAATGAATTTAAAAAACATTTTTGGACATCAATTTCATGAACATTGCTAAACCACAATGGTTAAAGTGGACAATATATGTCATTGTCATAATGTGGTAGAAATTATTCAATGTCGAGTGTGACAAACATGTCCTACGTCATAATGTGATGATATTTACACATGTCACAATGTCACACACATATTAAAATGTCACAATGTGACACACATTACATGATGTTGCAATCTTATAATCAAGTGTGTCAAACTAAGCCCAATGTCATAAATCCAAAAAACATAACTGAATGTTACAATGTAACCAATTATATTATGACATCGAATTTTAGCATAGCCCTTCACCAACATCACATTTTGATGTGATCCAACATATCTTGATGTCATACTATTATGAACATTACCCAATGTCTTAATTTTAAAAATAAAACCTAAAATTATGATGTCCCATATGTTTCCAAATGTCACAATGTGATGAACATTTCCCAACATCACAGCATGATAAGCATTACCCAATGAATGTGAAAATCATTGCTTGATGTCACAATGTGATGATAATTACTCAACCACATTAGTAAATATGGTTTTTATATGCCATTGTTGCAATGTGACAAATATATCTTGTTGTCGTAGTGTGACGAAATTTGCTTGAAATCCCATTGTGACAAAGATATTTGGTATTCATAATGTGCTAAGCATTACCCATTGTCATAATGTGACAAACATAATCCAACATTGTAATGGGAAAAATATAACCATATGTCACAATATGAAAAATATAGACTAACGTTGTAATTTGACAAATAAAGCTCGATGGATCAATGTGACAAGCAAAACCCAATGGACCATACTGACAAACATAGCCCAATGGAGAAATGATTCAATGATATCCCAATGTTTCAATGTGACAACCGTAGTCCAACCATGGTCAATAATTATCAAATGTGGTCAACTATGGTCAACATGGTCAAACATGGTCATCCATGGTCTATCATAGTAAACCATAGCACACCGTAGGAAATATGGCCAACCATGGTCAACCATGGACAAACTGTGGTCACCCATTGTATACCATAGTCAACATGGTCAAACCATGGTCTACCATGGCCAAACATGGTCAATCATTGTCAAAATAGTGTCCAACAACTTAACAAGTTGGAGATTAACCAACGTCATAATGTGATGAACATAGTCGAACCATGGTCAACCATGGAAAATATGGTAAACTATAGTCAACTATAAAAAACATGGATCATGGCCAACCATGGTGAAAGAATGGAAAACCATAAACACCATGATCAACTTGTGCTCAACCATGCTCAACATGGCCAACTATGGTCAACATGGTTAAATAGATATGGTCAACCATGGTCACCATGGTCTCTATGCTCAACCATTTCCATCCATTGTTAACATGCCCAACCATGGTCAACGATAATATATCATATATAACTATGGTCAATGATAGTCAACATGTTAAACCATGGTCAACGATGGACAACAATCATCATCCATGGTCAACCATGATCAACCATGGTCGACTATAATTGACATGGTCAACATTTCCAACTATAATCAACCATAGGAAACCATGGAAACTTCATCAAACATGGTCAACCAGGTCAACCATAATCAATATGGACGACCATAGTCAATCATAATCTATCATAATTAACTATAACTAAACATGGCCAACCATGGTCACCCATAATCAACCATATGTTGGCCATATTAAACTCTCCCTAACCATAACTTGACCATATATAACCATAACTTGACCATATATAACCATAACCATAGTCAACCATGGTCTATTAATCCTCCTCATAAACGTAGATCATCAACTAGCACAACTACATTAATAAAACCAGTTGATATATGCAAATTGACGCCATTTTCTACCTTAACTTTTGAAAATAACATTAATTGATTTATATCAACTACCTTTACTAATATGGTTGTACTAATTTAATATATAACGATACTTCAATATAAACTTACATAAACAATCATTATTGAGAACAATACTTCAATAGAAACTTACATAAACAATCAATATTAAGTAAAAGAGAAGAAAAAAATTTGCAGCCTTGCGTTAAGCACGTGGCAAAATATTCTTGGAAGGATGAAGTGACATAAAATGGTTATGGGAAAAAGTTGGAAACTTAAAATTTGATGGTTCAAAATGGTCTATAATAACTACACTTAATTTTTAGGGCCGAGGTGGACTTTTTTCTAATACTTAATTTTGATATTGATGAATAACAATTAGATTAAAAATTCTCATCTTCATGCAATTAATGTGTGTCTCTTTCAAATAAGAAACCAAATTTAAACATCTTTAAGTCTCATGAGCTCATACCCTAGGAAATGTGTTGTTGCGTGTTAGCGAAATTATGTAAGCGTGTTGTAGGTAGCACAATGTGTAAAGTTCCATAAATTCATATATTTTTCTATACTACATATATACTACAATTTTGTACAAATTAAGATTTTCTTCTTAATTGCTCCCGTTGTAAGCTTACTGTATTAAGATGTTCCTTTGAAGGAATGTTTCGTTAATTGAATTTTTTTTTCAGAATCTCAGCGAGCTGAAACATTTCTGTATTGCTTCAAAATTCAAAAATATCGAGACATGCAAATACTTTTAGCTTTTGGTTGGGCTAGAGAAGCTTTTCTGGCCTTCATTTAGTATATTAGGAATTGCACCAAGAGGTGCAAAGGAATTCCGATAAGACGAGCTGGGGAATGTGGAAGACAAAAATCAAGCGAAATATATGGACAGTGAAATATAATCTAAATTTGAGTTTCTATATATATTCTAAATAATGTAGCAAGAGGTTAAATTTAAGAAGAAAATTACAATAATGTAAATGTCCCAGAACAATGGCAATCCTTGCAGGCAAGAGGTACATAGCAGAGGAATTAAATTTCTTTGTGGTTTTTTAAAAAGACATTCAATAAATTTTGAACACATAAATATGACGTATATGGCAGCTAAAGATAACACTGACACTTGGTAGAAGCAACTTATAGCAGTAAGTTGTTGTGGAGATGAGAAAAAATCAGATTTCATATAGAATTGTTGTATCAATGAATGTTGTAGGAGTACTCGTGAAAAGCTTTGTGATTGGAACAACTCAGTCGGGTATGCCTTTTATGAAATCTTACTTTAGCATATGTGAAAATGTTGTTGGATGAATATGCCATTTATATACAATAGTCCTTTGCAAAATGATTGAAATATTGGTTGAGAAGGGTCTTCTGAAATACACAAATGGTTTGTCATCTTTAACAAGTAAGAAATGAGTCACTCACTCAATTAAATTCATATCCAAGCATCATGGTGCCCACTATTCTATTTTGTACTCTTAGTTTGAAGAAACAAAATTGTGGCATAGATCCTTATGTCATTCATGGTGTCTGCAATATTTTTTGAGATACAATAAGAAATTCTTGATACATATATTTCCTTACTTCATTATAATGAAAATATTTGCAATATTTTGAGTATGTGTGGTGTTCTTTGTTCATGGAAACATAATATTCACATCAAAATGCACAAAAAATTTGTGCGAAAAGAAAAACAACAAATTTGGAATTTGGAAATAATAGTAAAAAACATACCTATATTAATATTTAGAAGCCATATGTATATTAATATTTAGAAGCACGAAATTATATCTGACATCTGAGCTTGAACAACTCAAAAAAGAAACATTGTTTTTTGAAAATGTTGTTTGCAGTGATTGTAAATCAAAATGTAATCTCATTGTTTATGAAACTCTTCTACAAAAATGATGATTTAAAAAATTCAAATTCAGAATAACATGCTCATTAATGTATTTTTAAGGTTTTAATATCTAATTTATGCAATCTTTCCAATAAAGAAACTTTTTGCTTATTTGATCTGAAAGGACATTTTAAGGTACTCTTGGAATTGGCAACCATTATTTTTTTCCCTCACACATTGCTCTTATGACCAATGCCATTTATTATGGTTTTAAATCCTTAAACATACCAAAATTTTGTGTGGTCGTGATCTAGGTGGATATTGGTGGCCATCCACCTATTCCATTTGGACCCCCACCATCAGTTCTTTCAGTTTTTCAATTTCAGCACGGCTTACTATTTTTAGCAATTTTTTGGGTCCTGAACTTTCGAAGCCGTTTTGAGGCCCTAAACAACGTTTTTTGGGAAACCGGGAGAAACATGGAAGTTCCTTTGATGTTGCTGATGTCAAAAGTTGTAGTCCTTGAATAGATATTTCTAACAAGGTATTGAGTGTGTCAAACGAAGATCATATGCCAAATTTACGTCCCCGGGAAGTTGATGTACCAATTTACCCAGACGAGACCCTTAGTTTTGGTGCTTCATCTCCTAGGGTTAGGTTTTTGGATATTTAGGGTTTTACATTGTTTCTCAACAATAAATAGGCCTTCAAGCCTCATTGTAACACAATTCAGAGGCATGTAGCCGCCACATCTCTTCTCAGAGATAAGTTACCAACGCCCTAGCTAGTTTATTTCCATTATGTTTGTAAACATATTTCTGTTATTTGATATTAATTAAATGAAGTTTTATTTTTGTTGCATCTCTATTTTTATGTTTATTTCAGTATATTATTGTGTTCTTGGATAAATCTCGATCAGTGGTATCAGAGAGGTCTGATCTTTCTATGTTGTCTTTGCATGTCCCCAACAAGGTCAAGGTATAAGGAGTTAGGGTTCTATCTGGTTGAACCCTTGCAAGATCAGCCTCGCAAACCTCGACGACCTCCCATGGCGGAAGAAAAGAAAGATGAGGGAGAAAGAGATCCTATCAAATTATTTCTCGAGGAGGCCCTCGAGAAACAAAGGAACGCGATGATGGATAAATTTTCCCAGATCCTTCAATGACTGCCCATTGGCGGCGCATCTACATCCAACAGCCACTTTGGAGGCACCTTTCCTTTCACGGTACAGGTCAACTTCTAAATTATTTTATTTGAAGGCTATTGAGATTCAACAGGATGATGAGCTTAGTGAAAATTAAGAACCTTCACTAAGTGGGGCCTGTAGGCTATTTTTAGGTGTATGTTTATTTTTAGACATGGTGAGCATATTCTATGAGTTGCAGGATGCTATTTGTATATGGTTGATCAAGTTGGAAAAATAGATGATATTATATTTTTAGAAGATTGGGTGAAGTCTATTTATAGATCGCTAATCTAAAAATAGATGCATGTCAACTATTATTAGCCATTAATAATAATCCGACAATAAATATCAACTTATTCTCTTGGAGCACTTTATTTCAGTGAACAAATTTGGAAAATCAGTGGGCTGAAGGAATTACGCAATTCCTAGGGTGGTTGGTGACTCATGCATGGAGGAATTAGTTATAAATGAAGTGGCAGAGTTGTGACAGATTTGGAAGAGTAGTTATGGGAGTTGTTATTTAATTTAACTCAGTTAAGTGAGTTAAACTCAGTTGTGCTAGTTGTATCTAGTTCTAACTAAAGATACACTAGTGAGAGTTTAATGAATTAATTATTTAATTAATTCAAAACTAGAGACTCACTTGCAACTGAACAAATACAACAGTTAACTACTTGCATGTCAGTTCCAGTGGAGACACAGTGGAGATATGGGTGAAAGGGTGAGATGGACTATCTGTTGTGACTATAGTGATGCATTCAATGCATCTGACACACATTGGAGATGCAAATTAGGATTGTGAAGTCAAGGTAAGGCCATTTCGAATTCATTCAGGGGTTTTCTTCAGCAGGGATTGCGCAGTGGAGGCAGGCTGTCAGGAGGCAAGAAATTGGTGCATGGATATGCAAATTTCTGCATGACAGTGTGTAATGATTGTTGATTTTACTGAGAGCTTGATGTACTAAGCTTTGTATGATATTATTACATGATCCATTGATATACATAATATATTATAGTTGGGGTTTTTAGCTTTAATCTTTCCCGTTAAACAACTATGTTTATGTGCGATTGATTTTGCTTCATATGTGTTTTGCAATTGGCGATTTAATTTCCAAAAAGAATTAAGTGGAAGGATTATGTATTTAACATAAGATTAAATTGTTAGATCAGGTGAGTCCGGTAATATACATGCATCTTGTATAATTTATACATGGTATCGGAGTAGTGTTAATCACTGAATATTGCAATCTTGAAGCGGTGTTGAGTTTGTGCTGGTGGACAATTCGAATTTGCTGCAGAAATTTCTTGGTGCGATAGTTGAGTATTTATTGAAATGGATTTCAATGGGTTGTTGTTGGAGTATGCCCTTGAGGGTATCTCGAACTACATATCCTAGAAGGACAGGATGGAGGTGGTGCTTGAAGATAATGGTCTAAAGGATTTCATCGATAGCGATGTTCCTAAGCCTACTTCTAGCGATGTTGCATTACTTGACGCATGGAAAAAGAAGGTAGCAAAGACAAGAATGATTCTGTTGGAAGGTGTGAAGGACCATATTGTGTCAATCCTTCATGGGAAAGCCACTACATTTTCAATGTGGAAGGCTTTGACAGAATTTTTCCAAAATAGCAGCGACCATAGGAATTTGGCACTGAAAGACAAGCTCAGAAAAATCAAAATGGAGAAGGGCGACAGTATTCCAAAATATCTCATGAAGTTTGTCCAATGTAGGGATGAGCTGGGGAGAGTGGGAATAAAAGTTGCGGATGATGACTTGGTGAGCTTGGCTCTCCTTGGGCTACCAAAGAGTTGGCACAATTATCAGGACCCTATCAATGGACGGGAGAAACTACCGGATTGGGAGCGACTTTGGTCGGATCTAGTGCAGGAGGAGATAAGGCGAAGTACCGGGGATGGCTCTTCATCGAATAATGATGATGAAGAGAATTGTGCTTTGGTTTCCAAAGAAAGGAAAGGAAAGGAGAATAAATCCAATCCAAAATCTGAGGCTAAAGGCAAGAAGCTAGATTTTTCCAAGGTGAATTGTTTTCATTGTCACGAACATGGGCATCTCGCCACTAACTGCCCACAGAAAAAGAAGAACAAGAAGGATGTTGAAGCTTCAGCGGGTGAGGCCTTAGCCTCGCAATTTGAACTTGATTTCTCTTTGATCGCATGCTTAGTTTCAAGCACAATGGGATCGGTGTGGTGTCTTGACAGTGGTGCTTCCTTCCACATGACGGGAGACAAGGAGTTGTTTAGTGACTTGGAGGAGAAAGATCTCCAAATGCATCTAGAGATGGGCGATGATGGTAGATACAGTGCGACTGGAATTGGAACCATTACCTTTGAGAGGGAGTCAGGTAAACCACTTCTGTTGAAATATGTTATTCATGTTCCAGGTCTGAAGAAGAACTTGGTCTCGGTCGCGATGTTGGAGAACATAGGTTATGACGTTGTTTTCAACGAGGGAAAAGCTTTCCCGCGACATAAAACAACGGGTCAAACTAAGAGGATAGGGATTCGATTTAAGAATCTCTACAAGCTAGAGGTAGATGGCTACGCTGCAATGATGGGAAAAGAAGAAGAAGTGGTGAGCCGGGATGAGGACAAATTATGGCACAGGAGATTGGGCCATCTTCACCATGGTGCCTTGAATATTTTGCAGTAGATTTCTACTAGACTTCCCAAGGGTACTCTTGCGCAGTCAAATTGGTGAAAGGGATGTACTATGGGTAAGTTTGTGAAGACCACCTTTCATGGGAAGGAGAACCGTGCTTCGATGATTTTGGAGAGAATTCACGTAGATGTGTGTGGACCTTTCTTAGTTGCTTCAACAGCAAAACACAGGTATTATGTTATATTTTTTTAAGACTATTCTCGTAGATTTTGGATCTTCTTCATGCAGAAGAAGAGTGAAACATTCTCAAATTTTTGTGAGTTTAAAGCATTGGTGGAGAAGGAGTCAGGGAAGCAAGTGAAGGCTCTGTGGAGCGATAATGGTGGTGAATATATCTCGAACAAATTAAAATACTTCTGTAGCAAGGAAGGAATTCGAAGAGAACTCATAGCACCTAATAACCCACAGCAGAATGGGGTCTCGAAGAGGAAGAACAGAATGATCGTGGGTGTTGCATGAGCTATGCTGCATGACCAGGGCCTACCAATGCACTTGTGGGAAGAAGCATGCAACACTGCGGTTTATGTGAAAAACCGTTGTCCTCATAGAGTACTTGGCATGACTACACCTAAAGAAGCTTTTACTGGTAAGAAGCCTAATATTTCTCATTTGAATATTTTTCACTCATATGTTTACATTCATGTGACAAAGGACGCCAAGAAGAAGCTGGAGCCGACTACAAAATTTGGGATGTTTTTGGGGTACACATAAACACCCCATAACTATCGTGTGTATTTTCCAAACAGTCGGATGACTGTGGTACGATGGGATATAAAATTCAATGAGGAGAAAGCAATGAATTTTTCACTTGAGAGGGAGCTACACTTGCATGAAGAGGAGGAACTTATTGTTCCCAAAGATGAGCCTCAAGATGTGGATCAGCCACAGGAGGAGGAACATGGAGTGGAGGAGTCCACTCACGCAGAGCCAAACATCAGAACAGGCAGAAGGTGTACCACAGAAGTTGATAGATTGAGGCTTGATGCGGCACAAAATGTAGGAGTCCCTGCATCACAGTGCAGACAGAGGCAGTCACCTGACCGATTCACTGGATACATGGCTCTCATGAGCAAGTGTATCATGACAGATCCATCTTCCTTTGAGGAAGCAACGCAAGATCCCACATGGGTAGATGCCATGGTGGAGGAGTATGACTCCATTGTCAGAAACAATGCTTGGGAGATTGTTCCAAGGCCGGTTGGTAAATCAGTGGTAGGTTTAAGATGGATCTACAAGGTAAAGCATGTTTCTGATGAGAGCATCGAGAAGTATAAGGAAATATTTGTTTCCCGGGGATTCTCATAGATTGGGGGGATTGATTATGAAGAAACCTTTTCACCTTTCGCACAGTATTTTTCCATAAGGACCATCCTTGCTCTCTTAGCGCAGATGGGTTGGCACATTCATCAGATGGATGTGAAGACTGTGTTCCTTAATGGGATCAATGAGGAAGAAGCGTACATTGAGCAGCCTGAAGGATTTGAGATCTTCAGCAATGAGTCGCATGTGTGCAGACTCAAAAGAGCGTTGTATGGGCTGAAGCAAGCACCTCGTGCTTGGTACACATGGATCGATAACTATTTCACTGGACTTGGTTTCACCGAGAGTGAGACGGATGCAAACCTATACCAAATTGTGGTGGAGGGTAAGCTTTTAATCATTGTTCTTTATTTTGATGATTTAATACTAACGGGTGATGAGCAGTTGATACATTCATGCAAAGAATATCTTGCAAAGGAGTTTGAGATGAAGGATTTGGACCTCCTTCATTATTTCCTTGGATTGGAAATATGGTAGTGAGAAGGTGAACTATTTGTGTCTCAAGGAAAGTATGTTCGGGATATACTTGGTAGGTTTCACATGCAGGACTGCAAGCCCATAGATACTCCTCTTCCAAGAAATTGGAGGAAATAGGATGCTACATCAGCAGAGGTAGTGGATTCTATTTTCTATCGATAGTTGGTGGGTTTGCTCATATATTTAGTTAATACAAGACCAGACATATGTTATGCGGTGAACCAGCTTAGTCAAGTGATAGTTAAGCCTACCAAGCTCTTTTGGAAGGCAGGAAAGCATGTCCTAAGATATCTCAGGGGCACATCTGAGTATGGATTATGGTATAGACAGATGGATGAGGTGAATTTGCATGGCTTCACGGATGCAGATTGAGTAGGCAGCCCAACGGACAGAAAGAGCACAACAGGAGGAGTTTTCAGTATCGGATCTAGAAAATTTTCTTGGTACAACAGGAAACAAATATCTGTGGCACTCAGTTCAGCGAAAGCAGAATACAAGGCAGCAAGTCAAGCTGCATGTGAGGCTATCTGGATGAGGAAGATCCTGGTCGGTTTGTTCGGTTCTCATTTAGATCCTACAGTGATACATTGTGATAATCAGAGTTGCATTAAACTCTCGATTAATCTTATGTTTCATGATATATCTAAGAATATAGATAACTGGTATCATCATATCAAATATTGTGTGCAACGAAAGATCATGTTGCTTCAGTACATTCCTACGGAGGATCAGGATGCACATATTCTGACGAAGGTGCTCACCAGGAGAAAATTAGAATACCATAGAGGCAGGATCGGGGTGAAGGATAATCCCTATCTTGTTTAGAGGGAGTGTTGAGATTCAACAAGATGATGAGCTTAGTGAAAATTAAGCACCTTCACTAAGTGGGGCCCGCGGGCTATTTTTTAGGTGTATGTCTATTTTTAGACATGGTGAGCATATTCTATAAGTTGCAGGATGTTATATGTAGATGGTTGATCAAGTTGGAAAAATAGACGAAATTATATTTTTATAAGATTAGGTGAAGTCTATTTATAGATTGCTAATCTAAAAATAGATGCATGTCGATTATTATTAGCCCTTAATAATAATCTGACAATAAATATCAACTTATTCTCTTGGAGCACTTTATTTCAGTGAACAGATTTGGAAAATCAGTGGGCTGAAGGAATTACACAATTCCTAGGGTGGTTGGTGACTCATGCATGGAGGAATCAATTAGAACTGAAGTGGAAGAGTTGTGACAAAGTTGGAAGAGTATTTATGGGATTTTTTGTTTAGTTTAACTCAATTAAGTGAGTTAAAATTAGTTGTATATAGTTCTAACTGAAGATACACTAGTGAGAGTTTAGTGAATTAATTATTTAATTAATTCACAACTAGAGACTCACTTGCAACTAAACCAATACAGCAGTTAACTACTTGCATGTTAGTTCTAGTGGAAACCCAGTGGAGGGTTAGGTGAAAGGGTGAGATGGACTATCTGTTGTCACTATAGTGATGCATTCAATGCATCTGACACACATTGGAGATGCCAATGAGGATTGCGCAGTCGAGGCAAGGTCAATTCGAATTCATTCAGGGGTCTTCTTCAGCAAGGATTTCACAGTGGAGGCAGGTTGTTAGGAGGCAAGAAATTGGTGCATAGATATGCAAATTCCCGCATGACAGTGTGTAATGATTGTTGATTGTACTGAGAGATTGATGTAATAATCTCTATATGATATTATTACATGATACATTGATATAAATAACATATGATAGTTGGGGTTTTTATATTTAAGCTTTCCCATTAAACAATTATGTTTATGTGCGATTGATTTTGCTTCATATGTGTTTTGCAATTGGCAATTTAATTTCCACAAAGAATTAAGTGGAAGGATTATGTATTTAACACTAGATTAATTTGTTAGATCAGGGGAGTCTGGTAATATACATGCATGATGTATAATTTCTACATGGTATCGGAGCAGTGTTAATCACTTTAGATTGCAATCTTGAAGCAATGTTGATTTTTGTGTTGGTGGACAATTCGAATTTGCTGCAGAAATTTCTTGGTGCGACAATTGAGTATTCATTGAAATGGCTTTCAATGGGTTGCGGTTGGAGTATTCCCTTGAGGGTAGCTTGAACTACATAGCCTTGAAGGATAGGATGGAGGTGGTGCTTGAATATAATGGTCTGAAGGATTTCATCAATAGCGATGTTCCTAAGCCTACTTCTAGCGATGTTGCATTACTTGACGCATGGAAAAAGAAGGTAGAAAAGACAAGAAGAATTATGTTGGAAGGTGTGAAGGACCATATTGTGTCAAGCCTTCCTGGGAAATCCACTCCATTTGCAATTTGGAAGGTTTTGACAGATCTTTTCCAAAGTAGTAGCGACCATAGGAAGTTGGCGCTGAAAGATAAGCTCAGAAAATTCAAAATGGAGAAGGGCGACAGTATTCAAAATTATCTCATGAAGTTTCTCCAATGTAGGGATGAGCTGGGGAGTGTGGGAATCATAGTTGCAGATGATGACTTGGTGAGCTTGGCTTTCCTTGGGCTACCGAAGAGTTGGCACAGTTATCAGGACTCTGTCAATGGACGGGAGAAACTGCCGGATTAGGAGCGACTTTGGTCAGATATAGTGCAGGAGGAGATAAGGCGAAGTACTAGGGATGGCTCTTCATTGAAGAATAATGATGAAGAGAATTGTGCTTTGGCTGCCAAATAAAGGAAAGGGAAGGGGAAGAAATCCCATCCAAAATCCAAGGCTAAAGGTAAGAAGCTGGATTTTTCCAAGGTGAAGTGTTTTCACTATCACGAACATGGGCATCTCGACACTAACTGCCCACAAAAAAAGAAGAAAAAGAAGGTTGTTGGAGCTGTAGTGGGTGAGGCCTTACCTCATAATTTTAACTTGATTTCTCTTTGATCGCATGCTTGGTTTCAATCACAATGGGATCGATGTGGTATCTTGATAGTGGTGCTTCCTTCCACATGACGGGAGACAAGGAGTTGTTTAGTGACTTGGAGGAGAAAGATCTCCAAATGCATATAGATATGGGTGACGATGGTAGATATAGTGTGACCGGCATTGGAACCATTACCTTTGAGAGGTATTCAGGTAAACCATTTCTATTGAAATATGTTATGCATGTTCCAGGTCTAAAGAAGAACTTGGTCTCGTTCGCAATGCTGGAGGATAAAGGTTATGAAGTTGTTTTCAGCGAGGGAAAAGCTTTCCTGTGACATAATACAACGGGTCAAACCAAGAGGATAGGGATTTGAGTTAAGAATCTCTGCAAGCTGGAGGTAGATGGTTGCGCTGTAACGATGGGAAAAGCAGAAGAAGTGGTGAGCCATGATAAGGGAAAATTATGGCACAGGAGTTTGGGCCATCTTCACCATGGCACCTTGAAGATTTTGCAGCATATTTATACTGGACTTCCCAAGGGTAATCTTGCGCAATCAGATCCCTGCAAGGGATGTACTATGGGTAAGTTTTTGAAGACCACCTTTCATGAGAAGGAGAACCGTTCTTCAGTGATCCTGGAGAGAATTCACACAGACGTGTGTGTACCTTTCTCAGTTGCTTCAATAGAAAAACATAGGTATTATGTTATATTTTTTTATAATTATTCGCGTATATGTTGGATATTCTTCATGCAAAAGAAGAGTGAAACATTCTCAAATTTCTATGAGTTTAAAGCATTGGGGGAGAAGGATTCGGGGAAGCAAGTGAAGGCTCTGCGGAGTGATAATGGTGGTGAATATATCTCGAACGAATTCAAAGACTTCTGTAGGAAAGAAGGAATTCAAAGAGAACTCATAGTGCATCATAACCCAGAGCATAATGAGGTCGCGGAGAGGAAGAACAGAATGATCATGGGTGCTACATGAGCTATGTTGCATGACCAGGGCCTACCAATGCACTTGTGGGTGGAAGCATGCAACACTGCGGTTTATGTGAAAAACTGTTGTCCTCATAGAGTACTTGGCATGAGTACACTTGAAGAAGATTTTACTGGTAAGAAGCCTGATATTTCTCATTTGAATATTTTTGGCTCATATGTTTACATTCATGTGACAAAGGACGCCAGGAAGAAGCTGGAGCCGACTACAGAAGTTGGGATATTTTTGTGGTACATAGAAACAACCCATAATTATCATGTGTATTTTCCAAATAGTCAGATGATTATGGTGCAACGGGATATGAAATTCAATGAGGAGAAATCCATGAAGTTGTCACTTGAGAGGGAGCTACACTTGCATGAAGAGGAGGAACTTCTTGTTCCCAAAGATGAGCCTCAAGATGTGGATCAGCCACAGGAGGAGGATCATGGAGTGGAGGAGTCCACTCACGCAGAGCCAAACATCATAACAAGCAGAAGGCGTACCACAGAAGCTGAGACATTGAAGCTTGATGCGGCACAGAATGTAGGAGTCCCTACATCACAGCGTAGATAGAGACTGTCACCTGACCGATTCACTAGATACATGGCTCTCATGATCAAGTGTATCGTGACAAAGCCATCTTCCTTTGAGGAAGCAGCGCAGGAGCCCACATGGGAAGATGGCATGGTGGAGGAGTATGACTCCATTCTCAGAAACAATGCTTCGAAGATTGTTCCAAGGTCAGTTGGCAAATCAGTGGTAGGTTCAAGATGGATCTACAAGGTAAATAAAGCTGCTGATGGGAGCATCAAGAAGTATAAGGCAAGATTTTTTGCCCGAGGTTTCTCACAGATCGAGGGGATTGATTATGAAGAAACCTTTGCACCTATCGCATGGTATTCTTCCATAAGGACCATCCTTACTCTCTCAGCGCAGATGGGTTGGCACATTCCTCAGATCGATGTGAAGATTGTGTTCCTTAATGGGATCATTGAGGAATAAGTGTGAATTGAGAAGCCTGAAGGATTTGAGATCTTCAGCAGCGAGTCACATGTGTGAAGACTCAAAAGAGTGTTGTATGGGCTGAAGCAAGCACCTCGTGCTTGGTACACATGGATCGACAACTATTTCACTGGACTTGGCTTCACCAAGAGTGAGGCGGATGCAAACCTATACCAAATTGTCGTGGAGGGTAATATTTTAATCATTTTTCTTTATGTTGATGATTTAATACTAACGGGTGATGAGCAGTTGATACACTCATGTAAGGAAGATCTTGCAAAGGAGTGTGAGATGAAGGATTTGGGCCTCCTTCATTATTTCCTTGGAATGGAAATATGGCAGTGAGAAGGTGAACTATTTGTGTCTCAAGACAAGTATGCTTGGGAGATACTTGGTAAGTTTCACATGCAGGACTGCAAGCCCATGGATACTCCTCTTCCACGAAATTGGAGGAAATAGGATGCTACATCAGAAGAGGTAGTGGATGCTATTTTCTATCGACAGTTGGTGGGTTCGCTCATGTATTTAGTTAATACAAGACCGGACATATGCTATGCGGTGAACCATCTTATTCAAGCAATGGTTAAGCCTACCAAGCTCTTTTGGAAGGAAGGCAAGAATGTCCTAAGATATCTCAGGGGCACATCTGAGTATGGCTTATGGTACAGATAGACGGATGAGGTGGAGTTGCATGGCTTCCCGGATGCATATTTGGTAGGCAGCCCAATGGACAGAAAGAGCACATCAGGAGGGGTTTCAGTATCGAATCTACAAAAATTTCTTGGTATAGCAGGAAAAAAAGATCCGTGGCACTCAGTTCAGCAGAAGTAGAATACATGGCAGCAATTCAAGCTCCATGTGAGGCTACCTGGATGAGGAAGATCCTGGTCAGTTTGTTCGGTTCTCATTTAGATCCTACAGTGATACATTGTGATAATCATAGTTGCATTAAACTCTCGATTAATATTTTCTTTCATGATAGATCTAAGCATATAGATAACCGGTATCATCATATCAGAGATTTTGTGCAGCAGAAGATCATGTTGCTTCAGTACATTCCTACGGAAGATTAGGATGCAGATATTCTAACGAACGTGCTCACTAGGAGCAAATTTGAATACTATAGAGGTGGGATCGGGATGAAGGATAATAACTATCTTGTTGAGAGGGAGTGTTGAGATTCAACAAGATGATGAACTTAGTGAAAATTAAGCATCTTCACTAAGTGGGGCTCGTTGGCTATTTTTAGGTGTATGTCTATTTTTAGACATGGTGAGCATATTCTATAAGTTGCAGGATGCTATTTGTAGATGGTTGATCAAGTTGGAAAAATAGATGAAAATATATTTTTAGAATATCGGGCAAAGTCTATTTATAGAATGCTAATCTAAAAATAGATGCATTTCGATTATTATTAGCCCTTAATAATAATCTGACAATAAATATCAACCTATTCTCTTGGAGCACTTTATTTCAGTGAATAGATTTGGAAAATCAGTGGCCTGAAGGAATTACGCAATTCCTAGGGTGGTTGGTGACTCATGCATGGAGGACTCAGTTAGAACTGAAGTGGCAGAGTTGTGACAGATGTTGGGTATGTGTTATATTCTTTCCACGATTAGCCCCACGTGCTGTATGTTGCGTCGGGCGTAGCTGGGGGGTCACGAGGGGCGAAGTAGTCCATACCATTGGGGTCCGGGGCAGCGCCCCGGCCAAAATTTGTTTTTTGTGCGGACCCACTCATAGGCGGATCCGCCCATGGTTTTGTGCATGGTTTTGCACATGGTTTTGGGGTTCGATGGTTTTCGGGCCCTGGTATTTTGTAGATCCGGTCAAGGGAACTATGGTTATGTTCTAATCCAGGGTTAATGGATTGGGGTTTATGTATGCTTCGACATGTATATATATGTGTTGTAACACTAAAAGGATCATAATGAAAAATCAAGCTGGTCGTCCCAATTTGGGATCCAGGGGAAAATCTCTGTGTTTATCTGTTTTATGTTTTATGCTCTCGCTATTGTTTATTTTCTGTTATAAGATTCGTATGTAGATAATTTCTGTTCAGGGTTAAAAACCTACACCCGTAGTTGGAAGAGTAGCTATGGGAGTTGTTATTTAGTTTAACTCAGTTAAGTGAGTTAAACTCAGTTGAGCTAGTTGTATCTAGTATAACTGAAAGATACACTAGAGAGAGTTTATTGAATTAATTATTTAATTAATTCATAACTAGAGACTCACTTGCAACTGAACAAATACAACAATTAACTACTTGCATGTTAGTTCCAGTGGAGACCCAGTGGAGAGATAGGTGAAAGGGTGAGATGGACTATCTGTTGTGACTATAGTGATGCATTCAATGCATCTGACACACATTGGAGTTGAAAATGAGTATTTCACAGTCAAGGAAAGGCCAATTTGAATTCCTTCAAGGGTCTTCTTCAGCAGGGATTGTGCAGTGGAGGCAGGCTGTCAGGAGGCAAGAAATTGGTGCATGGAGATGCAAATTTCTGCATGACAGTGTGTAATGATTGTTGATTGTACTGAGAGCTTGATGTACTAAGCTTTGTATGAGATTATTACATGATCCATTGATATACATAATATATGATATTTGGGGTTTTTAGCTTTAATATTTCTCGTTAAACAATTGTGTTTATGTGCGACTGATTTTGCTTCATATGTGTTTTTCAATTGGCGATTTAATTTCCGAAAAGATTTAAGTGGAAGGATTATGTATTTAACATAATATTAATTTGTTAAATCAGGGGATTCTAGTAATATACATGCATCTTGTATAATTTCTACATGGTATCGGAGCAGTTTTAATCACTGAAGATTGCAATCTTGAAGCAGTGTTGATTTTTGTGCTAGTGGACAATTCGAATTTGCTACAGAAATTTCTTGGTGCAACAGTTGAGTATTCATTGAAATGGCTTTCAATGGGTTTCGATTGGAGTATGCCCTTGAGGGTAGCTCGAACTACATATCCTGGAAGGACAGGATGGAGG
Organism: Pinus albicaulis; assembly: GCA_034641835.2. Classification (NCBI taxonomy): domain Eukaryota; kingdom Viridiplantae; phylum Streptophyta; class Pinopsida; order Pinales; family Pinaceae; genus Pinus; species Pinus albicaulis. The sequence continues at coordinate 1,296,301,511 of CM076575.1, forward strand.
TGGTGCTTGAAGATAATGGTCTGAAGATTTTTCATCGATAACGAAGTTCCTAAGCCTACTTCTTGCGATGTTGCATTACTTGATGCATGGAAAAAGAAGGTAGTGAAGACAAGAAGAATTCTATTGGAAGGTGTGAAGGACCATATTGAGTCAAGAATTCATGAGAAATACACTCCATTTTTAATGTGGAAGGCTTATACAAATCTTTTCCAAAGCAACAGCGACCATAGGAAGTTGGTGCTGAAAGATAAGCTCAGAAAAATCAAAATGGAGAAGAGCGAAAGTATTCCAAAATATCTCACGAAGTTTGTCCAATGTAGGGATGAGCTGGGGAGTGTGGGAATCACAGTTGCGGATGATGACTTGGTGAGCTTGGCTCTCCTTGGGCTACCGAAGAGTTGGCACAGTTATCAGGACTCTGTTAATGGACGGGAGAAACTGTCGGATTGGGAGCGACTTTGGTCGGATCTAGTGCAGGAGGAGATAGGGAGAAGTACCAGGGATGGCTCTTCATCGAAGAATGATGATGAAGAGAATTGTGCTTTGGCTTCCAAAGAAAGGAAAGGAAAGGGGAAGAAACCCCATCCAAAATCCGAGGCTAAAGGCAATAAGCTAGATTTTTCCAAGGTGAAGTGTTTTCACTGTCAAGAACATGGGCATCTCTCCACTAACTTACCATAGAAAAAGAAGAACAAGAAGGCTATTGGAGCTGTAGTGGGTGAGGCCTTAGCCTCTCAATTTTAACTTTATTTCTCTTTGATCACATGCTTGGTTTCAAGCGCAATGGGATCGGTGTGGCATCTTGATGGTGGTGTTTCCTTCCACATGATGGGAGACAATGAGTTGTTTAGTGACTTGGAGGAGAAAGATCTCCAAATGCATATAGAGATGGGCGATGATGGTAGATATAATGTGACCGACATTGGAACTATTACCTTTGAGATGGATTCAGGTAAACCATTTTTGTTGAAATATTTTATGCATGTTCCAGGTCTGAAGAAGAACTTGGTCTTGGTTGTGATATGGGAGGACAGAAGTTATGACGTTGTTTTCAGCGAGGGAAAATCTTTCCTACGACATAAAACAATGGTTCAAACCAAGAGGATATGGATTCGAGTTAAGAATCTCTACAAGCTGGAGGTAGATGGTTGCGCTGCAATTATGGGCAAAGTAGAAGAAGTGGTGAGCCGAGATGAGGGTGAATTATGGCACAAGAGATTGGGCCATCTTCACCATGGCGCCTTGAAGATTTTGCAGAAGATTTCTACTGGACTTCCCAAGGGTACTCTTGCACAGTCAGATCAGTGCAAGGGATGTACTATGGGTAAGTTTTTGAAGACCACTTTTCATGAGAAGGAGAATCGTGCTTCGGTGATCCTGGAGAGAATTCACACAGACGTGTGTGGACCTTTCTCGGTTGCTTCAACAGAAAAACACAGGTATTATGTTATATTTTTTGATGATTGTTCTCGTAGATTTTGGATCTTCTTCATGCAGAAGAAGAGTGAAACATTCTCAAAGTTCTGTGAGTTTAACCCATTGGTGGAGAAGGAGTCGGGGAAGCAAGTTAAGGCTCTACAGAGCGATAATGGTGGTGAATATATCTTGAATTAATTCAAATACTTCTATAGCAAAGAAGTAATTCGAAGAGAACTCATAGTGCCTCATAACCCACAGAAAAATGGGGTCATGGAGAGGAAGAACAGAATGATCGTTGGTGATGCACGAGCTATGATGCATGACCAGGGCCTACCAATGCACTTGTGGACGGAAGCATGCAACAATGCGGTTTATGTGCAAAATAATTGTCCTCATAGAGTACTTGTCATGAGTACACCTAAAGAAGCTTTTACTGGTAAGAAACCTGATATTTCTCATTTGAAGATTTTTGGCTCATTTGTTTACATTCATGTGACAAAGGACGCTAGGAAGAAGCTGGAGCCAACTGCAGAAGTTGGGATATTTGTGGGTGTTGGACACCTAATCCTCTATGGGTAGGTGTGGAAGGAAAACAATCACAAAGGGATCCAAGTGACCTTCGAAGATAAATCCAACGGTCACACCATTGTATTATAAATGTACATCCATGGTGAATAATATGAGTAACTCATGCTTATCTTTCTATGTGTGTGTTTATTTTATCACCCACCATGTGTGTTTTTAACATGGTATCGAAGCTTTTGATGTGTGGCCTTCTTAGTGGGTTTCTAAATCATTGATTTTGTAATATTCTTCCTCATTGATCTTATGTGTTAGGTTTTCTACCCTGGAACTTTGCCAAACTTAACACTTGTCTATTTTCAAGCCAAACAACATCTCGGGATGTTTTAAGCTACCTTGAATGGCGCTGATATCTATGTTACTCTATGTTATGGGCCCAACACCTAATTCGTTGCACCTACCACAATAGCAATGAAACTCCACTGTCTCTTTTCCCAGGTGTTACTGTGGCATTCTAAACAAAGAAAAAAAAATTATTGGAAATTGGGCGTTACTATGATGGTGGGTGGTTGAGTTTCTAAATATGATCGTGTAGCCTTGATGTTTCAAAGTTCTATACTGTTGAGTGCTCTCCCTCATTTCATCCACTCCTCACTGTCTCTCGGTGCAGCATTGGCTCCGCCCTCTCGGCTTAATGGAAGCATGGCTTGGCCTTCACATTGGCTCCTCATGGTGATGTCGTAAACAAAAAGTGCTATGGTTTCCCCTCTGTAGTATGATAATGTGATTGATCAAAATGAATATTGTCCTGCCATATCCCAGATCTGAAGTTTAATGGGTTTGCTACCAATGGTGATCATGTGCACCCGAAATTCCACCCCTATTGTCAAGTCATGCACTGGCTGGAACCTCTTGTCTGTGAATTGTAGCTATATGCATGATTTCCCAACTCCAGTGTCTCTGATGAAAATGTAACTGAAAAGGTACGTGTAATACATTATATCCTGGTTAGGTGATTCACTCCAAATCCAGGACTACGCTTAATTTGAGAAAAGTGTTTATACAATATCAATATGTGTGGGAAATGTATTGATCTTTGCGGCCCCTGACTCTGCAGTAATTTGAGTTGTGTGATATGTGTGTCCATTAGCTCTGCTATAATGCTATCCATATATCAAATTTTGTTCATATAGTCATGCTTTCCTCCACATAACTACACCAACAAGTTTAGAATAAATGAATATGATTTTCCATTCGCTCCGTGGAGACGTTGGTGAAGCTATGTGATAGTGGCGTCGTAAAAACTATTATCTTCATCACGTTCGTATGATGCAGATGTTCACATTCATTTTCCCACCATGGAGCACTTATAATACTATAATTTATGTGACAGCCACCAAAATTTTCATTTCTCTGCATACTCCCACTGCCTCACCATCCACCTCTCCTCCCACGCGGGCTCCCTCCTGTTGCTGCCCTCCTCCTCTGTCATCTGCTTCACTCCCACTCCCCTCGTCTTCCATTTATGTGGCCTCCTTGCCGTGTTGCATGGCCCCCATCAGTCTCCCACTCCACCAGCCTCTCCATTGTCTCCCTCTCCCTCCTCTACCCTCCTGTTGGCTCTCGTCCTCCCTCCGCGTGCTCCCACAGCACCAAATCATCACCCTCACCTCCTTGTCGTGGCCTATCCGTCGGCTCAACCTACCACTGTCCCTCCCTTCCATTCTTTTCCCTTCAACTTCCCTTTGTTGTGGCTTCTTCCCAACTTCCGCTGACTCTCCTACAGCTCCTCCAGCTCCCCTACAACTCCTCGGCTCCTCCATACCACCGAATCCTGTCATCTTTCCCTTCGACTGTTTCAACTCCCACAACACCGTCAGCCTCCTCTCAACACCGCTGGCCCTCCATCCCTCATCTCCTCATCTCCTTCACGCAGCCTCCATCAACCCTGCCAGCTTATTTGATAGAACCAAAGTGTGTGCATGAAGGGAGGATCCATCAGAAGTGTGAACTATACGAAATATCATACAAAGCCACAAGCTCTTCATCATTTCTCACTGCTTTTGCAGTGATTGTGAAGATATCTTGTATGTAAGGTGAAATTTTGTCATAGTATGTTGATGAAATTGAAACAAGACACTCAAATGAAGATTTCCTTATTCGAACATCAGCAGAAAATGTTGTTTCGCAAATAACACGCATAATATAGTTCCTTTCCATTTCATTTTCAAAATTTGTCTATGCAAAATCAAGGGCATTGTACAAAGCTTTTGTTGCTGCAAAGCATACATCAATGTTACCGTCTGGCGCATTCATGCCTTGAAAAACAGCTGTAATAATAGAGTTCACTTGATCCTATGCAAGCACATTTGTTGATATCTCTTCACAAACATACCCGAGAGTTTCCAGGGTAACTTGTTTCAGAGTCACTAGATTTTCTAGTTGAGGGCTTCCCATATTCGCCAATAAAACTCCAACTAGTTCTGGCCATTCTTGGCAAGGGATTTCAATCGCTGCTATCTTAGCAATAACTTGCGAAGATGTATGTCTTGCATCTGGGACAGTTGGTATGACTTGCAAAATTCATATGATGCATCTTCATTGATCTTTATGTGTTGAGTGTTTTAGAAATTGAAAGCTATTTGGAAGTATTATCTGCATATAGTTCTTTTCTAAATAGTGAGAATTGACAAGTTATTAGAATTATCGAGAAATTTAATCATGTCTACTGCTGAAATCACAGTTAAAGTCAACAAAGACACTCTGAGAGATAATCAAATCTCTCTCCAAAATGCACATGAGAAGATTGAGTTTTTGCAGCTTGAATCTCAATTCCAACAAGATGAGCTTCAGCAAAAGATTCATCATTCTGAACCTGTTTCTGTTCAGAAAATTGAGTGGGACTCCCATCAGCAGCAAGAATATAAATTTGCATTCGATTCACATTCAATTCCTTGTACAAGAACAGATTTACATGCAGATGCAGAAATTCAGTCTGCACTTCCCAAGCCCGTCATTATACCTTGGGAAGAGATTGTCCAAAACAAGCACAGAATAGGTCTTGGATATGACAAGGATGTGTCCTTTCATATTCCAGACTACTCCAAGCCTATCAAATTTCAGAGTGTCAGATTTCCTCATGACATTTCACCTTTAGCTGTTCCAGATCCTGCTCCTCTTCCACAGCAACAACAACAAAAAATTGAAAAATGCCAACATTGTGATCGCGTTGGCCATATGAAAGATCATTGTTTTAATATTCACCCATGCAAGAATTGTGGTCGGCACACCCATTCTTCACACAGATGCTTCAGAAACAAGTCTCCTGCAAGAACAAATATTCATCTTGGATGGATCGCTTCTTGGCAATGGGCATCAACATCCAAGAATATATTTAAGTCACATGTCATAACTTGTTCTAGAATATTGAAAAAACTTGCAGTTGAGTTTTCACCATCATCTCACCTTGTACCTGACAGGGGGGGAAATGGTGGTCATCTACAAGCTTCGACGCCACATCAAGTGAGCCTGAGCCATAATCTCTCATTTTAGATTCAGAGTTGTAGCCAGAGACACAGCAGTTCAAGCGAGCCTGAGCCACAATTCGTCATTCTAGATTCAAAGTTGTAGCCAGAGACGCGGATGCCCATGAGCATGCCTTTGGTTGGTGGATAGCCTTAAACCATCTATGTGAGGTTGATATTATTCCTCTTTCATAACACTTCCTCTAGCAAAAGACATCAGCTTCTTGCCAGCTTTAGAAGAGTTCCAGGAAATGCATCAAGCATTCCAGTGTTGGTGGTCATCCTTAAACCATCACAGGTTGTAGACTTCCCTTCTTTTAGGTTGAAGGTCTCCCTCTTAAAATATGAGGGACACTTCCTCTAGCAGAAGCCCAAATCTTCTTACCAGTTTTGGAAGAGTTCCGGGAACTGCAATAAGCGTTGTGTTCCAGTGTTGGTGATCATCCTTAAACCACCTCTTTATGCCAACATTTTAGAGAGTTGATTCATCCTAAGTGCTTCCATGCATAATTTGCAGATTTGTATTACAACTCTCTTCTTGGACTCACACATACCCCTTTGGATTAATGGGGGGAATGTTGGACACCTAATCCTCTATGGGTAGGTGTGGAAGGCAAACTGTCACAAAGGATTCCCAAGTGACCTTGGAAGATGAATCCAAGGGTCACACCATTGTATTATAAAAGTACATCTATGGTGAATAATATGAGTAACTCACGCTTATCTTTTTATGTGTGTGTTTAGTTTCTCACCCACCATGTGTGTGTTTAATAGTGGGGTACACAGAAACACCCCATAATTATCGTGTGTATTTTCCAAACAGTCGGATGACTATGGTGTGACATATGCTATGCGGTGAACCAGCTTAGTCAAGCGATGGTTAAGCCTACCAAGATATTTTGGAAGGCAGGCAAGCATGTCTTGAGATATCTCAGGGGCACATCTAAGTATGGCTTATGGTACAAATAGACGGATGAGGTGAAGTTGCATGGCTTTATGGATGGAGATTGGGCAAACAACCCAATGGACAGAAATAGAACATCAGGAGGGGTTTTCAGTATCATATCTACAACGGTTTCTTGGTACAGCAGGAAACAAAGATCTGTGGCACTCAGTTCAGCAGAAGCAGAATACATGGCAGCAAGTCAAGATCCATGTGAGGCTATCTAGATGAGGAAGATCTTGGTCGATTTGTTCAGTTCTCATTAGATTCTACAGTGATACATTGTGATAATTAGAGTTGCATTAAACTCTGGATTAATCCTGTGTTTCATGATATATCTAAGCATATAGATATCTGGTATCATCATATCAGAGATTGTGTGCAGCGGAAGATCATGTTGCTTCAGTACATTCCTACGGAAGATCAGAATGCAGATATTATGACGAAGGCGCTCACCAGAAGCAAATTCGAATACCATAGAGGTAGGATCAGGGTGAAGGATAATCCCTATCTTGTTGAGAGTGAGTGTTGAGATTCAACAAGATGATGAGCTTGATGAAAATTAAGCACCTTCACTAAGTGGGGCCCGCAGGCTATTTTTAGGTGTATGTCTATTTTTAGACATGGTGAGCATATTCTATAGGTTGCAGGATGTTATTTGGAGATGATTGATCAAGTTGGAAAAATAGATGAAATTCTATTTTTAGAATATTGGGCGAAGTCTATTTATAGATCACTAATCTAAAAATATGTGCATGTCGATTATTATTAGCCCTTAATAATAATCTGACAATAAATATCAACTTATTCTCTTGGAGCACTTTATTTCAGTGAATAGATTTGGCAAATCAGTGGACTGAAGGAATTATGCAATTCCTAGGGTGGTTGGTGACTCATGCATGGAGGACTCAGTTAGAACTGAAGTGGCAGAGTTGTGGCAGAGTTGGAAGAGTATTTATTGGAGTTGTTATTTAGTTTAACTCAATTAATTGAGTTAAACTTAGTTGTGCTAGTTGTATCTAGTTCTAACTGAAGATACACTAGTGAGAGTTTAGTGAATTAATTATTTAATTAATTCACAACTAGAGACTCACTTGCAATTGAACAAATGCAGCAGTTAACTACTTGCATGTCAATTCCAGTGGAGACCCAGTGGAGAGACAGGTGAAAGGGTGAGATGGACTATCTATTGTGACTATAGTGATGCATTCAATGAATCTGACACACATTGGATATGCCAATGAGGATTGCACAGTCAATTCAAGGCCAATTAAAATTCATTCAGGGGTCTTCTTCAGTAGGTATTGCGCAGTGGAGGCAGGTTATCAAGAGGCAAGAAATTGGTGCATAGATATGCAAATTTCTGCATGACAGTGTGTAATGATTGTTGATTGTACTAAGAGATTGATGTACTAATATTTGTATGAGATTATTACATGATCAATTGATATACATAATATATGATAGTTGGGGTTTTTAACTTTAAGCTTTCCTGTTAAACAACTGTGTTTATGTGTGATTGATTTTGCTTCATATGTGTTTTGAAATTGGCGATTTAATTTCCACAAAGAATTAAGTGGAAGGATTATGTATTTAACATAAGATTAATTTGTTAGATCAGGGGAGTCCTGTAATATACATGCATCTTGTATAATTTCTACAAAGGCCAAATAGATGTAGACGTTGTAGATAAATGGTTGAATTTTCTGGAAGGGTACTTCTTAGTCCATGATTTCACCAACCGAGAAAAGATTTCTTTTTCACTCCTCAAAGCTTTCCCCCATGTCAAACATTGGTGGGAAACCTATTATGAGAAGAAGGACGAGAGGGAACCCTCTATGTTCTTAGCTGAACCCACTTGGAATTCGTTCTGAGATGGAATCAAGGAACAATATTACCATGTGGGGAGCTATGAGGACAATTACATCCAATGGACCACATTGCCGCAGAAAAGGGATCAAGATGTGCACGAATTGACGAATTTGTTCCATACCCTAAGCACAAAGTTAGGTATTAAATATTCAGAGAGAAATTTGGTGTTCAAGTACCACAGTTGTTTGCATAGATACATTTAGGATGAAATGAAGGGCATTCCTCAACATTACCTCGCTTGGCATGACATATCAATATGCCGCCAAGATTGAGCAGAAATTTAAGCAAAAGAAGTGAGACATTGGATCCGCGAATCCGAAGCCAGGGAAAGGCACCCTCGAACTAGAGAACAAGGGGAAAATCCAAAGAGGGGCGAATCAGAACAACACAAAAAATCCAAATAAGGACTCGGGGAAGTGGTGTGAATTTCATAACAGCCCCACTCACAGCACAAACGAGTGTCGGGCCAAACACTCATTAGCGGCCAAGTTGAAGGCACCTGAATTAGATGCATGTTCTTATCCTGAGTCAGAACCAGACAAGGGCGATGAAAAAGGGAAGAAAACCATTGATGTAGATCCCAATGCCATTTTTTCTACCACCAAGCTCCATAGGGAGGATCCAAAGGAGGGGGAGTGCCTCTTCCATTCACAGATGTGGGTGAAGGGTTCTTTACTGCAATTCCTTGTCGATAGCGGAAGTCAAAAGAACCTCATTTCAATAGAGGTCATGAAGCGGCTTGACCTAAAAACCATATCACACCCGCAACCGTCTACGATTGGGTGGCTTCACCAAGGACGAGGTCTCCATGTCTGCCAGCATTGTCGCCTTCTGTACAGCATCAAGCCATTCACAAATGAGGTATTGTGTGATGTTGCTCCTATTGATGTGTCAGATGTATTATTGGGCCAACCATACTTGTGGAAGCGACATGTTGTGTATGATTCTAGGCCTCATTATGTTTTTATTAATTTTGGAAATAAATTGTATAGGATATCGGAGGTAGTACTACCTCCTGCCATCTCTTTGACTACTGCAAAACAAAGAAGTAAGATTGTTTCCCAAACCAGGAAATTTATTTTCGTTATAATTCACCCACAGGGCAAGAAGAATATTCTGGACACAACCTCAAAACAAGGCTCCCCTGCACGGCAGTAGTAGATGGACAAATTCATGGAGGAATACGAGGACATTTTCTCCTCACCCATGGAGGTTCCTCTACACTTTCAGGTCAAGCACTCCATTGATCTGACCCTAGGCACGCCGCCGCCCGATGTTTCCATACCTCATGTGACCACACAAACAGAATCCACACATGTACTCTCTAAGGTTGATAAAGCAACCAAATTTATCGAACGCATCCATCATGTCTACCAGCAGGTCCACAACATCTTCGACAAATCCAATACCAAGTTCAACAGAATTTGCCTTGTCTCATGGAGGAACTCAACACAATGGGGACCATTGCTTCCTAAGGGGGGAGGAATGATCTAGGTGGATATTGGTGGCCACCCACCTGTTAAGTCTCCATTTTGTCCATTTTTCACACCCTTCCCAAGCCTTACTTCTCCTATTTCTAAACTCCTTCCGACCTTAATTATGCTTAGTTCGGCCATATTGTCTAGTTTTGGCTAAAAGGTACTATAAGCATAAGGTATGTTAAATTAACATAATAAGTGTCATTTTTCCTTAGACTTAACGTATTTTTTGATCTAACTGTAACTATTATTGAATTACTACTCCCACTGAACTATAACTTATGTGCAGATTTGTTTTGATTCGAATTAGTTCCACAAAATCTTGAAGACAGCTTGTGCAACCACATTTCCTGCAGCCATTGCGGATTTCCTGCAGATGTTCCAGATTTCTAGCAGCCATTCTAGATTTCCTGTAGCAGCTCTGGATTTCCTGCAACAACATCAGTGGTTGATTGTATTCTACTTATTTCCAGATCCAGCGAAGACTTGGGTTTTGTAGGGAATTGGTTGCACATGAAGACTATTCCATTGGCTGCTTCGAACCTCTTTTTGGAACAAGCTGAACTTACAGATTTTCCCCTCGAAACTAGATTTCTTGCAGCTTCCGCTATGTAACACAAATATTCTAATCCATGCTTTCAATCATGGATTAGACTTAACAGAATCTAAATTCGATAGCCTAGACCTGTATTGTTGGCTAATAGCTTAGATTAGCCATTCAAGCCAAATATGGGCTTTAGATATTGTATAAAAGGGGATGTATTTCACATTGTAAAGGGTTGTTGGGTTGGGATTTCTACTAATAAACAATATATCAGATTGTACTTGGCTGTATATTTTCATATTAATATAAATATTATGTTCCTTCCATTTTTATGAGCAACCTCTTCAAGTTTTAAATTGGTTGTGAGTGAGGGAGGGCCTCCTTCACTCACAAATCCTGCAGTGCAGTGTGTGTGTGTGTGTGTGTGTGTGTGTGTGTGTTTAATTTCTTTTTATGAAACAATAATTATTTCACACAGCTAATGCATTCTTTCTTAAGTTCCAACAGAAAAATGTTAATTGATTAAATGATTGAATTTCTGATGTTAATTTGTTAATTCCATTTGATTAAAGCTTGGATTCGTTATTGTCTAAGTTCATTTCTAAATTGTTGTAATTTGATCTTTTATTTTTTCATGGTCAATATTAGCAACACCGAGAGTTGTAGAGGGATGTTATATTCCACTCCATAGCCTTGTTGCTAAAGTATTGATCTAGGAAAGAAGAATTAGTTTGTGTGTGTGTATGTGTGAATGATTAATTTATGAACACTTCCAGTAATCAGCCTGCATATATTTTGCATAGTATCTCACAAGCTTACCTACCTTGGGTTGACAATTTATGATTGTCAAATTATAAGTGTATAATTTGACTCAACATTTTGGTGTCGTTGTTGGGGAGGTGCTAAGGGATGTTCCTGAAAGTGTTTGAGTTTGATTTTTTTGATTTTTTTTGTAAGATTGGGGGGGTAGAAGTGATAAGATGAAGGGCAAAGCCCATGCACCCATAGAGGTCTGAAATTCGTCAAAGCCATGTCCTGATTATTTGGTAAGTAGAGTTTTTTTTATGGATGAATAGGGTCCAATATTTCAAATTATTTTCGTGGTGGTGTGAGCACCACTTCATTTACTAATACACTGGCCAGAACAAGGAATTCAGCAAGAAAGAAGGCAGCAAAGAAAGAAGAATCCGAATAGGAGGTCTGTAGTCTTGAGCAGATTGATAATTCCACAGTAGAATCCTCTGCTGGAAAATCTTCCATTATTGCCCATCTTGATTCTCCCCTTACAAGAAAGAAAACATCTCTACTTAGTGGTCAGCCTGAAGAGGAATTCCTTGTGAACCCTGTTGTAGAACCAAAACTCTAGACCATTGATTCTGAAAAATTTATAGCCTTCCAAGGTCCCACTTTTTCTTGGACTGATATGGCTCATCTAGAAGGCACTGATGAGAATGAGGAGAAATTAGTCACATTTTAATTTCCTATTAAGGATATTTTTGGAGCTACTCATATGAAAAACATTCCTCCCTCATCCTTGCCTAACTTTCGTGGTGCATCTAGTGAAGACCCTGATGCATTCCTATTTGAATTCGGTGTACTATGCAGGAGGTATGACGATTCTTCCAATGCCCAGAAGCTGAAGTTATTTCCTGCTACATTGAAGGATGCAGCTCTCGGGTGGTTTATGGGGTTGTAATCAAACTCCATTTCAACTTGGGATGAAATGAAGAAGATATTCCTGAAAAGGTACTAAGACTATTGTAAGACTAGGGATCTCAAGGAAGAAATATTTGGCATGACTCAGAAAAAAGGGGAGAGCCTTGAAGATTTGGTGGAAAGATTCCAATATAATTTCAAAGATCTAAGATGAATCAATTAGATCCCGAGATCAAGAGAACCATTTTCTTAGGGAAATCAAATCAGAGTATCTGGAGGTCTTAAATTTAATGGGAGCAGGTGATGTATCAAAGTTGACCTATGATGATGTGTGTGAGCTTTGTAGAAGATATTCCAGAGGAAATTCCAAGGCTGGATGAGGGTCAAGAGACACTTCTTCTAGGCTTGTTAAATCATTTTCCGGAGTTGGAGTAACCCAAGCTAAAATGTGTAATTTATTTGAAAACTTTAAAACAGATATTCTTAGCACTTTGTCTTCAGAATTGGATGTTTTGCAGGCTAAGAAGAAACAGGAAAAACAGGATAAACTGGAGAAAACCTTGGCTGTGTTCTGCTCCAAATGTAGGAAGAAGCATGCTCTAATGGAATTCCCTACTAACAGTATAGAGGTATGTCAAATTTGCGAAGCTGAGCATTCCACTGATCAATGTCCTTCTCTGCCTGAAATCAAATCATCATATATGGCAGATCAAGAAGCTGTCAATGCACTTTATGCAATGGCACCACAAAAACCATGGCAGCCACGTCCTCCAAGTATGTCACAATCGCGTTTTCAATTTCCTTATGCTCAAAATTAGATGTGGAATGTTCCAATGCCCTGGCAGCCTTATCCCCCTTAGCAACCTTGGCAGGGGAACTATTCTTACCCTGTTGCACAAATTTTCCCGACTCAAAACTTTTATCCTCTGCGGCCCACACCTCAACAAATAAAGCAACCACTACAGCAGCTTCAATTGACTGCCCCACCAAATCAACCTCGTACCACACAGCTACATTCTTATCCAGTGTCTAACCCCAACAATAAAACCATCCAATCTTCTCACAACATTGGATTGGTCACTTATCCCAATTTTCCTACCTATTGTATTGCACCGCAGTCGCTGCAGGAAATTTATGTTCATGTGTTGCAGGAATTCCCTGTGCCGCTCGAGGAATTATCTGTATCGTTGCAGGAATTCCATATGCCACTGCAGGAAATTAAACTTAGATCGGGAAAAGTGGTGAATCAGCCCGAAAGAATTGAAGAAATTGTAGAGGAGGATAACCTGGAAATACCTGAAGATGAAACCACACCTGAACCAGCAAAATAATCTAAGCCACAAGAATCTTCCTCATCCCGAGAGGTTGGAAATGGAGATAAAAACTAAACAACCTTAGTTCAATCTTGTTTATACACTGAGAAATATGTGCATCAAGATCCCATTGCTGCAAGAAATCAAATATATCCCAATATACGCCAAAACAGCGAAGTAACTATGTACTAAGAAACCAGGAAGACAAAAGAAAGAACCCTCCACAATTCAAGTAGGTGGAAAGCTTGCAAATTTAATGTCCACCGAATTTGTTACTGAAAAATATGTTGACCCAGGAATCCACGTGGTTACAACCTTTATCAATGGGTATCCCATAAAGAAAACTTTGATTGATTTAGGTGCAGCATTAATGTGATGACTATGGATACTTTATCTCATATAGGATCATTTGACATTTTACCCACTCTTACCTTGTTATAATTAGCAGACAGGTCTAAGGTTAAGCCAAAGGGGGTATTAGAAGACATTTTCATCTCATTAGATTCTTGGGAGTACCATGCTGAATTTTGTGGTCTTCAGCCTAAAACCAACTTCGAAGGACATCCACTGATCTTGGGGAGGCCATGGTTAGCCACAGCTGATGCCTACATAGGGTGTAGATCTGGAAACATAACCATCACCCATGGGGCTAAAAAAAAACAAATCAATTTATTTCCCCCTGCTAAACCCCTCTCGAGATTAGAAAATACACATTGGGTTGAAGAAGAAGAGCGTGATTCTGAATGCACCCAGCCAATTTTAACAATATCCCAGGCCATGAGTCTTAAGGAAAATTCTGAGGAAAATATGTTAAATTGTTGTATTTCTAATTCTAATTTTCCGCAACATTTAGAAGAATAGTCTAGTCATAATTTAGATATCATTTCTTATCTGCAATATTTTTAGGAACTTAGTACATATTATGAATTATATTTATCCCTCTTATCTTCATTTCCTGCATATTCAATGTCTAAATAGGGGAGTAAGGTAGTGGAAATTTTTCTTGAAAAATATTTAAACATTAATTCTGCCTTAACTTCTGAACAAGAAAAACAATTAATTCAAACATTGAAAAACTTTTCAAATACATTTGCATGGGAATATACCGATATGAGGGGCATTCACCCAGACACATACATTCATCATATTTATATAGAATAAAATGCTAGACCCGTAAGACAACCACAAAGGAGAATGAAACTCGCTTTAAGGGAAATTGTAAAAGATGAATTGTAGAAATTATTAAATGTAGGGTTCATTTATCCTATCTTAGATAGCCAGTGGGTGTCCCCACTTTTTATTGTTCCCAAAAAGAATGGTAAATAGCAAGTGTGTGTAGATTACATGGAATTAAACAAAGCCACATTAAAAGACCATTTGTAGGGAAAAGGTAATTTTCCTTCTTAGATGGGTTCAACGGATATAATCAGATTAGGATAGCTCCAGAGGATCAGGAGAAGACAACATTTACATGTCCATGGGGTACCTATGCATATAAAGTATTACCATTTGGTCTATGCAATGCACCTGCCACATTTCAGCAGGCGGTCCTTGGTATTTTTTTTGAACTTTTGCATGCTTGCGTGGAAGTCTATATGGATGATTTTACAGTTATGGGTGATACTTTTGATGAGGCTTTGCATAATCTTGAAAAAAAATTGTAGAGATGTAGAGAAACTAACCTTTCATTAAGTAATGAAATTTTTTTTATGATTATGACTAAAGGTATTGTTTTGGGTCATCATGTTTCTACTGCAGGAATTAAAGATGATCCGACGAAAATTAAATTTATTGTAAAGCTGCCCCCACCAATCAATCAAAAGGGAGTGCAGAGTTTTCTTGGACATGCAGGCTACTACATAAGGTTTGCTGGAAATTTTACAAAGGTAACCTCTCCATTGTTTAAATTATTGACTAAAGAATATAAACTTCATTGGAATGATGAGTGTCATGCTGCATTTGATAAACTCAAGCAAAAGCTTTCTTCAGCACCTGTCTTGAGAGGCCCAGATTGGACTTTTCCCTTCCATATCTCCATTGATGCCTCGTATTCAGCCATAGGAGCAGTATTGGGTCAAAAGGAGGATCCTTTAAACCATGCTATTTATTTTGTTAGTAAAAATTCAACTCCTACGGAGCTGAATTACACGGTAACAGAAAAATAATTCCTTGTTGTGATTTATGCTATTAAAAAAATAAACACTACATCACAGGTTATGAAGTTTTTTACACACGGATCATTCTGCTATTCGTTATCTCATGAATAAACGAATCACTAATGGAAAAATTACTAGGTGTTTGTTGTTGTTGCAGGAATTTGACATCATGGTATTGGATAGGCAAGGAAAAGAAAATCAGGTAGTTGATTTCTTGTCTAAGCTCAACCATGCAGCTGAGTATATTCCTGTTAATGATAACTTTCCAGATGAAAATTTGTTTTCCATCTCTATTAAAATTCCTTGGTTCGCAAACATGACTAATTATCTTACTACAAGGAATTTTCCACCTTACTTTTCATCTAATCAAAAAAAGAGAATTATTAGAAAAAGTGATGATTACTCTTGGATTAGGGGAGATCTCTTTTTCACTGGACCTGATTTGATTATTCGTAGGTGTGTCAGAGAAGATGATATTTATGACAACTTGAGAGCCTGTCATGGTGAACCTTGTGGAGGACACTTTACAAACAAGCGGACAGATTATAAGATCCTTCGCACAGGTTATTATTAGCCTAGTCTTTTTAAAGATGCAAAGGAGTATGTTAGGAAATGTGATAGCTACCAAAGAATGGGGTGGCTTGTACAATCAGACGAGATGCCTTTGCAACCACAAGTTCTCATAGAACCCTTCAAAATTTGGGCTCTTAATTTTGTGGGTCCCATCAATCCGACATCCAAAGGTAAGAAGTATTTCTTGGTTTGTACTGATTATGTTACAAAGTGGGTGGAGGCAAAAGCACTACCTAGAGCAACGAAAAAAGCAATGGTAGACTTTCTTTTCTCTGATATTTTTGTGAGATTTGGAGTACCTCGAGAAATAGTTACTGATCAAGGTGCTCAATTTGTGTCTAAGATTATGCAGGGAATTGTGAAAAAATATCAAATTACCCACCAGAAGTCCACCCGTTATCATCCACAGGCCAATGGGAAAGTGGAATCAACCAATAAGGTGCTAGAGACAATCCTTACTAAAATTGTGCAATTACACAAAAAGGATTGGTCTGACCGGCTTCTTGAGGCATTGTGGGCTTATAGGATCACATGGAGGTGTACCACTAGCT
Source organism: Pinus albicaulis (assembly GCA_034641835.2). Taxonomy (NCBI): domain Eukaryota; kingdom Viridiplantae; phylum Streptophyta; class Pinopsida; order Pinales; family Pinaceae; genus Pinus; species Pinus albicaulis. The sequence continues at coordinate 1,296,318,062 of CM076575.1, forward strand.
TTTCTCCATATGAATTAGTGTATGGAAAACAAGTTTTGTTTCCCATTGAATTTCATATTAGAACTTTCAAGATAGCAGCAGATTTTGGTATATACCTTTATGAAGCACTACAACAGAGAACTTGCAGCTCAATGAGCTGGATGAGATTAGACAAGATGTTTTTCAGCATATTGACTTGATCCAGCCAAAAAGGGCTAAGTGGCATGACAGATGCATCAAAAAGAAGAAATTCAAAGAGGGATATTAGGCATTGTTGTATGATTCAAAATTTAATAACTTTAAAGGGAAAATAAATACACATTGGCTAGGCCCCTATGATATTGAGAAAGCTTTTGAAAATGGATCTGTTCAGCTCAAAAATATTGATGATGGGAATGTTACCTTCTTGGTGAATGGGAACAGACTCAAGCTATATCAAAAACCCCAATCAAAGGAGGAATTTGTGAAATAAATTGTGAAGAAGAAAGAGCTAGAAATGGTAAGGGAAGGGATCATTCTTTCCATTGTCTCTTCTTGACTTTCCTTCTGGTACAATGAACTTACTCTGTTCCACCTCATGCACATTAAACCATAAGACGAATTTCTATTGGGTGTAGGTTTGTTCCTTTTTCTGGGCCCAATGGATTGATTACGGAAAAGGAACCCCCTGGAGTCTTATTTTTCAGTATTTCAGACTCTCTAAAATTGAAATATGGCATGCATGGATTGCCATTGGGCTTGTTAAAAACACAAGTCAGTAGATCCTTTTGGATCCTTTCAATAAAATTTGTTTCTTTCAGTTAATATATGGATTGCTCGTGTTAGACTGATGTGGGATTTCTTAAGCCCCTCCTTCCAACGATCTTGGCCCATTATGGCTCCTTTACTAGTGGATCCTACAGGGAGTTCGACAGCAACTCATAAATTCACACCTGATAGGATGCATCATGGTACCTTGGTCCCCACTCTCATTAATGGTGATGGGCCTCGCATTGGTTAATAGTTTCCATCAATGGATGGTAATCCAATGAGATCGTTTCGCATTCGACATCAACACATTCATTCATGTGAAATGGATTGTACATAGACGGTGGGGAAGATCAGTTTGATCAACAATTTCATTTCCTGTAGACACAGTCTCAATTCCTGCAGAAGGTTCGACAGACACAGTTTCATTTCCTGCAGACACAGTCTCAATTCCTGCAGAAGGTTTGACAGACACAGTTCCATTTCTTGCAGCAAAGACCTGGGTTCCTAAAAGACAAAAATTATAGACAAAACATTAGTTTAATTATTTGATATAAGTATTAACAGTCATTATGGATCGAATTCATGAATTATGTGATAAAATATTTGATGTAATGTTGGTAAGTTATCATTGCAAGGACAAGCAACATCATCAAGGACTCGACCATTGGAGGTAAGTTTGGTAAGGTACAACCAGCGAAAATATGCTTGAGGTAAGGTATAATGATTCTTTAATTTTTAATAATTTTCATGACTTAGGCTATGGTAACCCTTGTGGCAAAAATGTGGTTGTAAGCCGTTACGGCATAAATCCCACAACCTGTCATCATATTTATAACATTACAGTGGTTGTACTTCTGATGCCTATACTGCAGTTCAGATCATCATGATCATCATGATCATGACTTGCCGCTAGAAAATGTTGTGCCTTGCGATCTTTCCCATTTAACCTCCTCTCTTTGTCAAGAAATCTATTGTCAAGGTCTCGGTCCGCATTTCGTAAACTGTGTGCATTATTCTTTCCCATCTTCATTCTTGTGAGCTGCATCTGCTTTATCCCTTCCTTCCTCATCTGCTATGTCCATTCCTCCTTCACCATGTGTAGACCATGACCCCCTCTCTGATTTGAGCCACAGAGCCTTGCCTTGCTGGAAGCCAACCCTCGTAGCAAGGCGAGGATAGAAAAATTAGGATGGCTGCCCTTATTTCAGAAGTTTGATGGCCACAACTCCGAAGTAATGAAATCCTTCACATTGAACCTAAACGATGATAAAGCACAGGTCGGAAATGTTCAATTTTCGCTAACAGAGGAACTAGTGGGGAGAGCATGTGGAATTTCACAAGACGAGGAGCGATGGTTCAAATATTGGTGCTTCAATAAGGGGATGTGTGTGTCTTTCCGTTGGAAAGATAATTTGAACCCTGACTGGGGAAAGCGTATTCCGCAAGAGTTTTTTAGGAGTAAGTACTATCACCTACTGTTCTTCCTGCAGAATTATATCACTTACGAAGGTCGTTATGGCCTCGTATTTCTATTCCATATGCGGCTCCTCGGGTAATTTCGATATCAGCCCTTGAATTTGTGATTTATTTGAAGATGTCTTTGGAAAAAATTTCCTCGGCCGCTAAAGAAAGGGTCGCCCACATATAGGAAAACCTCTACCACCATGGGCTAGTGAACATTATCCTAGTAAAGGTCCTCCGGAAAAGGAAAAATACGTGGGGACTTGACCGAGAAAAATTTTGTGGAAGATGGATATTTTGTCTCCCCAGTGCTCGAGGAGGAACAATTAACAGAGAAGCCTTAGAATAAGCCATGGACTCATGGACCACAAGTAGAATAGGATGATGGGGACGAAGAAGTGATGGTGATCGAGGAAACCATTATAAAAGGTTCCCAGCAAAAAGGACATGCTACCCCAGCCAAAAGAGTTACGAGGAGCCAGGATGCTAAGCTGGCTATGAAGGATAGAATAAAAGGGGGAACACCACCCAAAAATACTAATGAGAAGAAAGGAAAATCCCATGGTCTAGCCAAGGGAAAGGAGAAAGTGGAACCGGCCACATTCATCGACAAAGACACTATGTCTTTCCAGAGCCCTTAGCTGCAGGAAAGTAGAAACGAGACTAGGGAAGAGCAGCAAGGGTAGGGGGGCCTTATTATTCCCCAATCTTCCCAGGGGCATCATGAGGGGGAAGTAACTCCCCAGAGGAAATGGTCTCATTGGGAGCTGGAAAATACCATTAAATAACTCACCACTTCGGAGCGGGCCTTAAGGAAGGAAAACACGGCCCTGAAGGAGAACAGCCTCAAGATGCAGAAAGAACATGAGGAGTGGCATGAGAAAGCAGCCCGCATTATGAAAAAGAAGCAAGCTCAGATATACCATCTGAAGAGGAAGAATGAAATGTAAAGGGGTCAAATTCAGGTGGATTCCAGTCAGGCTCAGTTGGATCATTTGGTCGTAGTAGCTGCGGCCCAGGTGAACGACTTTTTTCTATTTTTGAAGGTTGCTACAGTTTTTCTTGCATAGGGAAATGCAAGAGTTTTGGTGTGGGGGAGATGTTAAGTCTCCATTTTGCCCATTTTTCACACCCTTCCCAAACCTTAATTCTCTTATTTATGAACTCTTTCTGACCTTAATTATGCTTAATTCAGCCATATTGTCTAGTTTTAGCTAAAAGGGTACTATTAGCATAAGTTATGTTAAATTAACATAATAAGTGTCATTTTTCCTTAGACTTAACATATTCTTTGATCTAGCCGTAACTATTACTGAATTACTGCTCCCACTGATCTAGAACTTATGTGCAGATTTTTTTTGATTCGAAGTAGTTCCACAAAATCTTGAATAAAACTCGTGCAGCCACATTTCCTGCAGTCGTTGTGGATTTCCTATAGTTGTTCCGAATTTCTTGCAGTCGTTCCGGATTTCCTTCAATGGATCCAGATTTCCTGTAGCCGCTGATTTCCTGCAGAAACATCGGTGGTTGATTGTATTCTACTTATTTCCAAATCCATCGAAGACTTGGGTTTTGTATGGAATTGGTTGCACATGAAGACTATTCCATTGGCTACTTCGAACCTCTTTTTGGAACAACCCGAACTTACAGATTCTCCCCTCGAAACCAGATTTCCTGCAGCTTCCTCTATGTAACAGAAATCGTCTAATCCATGCTTTCAGTCATGGATTAGACTTAACATAAGCTAAATTCGATAGCCTAGACCTGTATTGTTGGATGATAGCTTAGATTAGTCATTCAAGACGAATATGGGCTTTATAGATTGTATAAAAGGGGGTGTATTTCACATTGTAAAGGGTTGTTGGGTTGGGATTTCGACTGATAAATAATATATTAGATTGTACTTGGATGTATATTTTCATATTAATATAAATCTTATGTTTTTTCCATTTTTCTGAGCAGCCTCTTCAAGTTTTAAAGGGGTTGTGAGTGAGGGAGTGCCCCCTTCGCTCACAACTCCTGCAGCACAGTGTTTGTGTGTTTAATTTATTTTTGTGCAGCAATAATTCTTTTACACAGCTAATGCATTTTTTCTTAAGTTCCAGCAGCAGAATGTTAATTGAATAAATGATTGAATTTATTATGTTAATGTGTTAATTCATTTTATCAAAGCTTGGATCCGTTATTGTCTAAGTTGATTTCTAAATTGTTGTAATTTGATCTTTTATTTTTTCATGGTCAAGTATCAACAACACTAAGAGATGTAGAGGGATGTTATATTCCACTCGATAGCCTTGATACTAATTTATTGATACAGGAAAGAAGCATTAATTTGTATGTGTATGTGAATGATTAATTAATGAACACTTCCAGTAATCAGCCTGCATATATTGTGCATAGCATCTCACAAGCTTACCTACCTTGGGTTGAAAATTTATGATTGTTAAATTACAAGTGTATAATTTTACTCAAAACTACCTATTCCATTTTTACCTCCACCATTGATTCTTTTAGTTTTTCAGTTTCAGCACAACTTACTATTTTTAGCAATTTTTCGGGTCGTGAACTTCCGGAGCCATTTTGAGGCCCTAAATGACATTTTTGGGAAAATCGAGAGCAACATGGAAGTTACTTTGATGTTTATCACATAAAAATTTGTAGTCCTCAGATATATCTTTCTAACGAGGTATTGAGTGCGTCAAACGGAGATCATATGCCAAAGTTAAGTCCCCGGGAAGTAGATATGCCAATTTACCCAAACGGGGCCTATAGTTTTGGCGCTTATTCTCCTAGGGTTAGGTTTTTGGATGTTTAGGGTTTTCCATTGTTTCTCAACAATAAATAGGCCTTCTAGCCTCATTATAACATAGTTCAGAGGCCCGTAGCCGCCACATATCTTCTTAGGATAAGCTACTACCGCCCTAGATAGTTTATTTCCATTATGTCTGTAATCATATTTTTGTTATTTGATATTAATGAAATTAAGTTTTATTTCCACAACATCTTTGTATTTATGTTTATTTATGTATATATTGTGTTCCTTCATAAATCCCGATCAGGCCAATGTTATCCAAAGACTCCTTCAATTATCAAACATCAGTAACAATTTACACACCATTATCAAACAGCAGTAACAGTTTATACACAAACTATACAGTTTCACTTGAAATCTAGCCCACTAATAATTTGTAGAGATTTTTCTTTAGTTATTTGGAATTCCCATATCCCACTATAAACACACACATATATAATACAAACTATTAGGACAATATATACATTGTAAGTCTGTAAATATTTTTTCCTTTCAAACTTAGGATTCCATGAAGGACATAGCCATAATTGCAACATTTACAACACTGTAATTCAAAGTTTTTTGTTCTTTCAGCTTAAGGTTTTCAATTTAACATTGAAATATTCTTAAGACGAGAACAAGAATATCAAGTATTTATGCTTGATCTTTTGTCCAAAAACTCACAACAAACCAAAATTAAAAGTTGTAGAAGAGGTATTGACCAAGTAAAAGTTGTTGCAACTTGCGCTCGAGAAGAAAGGATCCTTGTTCAATTGAACATATTTCTCATTTAAAATATTACTTCGAAGCTCCGAAGAGAACTACTTAACAATGAAGCATGCATATATTTCATAAATGTAATTCGCCTCTCTAGCTCAATATGTCATTTGGTAATCAATTTCCTTATCCTTTCAAATTCAACATGAAATTTCTCTCGATTAGATGGTCATTTTTTCAATAATGCATTGTGTGGAATAATTTTATAGCATCCATGACGCACTCAAAATAATTTAAAGTATGAGATCCCTCTTGTATTATGCACATGCAGGTTGCATACTTGTCCTAATATTCCGCATCCTTCAGGTTCATGTCTTCTGGTGGTGCAGGTGTTGACTAGTAGGTGCACGTCCTTCCATAATCTTTGGAATCCTAACTTTATTTGTATTGAAAATGTTACATAGGAAGATCTTCTTTTATCACAGTGACATGTGTTTAATTAGTTGATGTATGTTTAAGAAGTGGTATCACAATCTTGGTTTAATCATTCCAAAACCAACTATAACTCAATCTTGGCATACTACGTATTTTCTACATTGTACTGCAAAGTGACATGTTGATTTTTTTATAGAATACATGCCTTAGAAAAGCAAGGCATAAATGACATGTGACAAATCCCCTTATCTAGGTGTCATTGCATTATAAGTTTTCACAACATTTGTTAGAATCGTGGATCAATTCATACCTACTAGGTGGTGCTATAGGACATGGACCTACTCGAACCCCTTAGTATACTCGAACGACAATTCCATATTCTATCTTATCTAGGACTCTTCTAGTAGGAATAGACTCTTCTATTAGGTATCTATCTCTATTTATAAACTAAGAGAAATTGCTTGTAACTTGAAAACAAATAGGGAATTCCCCTGATAAGATGGGCGTTACATATAAATATTTAACTAGACTCGTCATATTTTCGTCTCTTTGTCGAATATCTAAGCTATATAACTAGGTTATTCAATATCTAGATCAACAGATCTAGGAATAGTAACCTCACTAAACAGCTCTACTCTTCAGCAACACATAGAGGAACACAGAGCTTATCATACTCACGGCTTTCACACTCCTTTATCTATAGCGTTAGGCTTAGTCCCTCAATCAATACTATCTGTGTACTAGATTAGGAATCAATAGAAGAGCAAGAATTAGGATCTCCTACTCTTTATAAAAAACTATTGGTCGGTATACATCATCATATTACTCTCATGCTCCTCAATGTGGATTCTTGGTAGTGGTGCTTCATTCAAAACTCTATGTTACTCCTTTCGATCCACTGAGTATACTCCTAATACCTATGCTTAGACTGACTACAAAAGGAAAAAGAACTACTTCATCTACTTATGTTGGGGCGATGATGCATCTATCTATTTTGTTGGCTTAGTGTTTCCATTACTGGTTAGTAGGATACTCCTTAAGCTACTGCTAAGGGCTTTAGCTGCTTACCATTTGCAATTGGTACTTCTGATGATGCTACTGGTGCCAATTCAGTAACTCGCTCTAGGATCTAAAGGCTCTATGCCATAGACTGGATCCAGCTTACTAAGGTAAGCAGTTGGGTCTCTATTCCTAGTGTTAGGCTCTGCTACCATCTCTGACTGTTGTTAGGAAAGCTCCTCATTCTTAAGAGCTTGAACTTCTTCATTTCAAGGATGCTACAGCAGGCTCGACCATAAGGGTGAGGGTGAGCCAGCCGAACTCTCGACAGTAGACCCGAAGGGTGCGTTAGCACACTCGACTAAAAATCTGCCATCGACTCGACTGAGGTTACGAGGTCGAGGAGAGGTAACGTGTGAGGATAGGCCTGGTAGGGACTGACTATTCATATAGTGAGGCCCTGAGGGATTTATTGCTCACCTGACCTAAGAAAGGTGAGGGACTCGACTGAGGTTACGAGGTCGAGGAGAAACTCTCTTTTTGGGGAGGGAAAATAGAGGATGCGTAAGCATGACTCGACCACCGAGAGAGGAACTCGGAGAACTAAAAGGCCACCATCGCTGCCATCGAATTTCTCCGCAAAGAATCTGTGTTTCGGAGTGAAATAGAGGATGCGCAAGCATGCTTCACCAAGGGCCCGCCATCGGCATTGCTCCGCAAAAAACACTATTTTCGGATATGTTACCCCCTCTCCTATCCCTATTCTGTCCTACTCTTCTTCTTTATTTAGGCTAGGTTTATAGATTCAATTTACCCACCTATTATGATAGCTAGGTAACGCCATGTTTATAGAGTCAATTTACCATCCCGATCAATAGGCGGGCTTTGTATACACTTGTCTATCAGTGTCTCAGATAATACAACAACCACAACTCAGAAGATTCCCCAAAGGCATTTACTTAACACTTCCCTGAAGCAAAAACTAGCCAATTAGCCGAGGAAATTTAGGCAATAAATATATTGATGGAGAGTTCAAGGTTGTGAGCCTTGTGTGGGTGCAGAACACCTTGAATCATAAGGGTTTGCTTCCAACACTCGGACTGCTTACACTTTCATATAGGTCATCGCACGTGGATGAATCAATCGATTTTTTTGTGGCATGCACCACAACAAATATATGAAATGAACGAAGGTGTGTTGAGCTCATTAAAGAATCCATTTCATATGCCCTCTTCTGGTTGGGGTGCACAAATTTATGAAAAGTGACATTACAGCGAGCGAAGAATAAGAGCATTTGAGGATGTTAGAAAATATTGACATAACTAATACTTGCTAGCTGGTTCTGGGAATGATTGTTTCCCCTATCGATGAGAAGCATGCCAACCCCAGTGGCTGGAGCACTGGATCGAATGAAAATGAAGTCTGTATCCTACCTAGCCAGAATGCAAACACTAACCTGCATGCAATTATTGGGCGGGAATCTATATAACATATATTGTAGAACTTGCTCGGGAATGCTATAGAAATAATTGGCTTGCTTGAAATGTTCTTGCTTTTTACCTAGTTTATCCACCCGCAACCAGTCCTCAGACCCGAAGTTACCCTAGGCCCTCATCAAATCCCTGGCTGGAACGCTGAATTGAATGAATGGTACCAAACCCGCAGTAACCCTAGTCCCTCAAAAGCTAAAGTATGCAAACCCACACCAAGCAAGCGTCCATCCTACCTTGCTAATATACCTGGGAGTGGTACTTTTACGTTGATGCGAGCATGTATGGAGTCGCTTTCATTTACCCTCCTACCTACTACAACCTACTCTCACAAAAATCAAGGCTATTGAAAACAAGGCTATCTCAAAGTGGAGGGAAAGCTGAGGACACAGGAACCCACCTACCTACAAGAAATGACAGCATGAGAGTGGGCCAAGTGCAAGTGACAATGAGAGTGAAAATGAAATTTTACCTGCCTGATCCCACACCCTGGTACTGCGGGCTAATCCCACACCCACTGCTATCACATCCAGCTCAGTTCATCAGGGATCAGAGAGGGAGGAGTACCCGTAATCAATCGAAACAGTCATTTATGAAAGCAAGTGATGTTCTTCAAGCCAAAGACAATTGATGAGGAATGTGTGCAAGCACAATACCTGGAAAATATAGGCCACAAGAAAGGACAGCCAAGTAAGTGGTTCCAAAAAGAAATAGAACCAAGATGCTTCCAAGGATAAGAAGTGGAAAGGGAAAGACAAGAAGATGAAAGCCACTGCACATCAGTGCAAGGATCCAAGTAACCCTTGTAACCATTGCAATCTCGATGATCACACGAAAAGTTTTGGAAACTACATCCAAAGTTGAACCCTAAGAACTGCAAGAATGATGCCAATAAGAAGAACCTTATAGCCCTGGATTCAAGCAAGCAGATGGAGAGTCAGATGTGGATAAGAAGATTGTCTACGCTGAAGTGCAGAAGGAGGTGAATCTGAGTAGCCTTCATCACAAGGAAGAGAAGGATATTACCAAACTCTTCCATATAAAGATCCAGATCAAGAAGACCAGGGTAGACTCTCTATTCGATTCTGGTTCACGGGCCAATATCATAGCAGCCGATCTAGTTAGCAAGCTTGGGTTGGAGGTTCATGATCATCCTAGCCCTTATCCATTGGGATGGGTAAACAAGGATACAGAGATCAAGGTCACGAAATAGTGTAAGATCAAATTTGTTGTAAGTGCATATTTTATTGATGAAGTGGAGTTAGATGTAGTACCCCTTGATGTGTGTGGTGTAGTGTTTGGAAGCCCCTACATGTATATGAGGGATGCGGTCTTCATGAGGAGAGCAAACCAGTACCACCTGATCAAGGATGGGAAGTCGTTCATCATCAATGCACATAAAGTTAAATCAAATATCTCACTGGTAAGTGCCAACCAAGCCAAAAAGTTGATTAGCGCAAGTAAGAAATATGTTTTGCTTTTCTTACGAGAGAATCAATCGGGTGATTAGTCGGTAATAGTAAAGGCATCCCTGGAAGGGTGTACCAGAGATAAAAAAACATCAGTTGGAGGAGTTGCTACAGGCATACAGAGGAGTGTTCCAGGAGCCTAAAGGGAAACCACATAAGAGGGAAGTAGAGCATGAGATACAGTTTTTGCCTGAATCCCCATTATCAAATATTGGGCTGTATAGAGAGTATGTTCTGGAAGTAGATGAAGTGAAGAAGCAGTTGCAGCAGTTGCTGGAGCAGGGAGTAATTCGACCAAGCACCTCACCCTGTGGGTCACCTATCATCATCGTACCCAATAAGGATGGGACTTGGAAAATGTGTATTGACTACAGAGCTTTGAACAAGATTACACTTAAGAATCGGTACCCTCTGCCCAGGATTGATGATATGTTAGACCAGTTGCAGTATGCCAAGTACTTCACCAAGTTGGATCTCAAATTGGGATACCACCAGCCAGGTACGTGTCAAAGAAGAAGACACCTTGAAGACTGCCTTTAATACAAGGCAAGGTTTGTATGACTGGTTGGTAATGCCTTTTGATTTATGTAATGCACCAGCTACATTTATGAGACTAATGAATGATGTTTTGCGCCCATATTTAGATTCATTCATTATAGTGTATTTGGATGATATATGGGTTTACAGCTCTGGGAGGAGCACATTTCACATCTCAAGCAGGTGTTAGAGACTCTGAAAGAGCACCAGCTGCTGGCTAATATCAATAAATGTGAGTTTGCTCAGTAGTCATTAGTGTATTTGGGGTATGTGATCGGTGGAGGGGAACTAAAGATTGACCCCGAAAAGATGGAGGCCATTATAAAATGGCCAGTTCCTACTAATGTCACTGAAGTTAGGAGCTTTCTTGGGGCAGCATACATACATAGTACCTACGGGATTTTATCGCTGCCTTTTTCAGTGGTAGCTGCACCACTCCACGCCATAACAGCGAGCGGTAATAGTTTCCAATGGAAAAAGAATCAGCAGAAATATTGAAACGAGTCTGAAAACAAAAGATTAGTAAAGCACCAGTTCTCGCATTGCCTAAATTTTAGAAGCCTTTTGAAGTGGAGACAGATGCAAGTGGGTATGCCATGGGAGCAGCTTTTATGCAAGGAGGTAAGTCGATATGCTATCATTCTGAAATGTTTCGTGGGGGGAGTCCTCAACTACCCTACCTTTCATAAGGAACTCTATGCCCTATTTCAAGCTATTAAGAAGTGGAAGCACTATCTTATAGGCAAGGAAACCGTTATCCACACAGATCACCAGCCACTGTAGTATTTGCAGGCCCAAAGTAAGCTGCAGCAAACTAGACATTACAAGTGAATGGGGTTTTTGCCACAGCTTCATCTAGTAATCAAGTATCAGAAGGGAAATACTAAGAAGTTAGAGGACATGCTTTAAAGGCCACCCACATCCAAGATTACAGCTTTGGGAACTCTTATGCACATGGAACCTTTTACCCATGATGCATACAAAGATGGATACACAGAAGATGAGGACTTCAAGGAGGTGTTTCAACAGCTACAGGGCCAAATTCATGTAGAATAAAGTTACAGTAAGGCTGACTATCATCTCCAGAATGGGGAAACTCTACAAGCTAGACAAGCTCTGTGTTCCTAAAGGTGAAAGATTGCATCTTATCAGAGAGACGCACACCTCTAAAGTTGCAGGGCATTTTGGTGTTGGGAAGACAATTGCTAACTTACAAATATATATATATGTATTTGCCCAGAATGCAATAAAATGTAGCACAGTATATTAATATTAGAGGATGCATATTTTGTTGTACCAGCAAACCCAGTAATAGAAGACAAGGTCTAAACCATCCCTTACTTTTACCCACTTGACCTTGGGAAATCATTTCATGGATTTTGTGAGTGGAAAACAAACCACTAGGAAGGGAAATGACTATGTCTTTGTGGTAGTTTACATATTAAGCAAGATGTGCATTCTTATGCCTTGTAAAAAGACTATCAAAGGACAAGAAGCAACAAACATGTTCTTTGAGCAGGTCTGGGTGCACTTTGGGATACCAAGGAGTGTCATCTCAGATATGGATACCAGATTTATCAATGCTTTTTGGACTACACTTTGGGATAAGATGGACACTAAGTTGAAGAGATCTATAGCATTCCATCCACAGACAGAAGTAGTAAACAGGATTTTGGTGCAGCTTTTAAGCAGTAACAATCATAAGCATCTGAAGACTTTGGATGAAAATATTATCTATATTAAGCACTCTTATAATAAAGTAGTCCACACTTCTACTGGTAATCCTCCTTTTGAAACTTTCTTTAGTTATTTTATGCCTTCGCCCTTGGATGTTGTAGATGTACAGCAAGGAGGAGTGAGGGAAGACATCACAGGAGAAGCATTGAAAGCGGATCATTTTGTGGAAAAGATTAGACAGATCCATTTACAGGTATAGGAGACGCTGAAGAAGTCACAGGCAAAGTATACGGCTAGACATGATCAACACAGAACCAATAAATCATGAAAAGTGGGGGATAGAGTTTGGTTGCCGCAGCTGAACAAGGAAATACTACAAGGTCCTGGTAATAAGATCAATGCTCTGCGGTATGGCCCTTTTGAGGTATTGTTAAGGTGGGAGATAACACCTACAAAATTACTCTACCCCCATACATGTGCATTTACTCAGTAGTGAATGTGGATAATTTGAAACTCTATGAGCCTTCCATTTTAGATCAGGAAGAGGAGCAGGTCCTACCTAACGTAGAGGATTTCGCACCTGATGCTCAAGCAGAGTTGGAAGAATACACAGTTTTGCAGAATAAGTCCAGAACTACCAGACAGGGGCAGCATTACCTTTGGCAAATTGGGTTGAAAGGACAACTTCCAGGCAAAGCAAAATGGTACTCAAAGGAGAAGGTAGAAGGGCTTTGTGCCTTACCTCATTAAGTCAATTTTTTGGGGACCAGACCAAAGGGTAGGGTATTAGAGAGGACTAAAAAATGTAAGCATTAACCCGCTCGCTACTGAATAATGACATATGTCATTGTATTGAATATCTAATGGTAGACGTAGTTTATACCCGCTTAACTCTCTAAATTTGGACCCACCTCCCTCTCACAGTTCATATACACCTACCTATCTTAATTTTGAATCACCTCCCTCTCGCAGTTGAACCCACTTATCTTTCGCAGTTTATCTTCAATTTTCCTCCTCACCAATACTATTTACCCACCCACCCCAATCCCTGAAGGATGGCTTGCCCTTCTCGACCTCGTAACCTCAGCTGAGTCGATGGCGGCCTGAAGTTCTTCAAGTTAATGGCGGCTTTTGGGGCCCCCCCCCTTCTTTGGTCGGGAGAGTGGGTTCGTAACCTCTCCAGTTTTTGAGAGTTCAGCAGGCTCACCCTCACCCCCTACCCCAAAAGAGAGTTGTTTATCTCCTCACACGTTACCTCACCCTTAGGGCTTATTTTCAGGCAATTCACTTAACGTACCTCTCCCGTTGGTCGAGCCCTCTCCTTTTAGTCGAGAGTTCGTTACCTCACCCTGCCGAGGGCACGATGGTGGCCTTACTCAACTTACTTACCGGGTTCAAATAATAGGGTTTGGAGAACCTTACCTTCACAGAGCTCAGGTAAGACCTTGAAGGACCTTACCAGAATGGCCTTGCACTGTATCAAATAGGTACGCCTATAACGTTACAGGTCCTTGCCATGCCTGCTACTTTTCGCATTCACCTAACGACTTTTATTGATGGGCTAAAGTAGTGTAGTGGCGGAATATGGAGTTATGTTTTCTCCTTATGCTATCCCTAGTTGCCGAAATGGGATAGTCAAGTAATACGTGAAATAAACACTTCTTGCCAATTACCTATGTTATAGAAACACTTCATTGCCAAGTGATCTATGGAGTTATGACTTCTTTCATGGTGGGGATAACCCTTCTTTCTAGCGCATCTCCTGCCAAGTACTTATTGAGAGCTGCTCTCTCAATCCCCCTTTCTTCCTTCCGCAGTCAGACGGCTCGAACTGGGTCAGGGAATGAATGTATTATATAAGATACTAGAGCTTGTGAAAACGCCCTCTCAGCTCCTTCTACCGGCCCTACTCAGCACCCTCTACCGGCCAGTGAGTGGCATCTCGGCCCTAACCTCTTATATTGGCCCCATATTCTTCAGCTCCTAGCATCCTACCAGCCTTCCAGCCTGTTCCCTTCTATTGGATGGAAATATTTTGGAATAGGGGAAAGTGGATAACCTTAGTGAAGTGAGAACCTTTTCGTTCATTATAGTTAAGGCAGGCCCGCCACATGACATGAAATGAATGGACCATACTTCCTAACCTTACCTTGGACCCTAACCTGACTTTGGGATTTTTCACCAGAGTCTAGTCCTATCTTCCTACAGAGGCGTATATCATTCTGGAACGGGTCTCAGAACCTACTACACAGGGCCAATAGGTTACATTCGAATATATCTCTCCCTCCTTGTCCTTTTCCTCCTCCCTCGTATGCTATCTTTCCTTACCCCATGGGATATGCCGCAGCAGAGATTTAGTATGCGCCCAGGAATAGAATATGGGTTAGGAAGAATTGGTATTTTGTTGTATATCGATTTACGTAAGGGTGATCAAGCGTAAAGCTAACCGATGATTCAGTGAACAATATAATTAATGAACACGATCTTAGCTTAGCCGGTCTAACTCAATAATAGTGGACCAGGAAGCGGAAGCTTTCTATGTGGTGGGGCATTATTATGCCTAATAACTTGACCGTATTCCTAACGCCAAATACATGTTAGCCGGCCGCCGCTAGTGGACCGGTTCCCGATGGATGATTGACCACCGCTGATCGACCATTAGATAGTGAAACGGGGTGCGGCTGAATGGATACGATTGAAGCGAAAGAAAGCGTGAGGTAACAGGTCCCGAGCCCTCATGGGAAGGGAAAGCCTAGTCCATCTCGCTCGTGGGGCCCTCCATATTCATGTAGGCACTGGAATAACCCGGCTGATCACATTCACTTATTTCGTTGATATCCCCACCTGGAGAGAGAAAGGTTCCCTCGATATTATGGGCCTTTAGCGTTATCATTGTTTCTAATCGAAGAGCCCCCAACAATACTACATCAATAGGGCATCAACGGCGGATCATTTTTACATAAAGTGCCCTTGCTAGAGGCCTTTATTAGACACCTTCCATCCTATTGGAATAGGAAATAAGTGTTGCTGTCGGGGCTTCTTCAAATACGCCTTGCCTCGCTCACTTATCTCCTTGGCTGGGTTGGGCTTGGCTCGAATCGGCTATTCTTATCTCCTTGGCTCGAAGTCCCACCACCTAAACATTCTCTTCCAACGATTGATTAAGGTGTCGCTGTCACGGTTCACACCCAGGAGGAAAACTTCTTTTCTTAACCAGTTGGCTTATATTATTATATGATATTTCGCACGATACGATCAATTATTATCAAATTCGACCCTTCATGAACCTACCTCAAAAATAAGAAAGAGTACCATACTGAACTTAAAAGGTAAGCCCATCAGACACCAGCTATCTATAGTAATCTTATTTATCGCTCGATCGAATGCTTTCAATGTCTTCCCGAACCAATTATTCGCCTAAAGCGAAGTCAACCCTCCCTCCATAGCTCCCTTCGAATATCTATCTCTATCTCTCTCGACATTCTCTCTCCAGCAAGAATGCAAGTGTGCCTTACCTTACGATGCCCTTTGGGCATCCTATCTATACTATAAGGGAAAGTACCTTCACCTTCCTGGATAGCATAATCGCCTATATAGCAAAACTCTCTGATAGAAATAATCAGTCCTTCCTTCCCCAATCTCAAGACAAAATCCTCACCATATGAAGAGTGAGTCCCTCTCCTTATAGTCGAGAATTCGTCGATGGCGGCCTTTTAGTCGAGAGTTCGTCCCTCACCCTCACCCTACCAGGCCTTGCCTTTCACCCTTCCATAAATGTATGATCAGTAGTTGGTAGAGAGGGTGTTGCCGAAGCCCTTAACCCTTCCGAAAAGGATAGGTCTTTCCTTCCCATCCCTTACCAATTTCAATCACTCTCTCATCCATTCATTCAAATTCAATCAACATATTCATATCCAAGATTCCCGTCCCTTCATCACCCGACATTCCCGGACCCATTATCAGGCCCGAAAAATGCACCTTTTCATAAGCGATACTACAATGCCATAGACATCATGTTACTTGATAAGACAATAAGGTCCTGTTAGGATAATCTGTTACCTCATGAAGAACCTATACCATACTTTGTATTGCATTAGCTAAAGAGATCTTGTCATTAGTGGGAGAGATCCAAGTGGGTAGAAGGTTCCATTAGTAGGGATATTTGGTCAATCAAGAAGAAGGAAAGGAGATAGGAGAGAGGGTACTGGGATATAGCAAGGAGGGATAGGGCTTCTGGTTAGGAAGTTATCATGCTTGAGTGCACTTTCTCTCATAGAGTTCCCTTTCTCGGGCTAGAAGTGAGAGGTTAGGGTTGTGTTGTGTTGCCTACCAGGGTGCGGCTCATCAACTTAATGGAGTATTTCCTTCCTGATTGAGTAGTAAAGACAATTCCAGGTTGACCATTAATTCCTAAATAGATATAAGTAGTAGGGTTAGTTCCAATTTTTATTACCACTTCGTGGTTGTTGACTATCTATTGATTCAAACCACTGATTATATATTTACCACTGGCTTTCAATACGTTACGCCTTACCCATCTACGAAGCCCAAAGCCTTCTACGAAGCCCCAGAGCCTTACTTATTGGGTGGGCAACCCGAACAAAAGAGATCTCCTGCCTTCCTTTTCACGCACGAAAGATAACGTACTTGTGGGGAAGTAAAGGCCCCATGGCAGGCATAAGAATGATTCCCCTGGGTTTATTATTGGCTTTCTCTTTGACCCTCTGCACGCCATCACTCCTTCCTTAGCGTCTTCGAACAACGAATTTATTTGCTTCCATCCTCAACGAACTTCATCACATACCTTGATTGGAGGACAAGGTTGAGCCCACAGGAAGACAGTCAGTTGGACAGGAACAACCAGTCGAACAGCCAGCCTTGTTGGAATACAGGCAGACAGACTCCACATATATATGTATAGGCTTGGAGAACACAAAGAACTAACGGGCTTGGAAACCACTATCAGGGGTACTAATTATGGTTAGTTTAGTATTGAATATAGAGTTGTTCCGGGCTTCGCTCGGGAGACTATTGATTAATTGATACAGCACAAAGCCACCACAAAAACACGAAGGTCGAAGGAGTGGTAGAAGAGAAGGTAGGGGGAGGATAAACAAGGATTCGTACCATTAATTGACGAGATAAGACTCTGACGATGACTCTAATTCCAGGTCCTATTCATAAGTGCCAAGAGGCTCTTCAGTAGTGGCTTCTTTGGAAGTTTGCTGCTCTGTATCGCTGAGGCAAGCAAAGCGATAAACGAAACACAGAAGCTCCCCGACAAGCACTAGCGATCGACACCCAAAAAGAAGGCAAGGGTCGGTAATGAAAACAAGGCTATCTGATGAGGCTATGACACTGGTCATTGTTTGGCCCCCGGCACTCAAGGGTCGGTCTTTGAACTTCACTTCCTTAATCTCTTCTCGCGTCGTAAAGGTTTAGAGCACTAACAGGGTATCTTGGCCATTGCGCTTTCTATCTTTGTTATTCTTCTTCTTGGGTTTAAAGCATCTTTTGGGTTTCTCTTTCACCTGCCAGAAACACTTTCTATCAGCCCTAGGCACGTGCTGCACAGTGAATGCTAGAAAACCAGTAACAGTCCCTGATCGGATGGGAGATAGCGAATAGAGAATAGGAAATAGGGAATATTCATGAAGCCCTTACCCTTCGTCATACAATACACCTGCCAGAAGGTATTCTCTGTACAGCCCTAGACCATGAGCACTTTGGAGGGAATGCTACAAGACCTTTTATACAATACACCTGCCAGAAGATAGACTTTATTTACCGACCCTATACCATGAGGTCTTACAAGGGGAGTAACACCTTGGATCGTTGAATCGTTGGATCGGAATGGGGGGAATTTTCATTGGATGGCACGAAGAAACCACAACCTTCACTTGGCCTTTATACTGGAATCCTAGGAGCATGGAAGGAAGAAGCACCTATTACCCAGGTTAGCCAAAAAAGAACCCAGTTTACAGGAGCACATGCTATCATACACTACCTTACCTTTCTTTACTTACTAATATGCCCCGGCTTCGCTACGCTACACCGAGATTGTTAACGGTTATTTTAGATCTTACTTACACCAAATAGACACCATTGGGGTAGACGTGTATATATGTTTATTCACCTTCGTGTTCACTTTTGATTTTATCGATTAAGAGAGAACTTAATTATAGCGCTGATATATAGACTCGATTGATTCTCAACCTCCTTTACCTGGAGACCTACACGAATCAGACCACCAAGAACTACAGACGTTCACCGAAAGCCCACAGTAGTTATCCTACCTGCTGATCGAGCGAGATCTTGTTTCCCGGATCTCTCTATCTGAGATCTTATCTATTGATACCTGCCTGATATCGACCTCCCTTGCTACCCGACTCATATCGATCTTCTTGCCACCTCACAACGATGAACTTGACGGCTTGCTTGCCGGCTGGCTAGAATGTGACGCTAGACCCTGATGCTAGAACCTATGTGTGGTTGGACCAACCCGATGATTCGGCTTTGCTCGAATAACCCAACCAACGAACAAACCGGAGACCCTAGATGATGATCGAGACCCTGTTGACCGCTTCAACCCTTGCTGCATGCCTTATATCGACCTTGCCCCCCTGACAACCCTCACTCCCTTGGTTTACCATTTAAAGGGCTCTACAAGAACTAGATAGACCTTTAGCCCTCACTCTTTATTAACTTGTTATTAATTTCTTAGTCACTACTGCTATTAACCCTTCTATTTATTCTTAGGATGGGATCAGACTTTACTATACTTACTTTTCATGCATCCGCTAGGAATGCTTCATGGGGAGGAAAGGAGGCATCTAGTCATGCACCCTCTCCTCTCACCCTTGCCTTATTCTTGAGTCCAACCTATCCACCTTCAGACCTATATGCCCTAGCTTGGATTCATGAAGTGCCGCTTAGAAGGAACTGCTTAGACCTTGGGCTGAATGGATCAACCTTACGGTTACCTAGGATGTGGAGGAAGTCATGTCCTAATCCATTGGATGAATGAAGCAAGTGCTTAAGAGGGAGGTACAACCATCAACCCGGGATTGGGATTGGATGGCATTAAACAACCACCTTACCCCTGAACTTACTGCCCCCTAGTCGAGGGAGTCCCTTACCAAACACCCATTTCACCCAGAAGATTGGTTGTACAGTTTGGATGACATTTAGCAACTACCTTATCCACTACGCTCCTTCACTTATGTTTTTATTTATACATGTACACCTATAGACCTAGTTTACCTATACCACAGGAATGAATGCACTTAGTTAGGAAGGAATGATATTTACCCTTCTCTTATCAGCAGCACCGGATTATGGGATGGGAGGATTAGCAACCTTTACCTTTATACCTTCACCCTAGAACGATGGAGGGCTGGGTTGCCCAACAACACTTACTTAAGCCAGGAAAGAATAGAAGTCAATAGAGTATGGCACTATGATCAGACCTTTTGATATCGTCATCCTAGGAGCATGGAGGGACAACCCTATCAGCCAGGAATACTAAAGTAGCTAGGTATTGCAGAACTACCCCTTGGTTTACTCTTTACCTACATAAACTAGTAGATCTGTATCCCTAGACCTTGGTAGTCCTAGAACACTTGGATTAATGAAGTGCTTAGTGCTTGGTACTGTTATTTCCCTTTCCGTACGATATTATCCAAGTTTCACCTGAACCTTTATTACTTACTTTAGACACTACCTCACCCACCTGCAAGAACTAGACCTATTAGCAGCCCTATGCCTACTTTATGGAAGAGCTTCATGGCTACTGCACTATATTCTTATTTGGTCGGGGGAATCAGTCAACCTTATCCTCACTTTATTACTACCTTCACCCTAGGAGAGGAGATGGAGTTATGCCCTAACCCATCGATGTCATGAAGCTAGGAATACTCGAAGTAGGGGGATGCTTCTATTAACCCTTTATCCTTCTTCCCTTTGTACCACACAGGATACCCACCTGAATGACTAGACCTGCCCTAGACACTTGCTTCATTAATTGCTCTTAGAAGGAGGGAGGACAGAAGGGAATGCTATGAACCTATTCTCTTAGAAGCAGCACCGGATGGATGGGATGGAGGAATCGCATGGATTGCTTCAGTATTACCCTTTGGTTACTGCCCAGAACCCTAGACACATGGGAGGGATGGTGTTACCTTTACCCACCCTTTCTTTAGACCATGAAGAACTTACCACTAGGAGTAGTAGTAAGGGACCTTAATCACTTTACTTGCTTCAGAAAATCTCTAGACAGACTGAAATTTCTCTAGGCCCTAGAACTTGAGGTTAGCTGGATCCTTTTAAAAGCAGCTAGACTAGTATCGGACTTTAGAACGGGATGGGAGGGACCACTATCCTGAACCCTAGAACCAGCAACTGATTGATTGCGATGGGTTCAAGAGCCCGAGAGAGAGAGTTGAGAATCGTACCAAAGCATTGGACACATGGTCCCTTTATGCACCCCTGTCAGTTAGTGAGTGCAGAACCCTACAACAGCCAACCTTCTTCTCTCTCTCAAAAGCTAAGTGTAACAGGTGGGTGTCACAACCTGATCTGTCTTCTCTCTATCCACTACCAAGTGCTACTGGGGTGGGTGGTTCCGGTCAAAACCAAAAAGCTTCTAAACCACATGTTTGAGAAAGGATAACCTCGTGTTTCGGGGGTTTGCAGCATAATGCGGGGGTACCAAACTCTCATTTTATTTAGCCAAATAGCTGATTTAATGCATTTCAGGTTCTTCCATCCAATTAGGTAGGTGACAGTATAAGCTTAGGCGGGAAGAAAGCTATGAGGGAATTTCCTTTCAGCAGGTAACTTCTAGGCTTGGGCAGATGAGGTAAAAAATGATTCTTATAAAGGCTAGGCTATTTGAGCGCAAAGATTTTGTTGGTTGGTTGAAACATCCAGACTCAGACTGTTTGATCCCATAGCTCAAATCGAATTACAGTTTGCAGAACATGTTTGGACAAGGTTGATACCGACCTACTGAAGAAGGAAGGTTTAGGCCTAGACACTGACTTAAGGTAACACTATAACGGGCTCCCATTTTGGGAGGGAATTGTTCAGCCTACTTGATTAACGGTTGTTAGACCTACTGTTACCAAAAGTCGTGTTTACAACCGACCCTGTTGAATTTAGCCTTACTACTTTGATTGTATGGGCTTTGGTGGGTTAGCACTTAGACCATTCGTATTACCTTTTTAAGTTGGAAGGATGAATGTCAGTTGGACCTACAGCAACCAACCAACACCAACAACCTTTCGTAAACCCTTGCTTAATAGATGGTTGCTCAATTATCTGAACTTAGAGCATTCACAGGCTTTCGAAAACACTTGCTGGAGGGGAGGAATGCGGGTAGGCACTAGGACTATGAACCTTAGCCCTATTTACCTTTACTTACGTGCTATCCACCTGTTCTGTTTACCAGACTTTCACTTACTTTTTCAACCTAAGATATGGAGTGCTACCCAACCTCTTGCTTAAGCCAGGAACACACTTAATCAAAATCCTCCTGGGTTGGGTTGGAAAGAGAGTAGCTAGTTCCCGCCCTTCCTAATGACAATATCCCAGGCTTCAAGTCTGAAGGAGGCTAGCTTTTATCCATAAAGGTAAGTATTCGTGGAGAAAATAACCCTAACTCTGATTTAGACCGAGAAGAGCCTTCCCTGATTTATAACTATCAGAGCCCTCCCTGATTTAGACCACGAAGGAGAAGAGCCTTAGACCTAACCCTTATTTAGACCTCTAATAGCCCTGGTTTATACTTATAATAGTCCGGATTTTTTCTATTCCAGATGAGACCAGGAGCATTCCTTGAGGGAATACGTAGTTCTTGGTTGGTTGGTGTGGTGAGGTAAGTCCCAGAATTACTCCCTGATGGAGATTTGACGGGAATAATATAAAGGGAAAATATCGACTCCTTTCTTGATGAGGTAATAATTGGGATTACTCCCTTCTTGAGGAAATAAGTATGATAACGACTCCTCGATCAATGAGAATATAGAGAGCATAGAGGGGGAAGCGATGGGTTAGAGAACCTAATTACTGCTATTGGGATGGGATAGTTCTAGAACAACTAGCTAGAGGTAATGGTGAAATAGAGCATTAACATAAAGAATAGGGAATGACCCAAATTTATCTCCCCCTGGGCCCTTACCATAACTGGGGCTTCTGAACCCTCTATTTACAGACCAAATCCAGACCTTTGGGTAAGATCGGCTTCCTCACCCTCCTTTGTCAGGCGAGCAATTCTTCTTTTTCATAGACAAGTGGAGATGCCCGGCCAAAGGAGAACACCCTTGTTACTCAGAGAGGGAAGAGAAGTAGCTCCAGAAATCCTAATGGGGGCTTGGGAGTAACCACTCTTCTCAACCTTAAGGAAGGGGAAGGAAAAGCACTCCAACACGCCTTTAGGGGGCAGGTAGTGGAGTCACAAACCTTCCAGCCTTAAGAGAAGAGGAAAGGTCGGTAACTCAATCTAGCCTTATTTAGGGACAGGAATGAGAGTCATTATCTTGCCAGGCTTAAGGGGAAGGAAAAGCACTCTAACAAGCCTTGATTGGCAGGAATTAGAGTCACCAACCTTGCAAGCCTTAAGGAAGGGGAAGGATTGGCACCCCAACAAGCCGATTGGGAACTTGGGAGTCACAAACCTTTTCCAGCCTTAAGAGAGGGCCAGGTTAGTAACTCAATATATCCTAACGAGGCATTAGAATAACTATCCTTACCAGCCTTAAATACGCAGGCATAAGTGATAAAGAGGTAGCTGGAGCAAAGCAACTAGCTAGGGTGTAAACATCAGATCCAAATATAGTAGTGCCCCTTGAAGAACCAAAAGTTGATTTAGACCCATATCTTGGAGATCGAGAGCCTGAGTACCCACGGGTTTAGTTCAAGATCGAGAGCTTGTGCCAATTCATTATCCAATTTGAAATCCACTACCTCGCCCAGATCTAGATCCATTACCATATGCATATACGGGTGGTGCAAAGCCGCCAATTTAAGATCCCGATCCATATCCTCTGGTCACATTTGAATTGATCTTCAGGAGCTAGATGATTAGGATTATGCCGGGATTACTCTGCCCAACATGTTTTCCCCATCGATCCACAGTTAGATATCAGCGATACACCCAATTATATGCTACCAGGAAACCACCATCAAGCCCACAGATGGGTGCCAGGAGTCCCAAAAAAGAATGAGCCCACCCTTTCAATATACATCCCACCTAGGGTAGGCAGGGACACTGGCAGGGTTCACGTTAACACTACGAGGATGGATGTCAGTTAGTCAGTCACCGATGGAGTAGTTATTTATTTATTGGATTTGACTAATAGAACCCATGTGACCAACTTACCACCTAGCTACACCAATATAACTGGACAGGCCAATCAGTTCCGTACCAATAAAACAGTCCATATAAAACATGCTGCTTTTACTTACGTTGATATGACATCACAGGAGCTTATTGCTAATGAGGCATGGTGCAACATGAAAAATAAGTTGCTGAGCTGAGATTATTTTCATATAATTACATATATAATAAAGCTAACATATTTTTCAGATATTGATTGAGATATGACCTACCTGGTTCGCATCAGGCCAAAACTTTGAATGCTACCGAATATTGAAAACACTCTTATTTGAGGTTTTACCTTTCTCACAAACTCGCTTTGATCTATTTACCCACCCACCCAGCGAATGAGTATGTTTTCCAGAATCGGTATCCCAGTATCCAAACCGATTATCCAGTCGATTAGCTCATTTGAATAGTGCAGCAGCCACCATCCAAGTTGAGTATTTTGTGAGCTAAGCATAGTAGGCAAGCCTATCTATGAGCGGCTTACAATGATTGGCTTATTATGCCCCCGGCTGGCAATGACCTTCGGGCAACAGCCTTCAAGCAATGACTAGTGGCAATGAAGGGCTCTCGACAATGACAAAAGGCTCGGACTCTTGGCTATGCCTAGCAAGGACCTTCAGGCAAGTACCGGCTACCCGCTATCATATGTGGACTAGTGGTTACAACTATTGGGCATGAAGTATAGGTCACGTAGTATAGTTCGTTGAGTAAAGATTCCTGAGGTTCATGCACTGAATAGATTCATGTTGACCTTCTAGTTTATACTGCCAACGGGGTACTACGAATTTTGAATCTTGATCGACTAGCGGCATATACTACCAGTACCGCCGACTATGACTCTTGGCATCGACTGATCAAGTAGCACAACCTTCAGACCTATACCTTCAGCCCTCTCCTCAACCTCGTAACCTTGTCCGAGTCAATGGCGGCCTCAACCTCGTAACCTCGGCTGAGTCGATGGCGGCCTCAACCTCATAACCTCGGCTGAGTCGATGGCGACCTAAAGTCAAGAGTTCGGCAAGCTCACCCTAACGGACCTTGTGTTCTTCAAGTTCCTATCTTTTGGGGCCCCTTCCCAAAAGAGATTTGTTCATCTCCTCACACGATACCTCTCCGTTTTCGAGAGTTCGGCAAGCTCACCCTCACCCTAACGGACCTTGTGTCGAGAGTTCGGCAAGCTCACCCTAACGGGCCTTGTGTCAAGAGTTCAGCAAGCTCACCCTAGAACACTTCTTGAATTAATTGCTTAGTCGAAACTTACTGCTATAGACCTTCTCTTATCAGGACCGGATGGATCAACCAATCTTACCCCCTCACTTAACAACCATGAATGACATATAGAAATCCTACCCTTACCTAAAAGAATCAACATAGAATCACGTTTGTATGTCGAAGGTGTTTATTCGAACCTTGTCGTTCAGTTGGGTAATCTCGTTAGGGGGGGTTTACCGCTGCTCAAGGTTGTTTACCTTTTCAATAAAATCCCTTGACCTTCTATCCCTTACCTTATAGCTACAATTATCATAGTGACTAGGACCCTTACCTTCCTTATAGGCGATAAACCAGTCGGTTCATGAGGCAGTGGTAAAGTCTATCATTAATGTTGTTCCAGCTGTAATTAGGTTCATGAGGTAGTGTTAAAGTCTATAGTTCGTTAATCTGCTTCCTGCGCACAATAATGTTTAATCCCTTCTAGAACAACCCATGATCCACCCATCGATGGTCCACTATAAAGTATAAAGACAGCTATTGATACTATCTATATAATATATTTGGTAAGCATGACAGCGCCAGGAAAAGCAGTTAAAAACTGGTACGTAGTCGCTAAAGAAAACAATAGCTACACTGGCTAGCGGGTCACTAACTCTTGACTGTCCTGCAGGTGACTAACTCTAGTTATGACTATTAAGGCTGGGTAACTAATTCCTTCCTTCCTTCGTGCCTGTAACGAAGAAAACCAAGTGCCCCCCAGGCGTCTTCATTCTCCTTCGCTTTCAACGAACCCATTATCTGGTCGTTCATCCCAGACAGCTCTTTCTTTCCACTCATCTGGGTAACTCCTATAAGCCCCTCCACAATGCTGAGAGTTAGGCAAGTCTTAGCTGCCTTAGAACTACCCTGGTTCATATGGCTACATAGAATACAGATACCTTCCTTACCTTTCCTCAACCTTACTGCTGAAAATTAGGCAAGAGAATACATAGCTCAGAGTTAGGCAAGTCTGAGCTTCCAAACAACCCACAAGTAAGAGGCTAAATAGAACTTTATAGAACTCTTATTTCGATGGCGATGGCTACTAGATTGATATAATGACTGTTATTAGGCATTGGGTAACCAGCCCTTTCCCGACCTGGGTAACTACTAGACAACGACTATTATTGGGTCAACACTTCCTGCCACTCAACTAGTGAACTTCAGGCACTCCTAAATCTAGTTAGGCAAGCCGAAAAACTGGGTCACGTGGGTCACTAACTCTGGCAGCTGGGTAACTAGGCCTCCCCTAAAGAACAGTCCCCTAGATTTTTCGCCCAGCCTTCGCTTTCACCGGCTATCCGCTGGTTCATATGGCTACTTCTTTACCGACCTTTATCAACGATACTTATTTCCGCTGGTTCATACATAGTTGAGAGTTAGGCAAGTCTTACATAGCTAAGATTTTGGGCATAGGATAGAAATACCATAACCCAAGTGCCCAAGCGTCTTCATTATGAAAGGTTTAGGTTTATTCATTCTCTTCCTCGACCTTGTGAATGCTGCTGAGAGTTAGGCAAGTCTGGCTTAGGCAAGTGAACAACCCACACTTTCAGAATACCTTTTATTTATTTCCACTTATGTAATGGAGTGTGCCTCTTTCCCGTCTCCGACAAGCGCCTACCTATTTAAACTTTTCCACATCGGAGCAGATTGGAGTGATCCTTAAGATGAACTACAGTTCCTCACCGAAAGCCCTAAACTTCACCGATGATATCCTTAATTAATAATTAATAAATATACCTCCTTCCTTCCTTGGAGAACATTACTGGAGAACTAGGGGAACTCACATAGAATCTGCTCAAAGAAGCCATTCACAGCACATAGTCCCTTGCCCCACTTTCTAGGCAACTATCAATCTAGCAACACTATATCCACTCACTCACTCTCTTGCGTATGACGCATGGGTAACTTCTCTTCTCCTCTCGATCAGTGATGGACCTTCTCTGCAATAAGGACTTTCTTCCCTCTCTCATCTAGTGGGGACATTGAAAGGCAGGCTGCTGGAACAAAGTCGTAGAACAACTGTATTGAGAGGAGACCAGGTTTAGCGAGACTATACATACCCCGTGGCGTGGACATAAAATTCATGTTCTTACAAGCACGACAAGATTTGTTGAAGCCCCAGACAGTTTGATCCCATAGCAGATATTGTCGGACGAAGGGGGGGTATATGTTTTCATGCTTTTTACCCAACCCAAATTAGTATACTCCTTCCTGACTAGAACGCCTTCTGAACACTCATCATGGAGCTGCTCTTCCATAAATTCCCTCACCTTTTTTTATATAAGGAGGTTATTCTTTATATATTATGTTCTTTCTTTTTAAAATTTATAGATTTATAAGCGTTATATCTGGAACAACTGCTCCTACATCTTGAACTGCTCGTATCGTGTATCTCCTACTCCTACCTTTTCCTTTGATGCCGAGTATAATACTCGATCTTACTTTGCCCTGCCTATGATGGTGGTGCCTCTGCTTTTATTTATAGTTGGATATGGAACTAGTCATGGATCAATAGCTGGAGTGAGTCTTATGTTCCTTCTACCTGCCCTTAAGACCTGGAGCCCTAGACCATGAGGAATGCACGTAGTGAGTGAGTCAGGAATGTATCCCTTACCTTAGAAGCAACAGCAACAGATGGGATGGGTTGGAAGCCCTTACCTTAGAAACACTGGATGGATGATGGGGATGGTCAATTAACCAATAGGGTATTTGTTCCCTTTAGCTTATATCATTTCACTGTCGTCGGATAGCTTGGATGGATGATTATGTGGTGAGAGCCTCGTTGGATGGACAGGCTTCAAACCTGGGATATTACGGGATGGATGCCCAGACAGCATAAGGATGCTTATCACACACCTGCCTTTAGGAATCTTAGGGAGGTACAACTAGAGACCCGAGATTGGGATTTGATGGCATGTGCTATGAAACCACCACCTTACCCTTGACTCTCTTTACTGCCGAAAGACTAGGAGAGCGAGGAACGAAGTTGCCCAACCCATTACTTGATCTTAGAATAAAAAATCACCAGATGGATTGTCGATAGCTAGAACGGAAGAGATACGGGGTTGGGTGGGGTAGGCACTTACTGTCTTTGCTATGAACTTTAGCCTACTTTTATTACTTCAGTGCGATCTACTCACCCACCTTGATATTATTTTCCTATTATACCTCTCACTTACCCTACCCACCTTAGTTATGGATGCCCTAACCTCTTGCTTCAGCCAGGAATGCCTTGTAGATACGGAAGGCACTCTCTTCTCTTGTAGGGGGGCTCAAACCCCCACCCAGAGACTATTTAGAAATTTAGACAGGACAGCTTTGCTAGGATAGGCTTGAATGTTAGTGCCTGCCTCCCACCTAATAAGGGAAAACCTTTGAATTATAAGCTAAAAAAAAAACTTTACCTCCCCACTGGACTTATCCCCCCAGGACAATTCTCGTTATGGGTTCGACGAAAAAATGCTTCCTTTGAAGGATGCATTAGCAGGCTCGACCCTAAGGTATTTATAGCTCACCTTCCCTAAAAAGGTGAGGGACGCCATCACCCGGAGGACCCATTAAGGAGCTCACTATTCATATGGTGAGGGCGCTTTCCTCGACCTCGTAACCTCGGCCGAGTCCCTACCGGGCCTCACAATATGAATAGTGAGTCCCTCTCCTGAAGTCGAGAGTTCGGAAAGCTCACCCTACCGGGCCTCGACCTCGTAACCTCGGCTGAGTCCCTACAGGCCTGTAATCAGGGAAAAAGTGAACTGAGATTACCAATTGAGGCTATATGTATCAATTGCTCCGCTCATTGGAGGCCTTCGTCTTTCCACCATAGCTTCATCTCAGTCAGAACATGCCCACCTTATAGCACTGTTAGTTAACAGTACTTAGAATATAAGACAGCGGGTCGCACGAACACGCCTCACCCACTATACTAGCTTCTGAATTCTACAGAATATAAGACAGCGGGTCGCATGAACACGCCTTGCCCACTATACTAGCTCCTGAATTAGACTAAGCACTTCCCAATGACTCCTTCATAGTTTCACACATGCAAGGCAGCTCTATCAAACTACCTCTCCTTTATGGCCGATCGCCTCGCTGATGGCTCGCATCTTGACCTATGCCCACGCTGGGTGGGTAAATAGATATAGAAAAGGAGAACTAGCGTAGTCGCCGCCATCGAGCGACTCGCAATTAGTTCTAACTCGCAAGTGAGTGGGGGTCTTATCTCAATAAGAGAGAGTAAATACGGATTCTGACCCTCTATTGGTACTCTGCATCTTCACGGAGAATTCAATTCACTGCTTTAGTCGTTATTCGTGCAGGTCGCTAAAAACACAAAATCCTCACCATATGAATAGTGAGTCCCTCTCCTGAAGTCGAGAGTTCGGAAATCTCACCCTACCGGGCCTCTCCTTTCTTCGAGCCCCCTCACCATATGAATAGTGAGTGACTTCGTCCCTACCGGGTCCTGGAACTAGCAGGGTGGCAGGCGCTCGTGTTTTTCACATGATTCATCATTACTCATGTCAACATTCTCACTTCTGATATCTCCAGGTGCTTCCCCGATTGACAGAACATCCCTCTACTGACACTTGGTTGGCGCTTTCTCGCCGGCGTAGTCGAGCCACTAAACGTACCTCTCAATGGCAGCGATGACAGCCTTCTTCCAGTTGATGGTGGCAGGCGATCTTTTCACATGATTCATCATTACTCATGTCAGCATTCTCACTTCTGATATCTCCAGGCGCTTCCCCAATTGATAGAACTTCCCGCTACTGACACTTGGTTGGCGCTTTCTCGCCAGCGTTCATGGGTACGACTCTTGCACAATTCCATTCCCTTTAAGATATTTTTCAACACATTATCACCGGTTTTATAGGTGTCTTTGCAGGCAACCAATTTTTGTGCATATGTATGTTATGCAACCAACTTAAAAATTATCCACTTTGAGGGGGAAACCTCCTTTACATTACATAGATGAAAATTATTGGATGATTCAAATGACAAAACCTACTTTCTATATATAGGAGTCTAAGGGGTCACAATATAATTAGAGCCTACATAAAAATAATAATGTAAGGGCACAACAATAACAATAAGGGGCTACACTAGTATTATAGGGACCTAAAATTCCCCTCTCCTTCAAAAAAGTATTGTCCTCAACGCTTAAGTAGTTATGGATGCTTCTATTTAAAATTCTCATCCTCTCATGTGGAATCTACAGCGGGTAAGTTCTTCCACTTGATGAGATACTTTGAAATTAATCGATTTTGTAGCTTTCCAGTTCTTGTTTCTGTGAATGATTCAGGTTTCAATATGATTTTCCATTCCTCGTTAAGTTATAGAATTATTGTTTGAAATGGGATCTTGTCACCTATAACCTTCTTTAAGCATGAAACATGGAAAACTGGGTGCACTCAAGAAGATGCAAGAAGCTCCAATTTATATTCCATATTACCAATATTTTGCAACACCTTGTAAGGACCATAGTACTTTGGTGATAATTTATTATCCTTCTTAGCTTGCTTGAGGGACATTTTTTTGTATGGTTGTAGCTATAAAAATACCCAGTCGCCTACATCAAACCTTATCTCACTGCGATGTTTATATGCATGTTGTTTCATTCGATTATGCGCCAAAGTGAGGTTATCCTTTAAAAGTTGGAGAACTTGTCGTTGATGCTCGATGTGATCTTCCATTGCTTGAACCTTATAATTTTCTCTTAAATATGATGTGATAGACGGTGGATGATATCCATAAAGTTCTATAAATGGGGTCATTTTTGCTACAGTATGGAAGGAAGTGTTATACCACCATTCAGTCAAAGGTAACCACTTGACCCATTGCGTTTTTTCATCAGATACAAAGCAATGAAGATATCCTTCCAAAAATTTGTTCACTATATCATTTTTCCCATAAGATTAAGGATGATAAGATGAGCTATGAGCTAGTTGAGTCCGAGACAAGAAAAAATTCCATCCAAAATTTTCTAGTGAAAATGGGATCTCTGTCGTTTACAATTATCTTTGGGTTTCCATGTAGCTTTTGAATTGTTTCCATAAATGTAGTAGCAATTGTACTGACTTTAAATGGATGAGATAATGCACAAAAGTGTGCATACTTGGTAATTCTATCAACTACCACCATGATGACACTCTTTCCTTCGAACTTGAGTAAGCCTGTGATAAAATCTATCGAAACCTGCTCCCAACATTGACTTGGAATGGATAAAGGTTGTAGCATACCCGGGGTCTTAATTGTCTCAACTTTATTTTGTTGGCAGACCAAACATTCTGCCACAAAATTTTGAATATCATATTTAAGTCCATCCCGAAAAAATTCTCTCTTGACCCTATGGTAAGTTTTTAAAAATCTTGAGTGTCCTCCTAAGGGAGAGGTGTGCAATTCCAAAACAATATTTTGTTTTAGTTTGGAATTCTTACAAAGATATAAGTGATCTTTGTACCATAATGAATCATTTTTCTAGCTACATGTATCATATGTACTAGTATCTTCCTACAAATTTTGAATGAGTGTCCACACTTCTTTGTCATTCTTTCATTCCTCCCTTGCTTCGATTATCCAATCTGGTTGGATAATAGAAATGGCACAAAGAAATGCTTCCACATCCTCGTCCTTTCTTGAGAGTGCATCTGCAACAACATTTAGCTTCCCATTTTTGTAAATTATTTCAAAGTCATAACCCAACATCTTTGTGACCCATTTTTGTTGTTCTTCTGAAGATAGTATTTGTTCTAAAAAGTATTTAAGACTATCATGATATGTTTTTACCTTGAAGTGTCTTCGCATTAGGTAAGGTCGCAATTTATTTAGTGCATGTAGTATTGCCAACATTTCCTTCTCATAAATAGGTTTCTATATATAATTTCAATTGATTGGAAGACTTTCAAAAGAAATGGGTCTTCCTTCTTGCATTAAAATAACACCAATTCCATTTCCCGAGGCATAACATTCCACAATAAAAAAAAATTGTGAAGTCTGGCGTAACTAAGACTGGTGTTTGGCACATTGCCTCTTTAATATGTTCAAAGGCCTTAGTTTCTTCTAGAGTCCAAGAAAATACATCTTTATTTAGTAATGTTGTTATAAATTCTATTATTCTCGCATAATTCTTAACAAACTTGAGATAATACCCTATTAAACTAAGAAATCCTTGCAAATTCTTTATGGTTGTGGGGATTTTCTATTTTTTAATGGCTTTAATTTTGTTAGAGTATATTTTAACACCCTCATGATATACAATATGACCCATATATTCCACCTCCTGTACTCCAAAGAAACAGTTGGAGGTTTTTGCATATAATTATCTTTCCTCCAATATTTTGAGAACCCTGTCAACATGTTGAACATGATCCTTCCAAGACTTGATGTAGATTAGTATATCATCAAAAAATACTAACACAAATTTTCTAAGGGTTTGAAAATGGAATTCAACAACCCTTGAAATGTAGAATGTGCAATGGTAAGGCCAAAAGGCATGACCAAAAATTAATAATGACCCTCATGATTTCTAAATGTTTTTTTCAGAATGTCTTCATTCTTCATTCTAATTTGATGATATCCTGAACGGAGATCCAAATTGGTGAAGTAAATTGCTCCATGTAATTCATCAAAGACAGGAATGGGAAATTTATCTTTAATAGTTAGCTTGTTGAGCTCCCTATAATTTGGACACATGCGCCATGATCCATCCTTCTTGTGAACCAATACTATTGGAGTAGAGAAACAACTTTGACTAGGTTTAATTATACCAACCTCTAGAATTTATGCAATCATACGTTCAATTTTTCTCTTTTTGGCATAGGTATATCTGTAAGGCCTAATGTTTGGAGAAACACTTCCTGGAATCAAATGAATAGCATGATCATGATCACAAATATGTGGGAGGAATTTGAGAGCCTCAAATACCTTAGAATTATTGTCCAATATATTTTGGATATGTGGAGAAATAGATGATTTCGATGTTTGAAACTCTAGTGAGCATAATTGTGAAATTGCGCCTCATTATTATTTCTTTAGAAGCTTTGCCATGCCATTAGAGTTGATTATGTTTCCTGGTTTCCCTGCGATACCCCTTAATTAAACTTCCTTTCCTTCCAAAAAAAATTCAAGAAAAAGTTCTTGAAAATTAAAAGCTATCGTACCCAAATATGGTAACCGTTGAACTCCTAGTACAACATCAACACCACCCATTAGAATGGAAAGCATTGGGCTATTCAATACATATTCCCCCATGGTTAGCTTGATATTATGGCACTTTCTAGAGCAATTTGTAGTTCCTTCATTTTCAACCATCACTTGACACTTTTTTTTTGGATATAGGAAGCAATTCAATGCATTGGCTATCTTACAATGAATAAAATTATGGGTACTACCCGAATCGATCAACACTATTACCTTTTTATTCTTGACATGTCCTTCTATATTGAGAGTTTGAGGAGTGGTAATTCCTGCCAATGAATTACAAGATATGTTGGGATTCAGTTCTTATTTCTCTAAGGTCGGTTCTTGGTGTATATCCTCTTCTTTTGAAGTTTCTTGTTCCTTTTATTCCTCCTCTTCACAATCTATGTAAAATAATTTCTTCTCAGCACACTTATGACCTTTAGTATATTTTCTATCGCAACTATAACAAAGCTATTTTGATATTTTTTCTTCAAAATGTTGTGGTGTCATCCTTGTAGGTTTTGGAAGGATATGAGTAGAAGCACTTCCATCTTTATATTTGTGAGTGGTAGGCTTCCTTGTCGCCATAATTTTGCTTTTAATTTTTATTTCCAACCTGAATGACTTCTCCAATGAATCAGGTTCCCAAAGGTGAACCTCATGTTGGATGTTATCCTTTAAATTCCATATAAAGACATCAATCCTATGTTCCTCTGGAATATCATTTACCCTTATGTTGAATTTTTGGAAGTCCTCAATGTGCTCCACCATTGAAACCTTTTGTTTGATATTTATCAATTGGTTAAATAAGGTGTTTCTCTTTGTATCCTCATAATGTGCTATAATTTCCTCCATAAAAGTTGACCAAGTGACAAGTGTTTTATGAGAACAAAAACATCGATACCATACACTGACTGATTGGGTTCTAAATATAACGTTGCAATGCATACCTTTTGTGTATGTTGCACATTATGGAGATCAAAGTATTGCTCCATTTGTAGTATCCATGTTACCAGATCCTTTCCATCAAACTTCTTCATATCGATCTTTGGAATATGGTGGGTCTTCAATCCAACTTTAGAGGCTATAAAATCATGATTAATATTTTTTTGTTCTCATCATGTGTTTCATTTAATACCTTTTTTCCGTTAGGAATTATTTCTTGTAGCAACTTTGTCAGACTTTCCTTCAAACCTTCCATGTATGCTTTTAAACCATCCTTTAAACCTTCCATTTTTGCTTCTATTCCATCAATATTAGCTTCCATACCACATATCTTATCTTCTATTTCATTCTTGGTTACTCTTTGCTAGAGCGAAATTTGTTGCATTTGGTCTCGTAATTTTGATATATCATGTTGCAATTCTTCCTCTTCATGTGTCCTAGTAGATATTTCTGAGGGCTTAATGGGTGTGGGTTTCCATGTGGTGCTTGTTGTCCCATAACTAGAACCTATCATTACTATCCCCATGTTGGACAAGGAAATGGAGAAGCTACAGTTGTGACCCCTACAGCTGTTTGTTCAATAGGTCATGGTGCTGCTGGATTTACTTCCCCATCTGGACCTGGTACTAGCTAGTTGATGCTCTCTCTGGTGGAGATCCACTACTAAGGTCAAATGCTTATATCAGAGTTGGCATATTTTAACTAGAACATGATCCCACTTACCCGCTTGAAAAATTACTGAGATATAACAATTGTTACTACATCTACTCCCCATTCCCCTTTCAATCCTCGCTCCTTCTCATTTTGGGGTTCCAAACCAGGAGGGAGAGGTTGAACAGGTACGATGATACTACTTCCATGTTATTTTTGGGAGGAATTTTAGAACTCAATACTAATATCTATTCTTAAATATTCCCTTGGAATCACTTCAAACTTGTTTTTCAAATAAAAGTTATGCAAATTTTTAAAAAATACACACATTTTCCTTGCTTTTGAGGATCTCGATATTGAACCTGATGTATCTCTGTGACTTCAAATCCCCAAGATTTTAACTTTAGTCCTGTATTATCCCTATGAGTCTTATTTCCAATGCCACAAGTCATAGCTAATTTTGATTCTTCAAGGTAAATTTATGCTCAATCTCCCACAATGACCTAATTATGGACTAGTTCAGTAGAGAGAACTTGTATGGTGTGTCACGTGTCACTGTTTTAACCTTCGACCCTAAATTGACACACAAGAAACCAAATTTTCTGCAATTTCGGTTACTTTTTACAGAATTCAATTCTGATTCCTGAAAAGAAATTTATGATGATTTTCCCTTGGTCGCCTGTTTGAGATGAAATTTTGGATCCTGCAAAAACCATAACTTCCTCAGATCATATCTCCTAAAATATAGATAACCTAGATCTAAAATTCATACACGAGGTTCACCAGTATTTTAAAATCACATAGTTTCAATTTTAGTTTCTAAATCTTAGTAGAAAAAATGATATAGCAAAAATTCCAAGATGACTTGTTTGAAGTAGAGAAACCCTAGAATTGAAAACTTTGATACCAAATGCTATGCAACCAGCTCATAAAATAGAAGAAAAGATAGATAAAAGACTTAAAAATTATCCACTTTGAGGGGGAAACCTCCTTTACATTACATAAATGAACAATTCTTGGATGATTCAAATGAAAAAACCTACTTTCTATATATATGAGTCTAAGGGGTCACAATATAATCAGATCCTACGTAACAATAATAATGTAAGGACACAAAAATAACAAGAGTGGGACTCTATGGGGCACAATAATAAAAATATGGGGACTACAAGGGCAAAATAATAACAATAAAAATAAGGGGCTAAACTAGTATTAGAGGGACCTAACAAGGTATGTATATGAATACAGTAATATCCATATCCAATAGCAGCAGTTGATTCAACTTGCTTTGATGTTTGTCCAGCTGAAGCTATGACTGATACTAGTAGTCACTTGACTAGACTGGATAGATAAGATAGACATGTTCGTTGGCTATAGGTTAGGTTAGGTAGTAAGTAAATGTTTTTCTGTTTGGACGCAGTTAAGGAGGCTAGCCCCTGCAGCAACCACTACTACCAACCACACTAGCAAGGGAATTTTTGCGCATAGCGAGACGTAAGGCATCTGGCTTCAGGTATGAAACCAAAATTACGAGTCTATTTACCAAGCGTTCTATTTCCAGTTCATATTTATATTTTCAGCATATTTTGAGGTGATTTTTCTGTGTTGCTTAGATTTAGAGGTATGGAAAATACAATGAAACATCACAAGTTGTGTACAAATAGTTGTGTGATTTTTGACAAAAAATTGATGTATATGGAATGTTAAGGCCACACACGAACCTTTCCTTTCCTTAAGAAATGAAGGAAAAGGAATAATAGGGAGGGGGCCAAGTTCATTGTTGGTGGTGTAATATTAAATTTATTGTTAAAACGATCTAACTGACTAACATTTGATAACAAGAAAAATGGGTTCAAATGGGTTCATGTGGATTGTTCTTGTTGCAGAATTGTCTATTTTTGGGTTTTTATTTGGGGGTTTAATGGTTTCTTTGGTTTTATTTACTTGGTGTTGTGTGTGTGTTTGTGTAACATGTTAATCTGAGCTTGTTTTCATGCAGGTCTAGAGCTATTCCAAGATTCAACTTGTTTCGAACCACTAATGGTGTTACGGTGGTGGGAGCAATCAGGAGGTTATCTAGAGTGATGGCGGACGGGAGGGGTTTCGAATTGACGAACTGCTAGAATTTTCTAGCGAAGATATTGGTGCAATGATACGTGACACCAACAAAATTTACTGATTTTCCCTTGGTCGCATGTTTGAGATGAAATTTTGGATCCTGCAAAAACCATAACTTCCTCAGATCATATCTCCTAAAATATAGATAACCTAGATCTGAAATTCATACACGAGGTTCACCAGTATTTTAAAATCACATAGTTTCTAAATCTTAGTAGAAAAAATGATATAGCAAAAATTCCAAGATGACCTGTTTGAAGTAGAGAAACCCTAGAATTGAAAACTTTGATACCAAATGCTATGCAACCAACTCATAAAATAGAAGAAAAGATAGATAAAAGACTTAAAAATTATCCACTTCGAGGGGGAAACCTCCTTTACATTACATAAATGAACAATTCTTGGATGATTCAAATGAAAAAACCTACTTTCTATATATAGGAGTCTAAGGGGTCACAATATAATCAGATCCTACGTAACAATAATAATGTAAGGACACAAAAATAACAAGAGTGGGACTCTATGGGGCACAATAATAAAAATATGGGGACTACAAGGGCAAAATAATAACAATAAAAATAAGGGGCTAAACTAGTATTAGAGGAACCTAACAAGGTATGTATATGAACACAGTAATATCCATATCCAATAGCAGCAGTTGATTCAACTTGCTTTGATGTTTGTCCAGCTGAAGCTACGACTGATACTAGTAGTCACTTGACTAGACTAGATAGATAAGATAGACATGTTCGTTGGCTATAGGTTAGGTTAGGTAGTAAGTAAATGTTTTTCTGTTTGGATGCAGTTAAGGAGGCTAGCCCTTGCAGCAACCACTACTACCAACCACATTAGCAAGATAATTTTTGCGCATAGCGAGACGTAAGGCATTTGGCTTCAGGTATGAAACCAAAATTACGAGTCTATTTACCAAGCGTTCTATTTCCAGTTCATATTTCTATTTTCAGCATATTTTGAGGTGATTGTTCTGTGTTGCTTAGATTTAGAGGTATGGAAAATGTTGAAAATGGAAACAAGAAATAGTGAAGGAGGCCTCATGAAACATCTTTCCTGATCCTAGTTGGAAAGTGATCACCTAAACTAGGTGGGGACCACACATGTGATTTTTGTCGAAAAGTCTATTTTTAGACATATGGATCATGGACCGGAAACTACAGTATGCTATTCTTGGATGATTGGTCGAGTTGGTAAAAATATATGGACCTCTATTTTTAGCATTTAGGTCGAAGTCTATTTTTAGACTGGAGGGCTAAAAATAGAACAGTCGAATATTATTTACCCTTAATAATATTTGGACTCTAAACTTCAGTTTACTCTCTTTGAGCACTTCAATTTGACCCCCGGATGTGGGGCATGCAGCTGCCAGAAGGATTTATGCTTTTCCTATGGGTTAGGTGAGCTATTGCATGGTTGACTTCAGTTAGAGCTCAAGTGGCGGAGTTCGGTGGAGTTGATGCGACAGTTAATGGAGATGGTGTTATGGTTAACTAGTTGAACTAGTTGTATTTAGTTTAACTGGCTAATACACTAGAGATGAGTTGTGTGAATTAAATATTATTTAATTCACAAAATATTAACTCATTATTAAACTAAAGAACACATCAGTTTAACTCAGTGCATGGACAGTTCAGTGGCGACAAGTGAAAGAGGTAGATGAAAGGGTTGAGTTAGCTATCAGTTGCGACATTAGTTGTGCATGAGATTTTCACCACACTTGGAGGAAATTACCAATGAAAATTGCGCAGTTGGAGCCAGTGAGATTCAAACTTGGATCTCTATTTAGACCAGCCTTGATTGCGCAATAGAGGCAAGGAAATTAGTGGGTGTGTTTTGAACCTGTGACTTGTTCAAAACCAAGCTAGTTTTTGTGTAGCTTTGGGAGATAGTACTGAGTACTTGTGAGGAGTTTGTACTATGTATTTGCTGCATGTTCTCTCCATTTATAATATACTATAGCTGGGGGTTTTTAGCTATAAGCTTTCCCCATACATACTGTGTTAATGTGTGTGATGATTTGATGTGTGATCGCTTCTATTCTTTCCGCATGTGACAATTAATTGTAGAAGAAGGTTATGTGTTATGCATGCAATTCGAAATTGATGTATGATCGGGTTAATCTTCATTGAATAAGTGATTTATTCAGCTAATTTCTACATGGTATCGGAGCGAAGTTAATTGTCGAAGTCTATTACGGTGATTACAAACTTATTTCTCGGACGAGCACACGCATACGAGCCGGGATAACCTACGGATTATATATTTCAGGAAAGTAAGTGCAATAAAAGCACTATCCATCAAAGTACGGTTTAAAAATAATAATTTTCTCAAGTGTAGATCGGAAGCGGTTGAGTTATCAGCTGGTGGTGAAATTCGAATTTGCAGATTTGTGTTCTTGGTGCCGAGGCGAAAATGTCTTTCAACGGATTGCGACTAGAATATGCCTTGGAAGGCAGTTCGAATTATGTTGCATGGAAAGACCGCATGGAGGCTGTATTAGATGATAATGGGCTGTTGGAATTCGTGGAGAAAGAGATTCCAAAGCCTACTTCTAATGATGCTGCTGTTGTGGAAGCCTGGCGGAAGAAACAAGCAAAATGTCGAAGGATCCTGTTGGAGGGCATAAAGGATCACATTGTATCCAGCCTGCATGGAAAGGCTTCTCCATATTTAATGTGGAAAGATTTGATGGATCTATACCAAAGCAAGAGCGACCAAAGGAAGCTGGCACTCAAAGATAGACTCAGGAACATCAAGATGGAGAAAGGCGACAGCATCACAAAATACCTCACGAAGTTCACTCAGTGCAGAGATGAGCTGGGAAGTGTGGGGGTGACTGTCGAAGATGAGGACATGGTGGACCTGGCTCTCCTTGTTCTTCCAAATGCTTGGCATTCTTATCAGGATAGTGTCAATGGTCGGGAGAAGTTGCCGGGATGGGAGCGACTATGGTCGGATCTCATGCAAGAGGAGATCAGGAGGACTACCAGGGACGGATCTTCATCAAAAATGGCCAGTAGAAGAAGGCCGCCCAGGCTGTGGCTTCGAGAAGGAAGAAACGAGGAGAAGGCTTCTCAATAGAGGTGCGAGATGGTAAAGCGTGACATGTCCATGGTGGTATTTTCACTGTCACGATCATGGACATTACGCCACGAATTGCCTAAAGAAGAAGAAGAACAAGTAGGTTGCTAGATCTGCAGCTGGTGAGGCTCTTGCATCGCAATTTGAGCTGGACTTCTCATTGATCACATGCATGTTGTCTAGTGCATTGGGATCGGGGTGGTATATTGATAGTGGCGCTTCCTTTCACATGACGAAAGATGCAAATCTTTTCAGTGACTTGGTGGAGAAAGGTCTCCAGATGCATGTTGAGTTGGGCGACGGTGGACGATACAATGAGACCGGCATTGGTACCATAACCTTTCAGAGGGAGTCAGGTAAACTCATTCTTTTACAAGATGTATTGCATGTACCAGGTCTAACAAAGAATTTGATCTCAGTCGCAATGTTAGAGGATAAAGCGTATGAAGTTGTCTTCAGAGAAGGAAAAGTCTTCCTTCGGCACAAGGCAACGGGACAAGTCAAGAAGGTTGGGATTCGAGCAAAGAATCTCTACAGACTTGAATTAGATGGGATGTCTACGGAGCTTCCTACTGTTGGGAAGCGGAAGGAAGACATGCAACTAAAGCTTGAGAGGGAGCAAGTGTTGCATGCAGGCGAGAAAGACATGCAATTGAAGCTTGAGAGGGAGAAAGTTTTGCATGCAGGTGATAGTGAACCTCGGGATGTGGAGCAGCCACAAGAGGATCAAGGAGTGGAAGAGACCACTCATGCAGAGAAATTTCGTGCCAGATGGGAAGAGGGAGTGCATGCAGCTATACCACCAGGTGAGAGGTGGGGCGACATGCATGATTAATCCCATGAGGAGATTTCTGGGCAAGATTCATGAGATGATGTGGATCTCATGGATTGAACCTGGCTACGAGGTGCCCACAGCGTAGCAGTAGCAAGATCAGTTGGAGTGATGTAGGCAAATCAAAGTGACAGTGTCGGATACTGGAGCGCGGATCAGAGTTGACAGCAAATGCAAGAGTGCATGGGTGCAAGAGTCAACAGCGCAGTGGTTCCTAATGACATGTGCAGTTGGCCAAGAAGAAGTCGAAGACTTTGATGATAGATGCTATATGCATCAAGACTGATTGAGTTGTTTGGAGCCTATTCAGTTTCAGAGGAGTTGCAGAGCAGATGCATGGAGTTTCATGGCGCTTGTGGAGGTTGCAGGGCGAATGCATGGAGTTGCATGTCGCATGCAAAGACAGTCCTTTCTTGTTGAGAGGGAGTGTTGAAAATGGAAACAAGAAACAGTGAAGGAGGCCTCCTGAAACATCTTTCCTGATCCTAGTTGGAAAGTGATCAACTAAACTAGGTGGGGACCACACATGTGATTTTTGTCGAAAAGTCTATTTTTAGACTATGTCTATTTTTAGACATATGGATCATGGACCGGGAGCTACAGTATGCTATTCTTGGAGGATTGGTCATGTTGGTAAAAATATATGGACCTCTATTTTTAGCATTTAGGTCGAAGTCTATTTTTAGACTGGCGGGCTAAAAATAGAACAGTCGAATATTATTTACCCTTAATAATATTTGGACTCTAAACTTCAGTTTACTCTCTTGGAGCACTTCAGTTTGACCCCCGGATGTGGGGCATGCAGCTGCCAGAAGGATTTACACTTTTCCTATGGTTTAGTTGAGCTAATGCATGGTTGACTTCGGTTAGAGCTCAAGTGGCGGAGTTCGGTGGAGTTGATGCGACAGTTAATGGAGATGGTGTTCTGGTTAACTAGTTGAACTAGTTGTATTTAGTTTAACTGGCTAATACACTAGAGATGAGTTGTGTGAATTAAATATTATTTAATTCACAAAATATTAACTCATTATTCAACTAAAGAACACATCAGTTTAACTCAGTGCATGGACAGTTCAGTGGCAACAAGTGAAAGAGGTAGATGAAAGGGTTGAGTTAGCTATCAGTTGCGACATTAGTTGTGCATGATATTTGCACCACACTTGGAGGAAATTACCAATGACAATTGCGCAGTTGGAGCCAGTGAGATTCAAACTTGGATCTCTATTTAGACTAGCCTTGATTGCGCAATAGAGGCAGGGAAATTAGTGGGTGTGTTTTGAACCTGTGACTTGTTCAAAACCAAGCTAGTTTTTGTGTAGCTTTGGGAGATAGTACTGAGTACTTGTGAGGATTTTGTACTATGTATTTGCTGCATGTTCTCTCCATTTATAATATACTATAGCTGGGGGTTTTCAGCTATAAGCTTTCCCATACATACTGTGTTAATGTGTGTGATGATTTGATGTGTAATCGCTTCTATTCTTTCCGCATGTGACAATTAATCGTAGAAGAGATTATGTGTTATGCATGCAATTCGAAATTGATGTGTGATCAGGTTAATCTCCATTGAATAAGTGATTTATTCAGCAAATTTCTACAGAAAATACAATGAAACATCACAAGTTGTGTACAAATAGTTGTGTGATTTTTGAGAAAAATTTGATGTATATGGAATGTTAAGGCCACACACGAACCTTTCCTTTCCTTAAGAAATGAAGGAAAAAGGACTAATAGGGTGGGGGCCAAGTTCATTGTTGGTGGTGTAATATTAAATTTATTGTTAAAACGATCTAACTGACTAACATTTGATAACAAGAAAAATGGGTTCAAATGGGTTCGTGTGGATTGTTCTTGTTGCAGAATTGTCTATTTTTGGGTTTTTATTTGGGGGTTTAATGGTTTCTTTGGTTTTATTTACTTGGTGTTGTGTGCGTGTTTGTGTAACGTGTTTTTCTGAGCTTGTTTTCATGCAGGTCTAGAGCTATTCCAAGATTCAACTTGTTTCGAACCACTAATGGTGTTACGGTGGTGGGAGCAGTCAGGAGGTTATCTAGAGTGATGGCAGACGGGAGGGGTTTCGAATTGACGAACTGCTAGACTTTTCTACCAAAGATATTGGTGCAATGATACGTGACACCGACAAAATTTATGGGAAAAAGGCTGGTCAGAGTTGACGTTGTTTGAATGGAACTTTGGTGACTTGTCTATCACAGATACTAAAGCAGTCGCCACTTGCAACGAGGTCTCGCGCCCGACAACTAAAATTGATCAGAGGCTCAGTATTTTAGCTTAAAAATGAAAGTGCTCATAATTGAATGAAACCAAAATGACAGCGATCGGCTCGTCACAAGGAATCCAACGCAACTCATTTCATTGAAAAACGAGGTCGGATGAAGGAGTTGTGGTATGTTAATCGTCGTTCTGAACAGGTAATTTTTTATTTAAAAAATTGCTTAACAAGTACAGGATGATGACATGGCAGCCTAGTCAGCATTCAAGGAATCTTCTTCATTTTTATTCCAATGGGACTATGACAAGTGCCACTACAGGATTCGCTAGTTTTTCTTGTGAAGGTAAAATTTGTCCAATGACCTCCTAAGGTTGAAATTGGGTTTATGATATTATGTGCTGGAAATTTTTATTTCTTTTTAATTAATTAAGGTTATATATATATATATATATATATATAAATTAATCCTTAATTAATTTTAATTAACATATAATTTCCGCATTTTATATATTGTTAAAACTATTTCAAATGTTATTTAAACATTGGCATTAAAGTTGAGGCATTAACATTATTATAATCCGCATATGGTATAATATTATGGTGGAATTTATCAAACCTTACATATATTACAAACATTGGCACATTGGAATATAATATGGTGGAATGAAATTTAACGATGGCATACAATATTTCATGGCAATTGATTAAGGTCTGATGGTCTTTATAAATGGTTCAAATGGGCGTTATTAATCCAAATTTTGTGTTACAAAATAACGATGGATGGGGCGTAGGTTGGGTTCGACCTCGGGACCTCCCCCCAAGCTAATGTGCACTCTTACCTTTGGGCCATAGGCCCGTACTTTGTAAACCAATGCACAAAACCTGTATTTGAATGCACGTATGCTTCTATGGCGGGAACAGAAGGGCTAGCCCCTCACCATGAGACCATGACACATGACCTTGCCAGGGGCTGCACATTTAAGACCGCACTTAGCGCTAAGATCAGTTAATTAACATTATATCGAGCTTATCTTAAGCTAATGGTGTAGTTAACTTGGCAGTGGTGTTGGTAGAGTCTACCAAATGTGGCGGAGCTCCAGTTTTAGTGGAGTTAGCTAGCCAGTTTCTAGATTTAGTGGAGAAATTGTAGGAAAAATTGGTTTTGCCATAACTGAGGCAATTTTTGACCAATTTTGGCTCAAGAAGAGTCATTATTGGCATATTTTTATGTTTTAGAGCCATTGGAATAGGTTGTAGAGGTTGATGAGGTCATCTACAGAAATTTTTGTTGCCTTGAATATTTTTGAAGTCAAGGGCCACCAGGAGGGAAGGTCATGCCCAGAGCATATGGTAACCAAATTGAGTAAATAAATAGTCATTTTTGATATATTTCGACATTTTAAACTCATTGGAACAGGTTCCAAGATAATTTGATGCATGTAAATATAATTTTTAGCACAATTGAGCTAATATAGAGGCCCAAGCTATGAAGTTGGACCAAGGAAATGCAGC
The DNA here is from genome assembly GCA_034641835.2 of Pinus albicaulis. NCBI lineage: Eukaryota > Viridiplantae > Streptophyta > Pinopsida > Pinales > Pinaceae > Pinus > Pinus albicaulis. The sequence goes on from CM076575.1 coordinate 1,296,362,575, forward strand.
CCAGGAGGGGTGAAATCCTTCATCAAAAATTTGTTTTAATGGTTCAGTTTGTGATGTTTTGATGTTATGTATGTTGTTTTTGTTGTTCATCCATTTAAATTCATGCTTTAAGCTTTCAAATTCACTAATAAAATTCAGCTTTAATTCCCTCTTTGACACACATAAGCAACAAGGGAACCTGTGCATCAAGCATAAGATCAGTAAATAAGTTTTATATCTGAAATTCAAATTAGCACAGCAAAACTAACATTAAAATTCATATAAATTTGGTATTGGAGCACAAGGTTGCTAAGGTTATTTACTTGATAGTTGCTTGAAGATTTGTGCAAGTTTAATGGTTTCAAATTTGTGATGCCGACAAGGTTAAATTTGCAGAAAGGTGAAGGGAATTTGTTGGTTGCAAGTCATGAGATTAGAAACAGAAGAAGGAGAGATCAAATAGCATCATCCTCACCCAAAATTCCACTCATAGCTGCACATGAAGAACCTCAAGTTTTGTTTGAAGAAGCTGAGATTGAAGAGGTGCAAGTTGTACAAGAAGCTGAGTTGATTGAAGTGGTACAAGCATCAGAAGTTGAGCTTGAATCCATAGCCATCATGTCAGGTGTTGGAGAGACTCAAGGACATTCAAAAGAGTAATATGTCAAGAGATACTTCAAAGACATAAAGAGGATGGTTAAAGTTATTTTTGATGTAGTATTCACTGTTGGGATGGAAAGAGAAGGTTCTAAGCCTCCATATGGAGAAGGAAATTTAGATGGTAAGAAGGATGAAGAGAAGATTTCAAAGGGAAGTAGAGGAAAGCCACCTCTATCTCCACCATCTTCATCATCCTCATCATTTCCATCAGCATCATCTTCCATTTCCACCAAAAAAACCACTCACACTCACTCAAAAGCTGCAAAAGGAAAAAATCCATTACTCAAACTGGACATTAAGTTTGAACTACCCATGTACAATGGCGAGGTAAATATAGAGAGGCTTAACAATTGGATATGTCAATTGGAGGTGTATTGCAGAATTCAGAACCTTCATGAAGACGACATAAAGATCCAGTTGCCTTCATTAAAGCTAGAAGGAGTTGCACTAGTTTGGTGGGAAGCAAAGACTCAAGAGGAAATGTGAATCCATGGTAAGATATCCATTTCTTGGGTTGAGTTTATTTCTTCCATTAAAATAATTTTTTATCCATTAACCTACATGAAAAAAGCTATTATGAGTTGGAAAAATTTTAAGCAACTCAAGGGTCAAACAGTTCAAGAATATACCCAAGAGTTTAGAAAGAAAGAGAGCTTTGTTGTTAGGAGTAAAGTTGAATTCCCAAGATACACTCTTGAAATACATTGGAGGTTTACATTCCTATTTGAAGCATACCATCCTTATGTTTAACCCAAGATATTTAGATGAAGTTTGTGTACAAGCCACACACTTGGAGGCAAGGGGAAAACAAAACATAGATGAGAAAGGTGAAAGTGAGGGTAAAGGGGAAGGAAATTTTTATGGAAGAGGAAAAAGGAATAGCTCTGTAAAAAGAGAGAAGGAAAAACTCACATGCAAAATTTGTTCAAAGACTGGCCATGATGAAGACCATTTTTGGCAACTTCATCCAAAATTGAAACCAAATAGACTAAAAGCCAAAGAGAACAACAAAACTTTTTCTATAGCTGAACATGACTTAGGTTCAAATTCAGGATATGAGACAAAGATTACGACCATGGGTTTGAAAGGTAAACATGTTGCAAGCACTATTTCTTCAATTTTTTCAAATGATACTCATGATGAAGATACAAGGATAGAAATATTCCATATTAGAGTTGTCTCTAAACATACCAAGATTGGTACACTTTTTGATAGTGAGTCACAAGCTAACTTGATTTCTGAATATTTGGTTAAGCAGCTAGGCCTTGAAACTATTAGACATCCAATAACATATCCTTTGGGTTGGATATGCAAGAATGCAAACTTGTAGGTTACAAGGAAGTGCTTACTAAGATTCGCCATCAACTCAAACTTTATTGATGAATTTGAGCTTGATGCGGTGTCGCTTGAGATATCAAGTATTGTATTGGGAAGTCCTTATCTGCATGATAGGAGAGCAGTATTTCATTGAAATGAGAATAAGTATCACTTGTTTAAGGATGGCATTGAGTACATAATTAGAGTGCATAAGAAGAAGACAAGTTTGTCTCTTATACATGCAAGTGAAATGAAGAGGATAGTGAATGCAAGTCAGAACTTGACATTGTTGATGATCAAACAAAGAGATGTATCCAATCACACTTTTCAAAAATATTCTTATGCTTTTAATGAGTTGTTTCAGGATGTTAACAAGTTGCCTTTGAAAGAAGGTGAAAAAGATGAAAAACATTTGCAACAGTCAACATTAGTGTTGAGCAGTGTTGGAAACAAGATGTCGATGCAAGAGGGTGCAAAGGTCAAAGAGAAAGTGACAAGGCAACTTGGAAAAGAAGGCATGGGTTCCACAAATTCGAGTTTATGGTTTCCAAAAGGTACATGGCAATGGCAAAGATACTTGGTCAAGAGTCGACGCAAGTACAAAGCAAAAGCAGCTAAAAATCGCCATGGTGACAGTGTGCAAGGTGAGAAAGTTTTTAATTTTCCTTTGATTGTTGACCAAGGTAGGAACAAGATGGTTTCTGAAAAAATATATTGTTGTTCTGCAAATTCAGAAATATTGCAGCATGACGGTGTCAATGACAGCAAGAGAAGGTCACAAGAATCAATTAAAAAGTTGACTTTTTGTGAAAAACTCTAAATGATGAAATTGGGAAAATTTTAGTGGATAGAGACTAGAAGGGTGAGGGAACAGTACTCTTATCCACATGATCAGTAACTAGAGATATTTTGTGGTCTAAAAGGCTTCTAGTCGGGAGGAATGATTAGAGGCTCAGTATTTTAGCTCAAAAATGAAAGTGCTCAGAATTGAATGAAACCATAACTACAGTGACCGGCCCGTTACAATGAATCCAACGCAACTTGTTTCGTTGAAAACCGAGTTCGGATGAAGGAGTTATGGTCTGTTGATCGTCGTTCAAAACATGCAAATTTTTATTAAAAAATTGCAGAACAGGTACAAGTTGATGACATGGCAGCCTAGTCAGCGTTCAGATAATCTTCTTTAGTTTTAGTCCAATGGGACTGTGACAAGTGTCACTGCGAGATTCGCCAATTTGATTTGTGAAGGTAAAATTTGTCCAATAACCTCCTAATTTTATGTGCTAAAAATTTTATTTATTTTTAATTAAATAAGGTTATATATATATATATATTATTTATATTTAATATTAAATTAATCCTTAATTAACATATAATTTCCGCATTTAATATATTGTTAAACCTATTCCAAATGTTATTTAAACATTGGCATTAAAGTTTGAGGCATTAACATTATTATAATCCGCATGTGGTTTAATATTATGGTGGAGCGGAATTTATCAAACGTTACATATATTACAAACCTTGGCGCATTGGAACATAATATGGTGGAAAGACATTTAACGGAGGCATACAATATTTCATGGCACTTGATTAAGGTCTGATGGTGTTTATAAATGGTTCGAATGGGCGGTATTAATCCAAAGTTTGCGTTGCAAAATAACGATGGATGGGGTGGAGGTCGGGTTCGACCGTGGGACCTCCCCTCGAAGTAATGCGTTCTCTTACCATTGGACAATGGGCCCGTACTTTGTAGACCAATGCACATAACCTATATTTGAATGTGTGTATGCTTCATTGGGGGAACGGAGGGGCCAGCCCGCAGCCCAACCCCTCACCATGAGACCATGACACATGATCGTGCTGGGGCTCCACATATAACACCGCGCTTAGCGCTAAGGTCAGTTAATTAAAATTAAACCAAGCTTATATTAAGCTAATGGTATAGTTAACTTGGCGGAAGTGTTGGCGGAGCTCCATTTTTAGTGGAGTTAGCTGGCCAATTTCTAGATTTAGTAGAGAAATTGTAGGAAATTTTGGTTTTGCCATAACTGAGGCAAATTTCGACCAATTTTGGCTCAGGAAGAGTCATTATTTGAATATTTTGATGTTTTGGAGCCATTGGAACAGGTTGCAAAGGTAGAATAGGTCATCTACAGAGGTTTTTGTTGCCTTGAAGATTTTTGAAGTCGAGGGCCACTAGGAGGGAAGACCATGCCCATGGCATCTGGTAACCAAATTGAGTAAATAAATAGTCATTTATGATATATTTATACATTTTAAACTCATTGAAACATGTTCCAAGAGAATTTGATGCATGTAAACAGCATTTTGAGCACAATTGAGCTAATACAGAGGCCCAAGCTATGAAGTTGGACCAAGGAGATGTAGCCCAGGAGGGGTGAACTCCTTCATCAAAACTCTATTTTAATGGTTCAGTTTGTGATGTTTTGCTGTTATTTATGTTGCTACTATTCAGCCATTTAAATTCATGCTTTAAGCTTTCAAATTCACTCATAAAATCCAGTTTTAATTACCTCTTTAACACACATAAGCAACAAGGGAACCTGTACATCAAGCATAAGATCAATAAATAAGTTTTATATCTGAAATTGAAATTAGCACAACAAACTAACATTCAAATTCAGATCAAACATGGTTGAAGCGAATGGCAGTGGCGATGTGTTCTCAAACCGAAATAGGAGATCATATGTCATGGAGACTGAAGCTGTCGCCACTTGCGACAAGGTCTCACACCCCGTGCTTAACGTGGTCGAAGAAGATGGGAGTGGAGGTGCATGCTCGAACCGAAAGATGAGTCTTCAATATTCTTCTCCAACAGAATAACATATGTATTCGAGATTGGATCAGAGGATACATTTAATGGCTCTGATTCAGTGAAAATATTGCATACAATTCACGTTCCCAAGATGTTGTAGCCATCACGTCTATTTCTTTTCAAGTTGCTACAAGAATGGATAATACTTCGACAATGACAGGGTTGAGAATGGCGATGATTCTGTGAACATGTAAAGTATTTCTTGTAATAGAGACCGGGAAGGAGATAAACACATTGTCCACCAGGAAAGAGATGAATGCATTGTGAACCGGGAAGGAAACAAACACATTATCAACCATTACTGCATTGTCCTCATTCATCTGATGCAATATGGGCCACGTGTCAACTTTTAATTGGATGAAGGAGGACGAAAATGAAGCCATGTGATTGGCTGGGGTGAAAAATGTATGTTCACCCCAAGCCCGCAGAGAAAATGCCTATCAGTGTAACTATTTTTCCATATCCTATAGATGGCTATGCTACCCAGCTGCAAAGGTAAAAAAATAAAATGATGTTTTTTAATTTTTTAATTAAATATATAAAAAATATAAAGTAAATAAAATAATTAAAGGTTAAAATATATTTTTGTTTAAATTTAAATATTAATGATTACAACCATATAACTTAAATGGCTCATAAATGTTGATTGGCATCAATCCATGACAAAAATCAAAACACTTATCCCATGATACATCTCATATTGGTCAAATTAAAAAAAAAATGATAAAAGTTAACTAATTTTATTTATTTTTTGTCAAGTTGTGTGTGTCCTCCACAACAAGCTTAACAGGCTTTGGCTTGAGAATCTGTGAGCATCAAAGTCATCAAAATCACATAGGGATCGCACCCGACATGGGTTGCATCAGCCCTTAACATGACTGGATTTTTTCCCACGGAGTTTTGAACCATTGACCTTCACATTACAGAGTGACTTAAGAGTACACACCATCATCATTTATTCTATGCCCCATGGGCATATTTTTAATTATTATTATTGTTTGTATTATTAATTATAAATATAATTAATATATGAATTACTATGGATATTCACACCACTTTAACATGGAAATCCTTGTAAATAAATTTTGTTACAATACCATGGCTTATCAATACCGCATACAATATGACAAATGTTGATATAACATTTTTTAATTAATTAATTTGAAATAAATTAATGAAAAAACATAACTAAATATTAATTCTTCATTTATAAACATTACTATGAATATTCTAGGAGGTTAAATCTCTATCATACATCTAATAATTATTAACAATTAAATTAAAATTTTGGAAAACCTGTTATGAAGCTTATGAAAATAGTTTAAAATATTAATAATAAAAACATTAATAATATTAATAAATCATTTTATGATTTCATAAGTAATTTTTCTAATGATCTATATATAAAATTAATGTAAAAATCATAATTTTTACCTAAAAAGAATATATATATATATGCAATTTATGTTATAAAATTTCAATTTTGATATTGAAACTCATCGTATCATAGTGGCTAGGCTTGTCCACGCTAGCACAAGTATAGATGATAAGGTGCTAGGGATTTAGAAAACTCACGCCGTTAAAAATATGGTAATGAATATCGAGTGGTTGTAGCTTTTGCATGGTCCAATCATAGACATGAACCATGTTGTCATGTGCCACATGGAAGCAGCAAGTTGCATACGGATTTTGTCCAAAGTTAGGAGCCCATGTGGCCATGTCGACTCTCTCCATGAGGCCACATTAAAGTGATTATATATGTATATCTTTCTCGAACACATGTGGAGGGATTTTAAGTTCCTCTATTCACAACATGTCGAGAAGAAGGGAGAAATAGTATGGATTTCTATCGATGAAATAATTGTGGGAATTTTGTTTCTCATGAGCCGAACCATGGTTGATCATGGCTCCAACATTAACTCCTAGTTTGTGTTGGCCAACGAACTTCGGCTCCACCAACCCTTATCTCGATTGCAAATCTTCTCAATATGCTTATGTGACTACTCAGGCCCACCTCTCCATCTTTGTTTACATATATGGACGTCGACATTCTCATTGAAATCATTTATGCTGAAAAGTTTTCCAAACAAGAAATTTTCATGTACTTTGTATTGTGTTACGTAGCAATCTATTATACTCACATGGTTTAATGAGGGAACTCGAGGAATGCAATCAACATTCAAATTTGAAGGGTTGGTCTTAATTTCATTTGGAAGGGCATATATTCATCTAACCCTTCAAAAATAAAAGGTTATAAAAAAATTGTACTTCTATTAACAAGTGTATATTAAAGAAACCCTTCATAAAAGATGAAAAAGTGTCCTAAATCTTAAAAATCTTAAAAATTTAAAGAGTGGATACATTAAAACACTATAAAATCTCAATAGAACTTAGTAAATAAGCAAAAAAAAAAAATCTCAAATTTCATTAAAAAAGGGTAAACATATGTCTCTTCTATTTATTCGATAACCTTCAAAAGTATTTGGCCATACATCATTGAAAATATAGATCTATTTTCCTAGTGGAAAAAGATTTCTAGTTTTCATTTGTTTACATATATCATAAATAACATTTGAATCTACCTTATTTAGAGCATGAGGTGCACTAAGAGACATAAACATTAACATATCTAGTATCTCTAATGTAGAAATTTATAAACACAATAATGTATTTCTAGATTCTCCTGATCTAACAAATTAATTTTAGGTTAAATACAGAATCCTTCCACTTAATTCTTTGTGGAAATGAAATCGCCAATTGCAAAACACATATGAAGAAAAATCAATCACACATCACAAGATGTTTTACCGAGAAAGCTTAAATCTAAAAACCCCAACTATCATATATTATGTATATCAATGGATCATGAAACAATCTCATATATCTCATACAAAACTCAGCGCATAGGGCTCTCAGTACAATATACAATCGTCTCACACTGTCTTGCAGAAATTTGCACCTCCATGCACCAATTTCTTGCCTCCTGACAGCCTGCCTCCACTGCACAACCCCTGCTGAAGAAGATCCCTGAACGAATTTGACCTTGCCTTGCCTTGACTACGCAATCCTCATAAGCATATCCAATGTGTGTGTAGATGCATTGAATGCATCACTATAATCACAACAAATAGTCCATCTCACCCTTTCACCTATCTCTCGATTGGGTCTCCTCTGGATTTGACATGCAAGTAGTTAACTGATGTATTTCTTCAGTTGCAAGTAAGACACTACTTGTGAATTAATTAACTAATTAATTCACTCATCTATCACTAGTGTATGTTCAGTTACAACTAGCTCAACTGATTTTAACTCACTGAACTGATTTAATCTAAATAACAACTCACATAAATACTCTTCCAACTCTGCTACAACTTGCCACAATCAGTTATAATGAAGTTCTTCCTGCATGAGTCACCAACCACCCTAGGATTTGCGTAATTCCTTCAACCCACTGATGTGACACATCTGTTACTATTTATTGTCTGATTATTATTTATTGCTCCAAGAGAATAAGTTACTATTTATTGTCTGATTATTATTAAGGGCTAATAATAATCAACATGCATTCTATTTTTAGATTAGCGATCTATAAATAGACTTCGCCCATCTTCTAAAAATAGAAATTCATCCAAAGATAGAATTTTCTCAACCATCTAGAATCACAATCCTACTAATTTTAGAATATGCTCACCATTCTAAAAATAAACATACACCTAAAAATAGCCAGTGTGGGCCCCACCTAGTTTAGGTGATTGTTTTTCACTAGGATCAAGGAATGATGTTTTCGAATGCCATTTTCACTGTTTCTTGTTGCAATCTTCAACATCAAATGAAAGTCTCATTCTATAATTATTTTTTTATCCTATTTAATTTTTATTATTTTTTAATTGTTCTTGCTAGAATAATGAGAATAGTTTACCATAATTGCGTCAAATATGGAAAGCCTTCAAACCATTCAGGTTCATCTCCACATATATTTCATGCTCCATGGATACTCCTTTTGGGGTATGATTTATAAATAGTGTGTTGGGGTCCTGTGATTTGGTTGATTGGAAAACCAAATGACAAGGTAACATATAAACCAAGCTTTAGAGCTCTAGGATCTAGCCCTCCTAGTCTCAAAGAGGGATCTCTCAATTGTTTGCAAAGATATGACTTGTTTGCTTGTAAAAGGTTGATTTTAGGCCAGTTATTAAGTGCAAGTTTGTTTGTTTGGGTTTGGTTGGTTGAACATGAATGATCTAGGAAGCATAGATAGAAAGGGAAAATATCAGAGCCATTGGGCAATGGAGTCAAGAAGAAGTTATTACAAGCTTAATCAATGGATATGGGATATCAAAGGGAAAATCTAACTTGGCCAGTGGATCTTGGGTTTGGTGGATAAAATGAAATGGACATTAAGGATTTAGAAGGAGAAGTAGAACTAAGGGAAATTAAGAATCCTTAATTATATGTACTCCTCAACAAAGGGACTTAAAACATTATCAGAACATGAAGAGGCATTCCATAGACAGGGCTAACCATAAATTCTAGAAACCACACTTCAGCAAATAACAATTTCAAGAAAAAATTTTCAAATGAAATCTAGGAGTCGAGGAACACTCTATTTCATCCAAAGATTTCACTTTCAGGATAAGAAAACATTCAAGATTCACAAATAACTGCATTCATAAAAGAGGGAACTCCTAGACATCTAAGACTGCAATTATAAAGACCTTTAAAACAATTATCTCAGCAAGAACAAAGGGTATGATCAAAACAGACATCTTTGGCAGACTGTAAACAATGGTACTTTAAAGGGAGACTTCAGAAACAATTTTCAAGTGGCAGCAAGTAAGCAGGGAAAACCATAAATCATTCTTGAGACCTACTGTTTGAACTATTTCTAAAATAAACAAGCTTAAGGGTTGAAAAAGCAGTCAAACTACTCAAAAAAACTTTCAGCAGATGAAAACATAAAGACAGTGAAGAGAAAACAGGTCTAAGGTGCTTCTAGGAGACATTTCTTAGACTAAGCTTTTTACTCTACTGCAAGCGAAGCATAATGGAACAAAGTGGAAAACAGGAAAAACATTAACAGATTAGAATACATCACCAACAGCCTGTAGAAATTTGCTGAATAATGATTAATTATTCACCGAGACTATCCTGATCACATATCAATTCGAATTCATATGCAACACATAATCTCTTCCACTCAGATCATCACACATGCGGAAATAAAACAAGCGATAACACATCAATTCATCATACACATTAACACGCATATATGGGGAAAGCTTATAGCTGAAAACCCCGCAAATTTTTACTGTATATTATAATGGAGATAACATGTAACAGTACATAGCACAATACTCCTCACAAGTACTCAGTACTATCTCATAAAGTTACACACAAACTAGCTCAGTTTTGAACAAGTCACAGGTTCAAAACTCATCCACTAATTGCCTGCCTCTATTACGCAATCAAGGCTGGTCTAATGAGAGATCCAAGGTTCGACTCTCCTTGGCTTGAAAGCGCAATCCTCATGGGCAATTTCCTCCAAGTGTGGTGCAAATCTCATGCACAACTAATGTCACAACTGATAGCTATCTCAACCCTTTCATCTACCTCTTTCACTGGTCTCCACTGAACTGTCCATGCACTGTAGTGAACTTATGTGTTCTTGAGTTGAATAATGAGTTAATAATTAGTGAATTAAATAATATTTAATTCACTCCACTCATTACTAGTTGATTAGTTAGTTAAACTAATCTCAACTAGTTCAACTAAGTTAAACCGAACACAACTCCACCAACTGTCTCATCAACTCCACCAAACTTCTGCCACTGAAGTCAACCATGCATGAGCTTCAAAACCTTAGGAATAGCTGCACTTCCGTCGATGCATGCCCCACCTCTGAGGGTCAAACTGAAGTGCTCCAGGAGAGTAAACTGAAGTTTAGAGTCCAAATATTATTAAGGGTAAATAATATTTGACTTCCCTATTTTAAGGAGAGGCAGTCTAAAAATAGACTTCGACCTATAGGTCCAAAAAATAGAGTCCCATCTATTTTTACCAACATGACCAATACTCCAAGAATAACATACCGCAATCCCCGGACCATGCTCCATATGTCTAAAAATAGACATAGTCTAAAAATAGATTTTGCGCCAGAATTTGCCTGCAGGCCCACTTAGTGAAGGCGACTTCATTTCCACTAAGCTCATCATCTTGTTGCAATCTCAACACTCCCTCTCAACAAGATAAGGATTATCTGCCAACCCTATCCTGCCTCTGTGGTATTCGAATTTGCTCCTGGTGAGCGCCTTCGTCAAGATATCAACATCCCGATCCTCTGTGGGAATATATGAAAGTAACATGATTCACAACATAATCTCGATATGATGGTACTGATGTCGATGTTTGGATCTAGTCAGAAATACTGGATTAGTCGAGAGTTTTAATGTGCAACTCCCGGCTATCACAAAGTGAAATCACTCAGAGGGCTCCAAATGCAACCCGAACAATCCAACGAGGATCTTCCTCATCCAAATAGCCTCGCATGCCTTTCAAGCTTGCTGCCATGTACTCGGCCTCCTGCTGAACTGAGTGCCACGGATCTCTGCTTCCTGCTGTACCAAGAAACTGCTGTCGACCCAATGCTGAAAACTCCTCCAGATGTGCTCTTTCGGTCCGTTGGGCTCCCTGCCCAATCTGCATCAATGAAGCCGGAAAGCTTCGCTCCATCCTCCTGTCTGTACCATAGACCATATCCCGATGTGCCACTAAGATAATGCAATACATGCTTGCCTGCCTTCCAGAAGAGCTTGGTAGGCTTAACCATAGCTTGCGAAAGCTGGTTAACAGCATAGCATATATCTGGTCGTGTATTGACCAGATACATAAGATACCCCACCAACTGTCGATAGATAGTGGCATCCACTACCTCCGCTGAAGTAGCATCCTCCTTCCTCCAACCACCAGGAAGAGGAGTGTTTCAATGCTTGTACTTTGCATTTTGAATCCCTCCAGACTTCCCGGCATACTTGCCTGAAACAAATACCCACTGTCTGTTACTGCCAAATCTCCAATCCTGTGAAATAATGAATGATGCCCAAGTCCTTCATCTCAAACTCTCGTGCAAGATCCTCCTTGCATGAAAGTATCAACTGCTCATCGCCAGTCAAAATCAGATCATCTGCATACAGTACGATGATCAACAGCTTCCCCTCCACCACAATCTGGTACAGGTTAGGATCCGCCTCACTCTTGGAGAATCCAAGCCCGGTGAAGTAGCTGTCTATGCAAGTGTACCAAGCACGAGGTGCTTGCTTCAGCCCGTACAGTGCTCTCTTGAGTCGGCACACATGCGACTCACTGCTGAAGATCTCAAAACCTTCAGGCTGCTCTATGTACACCTCCTCCTCAATAACTCCATTGAGGAACGCGGTCTTCACATCCATCTGATGAATGTGCCACCCCATCTGCGCTGAGAGAGCAAGGATCGTCCGTATGGAAGAGTACCTTGCGACAGGTGCAAAGGTCTCCTCATAATCGATCCCCTCGATCTGCGAGAAGCCACGGGCGACAAATCTCGCCTTGTACTTCTCCACACTCCCGTCAGCCGCCTGCTTCACTTTGTAGATCCATCGCGAACCCACCACTGATTTCCCCTCCAGTCTTGGGACAATCTCCCATGCACTGTTCCTGACGATCGAATCATATTCTTCGATCATGGCATCAACCCATGCGGGTTCCTCCACGGCTTCCTCAAAAGAGGATGGCTCCGTCACAACACATTGACTCACAAGAGCCATGTATCCAGTGTACCGATCCGGTGACTACCTCTGTCTGCGCTGTGCTGTAGGTGGTCCTACAACTTTCTCTGCATCTCGAGCCAGTCGCTCAGCTTCTATAGTGCGCATGCGCCCTCTGATGGTTGGCGTTGCATGGGTGGTTTCTTCCACCTCCTGAACTTCCTCTTGTGGCTGATCCACATCGGAAGCTCCTCCTTAGGAACTAACAGCTCCTCATCTGCATGCAAGTGTAGCTCCCTCTCAAGCGAACACTGCATGGCTTTCTCCTCCTGAAATTTTATATCCCGTCGCACAACAGTCTTGCGACTGTCTGACAAATACACCCGATAGTTGTGAGGTGTATCAGTGTACCCCACAAATATTCCAACCTCGGCGATTGGATCCAGCTTCCTTCTTGCATCCTTTGTCACATGCATGTAGACAGGAGAACCAAAGATCCGCAAATGGGAAATATCAGGCCTCTTGCCAGAATAAGCCTCCTCCGGTGTACTCATGCCAAGAACCTTGTGAGGACAACGGTTCTGCACATACACTGCTGTATTGCATGCCTCAGCCCACAAGTGAAGGGGTAGGCCCTGATCATGCAACATCGCCGTGCAGCACCCACGATCGTTCTGTTCTTCCGCTCAGCCACCCCGTTCTGCTGTGGGTTATGGGGTGCGATGAGCTCTCTCCGAATCCCTTCTGCGCTGCAGAACTCCTTGAATTCAGCCGAGATGAATTCACCACCATTGTCGCTCCTTAGAGCAATCACCTTCTTCCCCGACTCCTTCTCGACCAGTGCTTTAAACTCACAGAACTTCGCGAATGTATCGCTCTTCTTCTGCATGAAGAAGATCCATCACTTTCGAGAGAAATCATCAACAAATATCACGTAGTACTTGTGCTTTTCTGTCGAAGCAACTCAGAAAGGACCACACACGTCTGTGTGAACTCTCTCAAGGATCGTCGTGGTGCGACTATCCTTCTCGTGAAAGGTCGCTTTCACATACTTCCCCAAGGTACACCCCTTGCACTGATCTGACTGCGCAAGAGTGCCCTTAGGAAGCCCAGTAGAAATCTGTTGCAGGATATTCAAAGCTCCATGGTGAAGGTGGCCCAATCTCCTGTGCCACAGTTCGCCCTCATCATCCCGGCTCACCACTTCTCCCACCTTTCATGCCATTGATGTGCAGCCATCTACTTGCAACTGATAAAGGTTCTTGGTTCGAACCCCTATCTTCCGGGTCTCTCCAGTAGTCTTACTGCGCAGGAAGGCTTTTCCTTCGCTGAAGACCACATCATACCCCTTATCTTCCAACATCGCTACTGAAATCAGGTTCTTCTTCAATCCGGGTACATGCATGACATCCTTTAGTACAAAGGGTTTACCAGACTCCCTCTGAAAGGATACGGTACCGATACCAGTCGCACTGTATCTACCATCATCGCCCATCTCGATGTGCACACCCAAATCCTTGTCCTCCAGATCTGAGAACAAATCCCGATCTCTCGTCATATGAAATGACGCACCGCTGTCCAAGAACCATACCGATCCCATCACACTTGAAACCAAGCATGCGATCAGTGAAAAGTCAAGCTCGAACTGTGAAGCCAAAGCTTCTCCATCTGCAGATCTTCCCGCTTGCTTTTTTTTCTTCTTCTTTGGACAATTGGTAGCATAATGTCCGTGATCATGGCAGTGAAAACACTTCACTTTCGCCATATCCTGCTTCTTGCCCTTTGCACCGGAATGAGAAGGTTTCTTACCCTTCCCCTTCTTTGCTTTGGCAACCAAAGCGCAATTTTCTTCATCGGCTCCCTTTGATGAAGATCCATCTCGAGTAGTCCTCCTTATCTCCTCCTGCATGAGATCCGCCCAAAGGCGCTCCCATCCCGGCAGCTTCTCCCGACCATTGACACTATCTTGATATGAGTGCCAAGCCTTCGGAAGACCAAGGAGAGCCAGGTCGACCATGTCCTCGTCTTCGACAGTCACCCCCACACTTCCCGGCTCATCTCTGCATTGAGTGAACTTCGTGAGGTATTTGGCGATACTGTCGCCCTTCTCCATCTTGATGTTCCTGAGCTTATCTTTGAGCGCCAGCTTCCTTTGGTCGCTCTTACTCTGGAATAGATCCATCAAAGCTTTCCACATTAAATGTGGAGAAGCCTTTCCATGCAGGCTGGATACAATATGATCCTTGACGCCCTCCAACAGGATCCTTCGACATTTCGCCATCTTCTTTTGCCATGCTTCGACTTCAGCAGGATCAGTGGGCTTTTGGACATCCGTATCCACGAACTCCTTCATTCCATTATCTTCTAATACTGCCTCCATGTGATCCTTCCATGCAACATAATTCGAACTGCCTTCAAGAGCATATTCGAGTCGCAAACCGTTGAAAGACATTTTCAACTTCGGCACCAAGAAAACAAAACTGCTGCAAAATTCGAATTCCAACTCAAAGCTCAACCGCCCTTGATCTATGAGAACAAATTATTTCTAGCACAGAGATCAACTGCAGGGGCATTTACTGGATATATCACCTTTCCAAGAAAGGATGGATCCAGAGGCTACCTGGCCCGCATGCAGACTCTGTCTACCGAAATAAGTTTGTAATCACTGTGATGATCAATCTCTGCTTCAATAGCTCCGATACCATGTAGAAATTTGCTGAATAATGATTAATTATCCACCGAGACTATCCTGATCACATATCAATTAGAATTCATATGCAACACATAATCTCTTCCACTCAGATCATCACACATGCGGAAATAAAACAAGCGATAGCACATCAAATCATCATACACATTAACACAGTATGTATGGGGAAAGCTTATAGTTGAAAACCCCGCAGCTATTGTGTATATTATAATGGAGAAAACATGTAACTAACTCAGTACAATACTCCTCACAAGTACTCAGTACTATCTCATGAAGTTACACACAAACTAGCTTGGTTTTGAACAAGTCACGGGTTCAAAACACATCCACTAATTGCCTACCTCTATTGCGCAATCATGGCCTGTCTAAATAGAGATCCAAGGTTCGAATCTCCTTGGCTTGACAGCGCAATCATCATGGGAAATTGCCTCCAAGTGTGGTGCAAATCTCATGCACAACTGATGTCACAACTGATAGCTGTACTCACCCTTTCATCTACTTCTTCCACTGGTCTCCACTGAAATGTCCATGCACTGTAGTGAACTGATGTGTTCTTGAGTTGAATAATGAGTTACTAATTAATGAATTAAATAATATTTAATTCACTCCACTCATTACTAGTTGATTAGCTAGTTAAACTAATCTCAACTAGTTCAACTAAGTTAAACCGAACACAACTCCACCATCTGTCTCATCAACTCCACCAAACTTCTGCCACTGAAGTCCTAACTGAAGTCAACCATGCATGCGCTCACCAAACCCCTAGGAATAGCGTAATTCCTCTGTCAGATGCATGAGCCACTTCTGTAGCTCGAACTGAAGTGCTCCAAGAGAGTAAACTGAAGTTTAGAGTCCAAATATTATTAAGGGTAAATAATATTTGACTTCCCTATTTTTTAGGATAGGCAGTCTAAAAATAGACTTCGACCTAAATGTC
Organism: Pinus albicaulis; assembly: GCA_034641835.2. Classification (NCBI taxonomy): domain Eukaryota; kingdom Viridiplantae; phylum Streptophyta; class Pinopsida; order Pinales; family Pinaceae; genus Pinus; species Pinus albicaulis. Next base: position 1,296,378,756 of record CM076575.1, read on the forward strand.
TAAAAATAGAGGTCCATCTATTTTTACCAACATGACCAATACTCCAAGAATAACATACTGCAACCCTGGACCATGCTCCATATGTCTAAAAATAGACATAGTCTAAAAATAGACTTTGCGCCAGAATTTGCCTGCGGGCCCACTTAGTGAAGGCGACTTCATTTCACTAAGCTCCATCATCTTGCTGCATTTTCAACACAGCCATGCTCAGGGATCCAATGATAGAGCCTTCTCATTAACAAAACATATCAAAACATCATCAATCTTCCGAAACTTCAATTTCTTCTTAATCTTCAGCTAGACTATGTACAACTGCAAAGAGTTCAAATGCCATCTACCAACCCTTACAAATGAGTTCCGCAACATTATTTATACTGTAATTGAGGAGGTGGAACTATCTAGGGTTCAAAATATTATTAATGACATAGTAAATGCACTTATAGCCTTGAAAACCATGCAAGGCATAAGGCAGAAATAGGTGCAACTACTTCTCTGTTTCAATAACTTTGTCTTTAATTTCTAAGGAAAGGTAGGTGAAAAGTTTGACTTTGCAACTTTATCTTCATCTTTACATTGACTGTTCTGACAGTTTAAAATATCTTCTTTAGTGTAATAACTGTCAATTTTCCGCTTAGGACAGAAAGTAGGTAAAAGGTGTCAATTTTTTTATCAAGTGAATAACTGCTCTGTGTTGATTTATTCGAGGCCACTTTAGCCTAATTTTCCTTGATTTCGTCATAACACTGTGCTTTAAGGCTTAATTTTTCTTTTGGCCTTCATAATGCATTATATTGTCTTTGAAACCTTTTGGATTCTTTTGAACTTTCGTTCATCTGTCTTTAACTGTGTTTTCATTCTTTAACCATCCTTTAAGCCTTTAATCTTTGTTTCTTTGGCCTTCACTGACTCTCTTTGATTCATTTGCATACAGGTCTTATGCTGTTGCGTTGGAGGGTTTTATGATTCGGTCAGTGGTCATGAGACCCTCATAAAAACCTTTGAATCAAATAAAAACCTATCCCCTTTTTGTTCCGGGCCCTTGGATAGTCACCCTGAGGCCTCAATCTTTATCCCGACTGTGGGATGGCCCCTACGGCTCGAGGCGCCATCAAACCTGCAAAATAAACAACAACATTTAATAAAACCCTGCATTTTTGTGGTTAGTCGCGTTTCAGAGTTCGGAGGGTTAGGAATGATGCGCAGAGGAGGAGGAGGAGCACTGCAGAGGGAGGGCGAAGCAAAGGAGGGTTCCATAGGCGAAAATAGGCGCGGGGAGGGTTTGAATTCAAATCGGGCGCGAAAAAAGGAGAGGGCAGTTTTGCGAAAACCATCGGTGGTTTTCGCGCTGCTAATGAGCGGTAAGTGGTTTTGCGCTGGGGGAACGTGATACGCGTCAGAAGCTGACACGTATCCCCCACAAAACCACCAGTTTCGCATTGATTTTGCGTGTTAAACCTCGACGGGGGATCGAACGCGATTTACGATGTGAACCGTTGGATCTGGGGAGGCCAGATCAATAGTGGAGGAAGAGCGCGGTGGGGGAAAGGTGCACGGTGGAAGGGGGATGGTGGAGGCCAGGTGTTAGACAGGGATTGGATGAGTGGCAGAGTAGTGGGAGGTGGGCCATAATGCTGGCGTTAGCTGTTTTGTTGTTGAGCGGGCTGGGTTGATCGACGGGGTTAAATGAGGGCCGTCAGATCTCAAAGATCTACGATCGAGAATGCCCCGCTAAAACAATAGAGCAGGGAAAAATAAAAAGGAAGGGGGGGCTTAAGGAAAGGCACTGGGGCACGGTCCCATGGAAGAGTAAGGGGACCGAGAGCCAGGGAAAAAGGGGCTAAGGAAGTAGCGGGGAGATGTGGTCCGGTGGGTGACAGATAGGACAAGGTGTTAAGACAAAAGGGGCTGAGGGTTTAGATTTAGCCCATGGTCGGGCCCTTGGGTCATATGCAAAAAAAAAAGGGCGAAGGGTTAAGCCTGCACGGGCTTAAGGCCCATTTTTAGAAATGGTCGAAAAAAGGCCAAAAGAGGGTTTTTTGAACCTTTTGGAGGCTTCCGATAGGTAAAAGAGAGGTTTTTAAACCATTATAAGGGTTTTTTAATGATTTAAAAAGGGTTTTTAGGGAAAAAGGAGGAGAATGAAGAGGAAAAAGGACTTTTTAGAGGGAAAAGGGACTGATAGAAAATAGGGGCAGGAGTGATAAAATGGGGGAATGAAACGAAGGAAAAATGGTGAAAATAGCTTGAAACAAGCTACCTTTTGAAATAGCAGGGTGATATTTTAGATGCCATAGATGAAGATTTTGGTGAACTGATAGACTTAGGATGATGAAGGAAATGAGATTTCTAGAACTCATAATGCTTCTTTGAAATATTATTTCTAGAAATCTAGGATTGGTAATTTAGTCATCTTTGGATATCATCAAAATTATGGATGACTAACAGTGGCTCCACTTGGGGAGGACAGTTGTCCTTTTAGGTGTCCAAAACCTCAATTTATCAATCTCTGGCTTTCAGCAGACCAGTTCTTTATCCATTGGACAACATTCTTTCCTTTCTTTTGTTGGCTATCTTTGGATTTGAGAATATTTCAACAATCTGAAGCATATGACATTCTTCAAAGCAGCATTACTACCTACCCAATCCTACTTGTCCTAGCATTTTTTCTTCTCTTGAGTGCATTTGAACTAGCAAACTCTTTGACATATTATTTTTGAAAACAGAAAGATAAAACTATCTAATGCTACCCTTATTTCTTCCAAGAGTCCAGATTAAACAGTTGGACTCTAAAGCTTCTCTACCTAATCTTCTATCTGTCAAGATTAAGCTGTTTCGACAGATCTGCATTCTCTACATTCTAAAACAGAAATTTAAACACAGACAAACCAGGATTAAATAGTCTGATTTGTTGCAGTGTCTATGGTTGTATGTACAAGCTACTCATAGACTTTATTTGCAAAAAATTAAAACAAAATTGTGAAGGCTTAAGATCTAAAAATTAAAGACATCCTTCTTTCTTCTTGGCTCAAGTTTTGATCTATATAGAGCCATATTTTCTTCCTTTCCTTTGGTTCAGATTTTGAGCATGTTTGAACCATTCTTTCTCTATCCTAATCTATTCTACTGATAAGCCAAGATTAAACAGTTTGGCAAATCCTCTTCACTAACCTATCAGCAGTAAATTGAAATCTATCTAGTCATTATTTAGGCTGTATGAACAAATAGTAGTGTTTTCTTTTAGGTAGTGGCATTTAGGCTTGCACACTTTCAAATTTTTCTCTTTTTTGGTATGGGGCTGTACCTTTCTTCTTTTCATCTGCCCTCTTTTCTTTTTCTATTTTTCATTCTTTTTCAAAGCAAAAACAAAAACTAACTAAATGCTCACAGGCTGAGCTTATTTGATTTCCTATCTAACCTAATCTAACCTGGAAAGTTTACATATTTAGTTGATGAACTCCCTTTTCCAATATAGCCAATCAAGTAAATGGTTCCATGATTTGTCTTTGCTCATCTCCTTGAGCATGCTGGACAAACAGGGCCACTCACATTTCCCTTGTTCTTTAGCAGTAGTGCTAAAAAACCTTCTCGCTTTTGGTAATACACTGCTCCTAACAACCTTTATCCCTTCTTCAAAAATCTTCAAGAAATGAGCATATGGATCTTGAAATAATGCTTGGTTATGAATATTTGGAAGATAGGTTTCAACCAAGCTTAATTTTTTCTCCACTGGATCAAGATCAAGATTCTTTTGAGAAAGAAAATCTTCCTCATCTTCATTATGATCTGAACTGGAGGACTCATCATATATTGCAGCATTGTCCTCTTGTAGTCCTGGTATGCTCTGATTCAGAGGACTATACTATGTGAAGAGATCATCATATTCTTGAGCAGGGGTATTTTTTATTACCTCAACCCTTTCAGGAGAAGGCTCCTTATCTTCATCCTGCTCAAGAAATTCCTCTTTCTTCTCAACCTCATCATCACAACTGATAGATTGTTGACTCCCAATTATGTGAAAGCTATTTCTAATGGGCTGCATTGTTTGATTACTACTTTCAAGATGATGATAATGAAATTCATGACACCAATCCACTGTTGGTTGCCCTGCATGATTAGTTTCTGTTTGAAGCTCATCATCATCATCAGACTGATCAAAAATTGGAAAATCATTAGTATAAACAATCTCACCAATCAAACATATTGGGTTATCAGTTTGTTTTTCTTTAAGATTTTCTACAAGTTTATTTTCTGGTTCATGAAAACAAGGTCTAGTGGGTAGATGAGCAGAAATGTTTTGTTCCAATGAAGGTCTGGAGGTTGGTTGTTTGCTTAATATTTTATCAATTTCTTCTTCTATCAAAAGAGAAGGAATTTTCTTTTTGCTTTGGACAAGAGTACAACAGTCCTCTTTCTCTTGTGTTGACTGATTGTGAGTTGGATGTCTTCTTGAGCCTCTCCTAGTGAATCTTTACTTGTGTTTGCAGGAAGACCTTGAGTACTTTCCTCTTTTTCCTGATCTTTCTTAATATCAAACAACTCTTCTTGATCTCTGTGATAATCAATTTGAGGTTCATGATTGTTTCTGTTATATTGTCAGGATGCCACTCTCCTTTTAAAATCTGAAATGAGTTACAACACAAAGGGAGAGTCCCTATAGGTGTTGATTTTTCTTTTATTTCAGGTTCTGTGTTTCCTAGGAGGCTTATTGTTTCCTCAAAGCACTGCTCACCTTTTGCATTTGCATTTTGGTTGTAAAGATCTCTTAACAGCATGATACAAGATAAAGGTAGGCTATCAGGACTTTCTTGACAACCCTCTTCATTGTTTTCTCTGTAACCTTGCTCATCATACATATTTTTCTTGTTGTATATGTCTTGTAGTGGTTGATTTTGTGTTTGATTAGGAAAAATCATGGGTTGTTCTGGATAATCAATATCTGTATCAGCCTCATGCCTATCCAATATTTTATCAAGTATGTACATCATTTTTTCCATTATGTCCAATAATGTAACTAGTTTTGTTTCTCTGTATATACTTGGATCCATGTTTGTAAAAAAGAGGTCATTGTATCTTGTCAACCAGTTCATAGTCTTCTTCCAGTGGAGTCATTAGGTCTTTTGGACGTTGTGGAGTCGCCAGGTGGAAGATTTTAACTTTTTTGTCCACCAACAGTATGATTGGGTTTGCTCAATGTGTTCCCAAGGGAGTCTACAAGGACTAGTAAAGTAGTAGGCCTACTGGAGGCCAGTGGAGTCGCCAGGTGGAAATTTTTAGCTCTTTTGGAGGCAAAATATTCTATGTTCCACCACCAGTGTTTATTATGAAGCCAATCTAAAAAAAAATTTGGGTTTTTCTGAGTTTCTATGGTTGTTGAAGGACTAATGAGTCTATAAGAGCTTGCTAGGAAACTATTAACTCAGAAGTCCCACCGTGATCGCCAAAATGTTGGGGTCCTGTGATTTGGCTGATTGGAAAACCAAATGACAAGGCAACATATAAACCAAGCTTTAGAGCTCTAGGATCTAGCCCTCCTAGTCTCAAAGAGGTATCTCTCAATTGTTTGCAAAGATATGACTTGTTTGCTTGTAAAAGGTTGATTTTAGGCTAGTTATTAAGTGCAAGTTTGTTTGTTTGGGTTTGGTTGGTTGAACATGAATGATCTAGGAAGCATAGATAGAAAGGGGAAATATCAGAGCCATTGGGAAATGGAGTCAAGAAGAAGTTATAACAAGCTTAATCAATGGATATGGGATATCAAAGGGAAAATCTAACTTGGCCAGTGGATCTTGGGTTTGGTGGATAACATGAAATGGACATTAAGGATTTAGAAGGAGAAGTATAACTAAGGGAAATCAAGAATACTTAATTATATGTACTCCTCAACAAAGGGACTTAAAACATAATCAGAACATGAAGAGGCATTCCATAGACAAGGCTAACCATAAATTCTAGAAACCACACTTCAGCAAATAACAATTTCAAGACAAACTTTTCAAATGAAATCTAGGATTCGAGGAACACTCTATTTCATCCAAAGATTTCACTTTCAGGATAAGAAAACATTCAAGATTCACAAATAATAGTATTCATAGAAGAGGGAACTCCTAGACATCTAAGACTGCAATTATAAAAACCTTCAAAACAATTATCTCAGCAAAAACAAAGGGTATGATCAAAACAAACCTCTTTGGCAGACTGTAAACAATGGTACTTTAAAGGGAGACTTCAGAAACAATTTTCAAGTGGCAGAAAGTAAGCAGGGAAAACCATAAATCATTCTTGAGACCTACTATTTGAACTATTTCTAAAATAAACAAGCTTAAGGGTTGAAAAAGCAGTCAAAATACTCAAGAAAACCTTCATCGGATGAAAACATAAAGACAATGAAGAGCAAACATGTCTAAGGTGCTTCTAGGAGACATTTCTTAGCCTAAGATTTTTACTCTACTGCAAGCGAAGCATAATGGAACAAAGTGGAAAATAGGAAAAACATTAACAGATTAGAATACATCACCAATATCCATGCTCAGGGATCCAATGATAGAGCCTTCTCATTAACAAAACATGTCAAAACATCATAAATCTTCCGAAACTTCAATTTCTTCTTAATCTTCAGCCAGACTATGTACAACTAGAAAGAGTTTGAATGCCAGCAACCAACCCTTACAAATGAGTTCCACAACAGTATTTATATTGTAATTGAAGAGGTGGAACTATCTAGGGTTCAAAATGTTATTAATGACATAGTAAATGCACTTCTAGCCTTGAAAACCATGCAAGGCATAAGGCAGAAATAGGTGCAACTACTTCTCTGTTTTAATAACGTTGTCCTTAATTTCTAAGGAAAGATAGGTGAAAAGTTTGACTTTTCAGCTTTATCTTCATCTTTACATTGATTGTTCTGATAGTTTAAAATATCTTCTTTAGTGTAATAACTGTCAATTTGCCCCTTAGGACAGAAAGTAGGTAAAAGGTGTCAATTTGTTTTATCAAGTGAATAACTGCTCTGTGTTGATTTATTCGAGGCCACTTTAGCCTAAGTTTCCTTGATTTCATCATAACACTGTGCTTTAAGGCTAAATTTTTCTTTTGGCCTTCATAATTCATTATATTATCTTTGAAACCTTTCGGATTCTTTTGAACTTTCGTTCATCTGTCTTTAACTGCGTTTTTATTCTTTAATCATCCTTTAAGCCTTTAATCTATGTTTCTTTGGCCTTCACTGACTCTCTTTGATTCATTTACGTACAGGTCTTCTGTCGTTGCGCTGGAGGGTTTTATGATTCGGTCAGTGGTCATGAGACCCTGATAAAAACTTTTGAATCAAAGAAAAACCCATCCCCTTTTTGTTTTGGGCCCTCAGATCGTCACCTTGAGGCCTCAATCTTTATCTCGACTATGGGATGGCCCCTAGGGCTCAGAGAGCCATCAAACCTGCAAAATAAACAACAACATTTAATAAAACCCTGCATTTTGTGGTTAGCCACGTTTCAGAGTTCGGAGGGTTAGGAATAATGCGCAAAGGAGGAGGAGGAGCACTACAGAGGGAGGGAGAAGCAAAGGAGGGTTCCATAGGCGAAAACAGGTGTGGGGAGGGTTTGAATTCAAATCGGGCACGAAAAAAGGAAAGGGTAGTTTTGCGAAAACCATCGGTGGTTTTCGCGCTGCCAATGAGCGGTAAGTGGTTTTGCGTCGGGGGAACATGATACGCGTCGGAAGCTGACATGCATCCCCTGCAAAACCACCATTTTCGCGTTAATTTTGCGCGTTAAACCTCAACGGGGGATCGAACACGATTTACGATGTGAACCGTTGGATCTGGGGAGGCCAGATCAACGGTGGAGGAAGAGCACGGTGGGGGAAAGGTGCGCGGTGTAAGGGGGATGGTGGAGGACAGGTGTCAGACGGGGATTGGACGGGTGGCAAAGTAGTGGGAGGTGGGCCATAACGCTGGCGTCATCTGTTTTGTTGTTGAGCGGGCTGGGTTGATCGATGGGGTTAAATGAGGGCCGTCGGATCTCAAAGATCTACGGTCGAGAATGCCCCGCTAAAACAATAGAGCATGGAAAAAGAAAAATGAAGGAGGGGCTTAAGGAAAGGCGTTGGGGCACGGTCCCATGGAAGAGTAAGGGGACCGGGAGCCAGGGAAAAAGGGGCTAAGGAAGTAGCGGGGAGATGCGGTCCAGTGGGTGATAGATAGGACCGGGTGTTAAGACAAGAGGGGCTGAGGGTTTAGACTTAACCCATGGTCGGGCCCTCGGGTCATATGCAAAAGAAAAAGGGCAGAGGGTTAAGCCCGCAGGGGCTTAAGGCCCATTTTTAGAAATGGTCGAAAAAAGGCCAAAAGAGGGTTTTTTGAACCTTTTGGAGGCTTCCGATAGGTAAAAGAGAGGTTTTTAAACCATTATAAGGGTTTTTTAAAGATTTAAAAAGGGTTTTTAGGGAAAAAGGAGGACAATGAAGAGGAAAAAGGAATTTTTAGAGGGAAAAGGGACTGATAGAAAATAGGGGTAGGAGTGATAAAATGGGGGAATGAAATGGAGGAAAAATGGTGAAATAGCTTGAAACAAGATTCCTTTTGAAACAGCAGGGTGATATTTTAGAAGGCATAGATGAAGATTTTGGTGAACTGATAGACTTAGGATGATGAAGGCAGTGAGATTTCTAGAACTCATAATGCTTCTTTGAAATATTATTTCTAGAAATCTAGGATTGGTAATTTAGTCATCTTTGGATATCATCAAAATTATGGATGACAAACATAGTGCAAATAAATTCATCCATTTATGGGAAGCCTTAAAACCATTAATGTTCATCTCCACATATATCCCATGCACCATACATATGTTTTTTGGGGTATGATTTAGAATATTACAAATAAACTCATCCATGTCACCAAAACATCTAGCAGTATCCACAATAGGTGATTCCCTAACACTAAATTTTTCACTTAAACATTTCAACTTTATTTTTGTTTGAGATTCTCTATCATTCACTTCTTCATAATAATTTCAAGGTTTAAAAAACTTAGCAACATTAAATACATGAAAATCCATGAATCTCTTATCTAAAGATTCAATCACCTTTACAACAAAACATTTTTCCAAAAAATACAATCATCTAGTGTCCATGATCTTTGCATATTTGGAAAAATTTTGAACCTAAATGGATGTAAATGTACCATACTTGTGTTAAATACAAATTTAAGGGGTATGTCTTGTGCTTTAAATAATAATAATAAATGACATGTGCACTGCACCTACCCAAAAATTCCTTCCTAAAAATCGTTTTTGAAGTATGCTAATAGAAACATCTAAAGTAGTTCCAATAGATGCAATATCAACACAATCCTCTTGGAACTTTTGATTCAAATTATTTAATTAAAAGAGCACATCTGCAAGTATATGGATGCAAAATTGCACTTGAAATATTGTTTCCAACTCATAAATTTTTTCTCCCCTAACTCCCAATCCTTTAACAAAGCAAGCATGAATTTAACAAGTCTTTCCTTGATCTTGCCTCTAGAGAGAAACCTAATTTGATGAATTTGTAAGACCTCTAACCTAGTGATTTGAAATTATTCCATTAACTATTTCAATTATCCATGTCTTTTAGTTGGTTTCCCAAGCCATGAATAAACTTTGTTTGCAAATTTGTAAATATATTGCAACTCTGGAAAATGAGATGAAACATCATTGGATGATAATGCTTCCCTATGAGCTATGAAATGAATATCTAATAAATGAGGAGTGACTCATTGAAGCTTAGAAGATAAACCTTCATGAATAACCCTCATGGCAGATGCACCATTTGATCCAAATCCAACTAACTTCATCAATGATAGACCCATTTCTACTAAAATAGTTCTCACTGCATCATATATAAATTGAGTTGTTCCATCCTTTATTTGAAGCAAACATATAAACTTTGTGTTGGAATCACGATTTCTGTTAGACCAAAACCCGCAGACATTAGTCTCTGCTACAATCGCCAGAGTTAGAATCCATGAGAGGCGGTTAGTCCATGTTGCGAAACACATGGGGAGTGTTGAACCCAATGTCCAACAATATCCCCCCCCCCCAACGCGAGTCGGGTGAGTTTCTAACTTGAGACCTGTTGCTCTGATACCATTTGTTGGAATCACGATTGTTGTTAGACCAAAATCCGCAGGCGTTAGTCTCCGCTACAATCGCCAGAGTTAGAATCCACGAGAGGCGGTTAGTCCATGTCGCGAAAAACATGGGGAGCGTTTAACCCAATGTCCAACACTTTGTTACATATTGACCTCTTCCTCTATTTATCAAATATGTAATATAAACAATCAAATGGTGTTCCATATTTTGATTAATGCTTTCATCAACTAAAATTGAGTAAAATGGGCTATGTAAAATCTCCTCTTTTAGTTTGTTCCAATACACATGTTTAGTAGCTTGAATAAATTATTTTCTTGAATGGTTGTATTTGTCTAGGCAGAATATTCATCTGTTAGAGGCATGTGTGGAGTGAATTTATACCTATTCAAGTCACATATTGACTTATACATTTATAAAGATAAATCATGTATAGCAACAAAAAAGATGTTTTCAATCACTAATATAATTCTCTCCTTCTCAACATATACCATTAGTTAGACATGTTTAGTGATTGGAATATTACTTCGTTTTCTTTCTCCCTCCAAAAGTTGTAAAGAGAATTTATGAACTTCTAATTTTGCATGTCCACTTATACCACTAACTTGAAGAGTGGTACTTCCCTCTTTTGCAAATGGAGTGTCTCTTTTAAACTTAACACACCAATAATGTTTTATCCTTTGATTACCATTACAATCTTTTACAACATAAGCTCATGGAAATCTTATCTTCCATATAGATTTGAATATTCTTTTGTGTTTCTTTGATGGGTTTCCTATTTCAACAAGATCTACACTATTGGATTCATCATCTTCATGTAGATGAGAATCAACATAATTTTAAAGATTACATGGTTGATTAGAATGTTGTGGGAGACCAAATGCATCAACAATTGGAAATTTCTTTTTATCATTCTTATGGTGACCAATAGGATATTTTTTTCAATATTGACACCTATTCAATCAATAAAAACAATATAATAAGTAAATACATAAATTAAAATGCAATAACATATTTATTGGTGAAAGAAATAATGTAACAACCCTGGTCAAAATTCCATGTAAATAAAATTAATAAAGGAAAATTAATAACCAAGGTCATGGGACACATAATTCAAGCTGAATATTGGGAAAAACATCCTAGTGTGGGTGTTTATTTGGTTTATTATGGCTAAAGAAACTGGAAAAGATAATGGAAAAGGCTTTGGAAAGGAAAAATGGAATTTTTGGCAATTTATTTACGAAAATAATGGAAATTAGGAGAAAACACATATTTCATTAAAATTGGATGTTTTTCGTCAATCTAGAATTTAGAAACTTTAACTAGATTAAGTTTTTTCAAAATGTGGGATTATAAAATCACTTAGTTTAGTAATTTTAATGTAGATATTCACCATTTTTGGTGAAAATTTTGTCATGGTAAAGTACATTAAACAAATTTATATAAACTTGCAAAAGCAAATATTTCACATCTTAATCTTGGTTTCCTTACATTATCTCTTTTAAGATTTTTTATGGTTTGTACTAAAAGCCAAGTTTGTTAAAGTCATCTTATGAAAATAATGTTGTGTATGTTACTATTATTAACTTTATGAAAAGAATGTTTTGTATGTTATTATGATTAACTTTAATATAAAAAGAATGTTTTGTATGTTACTATTATTAACCCGTTTAATTATAATTTGATATAGTAAATATCATCACAATGTATGTGTTAAATTACGATTATTACTACGACAAGGTTGGCACAATTTAAAATTCTATAGCCTTTGCAACACTAGTAATATGGTTGAAGATGAAAAACCCTCTTAGATCATCCACATTATACTCAAATTTGGATTTAAATTTCAAAATATTTGTGGCACTACCAACCTTCTTGATCTTTTAACTAAACAAAATTATGATGATCTTGAAACACTTATTTTAATGCTTTTTTAGCATATTAACAATAAAATTCTTAAGAATTTAGAGTAATATCTTTATGGCTTCTTATATACCATATTATTTGGTCTTAGTGGATCATAATCATCATTATCACCATCATCATTACATACTATTGTAGGAAGTTTGAATCATTTTAAATTTGACATGAGAAAATATTTTTTTACGATCAATTTAAATGTTGAATCATTGAGAGTAGTAGTATAATTTATTTATTATTTATTATTTGTTCTTTTGTGTAAAAAACTAACTTAATTGAGACTGACTTGATGAATAATAGATTAATATGCAAGATATATATTAAGTTACATAAAGTTATTTAATGATAAATTATCATAGTAATGTGTCCAATATATACCAACATAGATCCACCTTAAATACAGATTTAACATGAGCCTAGAGGGATTAAATGTTGATTTAAATGTTGAATGAGAGTAACTATAGCATAATTTATTTATTATTTATTATTTTTACTTTTGTGTTAAAAACTAAGTTAAAAACTATTGTTTTTATAGACCAAGTTTAGAAGATGTTGTTTTTAAGTGCATTATTGAATTTGATTATGCATATTTGATATGGTGAGAAAACTTAAATATTTTATGGCACTGTCATGTCATTTGTATCACCACATGATTACATTGAAATACAAAATAATATTATTACATTGAAATACTAAATAATATAAAACTCCAAAAATAATATCAAGAGAATAGTTGATATACAACAAATATTGAAAAGTGTGTATGAATGTATATTAATAGATCATTCAAAAAAAAAATTATAGTCGAACTTACACATCCCCTCATACTAGTTTGGAGAATGAGCCTCGCCTCTCGACTCAATTACTAATCATTTTAATTATCAAAATCAATCATGAATTAGAATAGTAACAAAGTAATACAATTTGATTATTTTCAAATCCAAGAGGAAAGAGAGAAAATTGACTAAACTATTTACTACAAATGTTTAGTTTTTATTCTTGGAGTGTTTAAGGATATTATATTGAAAAGAACATATTGACATTCATCTAAAACTTAGATTCCAAGTTACATTATTTCTATTATCATTAATATTTATATTTATGTATTAAATTTGACTCATGAATAATTGATTTTTTAAAAAGATTCTTACCTATAAAGTTATTTAACAATATATCAATATTGTGTTTCTTACTATTATTAACCATTTCAAATTGACACTAACTACTTTTCCTATGTTGAGTACAAATTTATTATACTAGTACAATGTTGGCACCACTTCAAAGTCTATAAGAGAAAATATTTTATAAGTCTAGTTGTGTTATTCAATGATCAAAATCATTTTTTTTAAAATTAGAGTGCAACAAAACAACAAATTTGATTTAGATCAATTATAATAAGGAATATTAAGGAAAACTCACTTCAAACATTATTACAAATGTCTAACATTTTTTCATTAAGTGTTTAAATGGTTTATATTAAATAGAATACTAATTAGCTACTCCATTATTGTTTTAATATACCTTGAAGTTTAGAAGATGTTTTTAAGTGCATTATTGAATTTGATTATGCATATTTGATATGGTGACAAGTCATGTTGGTTAAACAAAACTTTTAAAATTTAAATATTTTATGCCACAATCATGTCATCTGTATCACCACATGATTACATTGAAATACTAAATAATATAAAACTCCACCAAAAATAATATGAAGAGAATAATATTGATATACAACAAATATTGAAAAGTGTCTGAATGCATATTAAAAGATCCTTCAAAAAAAAATCACATTCATTAATCATATAAACCTAATCTTAAGATATTCGCCCAAGTAGGTCAAGAACAACTTCTAGACCATATTTATCTATCTTGGTCTTCTTGCAATGTTCTTTCTTTGGCAACCATGCCCAAACTATGGTATTAATTGGAATAGAGCCAAGTTCTGTGTCATCAAGATTTGGTATCCAATATTGCTCTAAAAATTTTCCATTGTATTTCCCTAAAATAGGCTTCCACCAATCAACCTTTACATGAAGATTCTCACTTTCATTATCCCTAAATATATCTGAGATGTATTTTGCCATCCAAATCATCTCTCCTGCATCCTCATTTCCTGATCTAACTAGCAACATCATTCCTTTCTGAACATCAATCTTTGGATTGAATGTTGGCTTTGGCTTGTTGCATTTGGGTCCAACATATATGGGATCATCGATTGCATTATCGAAATCTTCATCCATAATACTTGAGATTACATGGAGTGCATTACGATCAACATCAACAACGTGCCTTGTCTTGGGCCAGAAATCCTCAAAAGATGAATCACTTCCATCTATTATTATATGATCATTATAGATTCCATCTAATGTATCAAGAACTCTTTCCCAATATACTACTTTATTTTTCCATTCCTCTGTAACAATTGGTGAATCTTCGTTCCCGATAGTGTCTTTCCACATTTTTATGTATGATGTTATCCCTTCCTTTAGTTCTTTGAAATAGGCATCATTCTTTTTGGAATCTAAGAAAGATGGGTTCCCTATGGGAATTATAGGTCGACCTTCATCATCTATATTCCATAACTCAACTGGTTCTAACCACTCAGTATCTCTAATGGATTCTTTGTACCTTAGTACTGGAATATCATTGAGTACAAGAAACTGGAAGTATTGAACATTAAGATGTCGAACTAGTGCATTTTTTCCCTCCTTGATATATCCATTAAGGAAACTTTTGAAGTCATAGACCTTGTCAATAAGTGTAGGTGGAAACACTCGTTTTTCTTCAATTTTGCGATATGTATCCATAATTTCAGGTAAAGAATATATATCTTTACTTTTTAGGTTGGAAGACATTCTTCCGTAGGTTCCATCTATGTCTTCATGGGTGTGCCCCACAGGCAAGAATCCAACCTCAATAGTGATGAAGACACCAAGTGCAATTAAAAGTGATAAAAACATGAAAAGATAGTGATTCTTATTATCACTTGCTGCATTGTCCAACTGTAACAACAAATGTGGAGGAAGAGTTTTAAAATCAACATTTTGGCTCTTTGATCTTCCATGAGATATAAAATCATCCTTGTAAACTTGACATTTTGAGTAAATAGAGGTGTCAAGTAATGCATTTGTAACTAGGTTTCTTGAACTTCCACTCTCATAAAGTAGATCACCATACATATCAATTTGTGGGTATTCAAGGTCCCTTAAGCACTTTGCAAGGGATGTAATAGTAAATTACGATCCCATTTGTACAAATGGTAGGGAGAAATGACCAAAATATCCTGTGTTATGCCCATGTGTTAGCATACATGTCAATGACACACCTAAATTTGTTCCTACAATAGATTTTGATTTGACACGTAGCCTTGGGATTGAAGTCTTTGTTTTATCCATTTTATCATGGATAATGCTCAAATACTCATTTGGAAACCGCTCTGACATAATTCTATGGGCATAGTAGCAATATCTTCCACACATAACAATCTTGTTATGTTTGTTCAACCTACCTCGTGCCTTTTCTTCCATCTCTTTTGTAGTCGCTGACTTCATATGTGCTTTCAACACAATACATTCACTACATTTACTGAAGTTGGTGTTCTTTGAAAATGCCACATCTCGAAACTTAGTATTCCATATCTTGCTCATTGTTGATGTGATATTGATGGGTAATTGAGCTTTTGAAGAGCCTCATTGATCTCTTTTAACAGAGAATTTTGTGTGTAAGTCGAAGGAAGCAATCTTAAAGGAGCAAATGTTCCATCTTCTTCAACTTGACGTGTTTGGTTTGGTGAAAAATCTGAATTATCCATTACAATTTTGTGCAATATTTCTATGGTTGCCACGGTGTGTCCTCGTGCTTTGCATGTGTTGGTGTTACCATGAATAGCTTTGATCTGACCATTTTGGAAATATTGTTGGTAGTTATAGAATGTGCTTGGAGGAATCTTATGTATTTTATACCATGCTTTCTTACAAATAATATTCCCATTAAATCTCATGTCCTTTACATTTCTAGAAATAGATGGTAGGCCATGGCCATGGCCATGGCTCCTTGACATGACTGTGTTTGACATAAGTGAATTCAAGACAAATTCCCTAATACCATTTTTATTTTTTTGTCTCATACCCCTTCTAGCACCTGCAATGGCCTTCCTATCCACATGTTGAAGACAATCTTTTGTACAACATACATCCGCTGCCAAAAGTCGAATTTCTTTCTCTTCATATATATTTGTTTGACATTTTGCAATTTTTGTTGTAGCCATAACTCGTTTATTCCTTTTATATGGCCTTGTTACATGCATATCAACTGAGTTTATATCTCTTTCATTACAAAGGTTCTCATCCCATTTGTTTAAGGGATTTGTGTCTTCTATAACATCCCATAACACCATTTCCTTGGTCGGCTTCTTGAACTTTTCCTCAACCCTTAATATCACACCTTTGTTGTCCACCAACTTATTTATTGGCCATCTAACCAAACAATGTATAGACTTATCCCCAATTCTGCATATTTCACAATTTCCATCTATCTCTTCCAAAAAAACACCAAATTCCATTTCTCCTAATGTTTCACCTTCAACAATGTCATCCTCGCGGACATTAACTAGCATTCCTTTGGCAATGCACATGCTTGTTCCCATGCATTCATGTGTAAGAGAAACCTTTTTACATATGAATTTAACCCTATCTTGGGGAATATTTATGGTATGATCATGACAATGAGTTTCCAAATTTGATTCTGGCCAAATCTCATAAGATTCCAATGCACCCCCTAGTGTATGCTCAAATCATGTTGGATGTGGTAGAGCAACATCATGTTTTAAAACCTTCTCAATTTTAACCACTATGCATCCTTTCTTTACCATCTTTCCATGCACTTTATGCCCAAGCTCTGTATTGAATATGGAGCCCTCACCAACCTTCACTCCATTTTGCAGAAGATCTACCTTTTCTCCAATAGAAAATGTAGAAGAAACATTTGCACCTATAAACGAATGTAAAAAATTTAGTATTTACTCAAAAAAAATGTATTATACTATCAATAATATTTGAACACATGCTTCAATATTTTGATTTACCTATGTTGTGCCTCAAATTCCTGATCTTCCATGGATGTATGTCCCCTTCATCAACATCCTCAATCAAATGTGGTTGAGTGACATCAATTATCAAAATTGCAGCATAACATGCATTAACCCTTTCTCCGACATGATAAGTTCCATACTCTATAGATTCGACCCTTCCTAGCCCAACGACTTGATCATTAATAAGGAGATCAACATAGTCTCCTTTTGATATATTTTCCATTGTAGCTTGTACCAATTCTGTAACAACAATTAAACCATAAATTGTAATTAAAAGGTTGAACCATGTAAAGTGTGATTTTATATTTTCGCAAAAACACACAACTTTCAAAAAGTAATATAGATGCAATAATTCAAATAGTATGGTAGTCATATTGTATGTAATGAAACATTGTTCCCCACCATCTAGTGCCTACTACCAAAAAGTACTTTACATGCAAATTACACAAAAAAACATATATGAAGACCATGCAATTAGAGATGTAGATAGCATCATAGAATGACAAATATAAGCTCATATCAAACCACCAAGTTCCTATTTAACTTCAAAAATGACACTTGTAGTCTTAATGCATGTGTATGAATAATGATCATAAGAAATTTGTAGAAGTTGAAGAACCAAAACATGGTCCATTGTAAAATCTAAGAAATTCCAAGATTGATGCTACATAACATGTCTAAAAGCCCCATGAAAAGGAGAAAATATTTTTTCACTTAGTGAGGATGTTTGATGTTTGAACTTGATAATCAAAAGCCAAACTAGAGGTTTTCTTCCAAATAAAAGTTTTGAATGACAAATATAAGCTCATATCAAACCTCCAAGTTCCTATTTAACTTCGGAAATGACACGTGTAGTCTTAATGCATGTGTATGAATAATGATCTTAAGAAATTTGTAGAAGTTGAAGAACCAAAACATGGTCCATTGTAAAATCTAAGAAATTACGAGATTGATGCTACATGAGATGTCTAAAAGCCCCATGAAAAGGAGAAATTATATTCACTTAGAAAGGATGTTTGATGTTTCAACTTGATAATCAAAAGGCAAACTAGAGGTTTTCTTCCAAATAAAAGTTTTGGTACTATAAATACTAGATAATTCTCATTTTTATTCTAAAAGAAAAGAAATTTCATTTTACAAATCTTTAGTTCCAATGTTAACACTCCCTACCTATACACAGTAAGGACATACTATTGAGGATGGATACAAAGGGATGTTAACTTTAGGTCCTCGAAAAGTGTAGATTTGAGTTTTCCTAGATTTTTATGTTGATGAGGAAGAGTCTTATCTTATGCATCCAAACATTAGTGAAATTGTTTTTGGAAGTTCATAACTATACAACAAAATAGAGAGAAAAACAATACATGATAAAAAATTATGCTTGATACTTTAAAGTTGCATATATTTACATTGGAAGCAAAATATAGTATACCTCAATAATACATTTATTCATAAACTTCAAAATTATACAAAGATCACATTCTTCTCCATGGATCAAATAATTATGATTGGATTATTGTGTTTCTACCAAAAGGAAAGCTATACCATTATCTTTCCTTCCAACTCAAGCACAAATGTAGTGCCAACAACAACATATATCTATATACAATTCTTTTGCACTATCATTGATCTCCATAAATTGTTCCAAATTCAATAAAAGGGCACATCAAAAGCTATAACTCTAACCGTTGTGATTATTGAGACAATGTCACCCCTAGAGCATTGGTTGCATAAGTGTAATGGTGTCTAGAAGAAAGCTAGTAATCACTAGGTATCCTTCTTGCATAATCACAAATGCATTGCCAAGAATAATTTCAGAGCACTAACCTTGGTGAGGGTGAAATCTTGATAGTTTTCCTTTTGGAACAAGAACAAAGAAATCTAGTGCATTTTATAACTCCTAACACAAAAACAAGCACATTTCCAACAATAATGTTGCATTGCGAAAAAAATTCAACGGATGCAAGATTTACTTCTATCACAAACACAAACATATTTTCAACAATAACATTGCAAGATGAAGGAAATTTAACACATTATAACCTTCCTTCTAGCATAACAACATACATATTTCTAATAACAACATTACATTATGAAGGAAATATAATGTATGCTAGCTTTCCTTCTATCACAAGTAAAATCCCATTTCGAACAACAACATTGCACCTTAAATGAAAGCTAACAATCAATATCATTCCTTCTACTACAAACATAAGCATATTGCTAGAAGCAACGTTACATGGTCAAATAAATCTAGCACATGCTAGATTTCCTTCTAAAACACAAGCACATTTCCAACAACAATTTTGTAAGGCATTTGAAATCCACCACATGCTAAATCTGCTTCTAGCGTAAATAGAAGCATGTTACTCACAAAAACATTGCGAAGTAAAAGAAATGTTACACATTCTAGAGTTTCTTCTAGCACAAACAAAATCACATTGCCAAAAACAGCATTACGGGGTGGAAGATATATAACCTATGCTTCATTTACTTCTAGCACATTGCCAACAATAACATTGTAGTGAAAACGAAATCCAATTCATGATAGAATTCCTTCTAGCACAAGTATAAGTACATTTCCAATAATATTACATTGCAAAAGAAATACAATGCAGGTAATATTTCTTTCTAGCATAAATACAAGCAGGTTGCCAACAACAATATTGCATTTTGAAACAAATCTATTGCATGCTAGACTTTATTCTAGTACAAACTAAGCACGTTTCTAACACCAATATTGCATTGCAAAAAAAATTAGGTGCATGCTAGAATTCCTCCCACCATACACAAACATATTGGCAACATCAATATTCTAGGGTAAATGAAATGTATATCATGCTAGATTTTCTTCTATCACAAACATAAGCATATTTCCAATCACAATATTGCAAAGTGAATTAGATCTAACATGCTATTTGTACTTTTATCTCAAACACAAACATGTCACCAATAACAACATTGCAAGGTGAATGAAATCTAACACATGCTAGATTTCCTTCTCTCCCAAACAAAAGCACATAACAATATTGGAGGGGGAAAGAAACATACCACATATTAGATTTGCTTCTAGAACAAACAAGCATATTGTCAAAAATACCTTATGCAAGACAAAAGAAATCCAGTGTGGTAGATTTCCTTCTAGCACAAACACAAACACATAACATTGTAGAGCTTAAGAATCTAGTGCATTCCAGATTTTGTTATAGCATGAACACAAACATATTACCAACAACATTCTAGGGAAATAGAAATCTAGCACATGCTAGATTTCCTTTTAGCACAATCACAAGCACATTTCCAATAACATCATTGTGGTGAAGGAAATATGGCGCATACTAGATTTCCTTCTAGCACAAACAATTGAATTGCCAACAACAACATTGCAATGCGAAAGAAATCTAGTGCACACTAGATTTCCTTCTAATGCATATACAAACACATTGTCAATAAACTCATAGAAGGGTGACAGAAATCTAATGTATGCTAGATTTCTTTCTAGCACAAACACAAACACATTACAACATTTCTAGATAAAATAAATCTAGCACATGGTATATTTACTTCTAGCGCAAACAAAAGCATATTGTCAACAACCACATTGCAATGAAAAAAAAAATCTAGCGCATGCTAGATTTCTTTCGAGCCAAAATTGAAGAATGTTGGCAATAAAAACATTGCAAGGTGAATAAAATCTAACACGTGTTAGATTTATGCATAGCACAAACACAAGCACACAACAACATTGTAGGGTGAAAGAAATCTAGCGTGTTAGATTTGCTTCCAACATAAACAAAAGCATATTGCCAACAACAACATTGCATGGAAAAAGATATCTAGAACAAATTCTATCACAAACACAAGCACATTTCCAATAACAACATCGCAAGGTAAAAGAAATTTAATGCATGTTAGGTTTACATGTAGCACAAATACAAGCATACTAACAACAACATTTCATGCCAAAAGAAACCTAACACATGTTATATTTCCTTCTAACACAAACACAAGCACATTGCCAAGGTGAAGGAAGTCTAACACGTGCTAGATTTCCTTCTATAATAAACAATCAAATTGACAACAACATTATTCTAGAGCAAAAGAAATCTAGCACAACTTCTAGCCCCAACACAAGCACATTTCCAATAACATTGCCAAGGTGATGGAAATCTAACACGCGCTAGATTTCCTTCTATCATAAACAACCAATTAGACAACAACAATATTGCAAACCAAAAGAAATCTAGCATAGTTTCTAGACCAAACACAAGCATTTTTCCAATAACAACATTGCAAGGTGAAAGAAATTTAATGAGTGTTAGCTTTACATGTAGCACAAATACAAGCATACTACCAACAACAACATTGCATGCCAAAAGAAATCTAGTGCGTGCTATATTTTGTTTTAACACAAGCACAAGCACATTGCTAGTAAGAACATTCCAAGGTGAAGGAACTCTAACACATGTTAGATTTCCTTCTATCATGAACAACCAAATTACGAACAATAACATTGCATTGTGAAAATTCCTTCTAACATGTCAGCAAAAATATTGCAAGGTGGAAAAAATGTAAGGTGTGCTAGTGTTGGAAATATTGAGAGGGGGGTTGAATCAATATTTCTTTACAATTGTTATATTATTCCAGTTAAAATCACTAATTAAACCAAAACACAAGATGTGCAACAAGAAAATAATTTTATTAATGAATTTGAGGAATCTAAAAACCAAAGCTTCAACTTGTACAAC
Organism: Pinus albicaulis; assembly: GCA_034641835.2. NCBI lineage: Eukaryota > Viridiplantae > Streptophyta > Pinopsida > Pinales > Pinaceae > Pinus > Pinus albicaulis. Next base: position 1,296,400,643 of record CM076575.1, read on the forward strand.
AAAGTCCTTAACTCCTTCAAGGCTTGAACCCTAAATGAGGACTCTAAAATTCAACTACAAATCCAAGCTCCAACCTTGTACGACAACTCCAATCCTCTACGGATCCAACCCTCTCAGTTTGCTTCAATCCCTTTGGGTGACTTCAAAACTGCTTCAAGCCTCCATCAAAAAATTCAAATACTTGTAAAAATGTATCCAAGATAGGTCTGGAAAGTGCTCTCAAATCTACCTCTACAAAAACTTCATGTCTGCTTCAGCAAAACTTTTATGGTTGCACCAACAAAACATTTTTTCGAGTGTTGTTCTTCAACTATGCTCTAAGTATGACTACTCCAACAAAACAAGTCTTTAAGTGTTGGTCTTCAACAATACTCCAATGGTGATTGCTTCAAAAAAACAACTCTTCAAGTGTTGGTCTTCAACTATGCTTCAAGAGTGACTATTGTTTCAACAAAGGCTTGAAGAAAGCTCAATTAATGTCATGATAAATGCACTCTATTGTCAACTCAAAAGATGCTCAAAGTATGTTATCATTTTATCATTCAATGAAGGTATCTCCTAGGCTCTTCATGTGTGCTTGAAAGAATGTCCTTCGATCGATAAGGATTACTTTACTGTTGTTTCAAATCTGACTTGATATGTTGATCAAGCCTCTCAAGGTATAATATTCCCAATGGTAAAATTAAGAGTGATAACAAAAACATGCAATAAACTGAACACAAATATTTTTCAGCAAACACCCATAAAACAAAAATGCTCCAAACACACCAAAATGGGCAAATTTTATTATAATATATTGTTGGAGTACAATATAAAGAAAAATGCGCACCCTGGCTTTCACAAGGCAAGCTACAAGCCTCAGGTGGATGTTTTATCAATGCCAAACTATTGCTGCAATTTTCCCACTAAAAATCTGCACTGACCTTGTGATTTTTGCATTGTTGGTTGTGTTGATAACCTGATTAGCCCCCTCCTAACTGTGAAAATTTATGAATATTACTTATGCAAAAACCCTACTGTTAAATCACGATTTACTTCTCCTACTTATACAAGTTATTAATCTGAAATGTTCATTATTAACATTGAAGTAAACACTTTAAAGGCCTACACAGATCCAGATCTAAACTGAATACATGCACATAGACAAAGTGACACACAAGATTTTCTGGACAACTGTCCTCGAAAAAAACCCAATGCGGGAAAATCGGTCTTCTAGCTACTGGAGGGTTTTTATTATTAAGTAGATTCTAAGTACAGCAAATCTGGGCACCTTATTGGTCAACCCGACAGAGAAAAAATCTATAGCAATACCTCTGTTTCAGAGATGGAAAACTGGATTGATTCACACCCTCAAATAGGATTTACAGAACTCAACCCTTTTCTGTCTTTAGAAACCCCAACGCAACTCTGAAGCCCTATGTGTAAGCTCTGCTAGCCTGTGTGTGCCTCTGCTCAGGAGAGGCCTACGTAACCCCAGACTAGGTTACGTTGTCCCTCCGTTGCCGTAGTTACGCTTGCGTAAACCCTGATGGCCTCCTGCTGCCTCTACACTGCACTTTTTGGGCCTGCATAGCACCTGCGTAGCACTGAGCCCTCTACGTCGTGCAGTTGTTGCTCCCTCTGCACTGCTCTGACTGCTGCTTCTCTGCCTCTTGTTGACTCTTGGCTTGGGATCAGATCATCCCTCTCACCAATACTACCCCTCGTTGCAGCTGAAACACTTCTGGAAATTCTTAGCAAACCACGCCCTAGAATTCCAGCTTAGTCTCAGTGCTCCGCCTCCGTGTGTGTTCTCCAACTGACCCCAAGTCTTTCCTTCATACTTTTCTCGTTGGGAAACCAACAGCTGTGATCTAATCTTGAATCGATGGCTAAGATTAAAAGAAAGCTTGATTCATGTGACTTAAGTAATTTCCATCACATGTTTAAATTGATTACCTTTAATCTTTTAATTTTCCTAAGTCAAACTTAGGGTCCTTAATTAAAAAATATTAATTAATTAATTATCTCTGAAACTGGATGGAATTTCTCAAATCCCTTTCTGGGTCTTGCAGATCTCACGTACTCTAGTCCCTCCACAAATTTTGGGAGCTAGAGCACATCCGATGCTACCCCAACACTAAAAAATCTCAACACTAACTGCTCAGAAAATTCTGATAAATTAGACATGGAATCCTTGTCAAAAACCTAGAAAAACCCAGAAAGGGTTTGCTCTGGTTTTGATGCTCAAAAAATGGCCCCAAATTGGTTGACCCTCCTCTAAGTGCAGAAAAACTAGAACAAAAACTAATGTTGGAATGAATGTCCCAAAATGGCTGGAAAAATCTTCCCAATTGCACCCCAAGCCAAGCCCAAGAAACCCATCTCTCAAAATCCTTTCACAAGCCACCCCACAATTGTGCCTACACAATGATTGCGCAGTTTCTGGGTAGGATGACATAGTTTCTCCTCCGGAAAATCAATTTGATGTTTTGTGTTGAATTCTACCCTTGCAAATCTTCCTCCTTTTTCCTAGAATTGACCAAAAATTACTTCGACAATGCTACAACTCCCAACTCCAGCTCTTCCTCCTCAACTCTCTGTGTGGCCTCTTGAATGCGTCTCAGTTGCTCAAAAACCATACTACATGCGTGGCCCTCTATCCAACTCCTGAAACTTATGAAGAATCCTTCCTAGGGTGGTACTCAGAGTCCGTCGAAGAAAGGTTGAGCTTCCTCCTTGAGAAACTCTTGTGTTGAACAACACTATGTAACTCTGTTAAACAGCTAGAGCAACACTTCAAATGTCAAATTATCAAAAGGCCTCAAATGTTGCTTCCTCTCTCCTATTTATAATTTATGTTCATTTCCCCCATGTGGGCCCCTCACTAAGCAATTCAAACCTCTTCCCTTGGCCATACGATTTCTCTCTCCTCAAGGAGTGCATATTAGTTGGGGAGGTGGCCCCCACATTCCACCAAGGCAAACATTTCGACCCCCTTGTCCTATGCTTCCTCTCCAAAATTATCTTAGGCCCCCAAAATTAGCAAAATAGAAAATTTGTGGTATTATTGACAAAATTATTTAGGAAGGGATATTACAGTTCTCCCCTCTCAAATGTTTCTTATCCCCAAGCAACTGTAAAACTGGGTGCTGCAAACTCTGCTTGTTTTCCCACGTGGCATCCTGCTAATTGTGAGTTAATATGCTGCACCTCCCGCAGCTTTTGAAGGTGATTTAGAAATTAAAAAACAAAAAACAAAAAACCTACTCCAAATTTGAAGGTGATTTAGAAATTAAAAATAAAAATAAAAATAAAAAATAAAAAATAAAAATAAAAAGAGGAGAAGAAAGAAGCCAACTTCAAATTATGTTTTTATTCTTGCGGGATGGATCTATTATTTGAATCTTAAAAGCTTTAGGAACAATTGCTTTTATTATTCTTGTGGGATGGATCTATTAGTTGGATCTGAAAGCTTTAGGAACAATTGCTTTATCTACTAGAGTCAGAAACACATCGTTGTTTCACGCACTTGCAAAGAAAAAATTCAGTTGAAGGGTCTTCTAATTGAGCTTGGAAGAACGCAGACAGCACTATTATATTCTATGATAGTCCAAAGTGCTATTGATTTGGCTACAAATACAGCATTCATAGTAAGACTAAGCATATTGATATGAATTATCATTTTGTAAGACAAGTCAATGATGATGATGGAATAGATCTTTAAAAGTCCACGCCCAAGAAAATTGTGTAGACAAAATTACGAAAGCAATGTTATTAGAGAACTGTGATGGTTTTTGGCATCTCTTGGTTTACAAAGAGAGTGATGAATGGGCTTGAACAAGTTATCTGATAAATTGTTGTCAAAATGGAAATTGTTGGAATATGACAACAATTAATTTAAAAATAAACAGGCAGCCCAAGAGATAGGTGGAGTGGGCTGCAAACAGATATTCATAACTTCAAAATCTATCTATTTGGTACAAATTGCGAAATATAGTTTTAATCATTTTTGCCTTTGTTTTGTGTTGTTCCTAAACTAATGTTCACAGTACAAGCAACCCCATGCAATTGTTACAAACTGCTCAAAGCTATACTGGTCCTAAACTAATGTTCACAGTACAAGCAACTCCATGCAATTGTTACAAACTGCTCAAAGCTATACTCATCAAAGTTTGCACAATTTTTATCTTCAAAATTTTCCTCATTTTTATGCAGGTTTCCACTCTTTTAGTGATCTATTATAGCAGGGGTCAAACGCATTACAACTCTTGTTGGTGCTTAAAACTATCTCAACACAGTCACCACTCGGATATTTTCAATTTTCATGTTTTTCTTGATACTTTAAAATGGAAAAATGGATATAAACAGAAAAACTATAAGAATAACACTAAGCATCAAAGGCCGGTACTGCAGTTTGTTTCACAAATTTACAGATGCTACTAACATTCAAATAACTAAGAAGGCACTACAATAAGCAGTGAGTTTATTCAAAGGAAACAAAATTAAAGTTTAGAATTTAATTTGAAACAACATGCAATATTTGTTAAGATTTGCCAGCATCAATGATAAGCCTTAAAACTTACGACCTCATTAGAAAGCCCTAGTTTCCAATGCTTCTTGTCACTACTTTACCCCAATTAAGAGTGTCAATCTCTGAAAACTCTATCCACAAATCTCTTATTCAGGATATCTTTCTTCAACTCTATAGAGAAAAAAAGCAGGACTATTACTCCATGTCTTGAAAAACAAATTTTCAAAATAATTTGATAATGGATATCTAAAATTCTGAGCAAAGAAACTGAGTATAAGAATGCAAAAGCTGAACTACAAGCCTCAGTCCCTTAAATTGAATCTTATCTGATACAGTTTCAATAAAAAATGCAAGAGCTGAACTACAAGCCTCAGTCCCTTAAAAAAATTAAAATAGAGGGTACTAGACTTTGACAATGGATACCTGAACAATGTACCTGGAAAAGATTATCTTTTACCAAATTCCTGACCTGCACAAAAAACTTGTATATTGCACCTCATTTTGCTGAAAAAAATTCAACCACAGTGCCCAGATACAGAATGGAGAAGATTTATGGAAACTGAAAATGTGAAAAAATAAATAAATAAACAAAAGATGGATGGTTCCCTCCAGTTCAATTGCATCTCAAGGCAGTCCAGTTGATGATCAAGCTCACCACATCCATTTCCAATCCTAGTTCCATCATGGTACAAACTACAAGAGAACAAAGACTAAGAGATACAATGGCTAAAAGATGGTTCCTAGGCTAACAAAGTATTGAGAGTGTGTGAGAGAGTGCATTATCAAATTCCATCATGGCAGACAGACTAAAAGATAG